>CM053752.1:15697153-16279653 GCA_028658305.1 Pachyuromys duprasi
CCTGGTGGTGGACTTGGAGGGGGCGGGGAGGAGGGAGATGAGGGAGGGAGTGGAAGGGTGGGAGGGAATGAGGGAGGGGGCTACGCCTGGGATGCAAAGTACCTAACCTGTGATTGATACAAAAATAAATAAATTAATTAAAAAAAAACTCTGTCTTATAACTCCATGAAGCCCACTCAAGCTAAGCTTTCTGGACCTTGATTCCATGTAGCAGGTCCTTGGGCTGACAGAGAAGGGAATCTTCCCTCAAGTTGAAACCATGTCCCAGGGAGGCTCACTTAGGTCCCCTTGGCAGCAGCCAGAAGTAGGGGTGGGAGGAGGGGGTGCCATCTGCCAGGCACTTACTTTCTGGGTTGATGGCGTTGATACGGCAATCCCCATGCCCGAGCCAGGGAGGACGGACAAGACTTTGTACTGAAAGGAAAACAGCACAGCCATTACCACCAGCTTCTCCTAAGGACAGGGGTGAAGCCAGTTCCCCATGTGCCCAGAGATCTCTTGTCTATCTAGTGCCCAGAGGGTCTTGTCTATGTAGTACTAGGACTGTTCCTGACTGGGCTGCCAGCCTGGACCCAGGCTACTCAGCTGGGGAAGCTGGTCGACCCCATGCTCAACAGATCCTTCCTCTCTCCATTCCAGAGAACACTTCCTGCCCCTCCAGACACTGCACACTGCACACTGCACACTCCACATGCCAACCCTCTTGGGAAACTACTAAACCTCACTGCGTGCATACAAATGCTTATGTGCTTGTTTATAAGGGCCCGTGGCAGGAGCCCAACATTTCTTGGGGAGGGGGGTGTCAGATACAGGTGGAAAGTTCATGACAGAACTTCTCAGATTCTCCTTTCAAGACACAGGAAGGGCTAGGATGTGGCTCAGCTGGTAAAATGCTTGCTTAACAGGAATGAAGGCCTAAGCTTGATCCTCAGCAACACAAAACAAACAAACACCCAACACCACCAACAACAAAAAAACTGAGTTCAAGGTTAGCCTGGACTACATGAGAGTGGAGGTCAGGCAGACCTCACTGTTGCCCTTTTCTGCATGTATGATGGTTGCCAGGCCAGGTGCTAACTCCTAGGGACATGGGAGAAGTGTGACTGTGCTTGGTATCTCAGGAGGATGCTGACAGGGCTCTGCACAGAGCCTTCCAGAAGGCAGGCTGAACTGGCGGTGGCGGCAGCACCGGGAGAAGTCTCTAGCCAACACCTCCCCCCAACCCTGGACTCACAGCCGCAAACCTCTCTGTCGCCCCAGACTGTGAGCGTGGCAGGATGGGTGAGCACCCACCTTCTGGATGTCTGTGATGTCTACCAGCTTGATCACTTTGTTCCTCTTTGATGACCCAGACTTGGAGCTTTCAAAGCACAGGTAACTAGATGGGGGAGGAAATGCAGAGATAGCAGCTGGGCCAGAGGGGCCCCTGCTAAGGAGGGTCCTTCCCAACTGCTTCCATAATCCCCGCAGGATGATCAGTGACCCATCACACTCAGCACCTGGAGAGAACTGAACACCCTGTCCTGTGTGACATCTAGGCCTTCCTCTCCTAGAAGTCTGCCAGCAGGAGCTGCAGGGAGGCATCCTGGGCCCTGCCAGGCTCCCCTGGGCTGACTTCTTTGGCAGGGTAAACAAGAAGGGACTTGGGGCTATGGCTACTGCTGCAGGTAAGGGAGACAGGATGGTAAAGGGCCCTTTGAGGATGACCATATACCCTACCCCTGTTGTAGCCCTCAAATACCATGGAGGTACTGGGGCATAGCAAGGACAAAGTGCTGTGTAGTCCCACAGTGGAGAAAGCCCAAAGCTACCTTTAGCCTAGCCTCAGACAGCCAGGAGTCATAGACAGAACCCTCAAAGGTCCCTATAAAGTCTGATTCCTGAGAGATTCTACCATCTGAATAGCTTCGACCTCCACATGAGCATCCCAGATGAGAGATTCCATCAGCCACAGTGAGGCGGGGCCGCCCCAGGAATGGTGTCATGAAGGCCAGACAGCTGGGCAGAATGGGGAATCGAGGTTGGGCTGTGGCACTGCAAAGCTGCTTGCTGGACCGGGGCATGTGTCTGGGACCTGGGGAGGACCCTCTCCCACACCCTCCCCAACAGTCTTGCTTGGGCATGTGGCATCACTCACTTCTCTGTCACATACAGAACCCCGTTCCTGATGTAGTCCGTGGGCATCTTCCGGTCTCTGTTTATGAGGCAGCAACGCCAACCGTTCTCACACACTGATGGAAAAAATGGACCTGGAATTTTCCTCCTCTGGAAATACCCTGGCCTTGACCTATGTTGGTGCCTGCCAGCACTGCACTGACTTGTTAAAGATGTAACTACATCCACAAGGGACCATCAGAAAAGGCTGATAAGGTCACAGTGCTCACCCAGCAGAGGCCAGCCCTGGGTTCCATGCCCAGAACTGGGAATGCACACAAGAGTCCACAGTTGGGGTGGGTAAGGCCTGTCAGGAGTGAGGTCACCTAGTGTCTGGGGGGATGGCTTTCCTCTCCCAGTAACCAAACCAAGCTGCAGTCCTTGCTGACTTAGGCTGCTTTCCACCCACCAGGCCTGCAGCACAGAAGGAGACTCTAGAGAAAGCCCTAGACTCTGGATCTCAGGTGCTTACTGAACACTCTTCCAGAACGTTCACTGGACACCCAAGTCTTGAGGTACCTGTGACAGGTTGTACACTCAAGCCAAAGTGCCAAGACAGAGGTAGGAAACAGGCTCTAGGCTTCAGGCTTACACCTTGATAATAAAGATATGGGAATCCCCAGCAGGGGCAGGGCTGAGCCCCACTCCCTGGGGATTTCTGCCTCCGGAAGGTCCACCTGAATCTATGCTGATAAGTAGTCCAAACCTCCTCCTGATTCCCAGGACAGCCCAAGGCTCCACTCATCTATGTCACCTCTCCTGGGAGGTAAGTCTGGGCCTTTTCCTCACAGGTTCCTTCAGCCTGTCCTGAAGGTGGGGGTCATGTCTCCTGTGTGGGCTTAGACCCTGCCCTAGTCTTCCACCTCCTCCATGACTGGCTGGGTCACAGACTCATTACCTGCCAGTGGGCGCTCGTTTTCAGTCAAGTTAAAGATCTCGTGGAAATTTCCCTTCTTGGTGCTGTGAAAGCGACCGGCATCTTCATCCTTACTCAGACCGGCTGGAGCGCTGGAGACGTAGCTCCGTGATGAGGCTGTCTGCAGCTGGACAATAGCATACAGTCCCGGTCAGGGTCTGGGGGGAGGCAGCTGGACCCATGGCTGACGTGGGGACACATTGGCCTCCCTGCCTATATCAGCTGCAAACTGACTGATGGGCTCTATTCCTATCTAGAAGATGTGGGGTGCAGCTCCCACAGGAAACTCCCCTTCTAGTGTTGGCCCTGCACCGGATGAATTCCGAGTGCTACCTGGGCATAAGGGATGTTTTCCTCAAGAGATGCCCACAGTCTTCCCCAACCCACAGTGCTGGAACTAAGCCAGGGCCCCAGCACACAAAATGCAAGGACACAGCTGCCTCGCATGGGTTCTGCACTAAATCAATTACAATCGACATTGCAGAAGTCAGTTGGCCACACAACGCCAGAACATCAGTCACAACACAGCAATGTCATAGCATCAGCTCATGGCAGGCCCAGGGGGGCTTCCACACGGACACAGTACCTTGTCATGCCCTGACAGCTGGCCAGAAAGGAGACAATAGGCACATGTGTGACCGTGACGAAAGAGAAAAGGGGTGATGCGAAGTTGTAAGCACCAAGACCTGAACGTAACTCAGTACAGACATGGGGCCTGTGGGACACTGGGGAGCGGGGAAGGGGACCTCCACCAGGATGTAGCAGCCATATTGCAGTGAATGCGCCATGGTCTTGAGCCCTGGGAAGTCCCTGCCCAAGCCACTCCAGAGCTAAAATGGGCCCTTGAGTTATCCCAACAGGCCAAACTGTGTCCTTGGTGACCCCTAGTTGTTGGAAAAGAGTCAGCAGCACTCCTTCCAGGCCTGGGCTGCTCTGACCAATGGCTGATCTCAGGTTCCCAACAATTTTTGCTGTCCTGGATGCCAGAGTGTGACCCTCCCAACCCAGCTCAGTACTTCACTCTTACAAGAAGCAGCGGGGGGTCCCTGGTGCGCCCCCTCTTGAGAGAGCACTCACATGGAGAAGCTAATATAACTTCCTACACATCCCTGGGAGCCTGCCGGTCCTGAGCACCTCTCCCACCTCAGCCCCTGAGAAGGACACACTGGCCCATTCCTCCCAGGGCTGGCTGGCCCTGACATATGAAGTGAGTGGTAACAGGGAAAACTTCACGCTGCTTTCCACCACTTACCTCAAAGGCTGCTAAGATCTGGAAAACGCCAGGCTCCGAGTGAGCGTACGTAGAACCGGAGGTTAGGGCCCATCTGCTTAAGGGTCCTGCTTACACCCTCCTCAGGGTGGTGGGGGTCAGGGAACTCACCCTGCGAGACACGGTGGCACCAGCACGCTCCTTGAGCTGGGGGTCGGTGGGGAGGCTCCTCCAGATGATATAGGGTGTGTCGTACTTGGCTCGGAGTCTTGGGCAGCGTTTGAAGATGAAGTCAATTAAGAAAAACTTGATGCCAGCGTAGAGGCCTGAGGGGAAAGCAGGGATATATCCATGTAGACAAAGGCAGGGTATCCCGGCCCAGCCCCACTCCTTTTGCGACATTTCCGCTAACCATTTCCCAGGATGGTAGCGCTTTTTCCTTACCAACAGCAAGCCCCACCAGGCGGTAGGGGAAGAAGCAAGAAGCCAGGAAGGCGGCCCACAGGGCAACATACAGCTTCTGTGTGATCTCGGGTTGCACCCACATGAACAAGCTGTAAGGAAGATGGAGGTTAGGCAGGGTGGTGCACACCACCCTTGCTGCAGGGACAGCCACTTACTTCTTGATCTTTTCCAGAATGTCAGCCATCTTGCCAAAGAGATTCTGTGTGAAGAAGAAACTGCAGTGACCAAAAGCCTCAGTGCCTATCGGTCACAGGTCACACAGATGTACCCAGAAGGCACCAGGGGAAATATACAGCCCATGACCACTAGAGCCCTGTGGTCCTGCCCCGCCACTGCCAAGGTCTGAGGTTGTTTGATTCTAAAGCTAAGGCCACTGGAAGTAATGAAGTAGGCAGATGAGGTTAAGCCCTGACTTCTGGGGATGATCAGCCCTGGTGGTGAAGGGCTCTGTTTACATAAGGCCACAGATTCATCAGGAAGCCACGGCCCCATGCCATCTCAGCAGCATGAGAATGATCAACAAGGAGAGGCACAGAACTGAAGGTCTATCTACAGCAGACATGCGACCTTTGAATTAGGGTTCCTCCCTCCCAGGCTGACCAGCAAGCTGGGAGGTGGCACCTGTGCTTTCTGGGCGACGTCCAGCACCAGCTGGAACTTCTCAGACACAGTCAGATCTTCCTTTGCGGGTTCCTTCAGTCAAAGGAGAGAGAGAATTTTCCACTGAAATTTAACAGTTCAGAACAATTACTGACAAAACAGCATGAAGGCTCCTAGCCCCCGGGAATCTGTGGGTCATTGCTGCCTCCATACAGCCAGAGGACTGGGTAGAAAGACGTCTGCTGGGCTAAGGGTGTGATCTCCCCTTATGCTTGCTGCCCCTCTCCAGTGCAGAGGGTAGGCCGGCGGTGGGGGCTCATGGCGGAGCAGACACAATGGCGGACAAAGGCCCTGACTCACTCTCCCAGCTCACTGCAATGGTATGTCCTGTCAGCGCTGCCCCCACTCAGTTCTTGACAGGCAGGGTAACTGAGGCCCAGGCCTGAGGCAGTACACATGACTCTATTGCTTCAGTAAGAATCTCCTGAGGGCTCCCAGACTCAGGGCTGGGTGAGACACTGGCTTGGCTTTGTGGAGACTGCCCCATCCCTAGGTACTCCACAGACTATCAGGTGAGCCCACAGGCACTGTGGCCTCCCTCTGTCCCAATAGTCTGCCCCTAGACTCTAGAGCAGTGGTTCTAAGCCATCGTGACCCCTCTGGGAGTCAAACGACCCTTTCACAGGGGTCTCATATCAGATATCCTGCATATTAGGTATTTATATTATGACTCATAACATTATCAAAATTATAGTTGTGAAACAGCAAGGCAATAATTTTATGGTTAGGGAGGGGTCACCACAACAGGAGGAACTGTGTTAAAGGGTCACAGAGCGAGGAAGCTTGAGAACCACTGTTCTAGGGAACTCTAGAGAGCAAACTTCTGTCAATAAGCTTAGATTTGAGGGGCCATGCGGCCTCTGTCACAGCTCCTCCCCTGTAGTTTAAAAGGACCCATAGCCCGTGTTAACAAGTAGATGAAACTAAGTTTTAATAAAACGTATTTACAAGCCAGGCAGGGGCCAGACAGAGGTTCTGGTATCCAGGACTGAGACATGTCTGCTCATCTGGCATCCTGTTTACCTCCCCACCCAGCAAGCTCTATGGGGGCTATAGCAGCTCCCTGATTGTCCTTATAATAATCCCATGTAGAAAGGGTCAGGCGGGACAGATGGACAGGGCAATCTGCTTCTAGGTGGCAAGGCTTGATCCAGTGGAGTGTCTTGAGTTGGGTAGACTCCTGGAGCTCAGGGCTGGCCTCCTCTAAAGAGCCCCTGCCAGGGCAGGATGCTCATCTGGACTCCCCGTGATACAGTCCCAGGTGAGGAGTCCTGGCTGATTTAGGCAGAGGGACAGTTTGCCCCAGGACTCACCACAGCTTCTGATACTTCTGGCACAATGCTCCACTGTATCCGCCAGCCCCTGAAAAACAGAAGCCGCTATAGCCGTGAAAACAATGTCACCCTGCAGGGGACAACAGCCAAGCCATCAGCTGGGTCATCTGCTCCTTCAGGGATGGCCATGTAGAAGAGACTCCTGAAGCTGGAACGCTTGCCTCTAAGACCTTACTGGTTACCCGCGCTGGTTTCTCCTCTCCTGGAGAAACATGCAACAGCAGCCATTGTGGGTAGGGAGAAGCTCAACACTGTGAGCGGCTAAAGTAGCCACAGTGCCTGTTTGTCTCATTATGCCCCCTGACTGGTGTGTTAATAAAGTTTTATTGGCACCAGCAATGCCTCTTAGTGAACTGATGGTGATTAGGGGCTAATGGGGACTTAACGACTTTCAAAGGCATTTCAGTGTTGCCGGTAAAAATCACTTTGAAATGAATTCCTGAGGCAGGCACAGAAGGGAATGGAGTAGACTGGTATGTGTACTTGAAATCTTTTGAGGGACTGAGAGGAAATCTGGAGTTGGGCTCTCCCACAATTCAAGGAAAAAATCTAAGGTTCACTTCTAGGAGAAGCCGGAAGTAAAGCTCACCCCAGGAGTGCAGGCAAGGGTTCACCCCAGATGTGGCTTCCCCAAAAAAGGGATGTTGGGTAAAGACACAGAGTAATGGAGGGAAGGGCCTTAGCCTTAGTGCAGTAAAGTGCCTGCCATGCAAGTGTGTTCGTGCTGCTAACACTGAATTTCCACTTCGGCTGCTCAGCACTTCCTTTTTTGTTTGTTTGTTTTTTCAAGACAGGATTTCTCTGTGTAACAGCCCTGGCTGGCCTTGAATTCAGGTGTGTGCCACCACGCCCAACTTTCTGCGCTTCCTTCTTACAACCAAAAGCCACCAGGACGTCCATGGGGGTGCAGAGCCCTGCAGTTTCACCCACCCACCGCAGGTTTGGGGAGAACTTCCTCACAAACACACAGCACCTCAGAGAGAGGGATGGGTTTGTACCGAAGCTCAGCCACCCACTGCCTGCTCCCTAAAGTCTGCAGAGCCTCTCAGAGGACCACCCACAGGCCTGAGTACATGACATATCTTGTGTTATGGTGATATGGGTAGCAGGCCACATGGTGTGGCCATGTGTAATGTAGCCACACAAGAGCCCAGTTCACCTACCTGGCGATGAGGTAATTGAGGGACAACCTCAAAATTGCTAGGAACAGGAACATGGGGATGGCCCAGCCATGCCATACAGCATTCATGTACACCTGAGGGTAAGAAGGTGAAGGACATGGTTACGGACATGTGAGGAGGGGAGGGACATAGTTAGGCCGGCCAAACAGAGTGCCCTGTTACAAGCAGTGTCCTGCTTGCTTGCTCCCAGCAAAAAGGCAACCCTTAATCAGGGAGACCAGTTCTAGCTCTACAGACATCCAGGGAACAAGGGCATGTGGGATGGGACAGTCAGGAAGGCTGCTTCCAGTTTAAGAGAGAGGTCCACTCGGGCAGAGAGTGGACAGGGAGGCTTCCCTGTGTGAGTGTGGATCAGAAAAGGAGGGTGGGGGCCTCATGAGGAGGTCTTGCCTGTCTCCAGTGTGACCTCCCATACCTGGGTTCTTCCACCTGATGAGGAGGCTCATCACTGCTGAGGCAGCAGGTGAGCTGCAGCAGAGGCCCACGTGGAGCCGGAGGCCCTTAGTGATACTCAGAGGGGGAAGGCCAGAAGGTGGGTCTGGACAAGAGTTTGTCTCTTAGGGAGACAGCATGTAGAACCCTCTCTCACAGTCTTAGCTATGAGTGTGCAAAAGGCCCGTTTGTCTGGTAGACATCAAGTCTCTGAGAAGGTACCAGTGGGCCTGACCAGGGTTCAGGTTGTCTTAGGACCCTCCTAGGATAGGACCAACTGGGCAACACCTACAAATGGGCCTCCTCAGAAGGAGGGCACTATCTGTGAATACTCTGGGAGGTGCACAGGCCCGTGGCTTCCTTATGGCCTGAAGGACCTGGCAGGTAGATGGATCGCCTGCAGCGTGCTCACATCGTGCATTTGTCCGGAGCCTCCCTAGCCCCACTTCTGGGTCCATGTGGCCAAGCCTCAGGTCATAAACAGTGAGACAAGAGGTTTTTCCTAAGGACACTGCTATGAGGTACATGCCATGCAGACAGCAGTCAATATGCCCCCAGGGGCCTGTGATCAAACACTGCAGCCTCTACACACACCCATATTGCTGATGGAGAAACTGAGGCCGAGAGCATTCAGAGCCCAAGAAAGAATTGCCTGGGGGCTGCCCTCTGGGGGGTCTCATAGGGAAGACTTGTCCGGGCATCTTGCTGGCCCTACCCAGCCTGTGAGAACACTCACGGTGAAGGCGATGGCAGAGGTGTAGATGGAGTGCCAGTCAGATAAGGCAGACAGGTTCTTCACAAAGTTAGTGACGGGCTTGGCACCACGCTCTGGGGACAGAACAGACTGCAATGGTTAGCACAGCGCTGGCCTGCCTCTTAGCACACGAGTAGGGTTATGTGCCCTCTCCCACCCCAGCCAGAAGCAGAACCAGCTCAATAATGCAAGACCCAGCCCACTGAAGGGCCTTGCTGCCAGTGTCCCTCCTGACCACTGACCATGGTCCCCACAGAGAGATGCTACCTGCCCCTAGCAGAGGCCCACAAATAGCAGGAGATAGGGGAAAGAAAGAGACAGTGAGGTCAGACGTCATTTGTACTCTGTGGGACCCAAGGAATATCAGAGAAGTGAGCCATAGTTCACCGTAAATCAGTGGTTCTCAACCTGTGCGTCAGAACCCCCTGGGGTCAAAAGGGGTCACCTAAGACCATCGGAAAACATAGACATTTACTCCACAGACTATCAGGTGTACCCAAAGCATCGTGGCCTCCCTCTGCCGTATAGCCCAATGGTCCCCCTAGACTCTAGAGCAGCGGTTCTCAGCCTGTGCATGGTGACCCCTTTGGGTCATATTATCAGATATCCTGCATATCAGGTATTTACGTTATGAGTCATAACAGCAGCAAAATCACAGTTACGAAGGTGCAACAGAAATAAGATTATGGCTGGGGGTCACTACGACATGAGAAACCGTACTGAAGGGTCGCAGTAGAAGGAAGGTTGAGGACCGCTGTCCTAAATACGAGTCCACCAACACAGGCTCAGTTCTCCACTGGCCCAGACTGTGCTATGTGTGAGGCACTCTTCCATCTCAAGTTTCTGTCCCAGGGAGGACAGGAGAGGAGCTGCCCTTAAATGTTTTTCTGAAGGGTTCTATTCAGCTCAGGAACACAGAGGCTCCCCCAGGCCCTTTCCCCGCCAAGACAAGCCCACAGTACTTACTCAATCTTCTCATGTTTTCAGTTAACCTGAGAGAGGGAGAGAGGGAGGGCTCAGAGTGACGTCACCAACTCTCAACTTGCCACTCTGCACAAGCATCGCTTATTAGCACACGGGCAGCAAGTGGGACGTCTAAGTGACTGGGAGACCCTCAGGTGCCTGGGGGCACACGCACAGTGCCGCACAGACCTCAACGCTGGGGCCCTTTCTGCTGACCCCTAAGTTCTGAAGTTGGGGTGACTCCACAATAGACCGGCCCTCCCATCTGTCACGTCCACCTCTGGATGTCATATGACTCCACTTTCCCACAAGCTACTCCTCCGAGGTGCTCCAGAAACATGGGCACAAGGGGTTTCTAGAGCTTGTGGCTGCCGAAGCTTATAGCAGGGCCCTGGTCCTAGCACACGGCTTCCTGGGCTTGTTGAGGCTCCCCTACCTGCGGGCACTGAGAGGTTCCTCCGTCTCTACCGTGTTCTCCTCGGGTTGGAAGCGGAAGTCCTCCACGTACTCCCCAAACCTCTCATAGAACCACTTCTGTACTCGGGAGGACAGCCCCTGGCTGCGGCGGTCTGTGGGAAGGAGACCAGAGAGGGGTGCTGCAGGGGCCATACAACCCCTTCTGAGGCTGGACTGGGGATGTAGGGCAGGTATGGGGCCTTACAGAAAGTACTAATCTGAGTGGGGATACACGAAACATTTAGGGCAGAGAAGCTTTTACTATAGAGCAAGATGTGAAGGGGCCTAGACAGAGGGGCCTTTGAAGGGCTCAGGTACCTAAGGACACTATGTGCAAACCAACAAATGCAGGTCAGAGCCAACCCAGCCGCAGAGACCCTAAAAAGCAAGATGTCTCCATCCTCACTCTGGACCCCAGCAATCTCCAGGCATCAATTTTCCGGCACCCTTGGGCTTGTGTCCAGGCCATGTCAGACCACGGTGGCAGTCTGTACTATCCTCCTTATGGACCTCTGGTTTGTCTGGGCAAGTGGCTGTGTGGGTTCACTATGCCAGGTCCTGAGGCCCAGCCACTGTGTGCATTAGGGTACACAGCCCAGAGAGCAAGCTGCTGGCCGCGATGAGCTCACAGTTATTTGCTGTATGTCATTCGCTGTATGTCACAGCTGAGACCACAGATGGCAATCCAAGTGGGAGAACTCCAGGGAGAAAGCCGCTGGGCAGGCAGCATTCTGAGACCTGACCGTAAGGAAAACAAGATGTGGATCTGCCTGCAGGGGGCGCTGCCACACCATAATTTAAAAGACTGGGCATGGCAGGCACCGGACACCCTGGGTGCCATAAACACAGATATCATGTGTCAATTAACACTTAAAGAAAATACAGCAGGTGTGTCGCAGACCCAGGACAGCAATCAACATAAACACAAGAGCACTCGGCCTGGACAGAAGCTGAAGGACACAGGCCAATGGGGTGGGGGTGGGGGGGAGAGGTGGTGGACTGATATGTGAGCCTCCTGGGGCTACCCAGACAGTCTGCAGGCTGAGCTGGCTCTGTTACCATCCACCAAGGTTTTCAGGTGGATCCAGGCAGGCAAGGATGCTTGTCTGGGAGCTAAAGGCAGTCTAAAGACCAGGCAAAACACTGGCTAGCCCATGCTTCTGCTGGCTTATTTGTAGACACCAGACTCACAGAACTTCACTTACAGAGAAATAATCCTCCTTCTGTTTTGACTGTTTTTTTCTTCAACCATTTAAATATATTTTTAAAACTGTTTAAAGATGTAAACCCAGCTGGGCATGGTACGGAATATCTACAATCCCAGGAAGCACTGGGGAGGAGGGTGGAGGTGGGGGCCGAAGCAGGAGATTCAGCCTGGGCTACATAGAGAGACCTTGTCTCATGAAACCAAAAATGTAAAACAAGACAAAACAAAACCAAAAAACCCAAAACCAGACAGGGTTTGTGGGTTGTGGACCCCCAGGTCGGGGGAACATGACAATCTGCGAAGGAGGCGATCTTCACCCATCCTGAAGTCCATCTACTCGGCGAGCGCCTGCAGCTCCTGCCTGGCTTCCATAACCAGAGTCGGGGATGTGTTCTGCCACACTCCTAGCTTCTAGCAAGGGAAAGGCCTGAAGTGCTTCATCCCCAAAGGTGTGAACTGAGGCCGGCACACACCTGATGGCCAGCTTTCTTTTTTTAAGTAATTTATTTATTTTTATATTAATCACAGGTTATATATTTTGTATCCCAGCTGTAGCCCCCTCCATCATTCCCTCCCACTCTCCCCCCCTCCCTCCCTCATCTTCTCCCTGCCCCCCTCCAAGTCCACTGATAGGGGAGGATCTCACCCCCTTCCATCTGACCCTAGCTTATCGTGTCTCTTCAGGGCTGGCTGCAATGTCCCCTTCTGGGATCTAGTTAGGCTGCTCCTCCCTCAGGGCGCAGGGGGGGCAGTCGACATAGCTTTCTTCTTTGATCTAGGATGTGGCAGAGCCAGGGTGTGGCCCCCTCCTCTATCATGTCCTCTCTGTCTTGGAGGGTGACCAGGGGCCAAAGTATGGAGAAGGCACACAGCCCAGCACACGTGGTAATCAAGATTAGGTTTGGGAGTGCTAGAGAGATGGCTCAGAGGTTTAAGAGCACCAGCTAGTCTTCCAGAGGACCCAGGCTCAATTCCCAGCACCCACATGGCAGCTCACAATCATCTGTAACTCCAGCTGCAAAAGATTCCACACCTTCTTCTAGCCTCCATGGGTACCAGGGTGCCATACACTCAAATGGCACACACATACATGGGGGCAAAACATGCATATACATAAAATAAAAATAAATATTTTTAAAACAATAAAAATCATTAGGCCTGACATTGACAAAGGGACAAGGGGTCCCCGCCCTGTGAAGGAGCAAGGAGTAGAGAGGAGTCCCACCCTTCTCAACCCTCACTATCAACAAGCACTTGAGGTTTCCTGTGTTGCTCCTGGCTTGACAACCAAGACTCACAAGGTAAGGGCTCTCCATCAAAGCCTGGGAACTGGCCAGGGATCCTCCAGATGGCTCAAGGAGGCCACCTCCCAGAGGATGCAGCTGCAACGGGGCTGGATGCCAGTGGGTGCAGTGAGGCTGGCCCTGGGGGACCCTTAAAATAAGCCTCCTCGCCTGGGCCTCTTTCTGATGCAGGCAGCCTGACGCCAATGACCTAAGCCATGGTTTATGCCAGGCTTACCGGCACAGGGAGGGAGAGACTTGTGAATCGTTGGCATGTGGGCGGGGTACTCACTGTCTGTGAGGGTGCAGCCAGGGTGCACAAGAGCTGCACGGAGAATGAAGTTCCCTTCCCTCACAAAGGTAAAGTGTGTGGCGAGATGGAAGTGGGTACTAAAGTCGGAAGCAAGGGGATAAGAAAAGGCTTGTGCCCATGGCATTTCTTGCCATGGCCTGCCACAGTTCACTTAGCACCCACACGAGATGACCAGTCACAGAGAACACGTCACCAGGTCAATGTAGTATAACCCACTGTGCTTTTAGGTGTCTCTCAGGAGGTGTGGCCAAACTAAACAACACATCTGTGCAAGGAAATGAGATCATTTGGAGTGACTTGAGCCACAGTGAGAGACATTAACCCAGTTTTGATGGCAGGAGATTCCCGTGGGAGAGGCCTGGCTGGGGAGAGAAACCCCCTCTTCCCGAGGGCCTACCTGTGCCTGTGCCATTGCTGGCCTGGCTCTGCCCCTTTGGTGGCTGCTGAGGCTGTGCTGGCTGCTCCTCCGACCTGAATCAGGACAAATGCAAAGTCTATGAGTGCAAAGGCCCGCAGCACCGAACTGAGCTTCAGGGACAGGTGGGATCTGCCGGTTCCTGAAGCCCTGAAGGCTGGAGCGCTGGTGAGGGCAGAGCCCAGCAAGCACAAAGGGGCTTTCTTCATGGGTGCACGTTCTAGTTTTCAATAGGTAAGTAGTGTCTCGTAAGCAAGAGGGTCATCTTTCCTATTAATTTTAACACAGTTGCTTATTTCATCCTAAAGGAAAAAAAATAGCTTACTAATGAGAATACCACACACTTCTTTACACAACACCAATGAGGCCAAAGCTGGATGATACCCCAACATCCCTGAGCAGGGTTCCAGTTAGACCATGCCAGCCACCTCCCTGGCTTCCTGCCCCAGCTCATGATCATCCCTCTTTACTGGGCCTAATGGCGCCCTTGTCTCTGTCTACCTGTCCGACTCTTAACAGTTACCCAGTCTTAAGTGCACACCCTAAGGGACCTACACCCCAGCAGCAGCCTGGGTCACAGCCCTTGGGTGGCATCTCTATCCTGTGGCATCTCTATGCCCTCCTCTGGAGTGTCAGGACACTAGCCATCCCACCCTGCACTGGCTTGGGACCACGGACCCACAGTAGCTGTCCCTGGAGCCAATAATTCCTAGGCTCTATACTGCAGCTACCTGCAGCTTCAGGGTCCGGTGTGAGCACACCTATGTGTATCTGTATGTGGAATACACACATTGTGCTGGTTTTGTTTCAACTTGGCACAAGCTAGAGTCATCAGGGAGGAAGGAGCCTCAGTTGAGGAAACGCCTTCATGAGATCCAGCTACAAGGCATTTTTCTCAATTATTGATCAGTTGGGGATGGCCCAGCCCATTGTGGGTGGTGCCATCCCTGGGCTGGTGGTCCTGGGTTCTATAAGAAAGCAGTCTGAGCAAGCCATGAGGAGCAAGCCAGTAAGCAGCACCCTTCCACGGCCTCTGCATCAGCTCCTGCCTCAAGGTTCCTGCCCTGATTGAGTTCCTGTCCTGACTTCCTTTATTGATGAACAGCAATATAGAAGTATATAAGCCAAATAAACCCTTTCCTCCCCAACCTGCTTCTTTGGTCATAGTGCTTTGTTGCAGCAACAGAAACACGAAGACATGTGTGTTGTGTGATATAAGGATGTGTGTACTGCCTGTGTTTGAAGTGCCCCTACAAAGCCCTTCTCTCTCCCCCCAATTCACTAACATCAGAAATGAGAAAGTCTCCCCCTGGAAATGTCCCTCCCTTCAACCCCTTCACTTTCAGGTTTCCAGAAGGCTCCTAAACCCTTCCTCAACAAAAAGCAATGGAGGGGTCCCTTGCTTCTCCTAAGTTCATTTTCTACTTCCTGGTTCACAACCTGGATGTTCCTTTCCTTTCCACGTACTAGTTAAACCCTCTAAGTCCTCAGAATTGATTCAGCAAGCTCACCCACCAAGGAAGAAAGGTGAGAGAGGATAGATCCTTAGGGTGGGACTGGGAATAGGGGACAGATTCTGAGTGGGTAAGAGAGGCTGAGGCTCAGTCTATGGCTGAGTGTTCCTGCTCCTTCTAGGACCACCAGAGGGAACCTGGCTCTCGTGGGAAGCTGGCATGGAAGAGAGTACCCTACACACAAGGGAACACTCATTTAACTTCTGAGTCTCTAAGGTCACAGTTCAACCCAGGGGAATGCTAGCTGAGGCCTCTGGTGTGGGGAACATCAGCCTTGCGGCGAGGGCTAAAAGGCAAGGTAGGGTCCCTCCTCCCATGGTGAACCCTACCCTGGAAGACTCTAAATAGGCTACAATGATGTGAGCTGATGGGGACAGGGTAGCCTGACTGCCAGGTGACATAAAGCACATGAGTTGTCACTGGGAATGTCAGGATAGGGAACATGGAGCTTCATTCCCAAGACCTGCTCTTCTCGGAGCTGCTACTGTAGACTAAGACCCAGCAGGAAGTGGACATGACCACAGAGGGGCCTGTCACTCAAGCCTGAGCTGTGAGCTCTGCCAGCATGGCTCATACTTGAGGGGCAAAATCCCAACAAGGAAGACACTTGGTCCACATGGACAAGCACGGTCATGCTGGGGTATTCTAGAGGAAGCAGTGTGTGTCCCAAACTGCTGATAGTCATTCTCTCTGGCCTACCAGGGGCCAGGGGCAGAGGTTGAGAGGACAGTGGGGTGAGGATGGAGGATGCCGAGATGGGAAAGCTGGATTCCTGGGCCCCCAGCCTCATCTTCTAGTGGCACTATGGCTGCTGTGCAGAGGGACCCAGAGACTATAGTTTGGTCTTGTAGCTTGTGGGATGCTCTGCACTGACTTGCCTCCTGCCAGAAGCAGCAGAAGCAGAAGTCACACTCCTGAGGGTGATCAGAGGAATGGATGAGTAATGGGGCTCCAGGCGCTTAGAGCACTTATCCGAGGAAAAGCTGTTGACTGTAAACAACCCTGCAGAAGCTGGGGTGGCAAATGTCATTCAGAGGGAAAGCGTATGAGAAAGAGGGTGTGATCTTGGTGGGTAATTATTCAGAGGATGTGCTGACAGGAGGTGCTTAGGACCTTACCTTGAAGCTGCAGAAGCACCCAAGCCTCTGTATAGGTCATAGGGCCTGAGCAGGGCTGCAGTATCCTCTTGGAATGGGCAACAAATATAGGCAAATGTAAGGCTGGATCGGGGGGTCAGTGTCCTCCAAAGGTGCCAAGAGGCCCAGCCAACTCTCTGGGGCTAAATGACAGGGTCAGGACAGGGCCCACAGGTCAGGGAGCATCTTCTGGTCAAGACTGGAGGGTATGTGGTGGTCTGGTATCTTTGGACCTTCTTGGGTCACAGCTCTCTACAAAGGCCTAGCTGGTGACATGATCACCCACACTAGGCTTCCCACCTCCCAGAAAGACACCTTTCCACAGCATGGCTTGGACAGGCTCGGACAAGATGTGATCCTGAGGAGTTAGATCAGGCCAGCGGTATGACTCGCCTTGCACCCCTTCAGGGACTAAGAGCAAGACTTCTCAGGTGGCCCAGTTTTCACTACTCTTGGCCCATGGCCCCACCAGGGATCCAGGCTGAGGGTCCATGAAACCCTGCCCACTGAGGAGAGGGTGAACACTGTGGTTCAACTATGCCTTGTCTTTCACGGGCTGGTGATGTTCAATTCTTGGTATGATGGTACAGGGGTTGGGGGACCTTTAAGGACCTGGGCCTGGTAGGAGGTTCTCAGGTCCTGAGAGCAGCCTTGGGAAGGGCTTAATGTAGTTCTGGGACCCTAAATTAGCTCTCACCAGAGGGTCATTAAATGTGTTTGACCCTGCCTGGCCTTTGGCAGGATGTAATCTCTCTCCTACACACTCTCCCACCATGAGACCATACACCATGAGTCCCCACCAGGGCCAAACCAATGCCAGCTGAGTTCTTCAGACTCCAGAACTGTGAGCTAAATAAACCCCTTTTCATAAATGCCAGCTTCAGGGATATCGTTACAGTAGTAAGAAGAGAGGGATGTGGGTGTCACCTGGCCTTTAGCACCTCCTGCATTTTCTGCTCCAGTTCTATCCGGCGCTGCCGTTCCCGATCTAGCTCCTGCCGCAGCATCTCTGAGTTGGTCTCTTCTCGAAGCTTCCGGAGCTCCTCCTCTGTGGAGAGAAGATCCAGGTGATCAGAACTTATGCCTACTGACCCCTCTGACAACACTACCAAACTTGAGAACAGCAGATAGGTTCCTGACAGGTAGGGGCATATGATGTTCTCAAGTTTGCTGAGTGCTCAGTTGGCAGGTGCATTCTAGCTCCTGTCTGCTGTCTGGGAGGGTGCTGGTGCAGGGATCCGCACCTGGGACAAGGGGCTGAGGTGTCTATTTAACATACCAAAGCAGACCTGTCCTCCAGGCTCTCCCAGCATCCCTCAGTCCCTACCTGTAACAGGACATGGCTGGCATACCCCATCCTCTACCCTGAACTTTCCAGCTCAGGGGCTGGGCTCTTCACTATTTAATCAGACATTTTTGTTCTCGATCTGTCTCTGTCTTCCCACCCCACTCCCTGTGGGTATGCTTTCTCTCTATTCCAGCTTCTCTGAATCTCCATCTGCAGTGACTCCCCTGACCTCCTCCTATAACATCAGTGAACCCACAGGACAGCTGCCCCCGGTAAACCTGCCTTTATGTACACTTAATTTGGCTTGAATTGGCACATTTCATTGGCAGAGAAAACCTACCAGTTGGCAGCTCTCCTAACCCCCCTCTGGGGTATACACTGGGGGAGAGCCTCTTCACTGGGGTTCCTCTTACACAGTCCAGACGAGACTGCGGTGAAATATGGGTGACGGCTTTTATCACGCTCAATAATGGTGCAAGGGAGAACTGCACATGCCGTTTAGCCATGTCATCACCACAGGAGACGCCGGGACACACACTGCCATCTGACTGAGTCAACAGGATGGTGACAGAAAGGCTCCAGGCTCCAGGAGGTGCCAGCAGCAGAATGGTGGTGAGCCAGTGCTCAAGCCTCCTCAATGCAGAGGACCCTGGGGGTAGTTATTGAAGTGGAAGGGGTACAGTACCCCTGGAAAGACCTTCATTTAGGTGAGATCGCTGTGGAGCCCTGGATGGGACTAAAAAGCCAGGCTGCAATAGCTGGGGGAGGGGCGTTAGGCAGACAACCTGACAGCTTGGAGGGTAGAGGAAGCCAGGAGCTGAGGAGGGTAGTGGCCTCAAACTGCAGATGTCAAAGCATACCTCAAAGTCACTGCGGAAATGAATGAGAGAACTCATTCATGTCACAGCCCCACAGCATGGGGTTTGTTCCCTCTACTTTTTCCATACTGGTGTGAGAAGAGGGGTCCTAGTTAGCACCCCTTTAGCTCTCTTCTATCACACTTAGGGTCACTCAGCTTACTGCAGCAAGGATTCTGGTTGTGGCTGGCCATTGCCTTCAACACACTAAGTTTTTGTGCTCGGTTCCCCCATGGTCCCCACAGACAGCTAAGGCTCAGCCGTGACAGAATCCTGAGTGACAACCCTCAGCCCTGCCCTGGCCAGTCTTGAATCCCAGCAGGAAGGAAGGAATAGTTCTTTAGGAGGAGAGGGCTCAGGCAGAGAGGAACAGGGTGGTGGATCGAGTGTGGTCAGAAGATAAGTGAATTTTCTAGGCTATCTGAGAACCTTGGAGGGCTCTCACATGGTAGATATGTGTGAGCAAGTGAGGATGGGAGTGGGAACTTATGCCAGCAAGGCCGTGGCGGGTCGGGGGGGAGGGGAGGGTTCAGCCCAGGTAGTCAGCTCGAGCCATAAGGCTTGCTTGTAGTTGCATCCCAGGAACCAGGCCTGGCTGCTAACTAGCACAGTGGTGGGCTTCAGTCTGGGAGCGCCCCACTGACAGGGTCTCTCACGGCACTGCCAGGCTCACATTCCACCTCACACTGAGCTATCCCTCTGAGACCCAGCTCTGCCCACTCATAATGGCAATGACCAACACAGCTCCACCTCCTCAGGGTCCTGCCACCTACGTCACAGGTAGTCACGTCACCTCACAGAGCCACAGCCTGTCCTGAGCTCCCAGCACCTAGACCTATCAGTGAGGAAGATTCACGGCAAGGGAGACCTCAGCAAGGGTCAGTACAGCTCAGACCTCAGGACACGTCCAGCCCCCAGCCATTTTCAGAGCCACAGAAAACACAGGATGGCCTCCTAGAAGAATCTCTCAATGCTGGTAAGGGGACAACGAAGACACAGTATTCTTATCAGCACAGATGACAAGAATGTCTCATGTGGAGTTTGGTCTTCCTGGGATGATGTGGCAGTCATTTCTAAAGACCATCTTGTGGAGGCAGGGTCGGCACCCACACCCACCCCTATCTGGTCTCCATAGGCTCAGGCAGGTACAAAAACATGATAATTAATCCCAGGGCCAAGGTCAGGGCATGTCTGTGTGTGCTGAGCTTGACTTCCTGGACAGCAGTAGCCCATCGACCTGGCTGAATGTGACTGAAGGACTGTCTATATAAGGTCCACCCCAGTTGTGGCCTGTGTTGGCTGCTAGTCCAGTTATGGGGTCAGCAGTGGTTTCAGCCACAAAGAGCATCCCAGTCCTGGGGTTGGTGAGATGAGCCATAGCAAGGAAATCTCTGCGGGAAAAGACAAGCTTGCCCTGTTCTGTTATATGGTCCCGAAACAAAGGAACTAAACAACGTTATTCTCTGCAGGCTCTGAGCAGGGGCATGTGGCTAGATTCCTATGGAGAGGCAACCGCTCCACGCTGATGGGCAAGGTGAGGTCCACGGAAGCCTGGAACCTTTCTGGATTACATGGGAACATACAATCTCAGAGTGACCCAGTATCTCTCTTAGGAAAGAGAGTCTTAGTCTCCTCACCCAACATTAGCTAGGAACACAGAGTTACACCTGAGGGCAAAGATACAGTGCCGGATGGAATCAGGAGCAGAGTTCCAAGGTGTGCTTGCTAGATACCCTCGGTATTCTATGATCTGTCACATGTGTAGGGAGGTGTTCACACACTCTCCCTTGACTTGACCATGCAGGATGATGGCTTAGGAAGGGAGGCTGTGATACTCCTCAGGGTTCTGGGTGAGGGTTGCCAGAGACCACACAGGACCTTGGAGAAGGTTGAGCAAGCATTGCCTCCCTAAGAGCATGTGTCCTGTCCCATGTCTATCTCCACATCCATCCTCAGGCTTCTCTGACTCCACTCCATTCCAGAAAGTTCCAGAGGGAGGAGGACTCCACCAGTACCATCTCCTCCAGCCTCGGGGCCCAGTCTAGCTCACGATGTCAAGGACACAGAAAAAGGACGATCGGTGGGCATCTCAGCGAGACCTTAGCTAGCAACATAAGCAGGTGCTTTGCTTACAGAGACACACACTCTGGATTGGCCGGCCACTAGAAGAGGACAGTGATGGTGGGCGAGGGAATAACGTGAATTCCACAAGGGACAAGGCTCTGAGCACTCGAAGGGCATATGTATACAGCACTTACAGGGCCCAGACATCAAGCAAACTGACCCTGGTCTTGTACTGGGGTTCCTGGGGCAATGACCTAGAGGAATCAGGATGCTAAGAGGCATGTCCATGATAATTGTTGGCACACCCTACCTGTCAGGAAGTCCAAGCAGAGATAGCAGACGGTCCTGGGTTTTGGGGGGGGGTGTCGCAGCCCATGAGCCCTAGGTCCCACAGGGCTGCCCACCCATTCCATTGCTAATCCTGGCTGTGAAGTAAGGCTGCCTCGATCCCCAGTGCTGCCTGGTGCAGCTTCACTGGTGGGCACTCACTAAGGTTCTCTGTTTTAGCCTCCATCAAAGTTCCAGGGACGCTAACTGGGGAGAATATGCTGCCCAGAGCAGACACCCAGGTGGGCCCTGGAGAGCATATGAATAGGTCCATTGGGAAAGCCTAGATACTAGCCCTTGCCTAGCCTGGAACCCCTACTAGGCAGAGCCCTGTCTATAATGCTCAGGGAGACTGCTGCCTCAGGCCTTTCCCTGAGATGGTCCTGGGATGGATGAAAGCCAAGAAAGCCTCTTAAAAACATGGAGATTGTATGATCGCCTGCATTGAATGGACCAGGAGACTACCTTCACAGGACCCAACTCTCAGCCACCTGGCTCCTCCTGCAACCTGGGATAGGTATAGCAGAATATTTGTTGGGGCTCACTGAACAAGCAGGTGAAGAGACCTGACAGCCCCCACTAAAATGGACCAATGAGCTTTCTCCCAAAGGTATGCATTTACCTGGCTCAGCCATGTATTCGGGGCAGTTAATCAGGTGTGCACTTAAGGTAAATGTACATGGCCAGCTCAAGAACCAGGTGTGGAAATAATTTTTTTTTTCAAAAGGGGTTGGGAATGTTGGAGAGACGGCTCAGCAGTAAGAATGCTTTCTACTCTTGCACAGGACCTAGATTCTATTCCCAGCATCCACATTACACAGCTCACAACTACCTAACTCCAGTTCCAGAGGATTCTTATGCCCTTCTGGCCTCTGTGGGCACCTACACTCATGTGGTGTACATAAACTCACACAGGCATATATATACTGTCTCAGTTAGGATTTTATTCTGCTCTGCTGAAACACTATGACCAAAAGCAACTTGGGGAGGAAAGAGTTTATTTGGCTTACACTTCCACATCGTAGTCCATCACTGAAGGAAGTCAGGGCAGGAACTCAAACAGGACAGGATCCTGGAGGCAGGAGCTGATGCAGAGGCCATGGAGGGGTGCTGCTTACTGGCTTGCTCTCCACGACTTGCTCACCCTGCTTTCTTATAGAACCCAGGACCACCAGCACAGGATGGCACCATCCACATCAATCACTAACTAAGAAAATGCCCTTCAGCTGGATATTAGGGAGGCATTTTTCTTAACTGAGATTCCATCCTCCCAGATGACTTTAGCTTGCATCAAGTTGACATAAAACCACCCAGAGGATGTACATATAAAAATAATACATGAATCTTTTTAAAATATTAAAAAGAAAAGTACCAGATGTATAAGCAGACTCAGCCTGGGGCGTCTACCTTCCATCTCTGCTTCTATATAGACAATGCTTCTACCACAGGATAAACAGAGCTGGGAAACCTTACATCGCTGGCATTACAGGGGGGAGACTGAGGGAAGCGGGCTGAGGCTGGGGGTTGGATACTGTCCTGCCTAATCACCTGATCTCCCACCACCCCCACCACTCCTTGGCCTCTTGGATCCCAGCCCATGTGAAGATCAAAGCAATTCTTCTCTATCTTTACACTGCATGCTACTCAGCTAGGAACAGGAAATTGAGCTTTTCTTAATTGGCCTCCCTTGAATGTCTGTGTCTTCCTGGTGTCACTACATCATGAAAGCTCATCACCATGTCCCACTCGTGGCAGATGATTAGCCAATAGCGCCCAGTAGCACTGCTGAGACAGACGTGGGCACAGAGCTACCTCCCCAAGGTGAGCAGGGTGCATGGACCATTCTCGCTGGCATGGAATGGAATGTGTGCAGCCCCTTAGAGGGGCTCAGAGCCTCTTAGTGTATGTCCTCCTGACAAACACCACTAGCCCGCCTCCCCCAGGACCCCAAGGGTGAGAAGCTCAGCCCTACAATAGTACAACTGCTTCTTCTACACTGTGCCTCTGCAGCCCAGCTCTCTATCTCACCTGCCCTCCCCAGCCATTAGGGGCTCAGCTGCAGGGGCAGGTCTACTGCAGCCCTTGCCAATTTAGTGTCTGTTCCCAGCAGAACTGCAGAGGCTCGACACCTTTTCCTGGTGGCGCAGAGAGCTAAGAATGTAAGAACCAGCGGGATTTCTAAGCCTTTCTTTTCATGAACTCTTTCTCCCTCAGCTAATGGCTCCCTGCAAGGCCCTCTCTCCGCAACTGAAATGATGAGGCCGGGTGTCTGGGTAATGTGGGCCAGCTTCCACCCCACAGTGACACATTTAGGTCAGATGCAGCGCAGTGCCCGGTCGGTTCTACAGAACAAAAGCAACACAAACCCAGTCATCAATTTCTCTTGCTCCTCCCCTAGAGGAGGAGAAGGAGGGTGAGGACTGCCTGCCAAGCAGAAAGCGCTGAGCTGGCCGCTCGCAAGGCCACCCCCGCCCAGCCTCCCCATGGAATGGAGTCTCCTAAGGCTGTGAGGGCCATGGCAGCCAGCCTCCATCCTCAGTGTCTCTGCCTTGAGTTCTGACTGTGGCATCTTAGCAGTCACAGCTTTCTCCCCCAGAACTCTGGGTCTCTTGTAATGTAAGCCTGCCACTGCCATGACTCTGGGGGCTCCTCAGCCTCACAGAGGCTGATGAGGCTAGATCCACACATGACAGACATATGGGGCTATGTGACCCCTGGTCCCTCAGTCAGGGGGCAAAATTCTCCCACGTGGTTAGAGGTGGGATGATGGGGCTCCTCAAATATTTAAGTATTTGCTTCCTGTGGCTGCTAATATCACATTCTTACTTAGCACAATAGTCACTATTTTACAGTTTTAAAGGTCAAGAGATCAGATAGACAGGTGTTCTGGGCTAGAACAGAGGTGTCAACGGAGGTTCATCTGGAGGCTGGCTGGCATATCCCATCCTTTCCAGCTTCCAGAGGAACATGCTCTGCTTGGCTGGTGACTTCCAAAGAGCAGTGACATCATGCTGATCTACATCCACCATTGCCAACTCCATCTGATCCACCAGCCAGCCCCCTCCACGTGATTGCTCCACTCCCATAGATGATCTTGGATCTTCTCACCTCTGGCTTAGGCACAACTTCCATGGAATGGTCACTCACACAGGTTCCAGGGGTTAGGAGTTGAATACTCTCGAAAAAACTGACAGTCTACCTACCCCATTCTCCCCGAGAATTATCTCAGACAGGGCAAAGGAGTCCCCAATAGACAGAGGCCTGAGGAGGACTTTCCAGCCTCACAGCATTCTGAACATCACAAAACAAGAAGCCCTCTTCTGATGGGCATAGTCGCCTTTATGGGTGCAGGGACTCCCCAAGCTGGAGGGGTCCTCCCTCCCACCTCACTCTCCAATTATGTCCCCAAACACAGAAGCAGGACTCCTCAAGACCCCACTGGGGCAGGCCAGACAACGAATGCTTACATAGACTTTTTTTTAAAACCCAGTAGTTTTAAGAAAGGAACCAATGAACAGGACATTGCCAGAGGCAATAGGTGTGCCATCCTATAATATGCTCACACAATCCTGAGCAGCAGAACAGAAAGACACCTGATCTCCTGTGCCCTCTGTCTGAGGACAGAGATGCATACAAGCTCAGAGCCCAGGCTGTAGCTGACTGTCCTATCTAGCAGTCACGGTGCTCTCACAGGCTCAGTCAAGAGATGAAGCCCTACAGGGCCTACAAGTGAGGATTTGGCGGAGCCATAGCCTAGCACATTAGACCACAGTCAATACTGCAGAGCTGTGAGACCACTTATCACATGCCACCAATGGTGTGGCATAGCTCCTAGCCCAGGGTCCAGTTTTTCTGACATGGCCCACTGCTGGCTATTACTGACTCCAGGCAGGCACTCTCACTCCCCTGGCATTCTGCAGGCTCCCTGGCCATGCTTGCGCTGTAACCAGGTCAGCTTACTGCCTGGAGTTGGTTCCCAAAATTTCTGAGTCCCAAGGGTATACCTCAAAAAAAAAAAAAAAAAAAAAAGAGTTCAATGTCACAATTTAGAAGCTCCCATTCGAGGCTTCTGCTCACACAACACCCATGCAGGCAGACCAGCAAGCAATTACCGGGAAGACAAGCAAGATGACTCAGGTGCATTGCACCAGAGGGAACCAGGACAGTCCCCGAGGGACAAGGTCCACCCCCATCCCCATCTACATAAGAGTTGTTGAAGCAGCAAAATGAATATGGAGGAGAGGGAAGACCAGGGGACTCTTTCTGTATCTGGGTAATTTACGTGCATCTAAAATGGCCAGGTCACCTGTGATAGCAATGTTCAGGGACTCTAAGAAGAAAGAGACATTCTGATCTCCATGCTCAACCCTGTTTGGAGACTGCCAGATATCTCCAAAGCAAAGAGGCAAAATGACTCAAGAGACAGAGCCCCTGAAGCCAGAGGGACCTGGTACAGCAAAGAGCACGCCTGGCAGAAGCTATGGCAGCCTGGCACAGGCCGGCCACCTGGCCACCCACCTGGTCCAGGCTTCAGCATCCCCAGGGTCTGGAAGGTGAATGGCAGGTGATTCATGGACCCTCAACCTCAAGAAACCCACTTATCCCCTCTCAATATGCTGACTCGAGGGGGCATAGAAAAGATTCTCAATTCAGCCCATGGTCATGGCCTGCCCAGGCTGCACAGACTCCATGGCTCCCAGCCCACAGGGAAGGAAAACAACTTCAAAGCTATTTTTAAATTTGCAAAAGCAGATCTCTCAAGCAGGAATCCCTTTGGCACAAGATGCAACAGGCCCAGCCAGAGGTAAAAAAAAAATATCAAATGATAAGCTTTAAATAAAATTTTTTCCTACCCAGCTGAAGCACACATACACAAAAGCCACCCAGAGGGGAATAGAAAGCTGTCCCTGGCCAGGCTGGCCTGCACATATGGGCACCTGATCAGATTTCTCCCAGCCCAATTTACCCTTCCTGTTATCCTTAAGTACCTTTCTAACAGACAATGCCTGGCCATCTCCAACACTCCTGACTCCAGGGCATTCATTCACCTTCATTCCAGAGAAGGGGGCAGCTGTGTGAAGCTCTCCTTGCCTCTGGCCACCCCACTGCTCGCTGTGTCCACCACAGCCTGCGTGTGCTCCTAGTGCTTCCTTGTCACCATGTTAGTCACTGCTCTGCACAGAAGCGGCATTTACTGCATGATGAACTGTCAACACAAAGCTGAATGTTCCTTCAATCAGGCAGCGTGTAGTGTGCAGCCAAGTTCTGGACAGTTCACATTCTAACATGACAGGCTGCTGCTTGGGCTGGGCCTGTTACTGAGTTTAGGAAGTCAGTTATGGGGCTGACAAATATGTGCAAACAAATAAATAAATAAATTTTTAAAAAAGGAAAGAAAGACAGAAAAAAAAAAGAAAAAGAAATGGGATTCTAGGCAGAACCACTGCTGAGGACGGCTGGCCTTACAGACCCTTCCCAGCCCTTCAGTATATGACGGGGATGGCATGCCGCCTCTCATGTTCTGGACTTGGAGGCCCTGGCTACCACTGGGTTGAGAGATGTGAATTTTCAGAAGTCTCTGCCTAAAGGTCTGGAAGGAGAAGGAGAAGGGCTGGAGAGATGACTCCATGGCTAAAAGCACAGGCTGCTCTTCCAGAAGACCCAGGCTCAAATCCCAGGAAACATATGGTGGCTCACAGCTGTCTGCAACTCCAGCTTCAGGGAGCCAGTGCCCTCTTCTGGCCTCCATGGGCACCAGGCATGCGCGTGGTGCACAACGGTGCACAACAGTGCACAAATACACACTTTTTTTTTTCTTTAGATATTTGTTCCATCTTATCTTATGCTTCTTCTGGACGCATCCCTCCAACCACACACCAGCCTCCAAACTTTCTCAAAGCATCAGGCTCATTGCTAGAACCCAATTTCTGCCCGATTCCTGGGTAGGAGGGCAGGCAAGGTGAGGTGAGCCCCACAGGCTCATACTGGGTATACATGCTAGGAAGCAAAGTAAGGTTAAACTGTGCCTGGGCCTAAACACCAGATATGAAACTGAGGAAGATACAGCTAGAGAATGGCTTTGAGAGGTGTGAAGAAAGGCGTGTCCGGGTGTGGGGCAGCACCTCCAACCATCCATCCACTCATCCCATTATCTGTGTGCTCACCACTGGCTGCCAGGGCCAGCAATCTGCATGTCACCCATCCACCCACCCAGATGTGTACTGAACCCCCTGCAGCTGCCAGACTCTGGGACCATACAGATGAGGCAGCAGCTGCCTTCTCTCCCTCCCATAAAGTCCAGCTGGTGGATGCCAATATGGACAGGCAACAACTGTGCTGCCCCTGCCAGGGTATACAACCCCTCTCCCAAACCAATGGCCAGGGTCTCTGCCATATGAGGCTTTCCACAGGGAGCCACTGGGAGCAACAGAGAATGGAAGGCTGCTGGCCCAGGCGACTTCTCTCCCCACTGCAGACGCAGGACCTTGGTCATGCCACCCAGAAGCAGGGATGGAATATTACCCACTCATGGCCCTGGGAGCTATATTGTGACCGTGGGGCAGGATATGAGTCCACAGAGAGGTCACAGAGACAGACAGTGGCTGTGGATTGGAACACTGCCCTGAAAATCAATTGTCATTGCCCAAAGCACCCTGCCAGACCTGCGACATGGAGCTGTCAGCATGACACAGCAGATGAGCACGTACAGCCGATGATTTCACTGAATCACCCCAATACTGCAGGAGCCCAGGCCCTGGGGTAGCTCAGGGCATTTAGAGTTTTTTCCTCTGAAGTATGAGCTATAGGCAGGCCAGGGGTTTGGTGAGCAGGCTCAGCCTCTGTGCTCAGCGAATTTCTATCCTGGGCAATGAGAAATCTTAGGGCCAAATATCCTAACTGCAATGAAGACTTCAAGAGTGTATTTTACTGGGCAACAGAAATTATCTAGAAAAAGCAAAGGTTTGGGGCTCCTCTCCTACCCTGGTACTAGGTACAGATCCTAGGGCTTCACACAAGATGGAAAAACATTCTATTACTAAGTCATGCCTATTCCCCCAGACACACAAATATGAAACTATGGGCCTAATGGGTCAGATCTTTAATTTTCTTAGGGACCAATTTTATCTTCTTCCTGAAAAAAAAATTCTATAGGGCTTATACATAGCTCATCTCTTGTCTTTTGCCCGTATCTTATCTCTGACCACCCCCTCCCACTGGCTTCACTCTACTCCACACTAGGGACAGAAGCAGGCCCACCCAGGCTCTGTCCCTGGGGCTTATCTTTGAGCTCCACACCACTTAACTTATAGGAGGAGGCAGTTAGGAGGTCAGGCCTCCCAGCAGGCCCAGGTTTTGAGGAGTGGGCCAGGCACGCTGTCAACTGTACACCTCTAAACTGGTCTCAGGACTGTCCCAACTCTTCAGAATGCTAGAGGAACTCTGGTGGCAGCAGAAGTGATACCTGGGAGATTTCAACTCAGAAGAAGGGACCTCAATCTATCCAAAGCTCTGCAGCCCAGCCCAGGAACCAGGAGGCCCCTAAAAGGCCTGCAGCACTTTTCCCCTTCCCAAATCCAACTCCATGCCAAGCTGCTTTGGGGGAGAGACTGTGTGCACACTTTATGGCGATGATGAATCCCAATTCTCAGAGCCTGCATGAAGCAAGTAATCAATAAAACGCACACTTAGATATAGAAAGCCTTGGAAGGGAATTGCATTTGTGTCCAACAAGTGATAATGCAGAGAAATGCATCTTGGACTTCCTGGAAATGGATACCAGTCATTCGTTTAAGGTCTTTAACAAGCTTTGGCCCCTGCCTTTGGCTGGATCTTCAGCACATTTCAACTGTACCTTCTTTATCCCATGTCATTTTCTCCTGGGAACATCTGTACCCTTCAATATTT
The DNA here is from genome assembly GCA_028658305.1 of Pachyuromys duprasi. Taxonomy (NCBI): domain Eukaryota; kingdom Metazoa; phylum Chordata; class Mammalia; order Rodentia; family Muridae; genus Pachyuromys; species Pachyuromys duprasi. Next base: position 15,725,988 of record CM053752.1, read on the forward strand.
AATCACTGAGGAAACCTATTGTGCACTTCGGGCTATTTCCCTCCTGTATGAAGAATGGCACCTGTTGTCAGAGAGAGTTGAATAGAATTTGAACACTAATCCCATAGCTGCTTATGGGTGGAGCCAAGGTCCTAAACAGCTCATTCTGAGCTGCTAGTGACAGGAGGAAGTACTAGCTGGAAGCCTGGGTCTCAAGGCCAGCCTGAAGCGCCCCCAACCCTACACATGGTGTTTCCCCTGCAAGAAGGAACAGGCCAGCATGTGCTGTATAGGCTTAGTGAAAACGGGAACATATTTCTGTGTCTCAAGACTCAATAACACTGTATTGCCCTGGAAACTGTGATGGATGCCATATTGGGAGGAGGCACAGGCTCCTCTGTGCAAACTCCACCTCAGCCAGGCTTTTCTGCTATTTCTTCCAGTCACTCAGCGCCCACTACACCCAAGACATCAAGCCTCGGGTATAAAAATAGGTCCCACCCTATCCTCAAGGTGCAGATGGCCTGGGAAGAGCTGTCTGAAACTAGCATCCAATGGAGAAGGCTGGGGATGGGACAATCAGTCACCAACAGGCAACCAGGAGATTAAGCCACACCTAGCCTGGGGACACAGACAGAAAGCAGATCAGGGACTCTATCTCTGGTACGATCCCAGAGTGACTGCCAGGAAAGAACACAAGTGTGCATACAGTATGTGTGCTAACCTTTATCCATGGGGATAATGTATGAATTAGAAGAAAACTGGAACTCCAGAGAGGATGAGAAGGAGACCAAAGTTTTCTGACTATAACTTGATAGTGCAGCCAGATAAATCAACCTCTGTTATCTTTTTTAAAATATGCTTTTGGGATGGGGTCTCACTGTGATTCCCAGGCTGGTGTTAATTCCAGGGCTCAGGTGACCTCCTGGCTCAATCTCCCTGGTGCTGGGACCATAGCTTATGCTACTATAAATAGTTTTTCTTGGTTGGGTGTTCCCCCTCTCCCAGTACTGTGGAAGGGACCCAGGCCCTCCCTTGAGCATGCTTGGCAGGCCTTCTGCCACTAAGCTACACCCCCGGTGCAATAATTTTAGATAGTTATAAGAATTTAATTTGACAAGGAACTGTTGGCATTGTGCAGAAAGAGATGAGGCAATATCTTGTATCTCTTGACCAGCACCAAGGGCACACCACCATGCCTGTGACATTCAGGGCAAAAAAACCCACATGACTGGAGTCTTTGTAAAGCAACAGAAGGCATCTAAACCGAGCCCGTTCTATGTGCAACCTAACCTGCACGCTTCAAAAAACACCTGCTTCGGGAAACAAGCCGAGAAAAGGAGCTTAAAGGAGCAACCCATGATAAGAGCTTTCTTTTGCTATAAAGAACATTAATAAGACAATAGTGAGGCTACAATAAGGTCTCATACCAGATAATGGCACAACGACATCATTTCCTGGTTTTGATAGCTGCACACTGCACACTGTGGCTAGATAAGAGAACAGCCTTGCTTTTAGGAAGCATGGAAGAGTATGCAGAACTTAGAAGCACCGTGTCTGAAACAGACCATCAGGCAGCTTAGGGGAATATATATATATATATTTATATATATATATTTGTTTATATATATATATATATATATATATATAAACAGATGGATGAATGGATGGATGGGTATGTGGATGAGAGATGGATGTGTGGGTGAGTGGGCAAGAGATGGATGTGGGTGGATACATGTGTGAGGGGGTGAGAGATAGATAGATGCGTATGTGGAGGACTAATGGCCAAGTAGGAGACAGGTAGATGTGTAGATAGATGGATGGAAAGGTAGATGGGAGATGGATAGATGTGTGGGTGTTTAGATGGGTAGACAGATGAAAGATGGATATGTGGGTGGGAGATAGATGGATGTGTGGGTGGACAGCTAGACAGATGAGAGGTGGATGAACACGTGGGTGGCTGACAATAAATGGGTGGACGCATGCATGTATATGTAAATGTATAGGCAGCTAGGTGGTGGGAAAGGGAGGCTTGGCAGATAAAAGCTACAGACAAACAAGTGTGGCAAAATGCTACCCTTTGAGGAATAGCTTCATGAAATTCACACAGAAATTTTTTGTACTATTTTTGTAACTTGAAATAAAGTCAAAATAAGTTTCAGCAAAACAAAGGCAATCTCCATAAACATCCTGAGTGGAAACAAGTAAGGGTGGCCTTGCACTCCTTCACAGCAGGGCCATGAGGAGAGGGAGGAACCTTGCAAGTGGCATTCTGATGAAGAAATGGATACTTCCATAGTAAGAAGTCCTCTTGGGGCAAAAGTGGCAAAACTGGACACACACCAGCCTTAGTGGTCCCAAGGCTGACGGTGGCCCTGGCACTTTGCTTTACTTTTGATACAGGGTCTCATTACGTAGCTGTGGCTGGTCTCTAACTCACAGCCATCTGCCTCTGCTTCCTAAAAGCCGGGAAGAAAGGTGCACACTGCCACACTGGGGTGTTAGTGGATTTATGGGGGGTGGTGTTCTGTTTGTTTGTTTTGACAGGGTTTTGCTCTATATCCCAGGCTGACCTCAGAGATCCTCCTGCCTCTGCCTCTGGAATGCTGGGATTATAGGTGTGTGCCGCTGTGCCCAGCTAGTCCTGAGACCTGCATGTATTATTGTGAGATAAAACAATTGAGTAAGTCTGGTGCTGCCTCTAGGAACCAAACAGTCAGTATGAGTTAAAGACACAGTAAAGACCCAGTGAGGTTTGGAAGACATTCAGGAGTCCTGGATGTGTGTTCCTAGAGAGTCACCTATCTGAACTCATACTGCCCAAGCCCTGGACACTGTGATGGTCAAAACATGATGACTCCCAGCTACAGCTACCATCCTGCAATCCTCAGTTGCTCTCTAAAGATCACTTTCCACTGGAAAAAAAAACAGGGCTGCCTTGGGAGATGGTTAATTTCAGCATTGGGACAAGAAGTGTTTGTGAGGGTGTCCCACTGTGAACAGGCTAAGAAGCCAAGTGATAAGGCATTTGCAGCCCAGAAGGCAGAACCATGAGCATATACTCAGGTCATAACTTCATGACCATGCCTTGTTACTGGGGCTCCTGACGGCAGAGCAAGTATCCTCTCTGGTCTTAGGTGAAATATTCTAGACATATTTAAAACTGTGTCACAAAGGGAGGAAGTCTATGTATCCTGCCTTTCCCATGAGAACCACACCTCAAGACAACCATAGAGCAAAGAGAAATTTGTTTTCAGAAATATGTTGGTTAATCAATAGAGCAAGAACTACAGACATACAAAAATGACCAGTCTGATGAGATGACTGCGCTTTGTGACATCGGGGACAGTGTGTCCCAGGGTGACGCACAGCAATACCATCAGAGGTCTTCCCCTAAGACCAACATCTGCCACTATGGAAGAGGGATGGCAGATACAGGCAGTCCACAGCGCCCTATCCATGGAATCAAGTGGGGAGTTCCATCCACCAAGGGCGAAGGCAGTAATAGAGAGAGAAGGCACCAAAAGACTGTGGAGAAGCACCAGCCGTTCCCACCCACGGGCCCTGCAGAGTATCGATTCAGAGTTGTCAGAAACCTATCAGGGAAATCCAGTCGGTCTCTGATGCAATCAGAGAAAAGCTGTCTGTTGTTCTACTTGCCATCTTGGTCGCTCAGCTTTTGTCATTAAAACATATTGCGCTATCTACTAAAATATTTACAGATGAAGCGATAGAGCGCTGGCTGAGCTTCGCCCGACACACCCAGGGAGGAAGGAGCGAAACGCAGCCTGGCCTAGAATCCGTTCCTACAGAAGCAGGTGTGAGTCAACAGAGATGCTCTCACACTGTCAAGGTAAACACCACCCCTTAAGAGTCACCAGAGAGGGCAGTGGTGGCTCATACCTTTGATCCCGGCCAGCAGGGGCCATGAGGGCAAGGCCAGCAGACAACTGCTCCCACTGTCTCAATACATAACAGAACAAATAACTTCAGATTCCTCTGAGGAACTCTGAACATTCTGAGTTAGATATGCTTGGTTCACTAAAATCAACCTAAATGTCAGGGAATAGTTCACTCCTCTCCTCGACTACAAATGCTCCCTCACCCCACCTGTGAAGCAACAGGCAACAGGCACACATTCAGATAGATGGAAAGCGTCACATGGAGATATCAAGGTCCAAAGTTCACATCTATCTTGGTCCAAGCCTTTCCCTGAACACGCCTATGTTCACACCTATACACGCACGCACGCACACACGCACGCACACGCGCCTATGTTCACATGCCTGCCCCCATCTACACCTGCCCTCACGCACACCTGTCCCATATCCATTCTACAGCATCCCCGGACTGGCTCTGACTCAGTGGTAGTTGCCCCCTCCCTACCCCATAAGTACTTTTTTGTACTCACGAAGAAAGTGCTTTTCCAGTAAGGCGATTTCCAGATGACCCTTGATCTCGTTCAGCCGATCAAACTCTGTCCTGCTGAAGTCCTGGACACCTGCTGCCATGATGAGAGTCCCTGGACCAGCCTGGAAGGAAACCACCAAGAGTTCAGAGGGCCACACAGAAGCAGCTTTGACTGATCCTAGTTGGTTTTAGGAGGCCCCAGGGCTTTGGGATGTCAGCCGCGACTCCTGGTGCTTTAGTGCAACTGATCACAAGGAAAAATATGGTATGGTTGATAAAATGGCCATAGGCCCCCCAGGAGGATCTTCCTGAACATATGAGACAAGGAAACATGGGCTCTACAAATGTTTGTGCTGGCATTCCCACCCACCTCAGGATGTTAGACAGCTCCTCAGACCTGACAGGAGGTCTTCAGAAATAATACACAAAAGCTGGATGTGGTGGTGCACACCTTCAATCCCAGCATGTCAGAGGCAGAGGCAGGAAGATCTCTGTGAGTTTGAGGCCAGTCTGGTCTACAAATCAAGTTCCTGGACAGCCAGGGTGGTTACACAGAGAAACCCTGTCTCGAAGAAAACAAAAACAAGATGAAACACCAAACAACAACAACAGCAAAAGTGGAAATAACACAAAAATCAAAACCCCATGTGAGGACTGGGAAGACTGCTCAGTGGTTAGGGTAGTTGCCACACAAATATGAAGACCAGAGCTCGAACCCCCAGAGCCTTCCTAAATGCCAGGTTGGCATGGTACTTCCCAAACTTCTAATTCCAGCCTTAGAAGGTAGAGACAGGGAATCATCAGAGCGGACTGGCTAGCAAGACTCAATATCACTGAGCTCTGGGTTTGATTGAGAGATCCTGCCTCGGTGAATAAAGCAGAGGAGCAATAAAGGACGATTCCCGACATCAACCTCATGGCTCCTCACGCACACATGTGCACAAGGACTCACACATACTCCTACACATGCAAACATGCGTGTGCACACCAGACATACCCATTTAACAATGGAAAGGGGGGATCAAAACACTAAATAAATTGTTAAACTTGGTTTCTGTTTTTGGTTTTCAAGACAGTCTCATAACACAGTCCAGATGAGCCTCAAATTTCTGATCCTCCTGGCTCAACCTCCTGAGTGCTGGCAACACAGTGAGTGTTTTCACACCCAGCCGGCATTAGCCCTCTTGACGACAGCAACTGCGGTGCTGCAGAGGGAAGAAGGCAGGACAGCGTCCTGCCAGGACACGACCCAACCAGAGCACTCACCCTCCAACGGAAGGCCAAGGGCATCTATCCCACACTGACTAGATCACAGGGAAAAACAGCTTGCGCGTGAGGCCTGTGAGGACCCAAGATGAGTATACTCCATACCATGTCCTTCCTGTTGGCTTCCAAGAGAGCAAATTCCACCACTGTCCTGTCCAAGGACTGACTCTTGTCACGGTACCCACTGCCACTGCCATGGGCACTAGACATAGCTACAAATCCTGCTGACCACTGGGAAAAGAAAGCAGCCCCACCTAGCACTGCACAGCCTCCGGCCACAGTGGGAACTCACGTGGCCATCCCTACAGTTGCACTGTGCTATTGACATGGAAGAAAAAAGTACCCAACTGCCCTGCAAGCAACAGAGGGAACCTAGCCACCTTGCCTGGGCATCCAAAGCTCTCCCAGGCAATAGGACATGTGTGTAGACAGGCCATCTGGGGTAGCACTGTGGATATGTGTACCCTTCAGGGGCCATAGCCTGGGATGAAGGGGCTGGTAGAGACCAGAGGCTCTGCAGAGGCAGGTACCCTGCCTGGGCACCTGGCCTGCACTTCCAGCAGCTCTGTTTACCAGTTTATGGGGATATGGACCAGGTCCCCTGGTACAGTGGCTCGTGAAAGCTTGGGGTGGCTGAGGCCACAGTAACTTCTGCTGCATGGTCCACCCCAGGGGCCCTATGGGTGTCACTCCCCAGGCCGATGCTGACCGATGAAATCCAGATAAGAGGCTCCTGTTTTAGAAGAACCAGAAGCTCATGGGTATGCCAGCACTGCCAAACCCTCCTCCACGACAAGAAAACCCTCAAAGAGGACATGTATCCCAACCTGTGTCCCAGGTCACATAGCAATGGATCCCAAGGAAGCTCACAATCAGGTGGGAAGCCAGGTGACCCCCACCACCACCAGCCCAGAAACACCAGGCAGACATCGTCCACAGGTGGCTCAGACCCAGCCAGCCCCAAACTAAACGTATTGAGCCAGGAGAGAGCCACTGAGTCTTTGCCCTGGCCTGTGTGAAGAACTCCATGTATATAGGCAATTGAACCTGCAGCCAAGCCCCAATATGGCTGCCTGTCTCCAGCCCCATTGTCTCAACTAGCCCCTGACATGTTAACAGCAGGTGGGTAATCAGATGCCTGACGTGGTTGCCTGTGAAGGGACCACAGAACTCACACAATCTCAAAAGCAAACTCCAGGACACCTGTGACCTGCTCATCTCTAACCCAGCTCTGGACCATATGACCAAATGGTCCCTGGCTAGCACCTAATTCCTCACTTCGCCCCCTTTCCACCTCTCATTGCTTCACCGCCTCCTGCTCCCTCAGAGTCTCTACTCAGGCTGATTGTGGCATGTGCACCCCGATTTCTTTGTCTCCATCTCCTCTCCTTTGGCCCTCTTGTCTATGTACCGTATAAAAGTTCTACTCATTCCCCCAGTAGCCGCACCTAGCCTCCCAGCGCCAGCACATTAAGGCAAGGCCTATCTTGAAAGGGAGGTCATCAATGTTGAGTTGAAATGGGATCCAGCTGCCCGGGAGCTCTGCTGTCTTGTTCCCACTTCATCTCTAAGAAATGCCCTACACTGGCTGCGGCCTGCTCTAGCCTACAAGGAGAATGTGTTAAATATTTCACTAGCTCTGCTCACAGCACCAGCAGGCTTACAGCAGGAGTACTATGTTGAGCGTGGCAGGCCTGTCTGCTGCCCCATTTGTCAAGGGACCCTACAACAGGAGTCCTAGGTGAGCCAGGCCATAGGAGTGGACACAGCCCATGCAGGACAGCTAAGGCCCTGCTCAGGAGATGCCCAGTTAGGTAACTGTTATGAGTTACATCGCAGAGACGACCCCGTGAACAGGAAGCAAGTACTACCCTGCACAGTATCATGCTAAGGGAGGTCAGTGCTGCCAGCCTACCTACTCTACTCCACTCAGGATCTGACTTCCCTAATACCAATTCCTCCCTGGATCTCCTCAAGAGATGACGGAGGGAAGAGGGACCCTGGGATTCCTAAGAAGCCAGTGGGCTTGGCCTATATCACCTGGGAGATCTGGTCTGGAGCAAGGACATTAACCCTAGGAAATGACAGTGGAGGGTTGTAAGCCCCAGCGAGCTTCTGGAGTGAGTGTGACCTCCACCTGCCAGAGCTGTCACTTGGCTCCCGATAGCCCTCACATAACCATGGCTGCGGTGATCGTAGAAGAAAGTAAGGGGCTGTCAGTTGTTAGTGGGAACAAAGTGAGGATGTGTACCCATGTCCCCTCGTCCTAAACCCCTGCTTTGACCATTAGGTGATGTCTTGGAGTGGAGTCCCAAGACAAACTGCTCTGGACACACATCTGTTCCCATGGGGATACCCCAAAGCCACAAATGAAATCATAGGCCCCACCTATGAGTAGAAGGGAAAATGACATAGGAGCCAAATGGAAAAGTGGAGGTGGGTGAGTCCCTGGGTACTGGGCAATATGTGAAAGGAGGGAGAAGAGTCCAAGATTTCAGCAGTTAACATACAGCTTTGGAACCTTGTGACTAGCCCAGCATGCTCCCCAACGGTGGCCTGTGGCACGACCTTAGTGTAATCACCACCCGGGGCCTCAGTCTCCTTATCTAGATGCTGGCACCAGAAAGGAGCCTCGTGTACTGGCACAGCACAGACACCCTGGCGCTCCTTGTGTCCTGGTTGTACGTGCTAGCTCTCTAGTGACAGGGCCACGCTCCTGATCCCTGTTTGGGGTCACGGGATCCTGGATCCCACAGGTAACACCAGTTTTCAAGGCAGCCCAGGGGGCCGGAGTCAATGATGACTCTTCTCAGCATGTCAGGCCAGGAAGGGTGAATCCCAAGTGAGGAGGCTAAGAAGGAGGCTTGGAGAGGAACCAGTACATCCCCGCCCATAAGCCAACCTTCCTGGAAGGGAGCAGGGTGGCCACACAACAGGCAGGCAGCTGGTGCAGAGGCTGGCAGTGAGGCGGGGGCGGGGGACAGAGACAGAAAGGTCAACCTAATGCGCTCGGCAGCCTCCTGCCAAAAGTGGCCAGTTCATCCCGGGATGGCCAGCTACATTCGAATGCGCTCGCTCATTTACATCCCTGGATGGTTATCCCGACACCTGGCCTCAGGGTTTCCACCAGCATGTGAATTCTAGTGGCCTCAGTGCAGAAGAGGCCACAGCTCAGGGGAGTCTCCTGACCCCAGCAGCAGGGAAGGTAAGGCCTAAGGGATCTGGCAAGTGACCAAGGTCTCCAACTCTGGAGTGACAAGGCCCCTGGGTGCTATGCTGAAGTTCTGGTGTGATTCCTCCTGCAGGCTTCATGGTTCCCTAGGTAGCCCTTTCTCAGACTCAGGGACTAACTGTGACCTGGGAGCCAGAGGCCTGGACATGGACTGGGACAAAACTGTCGTAAATTTACTCAGGCTGGGACAAAACTGTCGTAAATTTACATAATGAACTGAGTGTAAAGATGACCAGCTCTCTCATGATAAAAGCCAGGCAAGCCGAGCTGTTATTTTGGCCTGAATCGGCCAACACAGGGATTGGAGGGATCCCAAGGTGGAAGTGATGGAGCATGGGCCTTTCAGCCAGTTGTGAGGATGGATTGCAATGTCTGGAGTAGGACAGCTCTCGGCAGCCATGGGAGGCGCCGGCACTCTCTCAGATGAGTGGGAAGTAGCCTGTGTGGGCACGTGACTCAAAGACCAAGCAATACCACGAGCTGGAGGGCACCAGTGTCCCTCAGCAGGGAGGTCACTAGAAGCAGAAACATATATCTACGATGGGAGCCTGCTGAGAGGGGCAGCTCAATGGCCCTCAGAGAGCACCACAGAGCCCTGGTGAACGGGACATCTGTGCCACCCAGACTGAGAGAATCCACAGACCCTCAGCATGGGGAGTGGACAATGGACCCATCACCGGGGAAAAACAGCACAGCAGGCCTTCAGAAGCACAGGGCTTCCACGTGACCAAGCGACTCCAGATGCAAACAGATGTTTGAGAGAAACTATGTTCACAGGTGTTCTGTTGTTTATCAGAGCCCCAAAGTGGAAACAAATCTAATGTCTACTGGTGCGTGCATGGATAAACAAATGTAGTCCATTCAACTTACAGGGCCGTTTTATTTATTTATTTATTTATTTATTTATTTATTTATTTTAGGGGGTTTGTTGATTTGTTGTGTTTTTGAGACTGAGTCTTGTTATATGGCCATACTTGCTATATAGCCTCAGCTAGCCTTGTGGTAATCTTGCTTTTAGCTTCCCCAGTGCTGAAATTAGACACATGCCACCACTTCAGAAAATGAGGCGCACAGATGCACCTGGGACTGAATGCAGAGTCTTCCATATGTTAGGCAACCACTCCATTGCTGAGCTTTACTCCTAGCCTAAACCACAGGACATTATTAAGCCACAAAAAAGGAAAAAAAAATGCTAGATACCAGAGGCCACATGCTGTCATTTTACAGGAAAATGTACAGAATAGGCAATGTTGGGCCATTGAAACAGCTCATTAGATAAAGGCACTTGCAGCCAAGCCTGACTGCCTAAGTGTGAATCCTCGGACCCATATTGTGGAAGGAGAGACTCAACACCATCAAGTTGCACTCTGACCTCAGAAGAGACAGACAGAAAGACAGACAGACGAATAAATAAATGTATATAGGCTGTCCTTGAAATCACAGAGATCTGCGTGCCTTTGCCTCCCGTGTACTGGGATTAAAGGCATGCATTGCCATCCCCGAAAAAAAATCCTTAAGAGCATGCAATGCCACAGAGACAGCAGACCAGCAGTGGGCAGAGCTGAGGCTGGGGAGTCACCAGTGACCCCTAAAGCGCGTCCAGCCCCTCTTAGGCTGCACATACACTGGAAACCACTCATTCAAACTCGCACAATGGCCCTCATGACACCATAAGGGTGCTGCTATTTGCCTGGCATCAAACCAACCAACCACCAAAGGTTCCATGCTGGAGTCTGGGCTCCCAATCTCTCCAGGAGGCTGCACAAAGCAAAGGGCCACCACACGCCCAAGGTAGAACAACACAGGTATTGGAGAGTATCTACCACCGTGCACCCTGACCTGGGCCCCCTGGAGAGAGACCTCAGAGCAGGGTCTACATGAGGCAGGACAAAGGTTCTGCAACGGATCTGGCCTGCGGAGCCTCTGAGTAACTAGTTTGTGGGTGCTAATACCTACCTGCATGGTAACGATGGGCCGACGAGTCTCAACTCACTTAAGCCTCAAACCCAACCAGGACAGAGGGGTGGGGGAAGGGCAAGCAGCATCGCCTGGTCTGCTCTCTAACCAATGACCTGGCACTCTGCACAGTGCCCCAACCTAGAACCTATTTTGTTTGTTCAGGGCTGAACTCATGGCAGGGATTTCCCATAAGTCCTGGCCTCCAGGTCCACCTGGAGCAGTTTTCCCACAGGATCCCCTAATGCCAGAAGGTACAAGAGCCCAGGACCCAGCTCTGATCTTACCGTGACCTCTGCAGAATCTGTTCTCAGCTGCAGCCCGGGATGCCATGCCTACCTTCCAAATCAACCTGTCCTCAGGGACTTTCCTGCCACACAAACAATTTCCTATACACCAGAGATGGCCTGTCCAACTAGCACCATGCCCTGGCATGTCCCTTCTTGCTCTTCTGTTACTCTTTAGAGCCCTCATTCTTTAAACTATACCTCAAAGCTAGCCACCCTAAAACAACCCACCTTCAGCATGGACCCTCCCTTGCAAGGGCTCCTAGTATCCCTTAAATCCACCATGACACCCTGGTGACTACAACAGATACCAGGAACAAACATTCTCCCTGTGATGTCAAGACAAGCAAGGTGGTAGGATATGCAGATTTTAAGGTCACAAGCTTACCTGCCCTCTCCACTCACCAGGTGTCCCAGCTCTACACCAACGTTACCCAGAGCAGTCACAAGAACATGGGCTAGAAGACTGTGCCACTCCCTACCTAGGCCCTATCACCAACCCATACCCAAGCCCACGTCTGCCATGAGGGTCCCCAACCCTGTGTATGGCCATGGGCTGAGGCCACGGCTTCAGAATCTTCTGTCAGCCCCAAGTCTAGCTATGTCACCAACAGGAGGGCTAGGGCTGGCCAGACATCACAGGGTGGCAGGATACATGGGGTAAGGGCACCCCTGGTCTGTGGAGCAGGAAACTCTTTCTAACTGCATTCTCGAGAGACCCTGCAGCCGCTAAGTGGCCAAGTGAGGCTGTGACTTGGGGTGGCTATCCCTGGAGACCCATATACTACCCTCTCCTCTCCACACTGCCTCATGTTACCTCAGACGTGCACACCCTCAGGTAGATGAATCCAGGTACAGTCCAATTCTACCATACAATTCTGGCTAGACACACAGATGGGCAGACAGAGCGACACCCAGGAGGACAGCCATTCTTCAGCCTCTGAGTGGGTTCTTTTGGCCATTGAATCCAGAATCTTATATCTTGTGTGTGTGTGTGTGTAGGCACACACATGTGTATGCATATGTGTAAATGTGTGTATGCATGTGAGTATGTATGTGTATATGTGCATGTACGTGTGCATGTGTAACTTTGTGTGTATATGTGCATGCATGTACATATAAATGTGTGTATGTGTGACTGTTTGTGTGTGTGTGCAGGGCAATTCTTGTCCCTGAGATGCTCAATCCAAAGACTCTCATCTTACCCAGACCCACAGCCTGTATATCTCTATACCAGCACTAGACAAAATACAGTTTTTCTGTCAAATCAAGTCTCTATTGCTGTGTATTGTCACCTGCAAAACAGTACACACCAAGCTAGAAGCACGACCCACCCTTAGGCCAAAAGCTAAAGGACTAGTCATTGCCTTTGAACCTTGGGAACAGCACTAGCCAAACACACCAGGAGGCTGGGTAGGAAGGCAAATGGCCCCACCCACCTGGCCAGGCAGCATAGGGCACACAGCCAGGCTCTTAGGAGGCAGCACTGGTAAATTATTAATCTTGCCAGGAGCAGTACACAGTCACCATCCTATTATGAAGCATTAATAATACAGCAGCTAAGAGAAGGCCAGTGCTCACGGCCACATCTGGAAAGATCCCCAGGCTCAGGGGCTGCGAGGAAAAACCATTGGCCATCAGGTCCACTCAAGGAGGCCGGGGTGCTTGGGAGGGGGTCTGAGCAGATGCCCACACCACAGCCAGCTGGAGACTGAAAAGGCCTGTCCAGAGGAAAGGCTGCAAGGTCCTTCACTTGCCCAACTGTATAATGCACTCCCCTGCCCGACACACCCATGAAACACAAGCTCTGGGAGGCAGGGGGCCTTGGTTTGCTTACACCAAAGCCTCACCCTAGCTAGGGTTCTCCAGTGATATCTGATGCTTGGACAAAGAGCTCCTTGCCATTGGCCACCGCGTGGGCTAATGAGGGCTCAGCCAGTGGCTGGGTCAGTGACACACATCCTGACATGGACATATAAGCTAGATGCCAGTAGCTTCTAGGCCAGCCTCTTCCTGCCCCACCACCACACCAATGCTGGGTTGAGTAGGGGTTGGGGCAGTGTCAGGCCAGGCTACAACACTGTGTTTATAGGAGACATTTCCCAAACACCCAGAAAAACCAACAAACAAGACAAAGGAAATGCAGCCTCTAGGCAAAGCTGGGTACTGACATTCCACCTAGACAAGGCCCTGTCCTGGTATGCTCTGCAGACAAGGAACAGGGAACTGGGCCCTTGAGGGTGTCTAAATAGCAGGCATGAATCTTCCCGTGTCCATGCTCAGCTTGGCCTCCTATGAACTGGGTATAATGATCCCACACATGCACCCCTGTTCTGACCTCCCCAACCCCACAGTCCACATGGAAGGGTGGAAAAGACTCTTGGGGCCTGGCATACTCACAGGGTCCCTGAGCTCCTCACTGTCCCTGGGCGAGGGCCGTGGCGTCTTCAGAGGGATCTCGTCTCCACACTCGGTGTCCGAGGCATTTGGGGACTCGGCTAGGTCAAGGAAGTCCTCTCTCTTGTGGCCTCTGAACCTGATCCTGTCCAGCCTCCTGAGCATGTTCAGCACGGCACTCCTTGGCCTCACCTGGACATGACGAGATGGTTCCCTGCAAGAGAATGGAGTGTGTCACTGGCTGCCCACCACCTGGTGCCCCCGCCACGTTTGGCTCTGGCTCTGTGTTGAGGCTGAGAGTAAGCCTAGCTCTACAATGCATGGCCGGATCTGACCAGACCAGCCATCTCCCAACCACAGACAACCTGGCCAGCTGCCGAGGTTCCTCCTGTACAAAGTCCTAACAGAAGGAAGCCCCAGGGAGACTCTCCTGGCCACACAAATGGTCTAGCCTGGGTCACCATGGTATGACAGACTTAAGGGTATGGGGATAACCTGAGCTGGGAAAAAAAAGGTTGACCGCGCTGTAAAATGCTAAAAGGCTGGAGACTGGGTTACACACTGCCTGGGGACAGCACCAAGGCTGGGCCTGAGCATCAGCTCTGCAGACTCCCTGCAGGCCTAACGCAACCTGTGGGAAATCAGGCAGGGACTGGCTCCATCATACTTATGTCTGCCCAGCTTTCCCCTTCACTTTTGAATACTGGCTTGGCCTGGGAGGCTCAGCTGCTATAACAAAGCCCTCCCAGAAGTAGACTCAGAAGTTGGGCAAAGGCCTCATACCCCGTCACATTACTACCTGTGTGCTACATGCAAAGGTCATATAAATTAACAGATAATGCATACTAAATGATGGTCACCCCCTGGAGGCCTGTTCTCCACCCCTCCATCCTAACTGGACCAGGATAGCCACGGCAACCCTCAAAATCTCCAGGAGGCAGGGGGAAAGGGCTATTTTTCCTCAGTGTCCAGTTGGCCTCGTTCCCAGGCTTATAGCAGGGCTGGCTAGTGAGGTACGGAAGGCCCCAGCTCCAACCATACAGTCCAGATCTAGGGCTACAGGTCAAGACCCACAGGCTGCCCTTCCCCCAAACCCTGCCCTGACAGTTTCAAGAGCCCTGGAGTCCCAGGGTGCGGTACGCAGATATGCCTGGGCTCTAGCCTGCTCTGCCGCTCACCGCCTTTCCGAGCTGAGACTTCTGTCTCTGAAGCAGAAATGATCTGACTGGGCCAAAGTATTCTGGGAATTCAAGATGACACATGCTGAGGGCCTGACCCCAGGCCTGGGCCTAGGCCCAGTCAACCACAGGATTGTTTTCACGCAAGCATAGCCGGGGGAGTGAACTGGGTGGACTCTTTGCAGCAAGATGGGAAGAGCTTCCTGTTCAGGGCAGCAGCACGGAAGCCCTCAGCGGACAGATAAATCACAGCCTGGACACAGTCTTGTAACAGACAAGCCTGCCTGCCCCCAAGGCTCCTGCTCTCCTTGCCATCAAGGCCCAGGGCAAGATTCACTAATGGTGGAAGCCGTAAGACTTCCTCAGAATGTATCAGAAGTTGCTCTGGAGGTCAGGAGGGAATAGCTCCACTGTTACAATTCTTGCCTAGCATGGATGGAACCTTGGTTTCAATCCCCAGCACTGTGGTGATACACGTCTGCATCACTTGGGAGATGGAAGTAGAAGGGTCAGAAGTTCAAAGTCAACCTCTGCTATATAGCAAGTCTGAGGCCAGCCTGAACTACGTGAGAGCCCGTGAGGAAAGAAAGGAAAACAAATCAAAAGCAGCACAGGGTGGGGGGGAGTGAAGAAGAGAAGGAAGGAAAGAAAAAGAAACTGCTGTGCTCTAAATGTAGAACAGTGGCGGCATACAGCTTGTCAGAAGGACCAAAATGCAAACAGACCCCCAGGGGAAATGGAGCCTCACCTACACCCCACGGTAGGCAGCGTGGTGGGTGAGGCAGGCAGTCACTCAGGGTGGGAGCACACATCAGCCACGTAAAAACGTGTCATAAACAGGAACTATGAATGTCGGGGGTAGCAAAGGAACATTAAATTAAAAAACACACAGCAAAACACCAGAAAGAAGATCACGGTCCACACGGAGAGACTGAGAGTAAGGGGCTGGAGAGATGGCTTAGCATAGTTAAGAACATCAGCTGCTCTTCACTGTGGCTCACAACCATCTGAAACTCCAGTTTCAGGGATCCGGTGCCCTCCTCTGACTTCTGCAGGCACCAGTCATGCACGTGGTGCACATACATACATGCAAGCGAAACACTCATAACATACAGAATATAAAATAAACATCTAAAAAACTTTTTAAAGGGGCTGAAAATAAATTCACAAAGCAAAAAAAGTATACAGACTACTGGACAAGTGTAAAAAAATAAAACCAAAAAAAAAAAAAAAGCTCACACTTGTTTAAAAGTAAAAGCATACAGGATGAAACAGGAAATGCTGTAGCCAATGTGAGCGAGCATTACACATTTTCTAGGTCTGCATATATAAACAGGGGTGGGGTGGGGGTGAGAGACCACTTCCTAGCTCACACAAAAACTGGCGGCATGTCACCAAACAGTAAAGCAGTGCACAGTTACCCTGCAGGTGCTTCAGGGTCCTGGAACAGAGATCTGCAGAGCCAGTGGTCCACCTTGTGGGATCTGATCCCATCATCAAACACAAGAGGGAGAGGGCACAGCTTGTGTGTGGAGATCCTCACTGTGTGCTACCCTCATCCACTACCAGCCATGTACAGGGTGGGGGACAATGGCATGTCTACTGTGGCCTCACACGGGACACCAGTTGCAAAACACCATAATCCTGTGGTCACACTGCGCGGCTCCACCAGAGTGCTTGCTTAGAGTGGCTTCTAGTCTCTCTCCAAATGCACCACGGCGCCTTCCAGTGGCTTTATTCCAGCAATTTATTTACTATGGTAACATGTGGACACCACAGACCATATTAAGTAAAGCTCTTTTAAGGGTGTCATTTGGTGATATTAACTAGATTCCTCCACTTCCTTCACTGAACACCAGCCCCCTTTCCTTCTTCATCCCACTTCTGGGGACTTCAGCACCTATGGCTCAGAAAACTAAGATCAGGGGCTAGGGAGAGAACCCAGTGGGGAAGAGGGCTTGCTATACAAGCACAGGAATCTGAATTCAAACCCCTACTCTGTCACATGCACACCTGTAACCCTGATGCTGTGGGGTGGAGTGTGACAGAGGAAGACACCCGACGTCCTCCTCTGGCTTTTGCACATGCATGGGTACACATATGAGCATGCATGTGTGTACACATAAGTAAAAAGAAAGAGGGAAGGGGCTAGAGAGATGGCTTGGCAGTTAAAAGCACTGGCAGCTCTTTCAGAAGACCCAGGTTCAGTTCCCAGCACCTACATGGCAGCCCACAACTGTCTGTAACTCCAGTTACAGGGGATCTGACACTCTCACACAGGCAAAACAACAACAACAACAACAAAAAACGCCCCAATACACATAAAAATAAATAAATCCTTTAAAAAAAAAGAAAAGAGGCAGGGAGAAGAAAGGAATACAAAGCAAAGCAGGTAGGTGGTTGGCTGCTGCTAGACACTGCAAAGAAGGGGATCGGGTGGGGGAGGGGACTACCAGGATGCTGAGGTCACGCACCGGGGTGGGCACTGGCTATCAGCAGGCCGAGGAAAATAAGAAGCATGCTTTTACATGGAGGTCTTGGCTCCCTCAAGAGGGTTCCCCTGCCTGAGATTCTGCAGTTCCCTGGAACTCAGGCCAACTTCTCCATTAAGCTTCAGCAAGCAAATGAGGAGAGGGCACAAAGGCAGTCCCGCATGCAGCCTGCACCACCGGAATAGAAGGCATGGCAGGCTGGCTACCACAGGAGCTCAGGCTTCTAACCACCCGCTCAGCCCATGAACAGAGCCTTGCACACGCGTGCGCGCGCGCACGCGCACACACACACACACACACCGCCAGAACTCTCTGCAGCTACCTTTTCCCTTTCCCCTTGACCTCTAAAGTTCTGTGCAGTGGCGCTTCCTGAGATGGGACAATTCTTTTGCTGGTTCTCTTGGTGCTACTAGTTCCTCAGGTGGCCTTTCCATCCCTCCTCAGACTTCTCTCTGGGCTACACCAGACTCTGCCTTGACCGACTGACCTGGAAGGGAATGTGTTTTTCTCTCATGATCAAGACAGCTCTGCATGAACCGGTGCTACCTGGAACTCTGCAGTAAGTCACAGATTCCCTGAAGGCAGTGACATACAACCAGAGTGCAATCCACCATGTCATCAGCCGTGCCCTTGGCCAGACCACGACTGTGCTTGTCTGGAAGGAGGCGTGCTCAAACATACCCCCAACCACAACTGTTCAGGGGCATGTCTCAAGGACACGGTGTCTGCCAGCCTCAGAGCTGGCGTGGCACAAGGCCTCCGAGCGGAGGATACCTGCTGCCCAGATTTTGATGATCCAGGATCTGCAGGCCCTAGCAGGGCAGGGCGGCGGATGCTCTCTTTCCTCTAGGCTCCTCCAGCTCAGGTGGCACCCGTGCAGTCCCCCAGCTTCTCTCTGCAAGTGAGCCCTGGAATGCCACGGCACACTGTGCTGGAGAGCACTGAATGGCTTCCAGGCACACAAAGGAGGCAGTGTCTGAGAACCCCAGACTTGGGAACCACAAAGGGCTTTATTTCCCTTTCCAAGTCCAAGACTAAGAAAATAAAAGCGGCTGCCAGCCTCAGAGCTTGGCCTGACAGCGGCACCGGCTCACCTTCCTCCAGCCGAAACTCCTTTCTGAATTCAGAGTCTGACTTTGGATACACCGGTCTGTAACCCAAGGCCCACAAGCTGAGGCTCTGCTCCATTCTTCAGCCCTCCTTATCTGGTAGCTCTCCCACAGATCCCTAGATAAAGCACATCCTCTTTCCCATTGGACGCCAGCCCTTGCTCCTGCTTAACAATCCCAGGGGCCCCCAGCTGCTGAGCAGGACTGAGCCACCTGGCCCTCGGCCAAATCTCTGTCTTCTTGGGAAGGTGGCCCTTAAGCCTTGAGAACATAAATGGGGTTAGACTTCCCATGGTCAGTTGGTGATGTAGGACATTGTGCTCTGAGCGTAAGAGCCATTACCATCTTCAGCAGAGTAACTAACCTGCAAGAGACCCTTTACTGACCTTCCCTCACAGCAGAGGGTGGGGAGGGTCACTACAGCCTCCCCTCAGATTCAAGCAACTCTCCCCTACACACACCTCTAAGTATAAATAATTCTGACTGAGCTGCGTGTGATCCTGTGGTCTCGGGAGGTGACAGTATATAGAGAGTAAGGGAGCATAACTGAAAGGGAGCCTTTACCTGTGCAGCTATGGAGAAACTGTCATCTACACTGGGTTCTATTCCCAACACTCACGAGGCGGCTCACAGCCACTTGTAATCCCAGTCCTAGAAGGATCCAATGCTCTCTTCTGTTTTCTAGAAGCATTGCATGAACAAGGTGCAGACATACATGCAAGTAAACACTCATACATGTAAAATAAAAGAAAGAAAGAAAGAAAGAAAGAAAGAAAGAAAGAAAGAAAGAAAGAAAGAAAGAAAGAAAGAAAAAGAAATGATGAGGCCGCGGCCAAGCACATAATGCCTCTGCTTGTGTTCAAGGTTCCAGCTCATAGAGTGTTTGGGGGGATGTGTCTGCTTGGAGATCACCCACACTTTTGTAGGCAGTAACCCCTCTCCCACACTCTCCAAATGAGCCCAATAAACTCACCATGCCACCAAACTGGACTTTGGTGGAATTGCTATTTTGGTTTGTCATTGGTGGCCTATGTGGGGTGAGCAGATATTTGTCTATGCCTCTTGCCAAGAAAATGTCATACAGCAACTGAAAGGGAGGTAGGTGGAGCCACAGAGGGGTCAAGGAGCAGCAGGTGAGACAGGTTCTAATCCACATCCCAACCTACCTACACCTAGCTGACTGCCCCTGCAGTGACAGACACAAGTATCCCAACATACACACAAAGCCACCAGCCAGCCCATCCCCCTAGACCAACATGCATCCCTGGGGCCAGGGGACCCCTCTGGTGTTACCCAAGATCTTATCCGTATACTCCCATCTGTTCCTGGCCACTGTCATTCCAGTACCAGGTTTGGGATGTTGGCTCAGACCCAATGGCCTTCAGGTCTGACCAAGCTCAAGGTGCACGTGGGAGCCACCTCCTGGACCCTAGTTCCACAACATGGATGGTCCTGTAACCTGGGCAACTGATGGGAGCCCAAGTGCACCTGACCTGGGAACCCTGAATGTTAAGCTGGCCTTATTGGGGGAGGTATGTCACTGTGGGCAGGCTTTGAGATTTCAAAAGCTCACAACATATGGGCATGGTAAGGCATGCCTTTTGTTCTAGAACTTGGGATCTCTGTGACTTTGAGGCCATCCTGGTGAGTTCCAGGACAGACAGAACTACATTGTGAGACCCTGGCTCAAACAAAACAAAACAATAAATAAATAAAAAATAAACCAAACAAACAAAAAAAACCCACACCATTCCCGGTGTGGGAATGGTGCCTGGGACCAAGACGTAAGCGCTCAGCTACTGCTTCAATGCCATCCCGCCTGCCTGCTGCCACGTCCCTACCATGACTGTCATGGACTATGTAGCCTGGGCCACTATGCAGCCTGCAGCCTTGGCTTTGTGATTTCAGTCACATGACCTGACATTTCTCTATGCCCTGAGTTCCTCTGCTAGAAGTTATGGCCGAGTCCCTAACTCACATGCCTGTGGAGGATGAGCTAAAATGACACCAAAAGGATGCAGCACCATGTCTGGCCAACAGTAGTAACAAAGACAAAAAGACAAAGACCTACTTTCCCAAATGAGCTACCTGTGACTCTGTCCCTCTGCAGCCGTCCAGGGTTAAGGCTGAGGTCAGTTCCTACAGCCAACCAGGCCTTGCCACCTGGACTGTATACAAACCCCGCCCACATGAAGACCATGCCCAGGTGACCTGGTCTCCATCCAGACTCACTGCACAGACCCCTAGGTAGAGTGTTCTCACCTCCTCCAGGCTTCCACAGTCCCTGCAACCAAGGGGCCTGACTCCAAAGAGAGGACCTTCCTCTGACCTGCAGAGAACATAATCGGCAACTTCAGCAAAACAGCACGGTCGGATGTCACTAACCAGCAAAGGCACTCCAGCATGCCTATCCTCAAGCCCGGAAGCAGCCTCTCACCTGTTCAGCCCTTCCTTAACTGACAGGAGACAGAACAAGCTCCCCAACCATCTGTCTCCCCCACAACACACACAAGATCTCCCTTACTCCTGGTCACCACACCGTGGGCCGCTACTGCTGATCCAACTGACAGATGGGGAGACTGAGGCTTGGAAAGGCCGGCAGGGTAAGAGGTACTATATTAGCAATAGTTGATCCCCACACACTCCAGAGCTCCAAGTCCAGACATCCTTCCCAGTTTACAGGCCACAGGTCCCTCTGCCTTTGAGACTGAATGGGAACCTAGTAGAGTATCCACACACGGGTTAACAAAGCTTGCAGGAAAACCTGCGTTTCAGCAGGTAATTGAGCAAAAACCTCTGTTACATAAGGGACTACGCTCAGCAACAGGAAACCCACGCAAGAATTCCTCACTAGCGAAGCATTCCTTCAGCAGCTCCAGCATCCTCCAAGCAACCAGGACCAGGGAGGATGAAATCAGTGAGACATCTGCAAGGAGACACCTGTAGTTCCCAGATACAACCTGTCTCCCTGCCGGGGCCCCTGCCCACATTCATCAGAAAGCTTCATCGAAAAGCAAGCAGCTCTCTGTAGGCTCAGGGTTCCACAGGCAGGGTTGTGGGAAGCCCAGTGGCCAGGTGGGATGGGGGCCTCCTAGCCCCTGCCCAACTATCTGTCACAGTGCCAACAGGCACGATTATGTGCCAATAAGTATTTATAAAAACCAGGCAGAAACAGGTAGCTACACACATCTTTTGTCCCAGACCAATGAAGCTGAAGAGAAATAACTCCCACAAGGGTCCTGGGAGTTACCAACCCACTAAATGGTTAGAAAGGCCAGTGAGAACCTCAGCCTCATGACTAGCATGAGGGCTCCATTTTCGGAGGCCCAAGAAACACACCCTGAAGGAAAGGAGCAGGGCCAGGTGTGATCTACATAAATCCAGGCCATACTGAGACAGAAGCATCTATCCAGTAGGAACTCATGTGCTGCCACTCACACTCGCACCCCACCTGTGCTGTGTGCTGGCCTGCCACCTGAGGCAAGAGAGCCTGTGAGAACATCATCAGCCAAGGGTGCACAGGGGAGAGGCGCCTGTGAACAGCCACAGTGCCTGGCAGTGGCAGGGACTGTCCCTTATTCTCCCAATGGAGGACACAGTAAAGAAGATGTCATGAGTTCCAGACCAGCCCAAGACGGGACAGCCACTTGAGGGTTCCATCAGAAGCTGGTCTACCCAGGATTGACCAGCACCTTCTCAGAGATCCAACCTCATGGCGGCAAGCATATGTTGGGCATCTGATAATCAAGGAGGCCCATAAAACATTGAATCAAGTGCCACTACCTAGAGACTCCAGGCCACGTTCCCAGACCCATACACAGGCTCTTCCATGTCTCCAGGGCACACTAACTGGAAAACTGGATCCAATGGCTTGTGGGTCTGGCCAACCTCCCAGTATGCAGCTCTCTAAGTATTATGTAGAGGATTTGAAGCACTCCCTCCTGCAGGGAGGAGGGAGGTTCATGAGACCTGATGAAACTTACTTACACAGCTCAAAAAGTTAAAGGACTCACAAGGCCCATAAAAGCAACTTTCTGAGGAGTGGAGACTTTCCAACTGAACAAGCTGCCTGCCCTGTGCAAGGAACTCCCAGCATGGTAGCTTTTTTTCCCACTCGCTGGAGTGGGCTTTTTGAGGATACAGACGCCTTTGAGTCACCCCTGGTCCTGTACGTAACCCCAATAAATCACTGGTTCACTATGCTAGAGTTGCATGGGATCATTATACTCTCCATGTCCTATCTGGAGTGGGTAGAAGTTTGTTCATGTCTTCTCACATACAACACGAAGAATAGCACCAGGTGAGCAAGGAGCTAGGCGGGGCTTCAGAAAAGGTCCAGTGACGGACCCCCTAACTGAACCTGACCCCAGCCTTAAGCAGCTTCTCAGGTGAAGTGCCTGGGAGCCACCAAACCAACTTCTTTCCCTCCAGCTGCTTCTGGTTTTCTTAGCCAGAGGCCACGCCAGCCTGAGACTCTCACACAGCTCCAGCCCTGAATATTTACAGGCTGGGCACTGGGCAGCACAGCACAGCTGCTATCAAACAGTTTATGCCTAACACAACTCGGTAAGGAGCTGGTTCCTGCCTGGCTGGCAGCCCTGAACCCCTCGGAACCCCTCACTTGTAACCGCTGCTTTAAAACTCAAGTCTCAGCTGGATGGTGGTGGCTCATGCCTTTAATCCCAGCGCTGGGAGGCAGAGGCAGGTAAATCTCTAAATTCGAGGTCACCAGCATGGTCTACAGGATGAGTTTCAAAGCAGCCAGGATTAACAGAGAAACCCTGTCTCAAAACAACAACAACAACAACAAAACTCTTCAAGTCCCAAGAATAGGGTAAAAATTGAAAAGCAAGTTGCAAAGCCCTCTAGGTACACCTGACACCTACAGGCCAGGTAAACTGAAAGCTGCGTGCTGCAATCCGTGCTGGCCTGAAGGCAGAGTCTTCTAGTGGCCCGAGGGGCAAGGTGGTAGGAAGCCGGTGTTCCAGCGATTGCTGCAGTCTGAGTAGACCGCAGGGGAAGCTCCCAGGCAGCCAGTAAGGACAAATGAAGTATGTGAGAGTGCCATTGCTCAGGAACACTAAAGACAAATGCATACTAGGTGTTCCGGGTACACCTGCTATACGCCAGGCTTGATGTTGCTTTTTCTGTTGTTGTTGTTTGAGACAAGATCTCATGCTGAAGCCAAGGCTCACTTGCAATTTACTACGCACTCGGGTTAGCTTCAAACTAGCAGCAATCCTCCTGCGGCATCCTCCAGAGTACCAGGATTAGAGGCATGAGCATTAGGCACACTTGATTTTTTGGTGCTGGCGTGTGGGTGACTATTGCTGGAGCTGGTGGATGCTGGTCTCGGTAGGGAAGAGAGGGTGCTCAGCCTGACGGATGGACAGTGACAGCCCAGGAGAGACACACTACTGAAGTAGAGAGCCAGCTGGTGGATATGCAGTGTCCTCTTACCAAAGCGAAGCAGAGAGGAAATGCCAAGGGCAACCTTATTTATGGTCATCCCATTCCAAGCACAATATGGACCCCCACCCACCCCGTGTGATCTGTGACAAGCAAAGGGGGGAAAACAGGGGTCAAGATTCAGGAAACGGAGCACAGGTGGTGGACATAGAACCCAGAAGACAGGGTTCTCCCGGGAGGCTCCGCCAGATTGCATGGGGCAGCAGAGGTGGCAGGAACTGGCCACAGGTAACCTGCCCATCCACTGAGAACAAGCAACCCGCTTGGCATCTCCCTCGCTGTGCCTCAGTGGAGCCCATGGGCAGCTGCTGAGGTCCCGGCTCCACAACTCTGTCTCCAGGCAAGACAGGAACTAAGAAACCCCTGGACCTTTCTGCGGTGATTAGAGTGGCCTTTCTTCTTTAAGAGATGGAAAAACAGGAATCAGGGAGGGGAGACGCAGCCATCACAAGGTGGAAGATGGAATCCGGCCTTGCTGCTGTAGTCCTCCTCTGGGGCCCTGGTGAGACACGAGCCCAGGTGCGAGGCACGGTGAGTGGCAGAGCTGAAGAGCCTGTTTTCAGGCAGTTGCACTGGCCTGGCTTCTAAAGCCAGCAGCTGGGGGGGAGGGGGCGTGGTGGTGGCGGTGGTGGTATTGGTGGTGGTGGTGGTGGTGGTGATGGTGATGGTGGTGGTGTGTGTGTGTCCACAGTCACAACCACAGAGGACCATTAAGAGCAGCAAAAAGATGGTTCCTCTAAAAAGGAAAAGACCCAGCAACACAGCGACCCAGCGCCCATCTCCGAGCCCATGTGCAAGCGAATAGACTCAGCAGCAGGGGCTGAGGTGCCTGCAAACTTCTGCTCAGAGCAGAGCACCCTCAGAAGTGCCCCTGGCCCTCCTCCGGCTGTCCTGTCACAGGGGACCCCGTGGAGACTACAGGGATGCTGGTGCCCCTCTTCACTGTCTTCCTCCTCACGGTTTTCATAAGTTAAGCCTGTGGCTGTGTACGCTGACATGTAGTGGGTTGCCATGGACATTCCTCAATAAGCTCATAAATATTTTCAAAGTCCTCAAACTTTCATTTCTGGTACAAGAGGTAGCCACAAACACAACCCACATAAACACAGCCTCGGAATGTCCTCAGCCCCTGAAGGCTGTAAGGGAACTGAGGTGGAGGTGGGGACCAAGCAGGAAGGAGTGGGAGGTGGGAGGGGTGGAAGGGAGATTCAGAAACCAGACACTAGGCAACCGGACAGCCCACCTGTGACCTCTGACCTGCCATCTAGATCTTGGAGGATGGAAGCAGGTGCTACAAGGAGCTATATCCAGGCATAATACGGGAGAGGTGCCAGGTCGGGAGGGGCTCACTTTGGAGTGGAAAGGCAGAGGGGGCCAAGAACACCACTCCTGTCCCAGGGCCAGATAGAGCACCCATCTCCAGAGACAGCCCTGACCCATCTGTAAGTTACTTAAGAGATCAGGACCTCTAGCCTGCCTCACAACCCTAGCAGAGGACCCCAAGTCCAGCATCAAGGCTGGTGGGCGGCTCCTTGTATAAACTTCACAGTAAATGTACCATCAAAGGACATAGTTCAGGATGGCTCAGCCAGTGGCCACTGTCCACAACACCCACTGACAGGCAGAGCTTGGAAGAAGCTGGCACTCAGGGGCGAGGCATGGGAAAGGTGGGTGGGTGTTAGCCTGAAGGCCAGCAGGTGGCTTGGGCAAAAACAGATGATGCCAGGATGGAAACTAAGGGGGTGGAGAAAGTGTCAGGGCCAGGGGCTCCTCCCTTCCTTGACCGGAGGTCACTGTGTGTAAGGGCTGCTGGGAAGGCAAGACATAACTGGGACAGCTCAGGGTCCTCAGGGACCCAATTTCATCCTCATGTATCTACCTGATAGAAGCCACCACCTCGTCTACTACAAAAACAGGGCACAGAGAGCTTCAGAGAGTTGGGTCAGTGCCCTGCTCCTGGCCGGTGCTCCAGGCCTCCCCACCGCAGGCTCATGACCCTGTGGACCTCATGCCAGTGCTCTCAAGCCCTCACCCTCCTAACCGCAGCATGTCTTTACCCCCTCCCCAACACCACGACCAAGGGTGGAGACCCAGAAGGGCAAGTGACCCCTCCTTCTGGCTACTGTCAATGCCATACCACCTGCACACAATAGCAGACTGACATGACAAGGCAGCCCTATGAAAGCCCTGTGTCTCCAAACAGACTCTTCCCAGAACCCCTGCTGTCTCTTCCTGACTCTCCACACAAGGCCTGTCCTCCAGGAAGTCCTCCCTGACTCCCACAGTCCACAGGAACTTCTTATCCTCAGTGCACAGCAATCCTGAGGTACTTGTACACCGTTGTGGGCCCACACAACTGTGTGGGTGGTTACCTGTGTGATACCCCTGATACCTGCACACCCTCATGGGCTCATTTAGCCATGTGGGCTACTTAAACATACCTGCTCCCTGGCACCATGCTCCCTTCCACACCCTTCTCTGCTGCCTGTACGATGCATCTACCCAAGGTCTCACATCTAGCATCCTCCTTTCAGTGAAGGCCCAATGCTCTCCATCATTACCTGCCCACTGTGAGGGGCTACCACTCACCAGCCCCCCAGGGGGATGACAACTGTAAGTGAAGGGGGGAAACCTAGCTTTTTAAAAAGGGGCATGCAATACAAGGGGTGAGAAGTATGCACGTCCCAAGAGACAGAATAGACATAGACCAGGATGAAGCAGAAGAAAGCCACAAGAAGGAAGGTGAGGGGACCAGACACCCTGACCTGATACCCCATGCAGCTTCATTTCCACACTGACAGGGACTGAGGGCAGGTCCCAGACAGGCTCAAAATGTAGCCACCAGAAGAAGGTGACAGATCTGGGCAGCAACTTCAGGAATTGTTAATATGCCAGTGGGAACATATTATGGAGGACACAGTTGTGGCCAGCCTTAAGTAACCTGACATGAAATAGTCAATTTCCAAAGCAGTTTGAGAAGAATATTTTGTGACTAAAGGGCAAGACACGTCCATAGAAACCTCCTGCCCATTGCCTGTTACAGGGGACTTTGGCCCATAAATTTCCTGCCTCCATTTCCCTATATCCCAATGAAATTAGAAAACGGAAATTTGTAAAGAACAATGGGTTTATTATATCAGAGTTATTTAACAAGAGGGATGAAGAAGCCTAAACCCCCATATGTATTCCCTTACAATTTATAGACAGTTTGGGGGTGAAGGCCAGAACGTATCTAGACTTGGGCAGAGACAGGTTAATGGCCCTGTCTTGTGGGAAATGCGCCTGCACTCCAGGCTGTCACCAGCATTGCTGTTCTTCCATAAAGAGTTGTTGATTCAAGTCCAGACCAAAGGAAAGAGGGCGTTAAAGATTCCCCAATTTAAAAAAATTTGGGGTTTATGGGATGTAAGGTCTCCGCCTGCCCTGAGCCTGGCAGAGTTCCTTGCCCCTTGGCCTTTCCTCTGGAGTGTGGAGTGGAAGCCTTTTGTGGAGGTCGGCTTTAGCTCCCATTCCTGAACGTCTGTCACATACAGAATCCAAACATGAGCAAAGGTGAAGGACAGCCACAGGTGACAGTCTCTCCTCTCCTGTTGGCTTCGGTGACATAAGCATCTAGCTTCCCAGGCACGGTCCAGTCTACAGAGAGAAAGGTCGCTGGTGGCCAGACACAGCTGGAAGGCTCACTAGTCCCGCCTCACAAGGGGGAGTCCCTGCCCAGCAAGGCCTATCAGCACCCACCTGTGCCTTTTTCCATCCAAAGGATGGTACAACCCAGATGGATGGGGCTATTTCACTGCAAGGGACCAAAGGGCAGAATGTTCCCACCCTCCCCAAAGCACAGAATCTTGTTTCAAAGAACAAAGTTCATTGGCTAAATTTGGTTTGCCAGGTAATCCTGCACGAGGTGCTATTAATTCTTTAACAGCGTGAATATACAGAAGGACAAGCCAACAGCCAGCTCTGCCTCAGTATCCCAAAGTTCTCAGCTCTCAGTGCAACCAGGTCCACACT
Source organism: Pachyuromys duprasi (assembly GCA_028658305.1). NCBI lineage: Eukaryota > Metazoa > Chordata > Mammalia > Rodentia > Muridae > Pachyuromys > Pachyuromys duprasi. Next base: position 15,753,774 of record CM053752.1, read on the forward strand.
CCACACCCACAAGGCTCCACAGCTGCCCTGCTCCCCTGTGGGCACAGATCTCCAAGTGTCTACTGCTTGCACGTTCTGGATTCTTTTATGGTCTTGGACCACGCTGACCTGACCTCACACCACCTCAGCGTACGCCAAGCCCACATCCCCGACCTTCCTATTTCCTGTCCCCAGCATTTTCCGTGCTCACCTCCCCTGGCCTCTTCACTCCTCCCTCAGTCCCAGCCTGAAATCAGCCTGAGAGCTGACAAGGGCATCGCCTCAAGATCTCCTGAGTCCACACAGCTGTGGACTTGACTTTCAGCTCCTGTTTCCATATCAGATGTCCCTGCTCTCCAGGAGCTCAGAGCCTCCCCAAGGCCATATGACCAGAAGGTCTCATATCCTACAGTTGAGGGCTGCGGCTGCTTTTGCAATAGGTTCCTGTCAGGAACTGACCCCACACACATACTTCAACCCACACCCAGAGCTTCCATGAGCCAAAACCCAGCTGCCGGCAAATTCTAAGTCATATGGTGTTTCAGAGCTCCAAAGGGAAAGATGGAAAGGCAGCCCATAGATCCAGGCCAGGAGCACCTGGGTCATGTCCTGAACCTTCTACAATCAAAAAGCAGTGACAAAAAAACAAGATGTAAGCTGACATCTCCCGCCACCGTTACCATCCCCTCCCCCCCACTCTACTCTCCCTCCACCCATCCCCATTGCCCCTCCCTCCAACAACCTTATCCCCCGGCTCTACTCATCACAGCAGTAGAACCTCAAACTTCTCAAGAGTCATCCAAGTCTCGCTGGAAAAAGGCCACCACAGCCAAAATTCTAGTAAACTAAACCAAAAATAGATAAATGTACCTGACCAGAAGAGGCCAATCTCTGCTTTGAAAGGTGACAAACAACAGCCAGAGCAGAACAAAACTTCTGTGTGTCAGGTAAAGTCACAAATAGATTTAAAAAAGATAATAAAAAGTGCACTTGTTTTGAAAGGAGGAGAGGTCTCCGCAAACACCCAAACTCACCACATTGCCTCACACCCACAGGCCTCGGGGCAACGACTGGTCTCTCTCTGGGAAAACCCAAGCTCTGAAGCATGGAAATCCAACTGATACACTGCTTTGCCTCCTGGCATGCCTCCTTCCACAATCACACCGCAGCTCCAAGGCCACACCTGGCGCCTGGTGGAGGCCTTCTCTCCTCATCGGACAGCTCCAGCAGAGCCCTCCAGGCCAACGGCCCAAAGCCCTAAGTCCCAGGGGAGGGCAGGTCTCAAGAGAGCAGGCGTGAAGACCTGGCTGGGCCGGATGAACAGGTTGACAAGAAATGTGGAGAGGGAGGCTGGTCTTCCACCAGACAGACAGCAGCTGAGTCAACTGTGAGGCAAGGGAGCCTTACAAAGGAGAGGTGGCGGGGCACTATGAGAGAAAGGTGCCAGGATTACAAGAGAACGCGCTCTGCGGGATCTCACCTCCCAATTCCAAAGCTTAAAAGAAAGATCCTGCCCGCCAGTTAGTTGAAATGAAAGATCAAAACGCTCGGCTGGGCACACACACCCTGAAGCCAGAGAGGTACCTGCCTCCACCCATAGAGGGGAGGAGGGGTACAAAGCTACGTCAGACTTCACAGGATCCCATGTCAATGGTCCCACTTCAGGCTGGGCCAGGTGACAGCTGTCACCGTTCCACGTGCACACCTGCAGAAGCTGAGGTCTGACTCAGAAATGCCACCTGACCGGCTAATTCTACTCCCTCGGCTTTCAGAACACAGCTCAAGTCCCTCCTCACACAAGCCATGAGGCTGGGCCTGGCTACCATGTCCTCATCATCAGTCTGGGCAGAGACGCTTCAGTCTAGTGGATTCTGACTTCCGCTTACAGTGCCAATCTGAGACCACGACAATGAGTCCAGCAGCTGTCCATGAACTTGATGAGAAAAAAAAATCCACCACAACGTTCAGGCTACCAGAGCTGTCATCAAGGCAGTGACATGATGAACCCTCTGTATATCCCACAGTCAGCTCCTGTCCACCCCTGCCGAACCCTGGATGAGCAGTGAGGTGGACGAGGTAGTAAACCGGTGATGGACTTAAGGCCAGGAACCTGAAGAACCCGGAATGCACTAGCCATGGGTCCCTAACGAGCATTGTGTCTGTCAACCTTTTATGTCACAGACAGAGTAGCCATGTGCCATGTGGCACAGGTTTTGTGAGTTTCTACAGGTTTCTATCTTGGCTTCCTGACAGGACACAGCCATTCCCCTCACAGCTGGGAAGAAGGGGCTCTTGGGGGCAGGAAGAGGGGTACCCCCATGACTGGCAAAGGCTGACCCCCCTCAAGGGCTGAGCTGCCTCAATCAGAAGCCCCCTTTTCCTTTCAGAACCCATAATTCTCTTCTCTTGTGACCCTAGTGTCCCTAAGGGCCACTGGCCCAGACTATCAGGCATTGCCTAACTTTTCCAGGTATACAACCAGCCATGGATGCTGAGAAAAGGTTTTGAATAAACTATTCTAGGAAAGATATAACAAACACCTGCTCCCCATCCCATCCCCGATACAGCTCCAACGACAAACCAAAGTTCTAGTCCATCAATGTCCAACTTGATGAACCAATGAGTTTATTGGACTCACTTACAGAGTATGGGTGACCCCCAAACAACACTCAGCATGGATGGTGACTTCCCTACAGCTACATAGGTGGAAATCTCCCTACAGTTAACCTTCTGTCCCTTCCTAGACCACAAGGCTACATGCAAGTAGGCAAAATCATACACAGAGCTGGCTAGGGGGCATAGAAGACAGTGGTTTGAAGCTCAGACCAGGGCCCTCCTTACTCACTTCTATAACGAAGAGACAATCAGCCCTGTCTCAGAGGTCTCTTGAAAATGGTCCCAGCTGCTATCTGAAATGATGGCTGTTACACTCAGAGAATAGTGTTCTACAAGAGAGGGCCACACAGGTGTGCATGTTGGGAGGGGTGTTCCCATCTCATGTAGCATGAGAGAGAGAAAGAGAGAGGGAGAGAGAGAGAGTCACAAAGCAGAAAGTCAGAGTGGGAAGAGAGATTTGCTTTGGAAAGCAGAGAAGTCCAAAATGTGCTCTGCTGGATGATACCCCCCCCCCACACACGCACATACACTCAAGTCACTTCTGGACTGCTGTGGGTGCAGAGAACAGAGAGAGGTCCTCCCATGATCCTGTGTCACTCCAACACAGGGAAAGGGCCATTTTCTGGACCTGCTGCTGGGGGGATAGATGGCTACATCCCTCACTTCTCTGCTCCAAGGCTATGTGACCTGTAGCGCTCAGGCTCAGGAAAAACAGAGCTGAGAGCAACAGCAACACCAAAAGGTCCTAGTTGCTGGTGTGGACGCACCTTAGCAGAAGGCTACAGGATGGCAAAATTAGGGAGCCTGGGAGCCTGTCTTCTCCCTCTGAGCCTGGCTCCCCTATATGCCTCTGTATTTTGGGGAGTCTCAACTTTCCCTTAAGATGAAAAAGGTCCCAGGGAACGCTGCCTTACCAGGAAAGCCACAGCCTCCTGTCCCGCCAGGGCTGGCTGCCTTGTGTCTAACTCTGTTTTGCCTCCTGAGACACCCACCTGCCTAGAACTGCCTTCAAGGTCCCTCTTGACCCAGAGACTACCTCTTCCTCTGCCTGGAGCCCCAGGAGACCTAGGAGCCTCCCTCTGACCTCTCACCTGCCTTCTTATGCCTCAAGCCATCCCACTCCAAGCATGCCTACACATGCCTGGTTCCTCAAACTGCATACTTCAACACCTGTCCTGGCCTAAGGGGTTCTTCTCTTCCCCGACTCAGGCAGCCCTGTCTGGTAAGACCATCTTTGCCTCTCTCCAGCAGGAAGGACCAGGGAGTGGGGACAGCCAGGTAGCAGGCACCAGGCTCTTCAGACAAGCTGTGGTAAGTACCGTGCATATGGAGGCCAGAGTTTGACTCTAGGTATATTCTCTGATTGCTCTCTGCCTTCCATGTTTAAGTAGGGTCTTTCCATTGGGCCCAGAGCTCACTATTTGGCTAGTCTAGTCATCCAGCTTGCTTGAGGTCCTGTCTCTGGCTCCTGCACACTGAAATTACAGGTGAACCCCATTCCCTCTTTGTGGGTGCTGGAGTCTGAACTCCATTTGTTTGACAAGTACCTTACCCACTTAGCCCCAAATTCATTCATTCTTTCTTTCCTTTTTTTCTTTTTTTGGTTTTTCAAGACAAGGTTTCTTTATGTTACAGCCTTGGCTGTCCTAGAACTCATTTTGTAGACCAGGCTGGCCTCAGACTCACGGAGATCCTCCTGCCCTACCCCCAGACTGCTGGTATTAAAGGCGTGTGCCACCGTACCTGGTACAAATCTCTTTCTTAGAGACCTGCCCCACCACTCTAGGCAACATATTCTCCTCCACCTGCTTCCTCAGGTACTCCTCAAAGGGCAGGACCCCTCACAGGGGCACAGAACCACAGGTATGAGGCAACTGAAAAACTGCAGAAAGAGCCACACAACCCCTGTCACTCAAAACGCCCTGTGGAGACCGGAGACTGCCTGCCACAGGGAGCATTCCCGGCAGGTAGATGTTCTCACCCAAGGTCTGGGGACAAAGAACACAGTGGTCAGGGCCTAGTGAGAAACCTGGGTTCCCTAAAGTTGGAGTTCATGACACCACAGTCAGATCTCCTTTCCGCTGCTGGTAAAGAGAAAACACCAACAAACGGAACAGAGGAAACATGCCATTGGTTACTTAAGCGACTGCGTTATTCTCCGGCATTTGGGGGCGCAGTAGATAAAAATCAATTCCTTTCATGTCGTTATTCAAACGCATTCCTTTTTGAAAACACATGCAGAGGTAGCTCTAATTTAGGTTACGTTGGTGAACCAAAATAATGGCCGAGTGGGATTTCTATCTTCTAATTATACAGAATTTAGGACAAAATATCCGTGTAAGTGATTCTGAGATACTTAATAAATAGGTCATAATGAGTTCATTTTGCTGCTAAAAATCATTCACACCCAACACAGAACTAACTCCGGTATCAGGAAGAAGTGGCATCAGGGCAGGAAGCCGGGCAACCCTTCCTTTGGGCTGGTGCATCCTGGAAGTGAAAACCAGTTACAGGGCGAGCTCCCATCCATGTAGACGACTGGACCGTGAGTTCCTTGTGGTGGGAGGCCTGCCTTGACAAGTGTAGGGAGGCGGGGGCCCACCCCACCACTGGCCCGCTCACCATCCCCCACTCCACCCCACCCCCACCACCCAGGCCTATGCAGTCAACCAATCCTTCAATTAATAAGCAAGACTCCAACACAGCCGAGAGCACTCTGCATCAGTGTGGCGACACCCTGCGCTATTTTCAATCCTCCCATTAAATACTCAATTACTAGAGAAAAAAAAAAAAACCAAACACCCTCGCCTACCTTAAAGGAACAAATACTTATTTGTCAATTAAGTTGGCGGTTGGGGAGGGGGTTGACAGGGGAAGCTGGCCTCCCTCCCCTGGCAACAGGATTCTGCAGAGACTGAACCATACCTGTTGCAGAGCCAAGACAAGCCCTGGTGGCCTGCCGAGCCAGGCCCGGGGGACAGGATTTGTACTCAGGCAACTGGCACCAATGGGCTCTCCTCAGAATATTACAGTGTCCTCAATGTCTGTCCCAGGCCCTCGGCCAACTGCTGGGAACAGAGGGGAGGAGGCACCCGCCTTTGTGGAACCTACTGCAATGCGAAGAAAGGGACTAGCCGGCCCTCAGGTTTAGGATAGCCCATCAATATCACCTGATGCCTCTGACTGTGTCTAGCTCATTATGAGGGGTGGCAAAGGCCTTTCCATGGGACGCCACTCACGATGGTCCACAGGAAGTTCTGGTGAATCTAGGTTTAAATCGGTCAAGCCTTTCTACCCCAGGTCATGTCAGTGGTGGCTTCTACAACTGGTGGCTGAGTATCTCCCAGAATCCCTCCTCTCCTCCAAAGTGAGCTCTGTGACAGCCTTGGGTCTACACCAGCCTCTGGATCAGCCACTTAGGCCAGCAGTGGGGACAAACACTGGCCTCACTGCTTTCTGGCTATCTGGCCTAGGGGAAGGCACCTGACCTCTCTGAACCAATCCTACATCACTGAATACATTAGATGGTGGAGTCTCCTACCAACAAGCACATCGTGCCACATGCTGCACAGTATTGGGAAGGTCCTGAGAGTCTGACTACCATACAGACACTATCTGCTAGGAGTATCCCTGGGGAAGGGGATGGGAAAAAAGAGGTTCAGGCAGACACAAGGGGGCCTTCCGGGGTGCACATGGTGGGGGGAAATCACTCCCCACAGAAGTATGAGGAGAGGGGTCATCAAAAGACTTGAGGGTTACCCCTCAAGACCAATGCCCAAAACTAAGAGTGAAGACAGCACTGACCTTCGGAAATACATAAACTGGAGTGGGGGGCAGGATGACAAGAGCGTGGGCCCTGCCGAAAGGCAAGGTGAGACCTCTCTAATGCCCACTTCCTTATCTGCAATGTGGAGGTCATATGGCCCCCTCTGGGATTATTGTAGGGGGGATGTCAGCTTCCTCCATGCAACCTCTGGCCCGCCCACTCACTCTCTGCCTTGGGCAGCCTCAGGCATCCCTCCCTGGGTCCAATCAACCCTACCTGCCATCTGCCCTCCAGCCACCTGGGTCAGAGATTCCTCTATCCAAGCTACCCAACATCCAGAGTTCTCCCACAGCATGCAAGACTCTATTCCTTTAAGGAAGTTCCGTGGCTTTGGCAGCTCGAGAAACCAGCATACATGAAGAAGGACCCTTGCTCTGGAAAGGGTCCACTCTAGAGCGCTGTAGCAGGCTTCGCGCTCCACCTAGCCGCTGCCCTGGATGGCTACGGACGACCAGGCTGCAGACCCAGACTTTATTCAGTCTAACAGCTGACACTGCTTGGGTGGGCACTTTCCACTCGACATCTCAGGGCCTACAAGCACTCTATGCTCACTGGCCTCACTCCGGAGAAGAAATGAGAGACACTCAGAAAGGCCCCGCCACTTGCTCCAGGCCCCACCATTATGGCTTTGACAACAGTCGGTTGGGGAAAAAGGTTGCCCCCCAGACTCATCCAATCCAATATATTCCCCACACCTTGCGGGACCGCTAAGGACTAGCCCAAGAGACAGGTATGGAGGGCTAGGGGAGTGTCACTGTGGTACCCCAAGATGGAAGAAGGGAGAGGTCGAGGGCTGGAGTACCTGGAGCAGGCCTAGGCAGTAGCCAAAGGAATGACAGGCAACTAGCAGCTTGGAGGACCCCAACCCCCAAGCCCATCTGTAGATGAAGCTGCAGGGGATCGGCTGGGGCTCTTAAAAGCCCAGAAAGCCAGGGCCCAGCTCCCCTTCTTCTGCCTATAAGCACCCCCCCTCCTCTCTCCACATATATCAATATAAACAGAGCACCCACCCATGGCTGTCTTGGGAGTCAGCCAGTCTGCCCCTCACCCACACAGCATTGCTGGTCTCAGGGAGCTGGAAGGCTTGCTTTCTCTCTGGGAGCCGGCCTGTGGCTTCCCCAACCCTGATATTCAACAGCTACAAGAGGGACCTGACACCTGGTGGCACTCACTGTCCTATATAGGTTTAGAACTACTAGCACCTGAATCACAGGGCCTGCCGCTCCCAGGGAATCCCCAGGGCTGTCCACTCTGCAAGTCAACAATTCTTGATGTCCACTCGGAAAGCAATGCCTAGATAGCCCAGGCGGAGCCCAACATGGCCCGACCTCCCTAACCCCAGTGGACCAGATACAAGCCACATCAGTCCCTTCTCTGCCGTTGGTGCCCTTCCTGACCAGGCCCTTGTCCCTTTGCCATGTTCCTCCAATCCTAGTGAGAGGAGTGGGGCTCCCAGCAGGGCAGGGGTGGGGAAGGGTAGGAGGCCATGTAGGCCATCCTCCTGGGCCTCCACCCTGGCGCTGCAGGCGGCTGACTCATGTTTCATTTCCTCTCTACAAAGACAACTATACGTGTGGTAAAGTTGCACGTGGGCCCCTCCCACTGCTGGGCAGTGGCCCTGAAGACCAACAGTCGACGCTAGCAGATGTCACTCCTCTGATTTCTACCTCCAGCACCTGCGGGTCCCTCCCTTCCACTTTTCCTTCTCCCTCTCCACACCACCCCCCTTGGTTCTCACTGTATTTAAACCTTCTGACGGAAATGCTTTCTGAAGTGATTCACACACCCCTGCACTCTTCAGCAAGCTGTTGAACAAAATGTCACCCTCCTTCTTGATCCAGGATCTACTACATATGCCTGTTCCACATTCTTCGAGGCCCTACCACCTCTGACCCCATCCCATCCCTTTTCCCAGCCCCACCTCATCCCTAGCCACTTCTCTGACACTGCCTTGGGAAATGACATATGACCTCTCCCCCTTCAACACACACACACCCCTTCTATTAGACCCTTGACCCTTCCCTATGGGTAAAAATGGGTGAGGAAGGAGAAAGCTCTAGAAACCAGCCCTGAAGTTAGCATGAGACCCAAACAAGCATATTCAGAGGCTCTCTAGGGCACAGACAGCATAGCTCTCTCCTATGCTGAGGGGTGTCACGCTGGACAGCTGGGCTTCCAGCCAGCTTTCCAACCCTGCCCACACACACTCAAACCTCAGGTTCCACTTCTCAGACTTGTGAAATGACTCATACACCTCCCTCTATGCCTAGCAGTGGCTAGGGACAAAAAAAAGAAAAGAAAAAGAAAAAGAAAGGAAGCAAAGAAAAAAGAAAAAGAAAGAAAACTATGGTCTCCTCAGGCTCAGGGTCCCCTTCCCAAGGCTCCAGCTCATCAAAACACAGAAGGGTCCTGTAGTTGACTGAAAACTTCTCTGGGACAGATATTAGCCCATCCTGTTAGAAGTCTATGGAAAATAAGAGAATGGGCTCAGCACAAGCCAAGAAACCACAATAGCATCTGGCCTTTGCAGCCACTCCTTGGGCAGCTAACTGTAGGAAGACTCTTCTCCTGAAGACAGAATGGATTTTGTGACACTCAAGTTTTGTGGATGTCTTTTTTTTAGTTTTAGTCTGTACTGATTATTGAACCACAGAGCCTCATACATGCTCTGGACTGCCATCACCACTGGGCTACAATCGCGGCTCTTTAAATTTTGTTTTGAGACAGGGTCTCCCTATGTAGCCTAGGCTGACTATGAACTCACAGTCCTCCTGCCCAGTTATCTGCCTTTAAAAACAAAAAACAAAACACAAAGACAAAAACAAAACTTAGTGGGGTTTTTTTGTTTTGTTTTGTGTGTGTGTGTTTAGATTTACTTATTTTTATATGTATGGGTGTTTTGCCTGCATGCATTGTGGGCACCACATGCTTGCCTGGTACCCACTGAGGTCAAAAGAGGGCATCAGATCCACTGGAACTGGAGTTACAAACAGTTGTGAGCTGCCATATGGGTGCTGGGAACTGAGCCCTGGTCCTCTGCTAGAAGGGCAAGTACTCTTCACCACTGAGCCATCTCACCACCCTGAGCTCTAGAGTTTCAGATGCCAGATGGCTCCCTTAGTGAGCCATCTGGAATATGCTTTCCTGACATCATGGGTCCCAATCCAAATGTCCTCTGAACTTCAGGCCTGGGTTTCACGGTAGGATAATTGCTAGGTGAATGTGAAGGATGATAGACCTTCACCGACACAGGTGTGCTTCTCAGGAAACAGGCCCCCAGACGACAGTGGTGACATTCGACACTGCCCAGTGTCCAGCGTGGAGCAGGTCCTTAATAAATATCTACAGAGACAAGGCTGGGTGTGCAGATGAGCCAGGGCTTCTTAAACTATAACCAGAAGCTCTCCCCCATGTCAGTACTCAATAGTGGAAGGGAAAAATGATTTTACGATCTACAAAAACAACAACAACAAAAAAACTATAATGAAAACAGCAGTCAGCATGTATAAACAGCATTGTGTAAGCCCCTCCCTAGCAGTGGGGGAAAAAATACCCTTAAAAAAACCTATTGAGAAAATAGCAGTCAACATGTATAGACAGTAGTGTATACGTCCCTCCCTATGAGTGTAGCTCACACCCCATTCTCTCCACATCTCCATGCCCATCAGGGACTGGGGTGGTACCTATCCCAGGGCACATAGGACTCAGCCTATATCACCCAGAAAATAGAATCTCAACCACTCAACAGCCTCACTGAGCCCGGACCAGAGGCCTCGGAGTATCCTGTCTCACTTCAGCTCAAGGGGAAAGCAACATGAAATGGAGGTATTTGTGCAGGTGTCTCCTGAAGATGCTCTAGGGGCTGCACTCTTCTGAAATAGCGTTGTCCCTCGGCACTGCTCTTGGGCCCCTTATCAGGGCTGGGACCTGTCTACCCATCCATTCAGCCTGCACCCAGAACACCTCCAGATACACGAGTCCTGTCTAAAGAAGCTCTGTGCCTGCAGACCCCCTACCCTGCCACAGGCACCAGGCGCTGACAACCTGGACAGCCGGGACAGGGCAGTGGCTACCACTGAACCCACTATTAAGAAATGGAACTAAGCCAAGCCCGAGTCAGCAGAAAGGGAATGCTCACTTCATTCCCCACCACCACCATCATGGGAGGCAACAGCAAATGGGTGGTGCTTCCCAGAACTGCAAGTAGGTGTACCTTCTGTGCTCGTGCTCGGAGCACCATTCAAAGACTCCTCCCTGCTGAAGTAGCAAGTTCAGAGGGCTGAGAGGAGACAGACCCAGCCAGGATTAAAGTCAAAGATTCCCCGAGCTCCAAAGCAGCCAGCAGCAACAGTCTGTCTCTACCCTGCCAGACCACGAGGATTCCTTCAAAAGATGGGACCCACGCTCAAGTTTCAAAGGGATGTGCCAGTCTGTGCCCATCCCACAGCCAGGCTGTTGAGCACAGCAGGGAAGTTCCCCCCTCCCGCCCCGCCCATCCACAGTTTCCTCTTGTTTCTCTCTCTAGTCACAGAAGCATCTCTGGGGAGGTGGTTCTCTTCAGGCCCAAAGTGCATACCCATTGCATGGGCTGGTAAGATTCTGGGTTGGCAAACTGTCTCTGAGAGCTGTAAGTTCCAGTTCCACTTTGTGAGTACTGATGTTAAGGGATTGAGCACATGAGTAGCTAATGGAGAAAGAGCCTAGCTCCATGATGCTGAGATAGAATGGTACTCCTCTACAAGAAGAAGAGCCCAGAACCATACATGGAGTGACTAGACTGAAGCTGATCATCCAGGAGCACACTTCCCTTGTTGTAGACGCAGATGACCAGGCATGGATGTGTTCATGGATAGATTCAAGTTCCCAGGGGTCAGAGTTCACACATGCCCCTCCTGTTCTTCCATCTGAGGGGGTCTATAATCAACCAAACCCCAGTAGCAAACAGCAACCTCTAGATCTGGGTTTTTTATTCTGGTCTCCAGAGAAGGAACCTGGGTTCCCTATAGAATGGGCAGACTCTAGAGTTGAACCTGGCGCATTCTATGGGCCAAACAGCAGTGAAGGGCTCAGACTCTCACGGGGATGTGGTGTCCACAGGACCCAGAGATAACACCAAAAAAAAAAAACAGAGCAAGGAAATTAGTCAAGCGGAATCACACCGTGTAAAATACAAATCAACACAAATAGAAATCAATGATGAGTAAGTGGCTGCATGAAGAAGTGACAATTCCCCTATCCACACAGAGTCCAAAATAATTCAGGTACTCAGCCCTTAAGGGAGTAGCACAGAACCCCTTTTCCTTCTGTCAGTTGTAGGATGCACTGTGAATTCCTTCTAAAGAGTATGGCAGGGAGGGCCTTGACAGAGTGAGCCCTTAACAATTATACCTGGGCCTGAGTCACACTGAAAGACAAAACCCAGACATCAAGAATGCTGTGGCCCTTCCCAAACCCATCACCCAGAGTCATCATGACAGAAACATCTAAATTTCTTTCTTCTTTTCTTTTTCTTTTTTTGCCAGGGTTTCTCTGTGTAGCCTTAGCTGTCCTGGACTTGCTTTGTAGACCAGGCTGGCCTCATCAAACTCACATCAAACCCCCCTACCTCTGCCTCCCTGAGTGCTAGGATTAAAGGAATGTACCACCAAACCCAGCTAACTCATCTAAATTTCAAGAGAGGATTCCCAAGTGATACACAGACTCCAACTTGGGGCCCCGAAGCCCACCAAACTCTTCAAGGAGTCAAAGTCCGAGACAGGGTCAAATCCAAAAGGAGCCTAAGGGGATGTGACAAGCAGACATATGTGGGACCTGATGGGGTCCTGGGACAAAAAACAAGGACATGAGGCAAAAAAAAAAAAAAAAACAAAAACAAAAAAAAACGAAGATACCCTGTCAAGCAAAGGACTTCATCAATAACCATGTATGGGGCTGGCAAGATTGCCATCTAACCTGATGGCCTGAGTTCCATCCATCCGTAGGGACGGAGACCCACAGGGTAGAAGGAGAGAATGGATTCCCAAAAGTTGTCCTCTGGCCTCTGCATGCATGCTACTGTATCTTGTACCCACAAATACAAACATAACTAAAGATAGTTTAAAACTTTCTAAATGAATGGGTACTAGTGTACAAATAGTAACAACGGAACCGCACCAGCTTCAAATGTTAGAGATAAAACAGAGTGTTGGCCCAGGGGGCTGAGCGGAGAGGGAGGAGAGACCAGCATCACACAATTGCCACCATCACACATCCACAGTGAACAAGGGAGCTGATTCAAAGGCCACCCACCATGTGAGTACAGGTGCGTTAAGCCTCTGGAAGAGGAGAATCCACAGCTAAACTGGCAAGGTAGTGGCCTCAGCTAGGACAGAGGCAGCGGAGTGCCGGGTAGCCTGTCCTCACCTCTAGATTACAGCAAACGGGTTAGAAAGCAGTAAATTATACCCGTAAAGGGTGGGTAGTGTGGTATGTGAATTACACTTCAACAAAGATACTTAAAAAGAACAAATTCTCTCCCCGAGGCAGCTGTCCGGGCACTTGGCTCCCTCAGGCCACACAGCCTCGCTCGACTATGGATGGACCCTAAACTAGGGTCCTGGTGGAACACCTGCCAAACAACCCAGAGAAGACAGAGCACCGTGCCCACTCGGTGCCACCACAGCTCACTATAGGCTGCGCGACACGAGGGACATGGTGCTGAATGGGTGTGAAGAGAGCCTGGCTTTGGAAAACGCCTACCCTCTCCATGGGAGGAGTGACAAACAGGAAAGGAGGCCAAGTGCATCATGGGGAAACCCCCAAACTTCTCTGTACTAGAGGTACCCTTCCTGTGGGATGGAGCCCACCACAGAACCGACCTTCAGTAGTCACAAAAATAAACCACAAGAACTTCCCGAGAACAATGTCACCAGGCCCTGTGAGAGATACTGCCGTGCCTTGAATTACCACAGGGCCCTTTTGATTCAGCTTCACAGGAGGATTAGCACGGGCCTTAGAGTTGCTGTGGCCACAAGCCACCACCCAAGTTCAAATCCTAGCTCTGCTACTGAACTAATCAGCACTTGAACAAGGTGTGCCCCTCCCTCTCTGTGCCTCGGTTTCCTCCCCTGGTGACTGTAGCAAAAGCTCATGTGTTGAGATGATTCCTGGGAGGCACACAGCACAGCGTGTGGCATGTAGACTGACTTCTCTTACTACTACTATTTTTTTTGGGATAGGCCAATTCTTCCTGTATAATCACAGGGGACTTTAATCACAGGCTTAAGTATAATCACAACCTTGGTTATAACTCAAACACCAAACAGTCTTAACAATGGCCTGTCGATGTCAAATGTTATTAGTGGCGACTTACAGCCGAAAGTCCCCTCCCAGGCCTTCTGTACCGGCCACACGCAGGCACCCCAGGAGAAAAGAACAAAGTTTTCTACAATTAGGAAAACCCCCGTCTGCCACAGCTTTGATTTAAGGCATTTCTCTACCAGCCACAGCTCTGACCTGGTACAACGCCCTGGACCCACACACCTGGGCTGGGCTAGGCCTCCTCCCTGGGACTGGCCCACATTTGGCTGAGGACTTTCACCCCTTTCTACTTCTGTCCAGAATGAAGAAAAGCAGGAAGCCACATGTGCAAAGCCAAGGAGAAAACAGCCCCAAAGCCTCTATGAGTGGCACCAAAAAGCCCCCGGGCAGCTCACGGAGCTCACATACCAAACCTTCCAGAGCCCGTATTTACGGTCAAACTGCCCTGGGGTGGCGGCCTCCCTGGAAATGGCCACCTGAGGCCAGGGAAAGAGGATCCGCCTCACAGCAAGCTGGTCTGCATTCACCTGTGACTCACTTTGCTTGGCTACCATCTTATCTCCCCTGATTCGCGATTACTGTCTCCACTCTTGACACACAGCAGAGCGGGCAGCAGCTGTCCCAGCGGCCACATACACCAGAGGGCCACAGATGTGCCTCTTGCTGCTAACAGGGCCAGCGGCACCTTCTAAGTCTACCTTGCAGGGAAGAACGCAGAAACTCAGACAAGGTGGCTCAACAACAGGTGTTTGCCGCCACGGACCCGACGTGTCCCCATCCTGACATACAAAGAAAACCAAACACCACAGTAGAGAGGCCAGGGGGTGCTCAGGAGGAGAACCTGCCCAGCTCCCCAAGAAAAAATGGCCCCAAACATCCTCACCCCATAATGAGCACCCCCCAATCCTGAAAAAGGCTCAGTAGATCGGGCTTCTAAAGAGAAACCCTACCAGAGCCTGGGGAACTGGATAGGGCTTCTGTGTGTCCCCAGAGAAGGAAGGGACCAAGCAGCACATTAGTCATAAGGATCCCACAGCAGAGCACTAAGCCTTTGATTCTCCAGACATGAATTCTGTCCAGATTTGGCACTGCTGGAACTGGTGTTTCTAAACAGCTGTAATGGTCCTGCTGTGTTCTCCTTACAGAGAGCTATGCTGGGGCCATGCCAGCACTGGCAAGAGTGTGTCAGGGCCTCCAATGACACTTTTCCATTGTGCAGAGCACTATCTATTGTGAGGCAGAAATGTTGATTCAGGAAACAGGTCTCATTCTCCTCTTTCTAGGTGGTGAAGGTGAAAGCCCGCAAGAATGAGGACAGCGGAGGCCATCGCGGCTGGCACTGGCCACTGCGCTGTCTGCTGGCGCCACTCGGGGTGAGCCAGGATAACAGATAACAGGGGGCACAGGGGGGAGGTTTGAGAGAGACCACTGGCCCCTCCTTAGGGAGAGCCCCTCTGCAAAACTCCTCTGCCTGCCTGGGTAGGACACACAGGGTAAACAGGTGCCCAGGTTGTGTAGAAACAGACTTCAACTCTGAGACTGTCCCGGGCAGTTTATAGCAACTAAGTCTGAGCATGTACACAGACAGACATTTCTGGGACCAATGGGGACAGCCATGCTCCCTACTATTGGCCCAGGTTAGCCAAGGAAAAACAAGCAGAGCAGGGAGATATTGGTCCACAAAGAATGTGATTCTGGGCATCTACCATTCCAGACATCAGTCCCTACCCCATACACCCTCTGAGCTCAGCCGTCATTATCACAGCAAAGGCTGGGGCTGCATCCAGAAGCAGCTTGGGGAGGAGGGAGGAGTAGGCATACTGACTGAGACCCCCAGAGAGCATCTGTGGATTGTGGTTTCATCCTAGAATGGGATAATAAATAAAACCCCTCACTGGGCCAGGCTGTGAGTGCCCAGATGGGCCTGGGAACAGTTTGGGCTGTGGCAGAACGGGAGAAGATTCTTCAGGTCTCAGCAGGTCCACTAAGGCCACCCGAGAGGCAAAGGACAGAGCAGCCTGGTCTGATCCCTGACCCAGGATGTGTCTGGACAGCATGGAGCACATACCATGTCATTACTCCTCTTATCTTCTCCTGATCTTCCTCATCAGTCACCCACTGATGAGGAAACTGAGGCAGGAGATGCTTGCTGCCTTGCCCAATGTCACAGAACAGGTGCTAGAGAAAAGCTAACTTCCAACTGCCCTCTATTTGAAACCTTACAGAGCCTGGACGATGACCCTCCTCCTGAGCAAGCCCCTCTGCTGAGATTGGGGAAGACTGAGACTCAGGATCTCAGAACTTGAATTTTGTCCCTAATCTACACAAAGCAAGGCAGGAAGGGAACCCACTCTAAAAAAGATCTCCCCCAAACTGAATCTCTCCTCCCTAGTATACCATCTTCTGTCTCTGGCCCTGTGAGCCTGCTCCTCACCCTGGCCACAGGTAGGGTCAGGGGAACCAACTCGCATATTGGCCCTTCTCCACCCTTCAGAGGTGCTGACCCTGCTGTAGACAGGTAAGGTCTGAGGCTGGGAACTGCCACACAACACCCCACCTCAGCGGTTGTATAAACACATAGGCCTAAGCTCCAGCCCAGGTGTCAACTGCCCAGAATCCCACAGGCTACTGTCCAAATGAAAGAAACAGACACACAGAAAGCAGGGTGTGGGAAGAGACGCAAGCGCCCACAACTTTTCCCCGGGTCATCTCTGGGACCACACCAGCCTGGAGAGATCCACCTCCTTTCCGACCCCACCACCACCACACACACACAACCCCCAAGAGTGGGTCAGTAGGACGACATTTGCTGCGCCCTCATCCTGTCCCCCTCCGCTAGCGGCCTAGACATGGTAACCCATCTAATGACAGCCCCACAACCTAGTTTTGGCCCTGCGTCCCGTCGACGTTGGCCTCTCGCCCACCAGGACCCTGACCCGCACAGCGCCCGAGGTACACGCTAGGGGCGGCCGTGACGCGCGCACCGGGGGCGTGTGTGCGGGGCGCGCCCGCGCTGGTCCCCGAAGGGAGGGTCGCCGCTGTGGGCCACCGATTAAAGCGCACGGGGTCGCGGCCCCGCGGCCGGGACAGAGCGTGGCGAGCGTCGCCCAGGTCCGTGTGGGAGTCCGCGTGCGTGCCGCTTACCCTGTGGGGAGATCGGGGCCAACTCTCATCCACCCGCTGCTGCGGCGACCCCCTGGCCGGCCACCCGGCCCCGCTGCACCTGCCGCTCTCCCGGGAGCCCAGCGGCGCCGGGGAGCGGGGACTACGCGGCCCCGCGGGTGCCGGCCACGAGCGCGGAGGCGGCGCCGCGTCGCGCGTTCACGTCCTGCTGCGCGGAGTCTGCGCGCCCCCGGCCGGGCCTGCGCAGCCGCCGCCCCGCCCCTCCCCTCGCCTCCCCGCCCTCCTTGCTTGGCTCGCGCGCTCCCGCGCGCGCGCGCCCGATCACGCGGCGCCGCCTTTGTTTGGGTGGCCCACGTGGGTCCTCGCCGCGCGTATCCACGCGCACGCGCGGCCGCCTGCCAGTCGCAGCCACGGACTCAGCCGCGCACAAGCCACGCACGCCACTGTCGCCTCGCTCGGGTGTGCTGGAGTTGCTGCCAGTGGTGACCCCCACTTGGAGTAGAAATACTTCGCCAGGCTGGACTCAGAGCACAGCTCCACACCGGGAAAAGGATATGAAACCTGCTCCGGGAGGGGCAGTGAGCAACTCCGCTCTTAGTCTCCACTTAGTACCTTCCCAAGAATGGCTCCACACACCTTTAAATGTCACCTTAGAGATAGGAAGCCTGCTGCAGCCCGGCCACCACCCTCAGGAACTGAGATACTCCAGTAGACGCCTTCCCCTTTGGACTCGCCTTTCAAAAGCAAGGGTTGATAGGCTCCCAGGAAGATAACTGATGAACCAGGTAAAGACAGCATCCTCCAGAAGCCCAGGCCTTAACATGGTTGGAGAACCAACCATCAGCACCCTGTGAGGTGCTAGGAGTCCAGCTGCAGGCTAGGTGGTGACTTTAGCAAGCTCAGTGTCAGAGGATGGAGCCAGAGCGTTAGGCTTATGTCCACCTGATGCCTTGCCTGCCTCACCTCCAACCCTCTCAGTATAGAAATGGCTCCCACCATTTGTCTCAAGCACCCCAGCTCAAGGACTCCTGGAGCTCCCTGGATTGCCTACCTTCCAGACAGGCCTTTGTATCAGGGTCAGGGGTGGGCACTCAGATGGGCGCCAGTGGGTGAGCTCTCTCCTTTCTGAAGAACGAGAAGCAATGGTCTCAGTACCCATGTGCATGTGGGGTGTATTCCACGGCTCTTGGCTGGCAGTGTGAAACGCCCGGCTAAGCTGCCTGCAGGGCTTGGTCTTGGCAAGATGAGAGCTACTTTGGGCAGGAACCTCCTCTGAGTCACCTTTGTGCGGCATCCCTGCCCAACACTATGCCAATCTTGCTGGTTCCTTATACCTCTTGGCTTTTCCTGCTTCCTCTTTGTCCTCTAGCAGAATGGGGCTCTGGTTTCCCCCAAAACACAAGCTCTGCTTTCCTGCCTCCAGGCCATTGCCTAGGCCATATCCTCCTTGGGGGAGGGGGAAGTGGGGGGAAGGGCTTCTCCACTCTAACCCTACCCAGCCTTCCAAGCTAACTCCAAAGTTTCAGCTCTACGTATGAAGCCTGCTTTGCCCAGCTGAGTCAGAAAATGGTTCTAGCTTAAGCCAGAGTTCTCAGGAGTCATTCTTATCCCTTTACGAGGAACTCAGCAGGGCAGCTTCTACCAGGAAAGGCTCAGTGTGTTTGAGTAGGTGTCCCTCCCTGCTAGAGTTGAAATGTGTCGCCAACGTCCCTGCATTGCAAAGCTTAATTCCCAGTGTACCGGTGTGGCTTGGTGATTGCTTTGGAGGACTCTGTCCTGAGAATGGTTTTATGATTGGTGCTGGTTTTATATGAATGGGCTCTTGATGGAAGGTGTGATGGTTTGAATGAGAATGAGAATAGGCTCCTATGCTTAAATGTTTGGTCTCCAGATGCTGACACTGTTTGGGGAGGATTAGAAGGTAGCTTTGTTGGAGGAGGTATGTCCCTGGGCTTGAGGTCTCAAAAGCCCATGCCATTCCCACGTGACTTTCTCTTTGCCTCATGTGTCTGTCAAGGTGTAAGCTCCCAGCTACTGCTCCAGGACTATGCATGCCTGCTGCCTACCATGACGCTCATGGACTAACCCATAAGAGCCCCAAATTAAACATTTGTCCGTAAGTTGCCTTAGTCATGATGTCTCATCAAAGCAATAGAAAAGTAACTAAGGCAGAAAGGTAAGTCCCTGACACATGCTCCTTCACAGCTTTCATGAGGATGACATGGCAGGCAGATCCTCATTATCACACAGGATATCCTGAAGCTGGCCAGTGCAGCTGCAGAGGTGCACTGTGCAGGGTGTTACAGGAAGCCCTGCCCCTCGCTTCCGCTTGCTTTCTCTGACTTCCTGTTCCTCTGTAGACAGGTCCCTCCCTCAGCCCCTGACCCTAGAGGAGAATCCTCCTTAGTCTTATCCCTGTAGCATATCTCAAGTTTTCTGGCTCAACCCTCTTGCACTGGCGGCGGTGGGGAGGGGAGGGGAGTGTAGGGGATGCTGGGGCTCCTGAGCCACCTGAGATCATAGCATTGCTCCATCTGGAAGGGAGCCAGCAGACACTGCATAACACAGAGGGGGTGCCCAGGAAACAGTCTTTGCATGAGTGGCCAGGATGAGGAGATAGACAGGAGCCCAGCAATGGAGCCAGACTTCTAGGGCCTTCCCAGGATCTGTAATCACTCTCCTTCTGTCCACAAACATCCACTGGGTGCCCGCTCCCAGTCACGGCCTGGTGGGGAACAAAACTGGTCAATAAGGTACATTCTAGAAGACAGACTTGGACAGATATTGCCCCCAGGAGAGCTTGAGTCTACCATGACCCCCACCATGAGGAGCCACTCAGAGGCTCCTCACAACCATGGCCCCTCACTGACTGCCAAGGGTTATCATGGTCTGGGCTATGTCTCATAACTCTGGATATTGACGTCCTAATCCACTAGACCTCAGAACATGACTGCATTTGAAGACAGGGTCTTTACAGAAGCAGTAAGGCCAGTGGGTCCTGTGGGCCAACTCCAGTCTAATTTGCATGGTTCTTCTTTGGGGGGCAGGGTGTTCAAGACAGGGCCTCTCTGTATAGCCCTGGCTATCCTGGGACTCATTCTGTAGACCAGGCTGGCCTCAAACTCAGAAATCCACCTGCCTCTGCCTCCCGAGTGCTGGGATCAAAGGTGTGCACCACCGCTGCCCAGCTATCTATCTGGTTCTTATAAAAAGACAATCGGTAGGCAGAGACAGGTGGATCTCTGTGAGTTTGAGGCCAGCCTGATCTACAGAGTGAGTTCCAGACAGGCAGGGGCTACACGAAGAAACCCTGTCTCAAAAAGCCAAAAGGAGGAAAGGAAGGAAGGAAGGAAGGAAAGAAAGAAAGAAAGAAAGAAAGAAAGAAAGAAAGAAAGAAAGAAAGAAAGAAAGAAAAGAAAGAAAAGTCTTGCTCAGGCTTTCTGGACGGTCGTGGCATATGCCTTTAATCTCAGCACTCGGGAGGCAGAGGCAAAAGGGTCTCTCAGAGTCTGAGGCCAGCCAGACCCTCAGAATAGTAGTTCTCAACCTTTTTAATGCTGTAACCCCTTAATACAGTTCCTCGTGTCGTAGTGACCCCATAACATTACTTTGTCACTACTTCATAACCTTAACTTAGCTAGTGTTACAAATCATAATAGAAACATCTATATGCTGGATCTCTGATGTGTGATTGCAAAGGGGTCACGACCCACAGGTTGAGGACCACTTCCCAGAACCTTAATTTCCATGTCGCTAAGGTGCGGTAGTGAAGTGCCCTCTGTAAGCAGACGGCAGCTGGGGATCTGTCTCCGTTCCATTCCCACTGAGTAGGTAAGCAGCAGCAGCCTGTGGGGGAGATCAGGGCCTCCAAGGAAGAGTTCAGGACCCGGAAGCCTGAGCATCCAGTGCTGCAGTCTTGACGGTACCAAGCCAATGAATGGGCGTCTTTGCACAGTACCTATTCCTCTCCTCATTATAGGCATCGGTGAACAGAGGCCCCGTGAATAGTAAGGTGTCATCTAGAAACCTAATTCACATATTTTCTTCCCTTAAAAAAAATGCCCTCAGATATGAAAGGTCTCACCAATGTAACAGCTTGTTTTTCAGGAAACAACCCTGATGTGTCAGGTACACACCTGTTCTAGGTTGTTCCTGTGACAGCGTGACAAGGGACTATCGGGAATCTTGGATGGAAGAAACATGGATGTGATGTTTCCCCATGACACGTGGAGGGTTCTGCTCTGGGCTCTTCACTCTGCACCTCCGGTCTGCCTGCGACCCTTGGAGGCTCCACCCCTGGAATAAAGGCTCTTCCGTACAACCTTGCCAGGCCTCATGGGGGTAGCGGAAAACAGGCTCTGAACTGACAGCCTGGGGTTGAAGCTGGCAAGTAGTGAGCCAGTGCAGAGGGGGCAGGTGAGAGAGCTGGCCAGAGTAAACTGCAAGTTTCCCTGAGTCAAGTTCTGAAACAGTTAGGTAGGATGCTGGCTTCGGTGCTGACAGGTGCGCCACCTTGTGGCAGTGAGTGGTAGCACAGCAAGGAAGCGAAGTCACGGCCAATTGTGTTCTCTACTATACCTTACCCTTCTCCCTACCCAGCACTCTGCCAAGCTCCGGCACTTGCAGCCATACGGCGGGGTCTTTCTTTTTTGTACCTCTGAGTGTGTTCACTTGGGGACAGACTGCTGGCCTTGATCTTGTCTAGGCTGAGTTTTACCCACTAGGTGACCTTGACAAGTCCCTGTAAGCTTTCAGAGTCTTAGTTTCTTTACTTCAAAGGACGGTGGCTGTCTCCTTACTTTTTTCCTACTCTTAGCTCCCCAAACAGCCAGGCTTAGAGCCCCATGACCAGGAGATCTGGCCCATGAAGATCTGGTGATGAAAAAACCCATGTGTGAACCATGCCACGTACTCACCGTGGCCAGGGGACTGGAGGGAAGGCCTTCTGGTGTAAGCCTTGGGGTTATCAGGAGAGGAGTTTTATAACCTAGAAAGGCATCTGAGGAGGGTAGACCACAGAGGGGTGACAATCTTCAGGATCTTTGGGGTCTCGGGGGTTGGTGGAGAGTAAACACTGGGCCCAGGTAGCTGAGGGAATAAGCTTATGAGCAGGCAAGATGAAAACCCTAACACAGTCCAGGGGAGGTGAGGGGCTGGGGGCAGCCAGTCAGTGTGAGGGAGAGAGGGATGGAGTCGGTGAGCCCGAGGGGTGGTGAGGTGCTGGTGGAGGATGTGAAGGGCTGGGGCCAGTGAACCCGAGCAAGGGGCTTGGGGAGCTGCAGCAGCGAGCTGTGGGAGAAGTGAGGAGGGGGGGTTGGGCATGGAAAGGATGAAAAAGTAAGACACCAGGGGCCTCTTAAGAGCCAGGTGCTAGGAGCAGCTTTCATGAAGCCTGTACCCCGTTGAGGAGGGAACTTCCTGGCCTGTGGTTGTTGGTGGCTTCAGGAGCCAGGGGCAAGAAGATCTGATAACATGGACAGTCTGGGCATAGAGGAGCCCAGGCATGGTTTCTTTTCTGAGGATTCATTATTGCTCAATTCTCCAGAAGAGTCTAGTTGAAGAACAGGAACCACAGAGGCAAAGGAATGGGGCCCTCCAGAGGTAAGGAGGAGGTAGCAGACAAGACAGATCTCCAGGATAAGAGCCTTTTGAGTGTGGGAGAACGACAAAGGAAAGAACGAAAAACAGCCAGTGGGGAGTGGGAGATTGGGGGTGGGAGGTTGTGTTTGACTACACACGTGACAGGCAGCCATGGCCAGCAAAGCATTCATGGTCCCTGTGATCCCTGAGAACAGAGGAAGCGCCCCGTGTAGAAATGAACTGTACTCAGGATGGTAGTCAGGCTCCAGGTAAAGTTCTTGTAGGAGAAGCCTTAGACTCTGTAGAGCAACACCACATCATACAGAACTTTCCAGAATTAAAGAAGGGTTTCAAGCTAGTCTGTCCTATAAGATATATCCACTAACCACATGTGGCTATGGGCAACTGAAATGTGGCTAGCTCCAGGAAAGGGAACTTGCAATTGTGGTTTTTTTTTTTTTTTTTTTTTGGCTTCACAGATTCCAGTGCAAACAGCCTGTGTGGGTAGTAGAGGCAGCAAGCTGACTGCCAGCCTGGACGTGGAACAGATCAGAAACCCAGGCCATTCTGCAGTGAAAACCGGAGCCAGGGAAACCATGAAAATGACGAGGCTGTGGAAGGACAGCATGATTCAGAGCTAGAAAACAAATGAGCCGACGAGAGGGAAACTGCACATTGGGAGAACGGGGAAATAATCTGAAATAAAAAGGGAAATAATTTTAGATGAGTAAAATGAAAGAACTAAAGGGACATAAAAAATGAACAAACACATCACATTGTACTTTGAGATAAACAAAGAAAAATAACCCAGAACTTTTTTTTAAAAAGAGATTTATTTTATTTTTAAGTTAATGTATATGGGGGGGAGGAGTGTGCACATGAGTGCAGTGCCTGAGGAAACCAGAAGAGGGCATCAGATTCCCTGGAGCTGGAGTCCCAGGCACCTGTGAGCTGCTGACATAGGTGCTCGGAAGCAAACTCAGGCCCTCTGCAAGAGCAGCAAGTGCTCTTAACTGCTGGACCATCCCTCCAGGCCCAAGACATGTAGGTTCTTTTTTCATTTTGTCTTTTGATTTATTTTTATTGTATGGGTATGAGTGTTTTTGCCTGCTTATATGTACGAGCACCATGTGTGTGCATTGCCCACACTGGTCAGAAAAGGGCATCTGACCTCTTAATATTGGAGTTTCGCATGGTTGTGAGCCACCATGTGGACACTGGGAACATGACCCAGGTCCTCTGCAGGAGCAGCAGGTGCTCTTAGCTACTGAGTCATCTCTCCAGCTCGTTGTACTTCTTGACACAGTTCCTAGCCGACAAGATGATCTCAGCAGTTGGCTAGACAACTCGCCTGGGATTTCAGAACTAGCCTGAGACTGTAGAGCATAGCTATTGGTGTGCTTCAGGAGGCTGGCAAAGTACACCTGATGTAGCATCCATGTGCCATTGCATCGGGAGTCACTAGGGTGGCCAAAGGCATCCAGATACTTTGCCAGATACATGAAGAGTGGAATCGAAGGTAGTTTTTAATGGCATTTTGTAATTTGTCTTGTAAAGTTCTTCTACTTGATTTTTGAGGTTTTTTTTTTCCTCTGAGAAACTGCTTATAACGGGCTGTCTGGTGCTTAGGTCACTCTGTCACTCTGGATGAGTGGCGTGGCCACTGAGGCTCGGCAGGAACAAGTAACTGCTGTGCAGGATGGATAGTGGCATTTCTTGCTCCTGGTGAGGCCCGTTTCTGTAGGACTTGTAGGAGAGCCATTAAGGACTGGAACTGACCAATAAATGTGCATAGGCTCCTTTTGTATGAATTGGTGAAGACTTGATGTCTAACAATTGGAATTGTTAAGTCTGACCATTAAAATGTAGGCTTGGAAGGCATGAAATATAACCCTGCGCATTTATAACAGCTCCTTTGTATGTCATAAGGACAGCATTTTCAGTTAAATGTTTTACATTTCCAAGTGGTGGGGAGTCTTGCCACTATCCTGTGTAATTTAGAGTCCAGTTGTGGTTTTTTTTTTCCATAGCTGGACTGTACTTGTTTTCAAAGTGGTAAGCTACTGTGTGTATTATGCTTTGCATAAATCCTTGTGCTAGCAGTTCCTAGCTGACAGTGCAAACACTAATTGGAGGTTCTATTTATAGGGAGTGCATAATAAAGTATGGAGTTCTTCAGACAGCTTACTTGGTGCAGCGTTTCCTTGTGCTGTGCTTGATCTCACACCGAGCTTGTTTTGTGCTTGGTGTTGGTCAAACCAAGCAGCTCCACGTAGAAGAATGAAACTGGGTCCTGAGTCCTTACCTCTCACACTATACAAAACACAACTCCAAATGGGTCACGGACCTCAACTTTAGACAATCCCCTGCCCCTGAGAGAGGAGACAGCAGAGAATATGTTTGAATTCATTGGCACAACAAAAGGATTTTCTGTACAGGACCCCAGTAGTGCAGTCACGGAGGCTGACGATGAATAAACAACACTTCATAGAACTGAAAGAATTCTGCTGAGAAAAGGATACAGAATGAAAGCAAAAAAAATGAACAACAACAACAAAAAAACATTATCAGCTAGATGTCTGACAGAGGTCAGTATCTAGAATATATGAAAAGATAAAAATCTCAAACAAGAAAACAAGCAAAAACATTTAAATGAGCATAGAATTAAACAGAGTTCTCACGGGGCAGCGCTTGTGCATGCCTTTAATCCCAGCACTCAGAGGCAGAGGCAAGTGGATCTTTGTGAGTTCAAGACCAGCCTGGTCTACAGAGTGAGTTCTGGGCCAGCCAGGGCTACATGGAGAAACCTTGTCTCAAGAAGAAGAGGAGGAGTAGTAGGAGGAATTAAACAGAGTTCTCAAAAGATGAGGTATGACTTACTAAGAAACACTTTTTAAAAATGTTGAACATCCTTAGCCATCAGGGAAATCCATATAAAGCTGCTTTGAAGTTTCATCTTATCCAAGTTAAAAATACCGAGGTTAAAGAAAATGATGACAAATGGCTATGATGATAACGTGGCTATGGGAAAGGGGAATGACAATGCTAGCGTGGATGTAGGGGAAAAAGAATGCTTATTAACTGATGGTGATGTAGTCACCATGGAAACAAGTATGAAGTCCCTCAAAAATCTAAAAACAGTTCACCTATCCACTCTCAGGCATCTACCCAAGGACTCCATATCCTCCTTCAGAGATACTTATTCATCTATGTTCATTGCTTCTCTACTCACAATAGCCAGGAAATGGGAACAGCCTATATATCTATCATGATAAATGCATATTGAAAATTTGCTAGCTTTATACAATGGAATATTATACAACTATGAGGAAAAAATAAATTATGTAATTTGCAGATAAACGCGTGGAGTTGGAAACAATCGTTCTGAATGAGGTAACTCAGACCCAGAAAGACAAATGCCGCATGTTTTCTCTCATCTATGAGTGTTAGCTTGGAAGCTTCAGCTGTATGTGTGTGTTTCATTTAGAGTATCACTAGAGGCCAGGAACTTTCTAAGGAGCCATGGAGAGCTATGTGTAACAGAGGGGCAATAGAGTGCACTAATGTAAAGGGTTAAAGGAGAGTAATGGGACTGGATGTGTTATACTCTCGGGAAGTACGGGGAGGAATAAATGATACCAAAGACCTTTCAAAAATACATATAGAAACCTACTACTGTATATGCTTCCCAAAACACACACACACACTATAGATTACGTGGATACATAGATAGAGAATGAAATTGGACTACTTTTTCATTTTTAAAGATTTGTTTTTATTATTTTACAAAATCTATTTTATTGTAGGTGTGTATCTGTGTGTTTGTCATACATGCGTGGATGCCTGTGGAGGGCAGAAGAGGGAGAGCACCGGATTGCCTTGTAGCTAGAGTTACTCTGTTCAGCTCCCGTCATGTGGCCTGAGGGCTCCAGAAACCAACTGCTACTGAGAGCTGAGCTGGGACTCTTGGAGCTGCCCAGATGGAGACAAGGCCTGCAGTCGTCTGCCACACTGGTTCTCTGGAAGACAGCGGGGAGCTGCAAGGGACCGCCAGGTGTACCCTCACTTCCAGCTTACTATGCCATCGGGCAAGAGAAACCATTCTGTTGCCTCCCATGGGACACCTTCCTGAGCCTCAGGTGGCCAAGGTCCTCCTGGGACCCCCAGCCTTGGAACTTTTCAGTGCTTCATGGTGAATTAAGAAAGAATAGATGGGGCTGAAGAGATGCTTCAGCAGTGAGAGCTCTGACTGCTCTTCCAGAGGACCCGGGTTCAATTCCTAGCACCCACATCATGGCTCACAGTTGATTGTAACTCCAGTCCCAGGAGACTGAATGCCCTCTTCTTGACTTCATGTGCACCTGGCACACACAGGCACACATGCAGGCAAACACACCCATACACATAAAATTAATTTTACAAAAGAAGGAAATTATAGATGCAGCAGCTCACACTGACTCCAACTGAAATAAATTTATCTACGTATCTATCTATCTATCTATCTATCTATCTATCTGTGTGTATGTATTTGTTTACTTGTTTTTGTATCAGGGTCTCACTATATTGAGACCATTTCCAGCTCTGATTGTCCTAGAACTCATTATGTAGGACCAGACTGGCCTTGAACTCGCAGAGATCCACCTGCCTCTGCCTCCTGAGTGATAAGATTAGGGCCACTACACTTGGCCTATTTTATTTTATTTCATTTTATATGTGTGTTTGAGTGTATGTATCTGCAACACATGTGTGCAGGTGTCTGTAGGGGCCTGAAGAGGACATTGGATCCCCTGAAACTGGAATTGCAGATGGCCGTGTGATACTCTGTGGGTCCAAACCCAGGTGCTCTGTGGGAGCCCCGGACACCCTTAACTGCCATGGCATCGCTCCAGCTCATTTCCTTTCGCTCTCTCTTTCAGGAAAGATCCGTGTCTATTTCTGCTGGCTACGAAGTGGGGGCTTTTAATCTTAGTTTACTCTCTTGAGTCAGGGTTTTCCTGTCTCTGATCAGAATGAGTTTAACTTCAGTATTGTGAGAGCAGATTGCTGACCTATGATTACACTTTCCCGGGGGGCGGGGGGAGGGAATTTCTCTCCTTTTGAAGGTTCTTTAACCAGAGTTTAGAAGCAGATGCCCACAGTCTCAGAGTGGTTTGGGAACCACCAGCTCCCTAAGAGGTGACCTCCACCCCCTAGAAGCTTACAGTTTGACATGGGGGTCTTATGTCCCCTCCCCAGCTGCCCAATGCTTGCCACTCTGCTCTGCGAAAGGAATTGTTTGCGCCTTATCTCTGGCTCCAGCTGTTTCTCTGGCTGTGTCTTTCTAGAAGGCAGGCTTTTGACTGACAGTGCTCCCTGCATAGACATTTGCCTGTGTCAGGGGAAGAAGCACTGGGATGCTCCTTACCTCACTGTCAAAACTCAGTCAACTCAAGGCTCACCCTGGGCGTGAGTTTCCGGCTGCCGAAGCAGCTCTCACCTTGCTTGGAGCAGATTTTTTTAATTACATTGCTTTCTTTGTTTGTGTGTGTGTGTGTGTGCCTACAGAGTGGAAGCCGGAGACCAACTTGCTCGAGTCCATTCTCTTCTTTACCATGTGTGTTCCGGGAGTTTGCTCGGGTCCTCAGGCTGGGGCGTCCTGACCTGCTGAGCTATCTTGCCAGCCCTGGAGCAGGCATTTAAAGTGAACTCAGGATGTGAGCTTGTATGGATGGCCTATGCAATGGGGCCAGTCTGCGCCTGCTTTTTCCTCTGTTCTAGGCTTTGACCTGCATGTGTACCCTTGCTGGTCACCTTGTAGACACTCCTGAGGATGCCCAGGACCAAGGTACAGCTGGGTACAGCTGTCCTTTTGAAGGAGGGTTCTTTAACCACAGTTTAGCAGACGCCCACATTCCCAGAGTGGTTTGGGAACCACCAGCTCCTTAAGAGGTGACTGTCCTGCCCCAAGAAGCTTACAGTTTGATGTAGAGGTCTTGTGTTCTTTCCTCAGTATGGAAAGGACAGTAGGCAACTCATGCTAGAAGGGAAAGGGAAGCCGATAGATTCCTTCTCCTTCTTAGTGGGTAACCCTGTCCTTGGAAAAAATGCCTCCTGACACAACCAGTTGCAATGACATCCACCTTTGGGGACAGGCCTGATTCTCTTGAGCACTCTAGCTCTTCCATAGAGTTCCTCCTATATCTCAGGCACATGCTCTCCCTGCTCCTTGTCCCAGCTTCTCAGAAATGCCCCACTACCACCTCAAGAGTTAGCTGCCTGGAAGCTCTGAGTTCCAAGTTGAGCCATGGCAGCAAATAAGTCCACACCAGCTGTGGTGCTTGGCACTTCTTGCCTCCATCTTGTTCCCATGCCTCTCACAGCTAACAGACCAGATTACCGTTATATGCCCTGTTTGAATAGCATGCTTCCAGAAGATTCCAGTGAATGTGGTCTAATCTAGCTTTTAGCCTTCACCTCACTGCCAGGAGCCAAGCTTCTGTCTCCCAGTCTTGGCCTAAGTTTTGCTCCACAAAAGCTGTGGTGGTCTGTGAGAGGCCCCCATCCCAGGGACAGACCTGTCTGTAGCCAGCGACCCACCTTCTTCCTCTTCACCAGGTCCTCACACTGTTCTAGGGGCACATGCATCTTTCTCCTCAACGCCTCTAGGTGGTGTCCATGCCTTGGTGTCTCAAACCTAAACTGGAATAAAGCCAAGAGTCCCTTCCACAGTGGGACTATGGGTTGCTTGAGATAGGAGAGTACCCTGTTCTGTAGCTGAGCCCAGGGTCCAAAAGAGTCTTTCCAGGTAGAGGAGGAAGGCAGAAGCAACTTCAGAAAGACAAAATGTAAGACTCAACTGGCCACGGCTGCCTTTGAAAGTGGAAGAAGGAGCCAGGAGCCAAGGAGCGCAAGTGGCCTCAAAAAGCCAAACAAAGAAAGGTGTTCGCTCTCTGGCTCCAGAAAGGCACATAGCACTCCCAACAGATGACTTCTACATTGGCTGAGACCCACTGCAGACTGTCCAACCCCAGGACTATAAAATATTCCAGGACTGCCTTGCTAAACCGCTAGAAGTGTGAGGCTTTGTTACACAGGCTACAAGAGATGGAGATGGAGGCCACAGAGAGAAGAGAGACTTGCATGAACCTACCATGAGAACTGTTTTTAAAAAATCATATTTTAATTTATATGTATGTGTGTGTGCTTGTTTGTCTGTCTGTGCACCATATGCATGCAAGTGCCCAAGGAGGCCAGAAGAGGGTGAGATCTCCTAGCACTAGAGCTACAGATGGTTGGGAGCTGTTAAGTGTGGGTGCTAGGAACTAAAGCCAGGGTCTCTGCAACACGTGTTCTTCGATGCTGAGCTTCAGCCCTACAGCCAGGACTTTTTATTGCTACCAGCATCTTCCCAGAGGACAGGAGCGTAGACCCAGCACACACATTCACTGCTGGTTCTAGGAGGCCAGAGGATGGACTTTGAGTGGGGTTCTATGGACAGAGAGAGTAGTGGGCCCTCAGTCACGCAAAAAAAAAAGCCAATCAACCAACTGCAACAGAAGTCAAAAATTGAAGGAACCAATCACTCTGCCAATGCCTTCCTGGGTCTCCCTCTCCCTCACAAGGCAGGTGGTAGCTTGCTATGGTTGTCAACTTGGCTACGCAGTTCTGGCTCTGCGAGCACTCAGAACATGTACCTCCTGGCCCCCAAAGGCTGGCTGGGGGCTCTTGCCTATTTGTACTGTCCTAATCCATCTTCTTGGCTTTTGATCAGGACAGGGTCTGAGCTCCCCTTCCAAGCTGCAGATCTCAGCATGCTCCATGGCATTCCACCTAGCCTGACTCATTGTTTGTGCCCCGTGGGACCGTGGCCTCTGCCAGCAGTGCTGGTGGGGGCCCAGGGATCTCCAACAGCCCGTATTTCAGCACACTTTGCAGACTCGGTGAGGATGAGTCTTCATGGGTAGAGGACCTCCCTAGCTTTCTGGGGTGGGGGGTATCTGCATCATGGAGCCACTGAGCACTGGTGGCTCCTTGGGGCTGGTGTTTCTTGCTGGAAAGCCATGCATGACCCAAACTCCACAGTTCTTTTTTTTATTTTTTATTTTTTATCTGGGGCTCTCTTTTTCAAGGGACTCTGTTCGTGCTGACAGCCAGACAGCCCACTGGATCTGATCACATGTTCTGTCCCAACATCTCAGAGAGGTTGGCTGTCCCCCGTACTTGGGAAATGTCCTCTCTCCTTTCCCTGTGACCGAAGCCAAGAGGCCTGTGCTCTGTCTCTAACACGTCCCTGGAGGGCGGCTGGACTCTGTCACTAAGAGCTGTGAACACAGCAGAGCAGAAATGGGGGAGGGCATTCGGTCCTATCAGAGGCACAAACAGCCAGAAGTGTTCAGTCACTGTTCGCTGGAGGTGACCTCTCACACGTATTTCTCCTCCTCCACCACGCCATGGTCTCCTGTGTCCCAGGAAGGAGGCTCGGAGAGGCAGCGGCGACAGGAGTGGCTTCCATCTTCGGGCCAGAGCACTGTGGTTCTCTTCATATTTTTTTATTTGTACCTAGCACAAAGGCCTCTCTCAGGCTAGGCAAGTGAACCGTTGCTGAGCCAGACACCTCAGTCCTCTCTTAACTTTTGCTGTTTGTGAGACAGGGTCTCACTCTAGCCTAAGCTGGCATTCAGCTCTTGATCTTCCTGTCTCAGCCTCTCAAGTAGCTAGGATCACAGACCTGTGCCACCAGGTGTGTGAGCTTTTGTGAGCGCACGTGTGTTTGTAATTGTGCGTCCTGGCAGTGTCTGAGTAGTCTAGAGGAGGGCATGAAGCTCCATGGAGCTGGAGTTACAGACAGGTATGAGCTGTGCAGGGACCTGGATGCTGGGGACTGAACCTGGCTCCTCTCGGAGGAGCAGTGATCGCTCTTGACTGCTGAGCTCTCTCTGCAGCCCTCGTGTTATTTTATCCTTTAACGAGATAACTCAGTCAATGGAGCTTGCCCAGCCTGAAAGAAGCCCTGGTTTGTGCCTCTAGTATAAACCAAGTGTGGTGGCAAATGGGTGCAATCTCAGGATGCTTACAAAGCAGGAGGATCAGAAGTTCAAGGCCATTCTCAGCTGCAGAGTGAGTGTGCAGCCAGCCTCAGCTACATGAGACCTTAACACACCACACACATGCACACAAATTCATCCAGATTTGTATGTCAGCTGTACTTTTCCTTTCCTCTGTAGAATCACTGTGAAAACTATTCTTGCCCCCACATCACCATATTTCAGAAATTCTACAAGTCGAGCCAAAGGAATCAAGAAAGGGTCCCCAAAGTTGTGCATGTACCCAGCCATAACTTCCCTCCAGAATGAAGTAGGGTGTCAGAACACCAAGGTAGAAGACCCTTGGGGCTGCTCCACCTTCTGATTCCCTGAGCAGGGCGCTTGAGTCAGCTTCCTGGCTGAATTGTCATCGGACACCTTCAGGGCTTCTGCAGAGACAATGCTTCCTGACTGAAATGCCAGTGTGTGCTAGTCACAGGGGTATAGGGAGGGTAGGAAAGGTTATAGCATCTTATTCAGCAACTTAGACACTGACTGCCCTGTCCCCAGCCCAGACGTGAGGTATTCTTGATGTTCCTTTCACTCCCCCACTTCTACTCCACAAGCAAGGCCCACCGAGTCATCCTCAAATACAGCCCAAATAGGACTGTTTTTATGTTCTCCCTGATCTCCTAAGTCCAGCCACAGGTTTCAAGAACAGCTGACAGGGCGAGGCAGGAAGAAGCAAGGCAGAGGTGACTGACTCCCCTCAGACCCCACCAGCCTGCTTTGGGCCAGCTTCAGCATTCCTCCCTGTGTTCATCAGGGATAATGGAAAGTCCCTAAGGAAAGTCCCCTGTGAGCCATTGGCGATAGAGCCATAGCAATAAAGTCAAAAGTGGGAAAATGAAGAGCACATTCAAAGATTTTTGTGTGCAGTTTTGCGTGGAGAACAGCACCTGTTTCTTTTTGCCCCTTTTGCTCAAAAGTTGTGGTGTAATCCCAGCACTTCAAAGCCTGAGGTAGGAGGATTGTGAATTTGAAGCTAGCATGGAAGGAAGAAAAGAAGGAAGGAAGAATAGGAAGGAAGGGAGGGAGGAAGAAAGGAAAGAAAGGACAGGAGAAGGAAGTAAGGAAGGAGGGAGGAAAAGGGGGAGCAAGGAAGCAAAAAGAAAGGGGAAGGAGATTACTTCAATCAGCATTAATTATTAATAATTAGTAACACATTAATTAGTTATTATTAATAATGATAATTATTTTTAACAAGTAGAGTCAATGCCTCAGTCCACTGATAGCTGGCTTTTTGGACAATGAAACACCCTCACCACAGAAACTAAGCCTTCAGGAAAGGACATTAGAACTGCCTCTGCACTGAGGAACAGAGGCTTGGCACAGCCAAACATTGAGAGACTGCCAGGGAGCTTCTGGAAGAGACTGACCCAGACAGGAGGTGGACCAGCAGGTCTCGGGGTAGAGGGAGATTAGAGTGTGGAAGATTAGCCTTGATTTGAGGTTTCCCCGGGTGATGAAAATGTTGTGGAATTGATGGTGAAAGCCGCTCAGGTTGGTGAATATGCTCACTGACCCAGTCATAAACCTCAGAAAAGGTGATGTTACGACCTCAGAAGAGGGCCTGTCTTTTCTTTTCAAATCGTGAAGATTTTACTTACAAAGCTTCTTGTACAGAAAGTAAAAATGTTAGAATCGCAGTGTGACTGCCGCTACCATGCTTCAGCAAGCCTGCCTTCACACAAACAGGAGGTGTGCAGAGCAGGAATGCTGTCAAGCAAGACAGTGTTCCCTCTCCATGAAAACCTTGTGAGTTCCATTTGTTGGGGGCCAGGAAATAATAAGGGCAGTAATGGTAGTGACGGGAACACGGACACCGTCAGTCCTATGACATAGGACCTGTCGTTTCCAGTCGTCCCAGTCGGTTCTGCTCCTTGTGGTTTCCCTCTGGTGCCGCACCTGGCCCTTCTGGGTACTGTGGCACATGGTTTGGCCCTTCACTTTCCTTCCCCAGTCTAGTGACCAGCCCTGATGCCTTGCAGTACTCTTGGAACCTCAGTCTGCCCTCGTCCACAGCAGAGCTGGGCACCGTTGGACTGCAGATTGTGAGGAGCTCAGGAAGTTCAGATGCAGGTCTGTGCCCCTTGGAGTGCACACTCCCTCTGGAGTGTGGCTCTCGATGCCACAGCCTGGAGCACAGGGGCTGTTGTCCTTGCCGTCTCTGTGCACCAGGGTAGGTGGGCGCTTGTACAAGAGCACGACTCCTTGGGATGTTCTGCGGTGTAGAGGCATAGCTCAGCCACTAGAGGTCAGTGTAGCCTGGAGATGTGTCCGGTGCAGGGTGTACTACCTGCGAGCACTGGGAACTTATGGAGGCAAGCTGCAGGAGAAGGTAGGTCCTGTAGGGGTGTGAACACATTGCCGTCTCTCCCCATTCAGAGGGACTACAAGGCGGTTCTGAAGATGAAATTGGATGCCCTGTATTCATGCCATTTATAGTCAGGAGGATTGTGAATTTGAAGCTAGCATGGAAGAAAAGAAAGGAGGAACAGGAAGGAAGGAAGGAAGGAAGGAAGGAAGGAAGGAAGGAAGGAAGAGGGAAGGAGGGTGAAGTAACAAGGAAGCAAAAAGAAAGGGGAAGAGATTACTGCAAACAATTAACAGTAATTAATTGTTAACAATTAGTAGCAATTATTAATAACTATTAATGATGATTAACTTTTTACAGTCAGCATGGAGACTGTGTCTCTGCCTACATGCCCAGCTGTGGTACCCTGGATCCTTCCAGATCTTCTTTTGGAGCCCAGGCTTCCCTCTAAAAGCTACACGGGTGGAACAGGGGTTGGCATCTCAGGGAACACAGGAGGGACCCCGTCCCTGGAGATGCCTTTGCAGGGACCCTTCGTAACCACACCCTGTGCTGAGGCAGAAATGGCGCTGCCAATGTTAGGGCTGGTTCTGGTGCCTCACTAGCAGGAAAATATTTTTCCTTTTTTGTCATTAAGTTACCCTGGCATCTCCGAGAAGCCAGGCTAGAAGACATGGGCGATTATGATCTAAATCCCTTCGTGCTCTTGCCTCTATTCGCATTCTAATTAATGCAGGGCTCAGTTTTTGTTGCATGTTTCAACTTTTAATATTTTCCATGAATCAAACCCCACCAAACACAACGGTGCCGGGGCTGGGTGGGTGGATGGCCCCAGCAACCCTCTCTGGAGGGCTTTTTCTCTGAGTTTTAAAAGCAGAGGAGCAGGTCATCCGGCATTGGCAGGATGGCTTCCTGGGGGCTGCTTGCTGTTCAAAGGCCAGGTCAGGAATGAGCTGTGCAAGACTCTGAGGCCAGAATTCACGTGGGTCTCCATTCAAGCCCCCGGCAAAGAGCGTTTTAAACATATACTCAGCTCTAGAAATTCATTTTTTAATCGTTTCTATTTTTAGAGTTCATGTAAAATACCTTAACGTTCTTGCAGAGCAGAAACATCAGTTGCAACCCACTGAACTCCTGGGAGTGTTGGGAGCAATTCCACACACATTAAATCCTCACGAATAGGGTGGCCTCGTGGGGTCCTCTCAAGGGGTCAGCGCAAGAATGATCTCCGTTGCTCCAAGGCTTCTCTTCAGCCTCTCGTGACCCCCATGGGAGGTGGCCCTGAGAGTCAAGGATGGGCAGGCCCCTAGGCCCCAGAGACCAAGGGCTTGTGATGAAAAAGAGAACCGTGCTGAGAGGTACCTTGTAGAAGAACGGCATTTGAGTAGGATGGTGGCCAGCTAGAAACCCAGGCTATGGGACATGCTTCGGGCAGTGCTGGGTGAGGCCACCTCCCACCCCATCCCACATCCCTCTGCAAAGCTCCAGGTTCAGGCCCGCCTTTCAGTAAGGGCCCAGTGGACTGCCCCACTACCTAGCACAGACTAGTGGGAAATGGGGTGAAAGCCACAGCCCTTGCCTCTCCTTGACCGTGGACACATGACAAAACATGTAGTCTAGCATGGAAACATGCCCCTGTCATGGGACCCCAATTAATGACATTGGTTTTTAACAATGAGTCTATCTATCTATCTATCTATCTATCTATCTATCTATCTATCTATCTATCTATCTATCTATCTATCTGTGGTGTTGGGGCTAAAAGCCAAGGCCTGGAGCACCCTAGGCAAATGCGCTACCTTTACTGCTGAGCCACACCCCATTTCTGTCCCTTGGATGCTACTGGGCCACCCTGAAACCCCATCACAAGCCGCAGCCTGTCCTTTTCATCCTTTCCCTTTAAAACTGTGGGCCTGGGCATGCACAGGGAAAGAGTGTGCAGCACGGACGGTTCATAGCACCATGAAGCGAACTCTGACAGGACCTACC
Organism: Pachyuromys duprasi; assembly: GCA_028658305.1. NCBI lineage: Eukaryota > Metazoa > Chordata > Mammalia > Rodentia > Muridae > Pachyuromys > Pachyuromys duprasi. The sequence goes on from CM053752.1 coordinate 15,789,565, forward strand.
TGCAGGTTCAGAAGAGACACCCTCAGGCCCCCAACCGGTGGACTGGGACTTGCTCCTGATCTGTCTACGAACAGAAAACTCTTGTCTATTGGCTTCTGTTGACAGCCTGTCTGGCCTGGTTGCTGGGACCAGGAAATGATAACTTGCAGCTTGCAGGTGTCTGATTGCAGGAAAGCATCCACACCCAACCTCCCCGACGCGTTTGAATTCCGTTTATTTAAACCCAACTCACCCTATTTAAAGGCCCATTGAAAGGTGCACTGCGTGTGTGTGTGTGGGGGGGGTGTTTCTCCAGCTTTTTGCCTCCCTCACAGGGAAGCTCTTCTTCCCACGGCTCCAGAACCTTCTGCTTCCTACAAGTGGACACCCAAGAGCAGTCTAGGGTAAAGTGGCCCTGTCACGTTTAAGTGTTAGACGTTTTCTCCTTCCCTATGATCCTCACACACGGTCACAGAGCAGGGCTCCCAAGATTTACAAAGGTCCAAAACAACTCTGTTTTTTCAGGTCAGTATAACTTCTTCAGTTGTTTCCAGTGAGAGGAAAAGATCATTTTCAGCTATTGAGAAAAGCCAGAGGTACATCTGTGATACACACATGCTACAGGTGCTGAGGGGAGATCCCTTAACTCTTTCTAAAACTGCCCTATCCTCTGTCATCCTGCTGGGCCCTGACTGCCCAGAAAACCCATCTCTAACAGTGACAAAGCAGCACTCCGAGCCCAGCTCCTTCAACTGATCCCAGAAGAAATCTTTCAAAGGCAAGAGGCCTGCCCAGTGCGTCCAAGCATGAATAGGGCAGCAACGGGCTTGGGCCCCATTCAAAAGGGTGGGGAAAACGTTGCAAAGCTCCGCCTCTCCCCTCTCAAGTCCCGAGGCACCGCCTCCAAGGTGTGCTGCTTGGTGATCGAAAGCCACGCCCCACCCTTCCACGTAGGGCGTGAGTGAATGTGTTAGCTCCACAGGTTCCTAGCGCTTTCTCCTTGTTCCTCTCCCCAGCCCCCACCCCAGGCTCTCATAGAGCCTAATCCTTCAGTGTTTGCTTGTCTCCTGATGAACAGTAATTATTGCGGTCTCCACCAATATTCAGGCCCAGAGCTCGCCCTGGGGAACAAGGTCCCTCCCGCCGTCACCTCCAAACCAGAGGATTTTCTTTCCATTTAAAAGTTGCACTTTAAACAAGACGGGACCCGAATACTGCTAGCTACCCATTAGATTTCAAAATCTGAAAAAACCTTTGCATTGGAGTCAAGCATTTTAGCCACTGTGCGTCTGGAATCTAACAGTCCCCAGTCCCCTGCCACAGCCGCGACTTTACCAAAGTTTTCTGGCACCTCAGTGTCCTGCAACCCTGGCTCTAACCCTCACGACACCAGGGACGGGATCAGCCCTACCAGGTGCGGTTCAAAGCCTGGAACCGCACCCGGCCCCGGGAGGAACTGTGCCAGCGACTCAGTGGCAGCGGAGGCCCAGGACCCTAGGGCGGTGGTTGAGTGCTAGGCTCCCAGGGCCCCGCCTCCCCCGCCCCCCATCCCGCGGAGGCTGGGTGGGGAGACCGCAGGGGAGGGGGCCGGACCCCAGCCCCCGCCCGGGCCGCGCCCCCACGTCTCCATGGAGATCATCCGGGCGCGCACCTCTCGGCTGGCTCTCCCTCACCCCTTCCTTTCCCTCCCCACCGCTCAGGGCTGAACAATGAGGGACTGGGAGGGGGCGGGGCGGGGCCGGGGGCGGGGAGACCGCGGGCGGCGGGGGCCCTGGCAGAGCACACCGCCCAGCCAGCAATCTGCAGCGGAGGGTCTGCGGGCTGTGCGGCGATTGCCAGCCCCCGCCCCGCCCCGGGCCCGCCCAGCTTCCCACGCCCGCCCAGCAGAGTCGGTGCTGGGGCCACCTGGAGCCGCCTGGAGCCAGCGTCGCCGCAGGTTGATGCGCGGCGCCTTCCCGGGAGGCGCGGAGGAGCCATCTTGAAACCAACTTGGCAAAAACTTTCGCAAAGTGCTCTCGAAGTGGAAGCTGAGCGGGAGGCCGGGCGCGCGGCCCCCGGTGTCCTCGCCAGGGCCCCCGGGGAGGCAGAGCGCGGGCCGCCCCGAGGGCCCGGCGCCGGGCGCGCGGGAGCCGCCCCCCGGCCGCGCCGGGTGGATGCGGAGGTGCGCCGGGTGCATGGATTGTGCTCCGGCGCCCGGCTCGGGCTGCGGCTCCGGGCCATGGCGCCGTCATCGCCGCGCGTGCTGCCCGCGCTGGTGTTGCTGGCCGCCGCCACCCTGCCAGCTCTGGGGCTGGGAGCAGCCACCCGGGAGCCGCGGGGGCCCGGCGGGGCCCGTGCCTCCGCCTTCGGACAGGGCTGGATCTACAGGTTGGACACCACGCGCACGCCTCGGGAGCTGTTGGACGTGAGCCGCGAGGGGCCAGTGGCGGGTCAGCGACTCGGGCTAGGCGAGGGGACCCGGGGCTGTGCGCGGTTGACCGGAAGGCTGCTGCCGCTGCAGGTCCGGCTAGTCGCCCGCGGCGCCCCGACGGCCCCAAGCCTGGTACTGAGGGCGCGCGCCTATGGTGCCCGCTGTGGGGTCCGGCTGCTGCACCGTTCGGCCCGCGGCGCGGAGCTGCGCTCTCGGGCCGTCCGCTCCGTGCCGGGACTCAGGGACGCGCTCTGCTTTCCGGGACCGGACGGCGGCGCAGCCTCGCTGTCTTCAGTGCTCGAGGCTATCACCACCTTTCCCCCCTGCAGCTGCCCGCCGGTCTCCGGGACCCGTTGCAGGCGCGGACCCCTTTGCCCGCCGGGGCCGGGAGGCTCAGCCGGGCTGCGCCTGGTGTGCGCCCTGGGACGCGCGGCCGGCGCCTTTTGGCTAGAGCTGTTCATAGAGGCGACCTCCGGGACGCCCTCAGAGTCGCCCTCGGTGTCGCCGACGTCGCCTAGCCCGCCCCAGCCTCGGGCGGGGGCGGTGCGACGGGCTAGGCGAGGTGCGGGCGGCAGCACGAGCCCGCAGTTCCCGCTGCCCAGCTACCAGGTGTCGGTGCCTGAGAACGAGCCTGCGGGCACGGCGGTCATCGAACTGCGCGCGCACGACCCAGACGAAGGAGAAGCCGGACGCCTCAGTTACCAGATGGAGGCGCTGTTTGATGAGCGTTCCAATGGCTACTTCCTCATCGACGCGGCCACGGGGGCCGTGACCACTGCCCGCGCCCTGGACCGCGAGACCAAGGACACTCACGTCCTCAAAGTTAGTGCAGTGGACCATGGTTTCCCGAGGCGCTCGGCTGCTACCTACCTCACCGTAACTGTCAGTGACACTAACGACCACAGCCCGGTCTTTGAGCAGTCTGAGTACCGAGAGCGAATCCGAGAGAACCTGGAAGTGGGCTATGAGGTGCTGACCATCCGTGCCACCGACGGCGATGCCCCTTCCAACGCTAACATGCGCTACCGTCTGCTGGAGGGCGCAGGTGGCGTCTTTGAGATCGATGCGCGGTCGGGTGTCGTGCGCACTCGGGCCGTGGTGGACCGCGAGGAGGCGGCTGAGTACCAGCTGCTGGTGGAGGCCAACGACCAGGGTCGCAATCCAGGCCCGCTCAGTGCCTCCGCCACCGTCCACATCGTGGTAGAAGACGAGAATGACAACTACCCCCAGTTCAGTGAGAAGCGCTATGTGGTTCAGGTCCCGGAAGATGTGGCTGTCAACACGGCTGTGCTTCGAGTCCAGGCCACTGACCGGGACCAGGGGCAGAATGCAGCCATACACTACAGCATCGTCAGCGGCAACCTGAAGGGCCAGTTCTACCTGCATTCGCTCAGCGGGAGCCTGGATGTCATCAATCCGCTGGACTTCGAGGCTATCCGGGAGTATACGCTGCGCATCAAGGCACAGGACGGGGGCCGGCCCCCTCTCATTAATTCCTCTGGGCTGGTCTCGGTGCAGGTGTTAGACGTGAACGACAATGCGCCCATCTTCGTGAGCAGCCCTTTCCAGGCTGCCGTGCTGGAGAACGTGCCCCTAGGCCACTCCGTGCTGCACATCCAGGCAGTGGACGCAGATGCAGGGGAGAATGCCAGGCTGCAGTATCGCCTGGTGGACACAGCTTCGGCTGTCTCCGGGGGCAGCAGTGACCCCGAGAACCCCGCCTCTGCGCCAGACTTCCCCTTCCAGATCCATAACAGCTCCGGCTGGATTACCGTGTGTGCCGAGTTGGACCGGGAGGAAATAGAACACTATAGCTTCGGGGTGGAGGCCGTGGACCACGGCTCCCCTCCCATGAGCTCCTCGGCCAGTGTGTCCATCACGGTGCTAGATGTAAACGACAACGACCCGATGTTCACGCAGCCCGTGTACGAGCTGCGTCTGAATGAGGACGCCGCTGTGGGGAGCAGCGTGCTCACGCTTAGGGCCCGAGACCGCGATGCCAACAGCGTGATCACCTACCAGCTGACCGGCGGCAACACGCGCAACCGCTTCGCGCTCAGCAGCCAGAGCGGTGGCGGCCTCATCACCTTGGCACTGCCCCTGGACTATAAGCAGGAAAGGCAGTACGTGCTGGCGGTGACCGCATCCGACGGCACACGCTCGCACACCGCCCAGGTCTTCATCAATGTCACCGACGCCAACACCCACAGGCCGGTCTTCCAGAGCTCCCACTACACGGTCAGCGTGAGCGAAGACCGGCCCGTGGGCACCTCCATTGCCACCATCAGTGCCACGGATGAGGATACGGGAGAGAACGCCCGCATCACCTACGTGCTAGAGGACCCGGTACCCCAGTTCCGCATTGACCCGGACACGGGAACCATCTACACCATGACGGAGCTTGACTATGAAGACCAGGCCGCCTACACGCTGGCCATCACAGCTCAGGACAACGGCATTCCTCAGAAGTCTGACACCACCTCTCTGGAGATCCTCATCCTCGATGCCAACGACAATGTGCCCAGGTTCCTGCGGGATTTCTACCAGGGTTCTGTTTTCGAGGACGCCCCCCCATCTACCAGTGTCCTCCAGGTCTCTGCTACAGACCGGGACTCGGGCCCTAATGGCCGCCTCCAGTACACTTTCCAGGGTGGGGACGATGGTGATGGAGACTTCTACATTGAGCCCACGTCTGGGGTGATCCGTACCCAGCGCCGGCTGGACAGAGAGAATGTGGCCGTGTACAACCTTTGGGCTCTAGCTATCGATCGGGGCAACCCAAACCCCCTCAGTGCTTCGGTGGAGATTCAGGTGACCGTCCTGGACATTAATGACAACCCCCCAGTGTTTGAGAAGGATGAGCTGGAGCTGTTTGTGGAGGAGAACAGCCCCGTGGGATCAGTGGTGGCAAGAATAAGGGCCAATGACCCCGACGAAGGTCCGAACGCCCAGATCATGTATCAGATCGTGGAGGGCAATGTGCCCGAGGTCTTCCAGCTGGACCTACTGAGTGGGGACCTCCGTGCCCTGGTCGAGCTGGATTTTGAGGTTCGGAGGGACTATATGTTGGTGGTGCAGGCCACTTCCGCTCCCCTGGTAAGCCGGGCCACGGTGCACATCCGTCTCCTAGACCAGAATGACAATCCACCAGAGTTGCCTGACTTCCAGATCCTCTTCAACAACTATGTCACCAATAAATCCAACAGCTTCCCCAGTGGTGTGATCGGCCGCATCCCAGCCCATGACCCTGACCTGTCCGACAGCCTCAACTATACCTTCCTACAGGGCAATGAGCTGAGCTTGCTGCTGCTGGATCCCGCCACGGGAGAGCTGCAGCTCAGTCGGGACTTGGACAACAACCGGCCGCTGGAGGCGCTCATGGAGGTATCTGTGTCCGGTGAGTGGCCTATGAGTAGAAGCTGCTCTCTTGGGGCTCCTGGAGAGCCGCAGGGACCCGCCAGTGGCCGCCTGGGCATGCCTAGACACAGTTGGGCAGGGCCTGGGCAACCATCCTGGCATCTGCAGCTATTGGTTGCATGCTGGGGGTGTGCTCCCCACCTAGGCCCGTGGAGGAGGAGGCCCCCCCACTGCTTCCTTCAGCAGTTTTGCAAGGAGCAGGCCTGGGCTGCTTCAAGCTCAAGTACAGGGCTTTTCTCTGCTTCTCCCAAATCATGCTGTTAAAACCTGGCCTCGGGGTTATCCAGAGTTGTCTGGTTTGTCCGGTGATGTTCTTTAGTAAGCCAGCTGCATGCATGGCTGTCTGGAAGGATCAAAGGTCACTCCCTGCTCCATGTGCCAATTAGTTCCCGGGTGGGACCGTTGGAAATTGCTGGATGGTCCCTGAGTCACCCTGTAATATGGCTGGTGTTCCCTTGGTCTAGCTTTTCTGTCTCCTTTAGGTAATAACAATCGGCTCATGTGTGCTGCCTCTGGGTAACTTTTTGAAAAGCACAGCCCTGTTTGATCTCAACTCCTGTCCCTGGACTTGGGCTTATAATTTGGGAGTTTGTTCATAGGTTGTTCAACTTAGTGTGAGAACCAGCAGCCTGCTTCAGGGCGGGTGGGGAGGGACAGGAGGATGGGCAGAAGGGAGGGGAAGTGCCAGCCCTACCATCACAGGCTTGGCAGCAAGCCTGCTGAAGAGCCGGGCCTGTGGACTGGGAGACCCAGAGGAGAGAGGGTTGAGCAGGGCTGGGGGACAATGAAAGGGCCCTGGCAGCTACTTGGAGTTCAGCTGGTTCAGGCAACTGACCAATATACCAGGGAGGAGGGCTCAGCTGTGTGGACTCCTGAGTCCATGTTTCACGTGGGCAGTAACTTATGGGACACGGTAGGACTGAAGTCCGTTTTCCGTTTATCTCATCGCACTGTTGGCTGAGATTCTTATGTCCTAGGGGCTGGGGGTTGACCAGCTTCTCTTCCAGTGGTCTCTTAATATCCTGTAGGACTTCAGGGCTTGGTTTTGAAGGAGTGTGGTGACCCAGCATAGCTTTGGTCAGCATCTGTCTGTTGAGGGGGAAGTGTAGAGACCACTCTGGAACACACCGGTTGGTTATTAACCAGGGTTGTGGCTGCTCCCGGCAGATTTCTGTTTCCTATGCTTCTGTGTCTCCTAGATAAAAGAGCAGAAAGTTTGGCAAACGGGTTGGGGAGGGTTTAAGGGGGAGGAGGTCCATGCTGGAAATAGAGGCATTTGTGTGTCTGCAACGTCCATCGCCCACCTCCTTCCTCCTCATCCCCCATGGACATCTGGGAGACTCAGGCTCCTGTGGACTGATTCACAGTCAGCTGGCTCACAGTACACATGTAGGTGCCCAGTCTGACCACAGCTGTGGTGGTTCAGGGCCCTTGCCACTTGGTAATCATCGTTGGTTTCTTGTCTGAGGTTGTGCTCTCTTGTGAACCTGGGGCCTCGTGTGCCTCTCCACATCACATGAGATGGAGATGGAAGAGTCCCTGGGCTCTGGCTCCCAGCAGCTTTCTGAAGTCTCACTTTCTCACTGTCCCTCCTGGCAACGGGAGGTTTACACACAAAGAGGCTCAGAGGTGTGAAGCAACAACCCATGGGGCAGGCCCTGCTCCCCAGTCAGGGCGAAAACTTCCCCCCACCTGAGGGAAAGGGTTTGAGGGATGAGCCACTAAACTGACTTTATTCCACTGCCATTTGGGTGCTCTTTGGGGATGTGCATGCTGCCATGCTGAGGCCCTTCCTTAGACCGTTTGACGGTTTCCTTCTCCCAAGAAGAGACTCGCTGGCTGTGACCGCAAGGTCTGCAGGTCTCAACAGCAGGCGGGTGAAGAGAGCAGACCAGGCCTCGCTTCCCCTGGAGGCGACTCTTACATTTTATTAAGGAACAGTGTGGGAAAGCTGTTGATTCAGACTCACTCAGCACTGTTTTCAGTGCCCAGTAATTGGCTTCACAGTATTTACGGCCATGCCCTAAAGCCTTTGAAGCGCTCTATTACCTCCCTGGAGTGCTAGATGTAAGGCCTGGCAGTGACTGGGTCCGGTGGGAGCCCTTCCTGGAAGGGCTGTGAGCCAGCAGCCAGGAGAGGAGCCTGATAGACTACGGAGGCGCAGCTGGGACGGGACCCCCAGTGGACGTGCAGGATAGGAGGGGAGGGAGGGGTGGAGTGTGGTCATTTTGACTATAAAGAGATTGTTGGCGGCTCTGTGCTCCTCAAAGATGAAACTTTTTTTTTTTTTTAAGTAGTTGAGTCTGCGTGTGATCATTCAAATAGCTGCTGCCATTTTTTTGCATGCTGGTCTTTCTAGATGCTCATTTTCTCTCTGTGGTGTGTTTGGGTGCCATTTTCTATTTTCTATTCTGTGACTTCTTATGGATACGGGAAAAACTGTTTTGCCTTTCTCTAATAATGGGGCGAGACACTCGAGTGCTGAGGGCTTTCCCCCTCTTCGGTGTTTTAGTTAGTTGGTCAGAGTGTGAATGTGTATGGGTGTGGTGTGCCATGGTGCACAGGCTGGGGTCAGAGGACAACTCCAAGTTGGTGGTTCTCCCCTAACACCATGTGGATTCCAGGAACTGAACTCCAGTAGTCAGGAGTGCGTGGTGGCAAGCACCTTTACCTGCTGATCCCTTTCATAGGCCCCCAACGCTGACATTTCAAAAACACGTGGAACGTGTAGGTGCCTGTAGGTTCAGGGCCTCGACCTTGCCTTGGAGAACATGGCTTTTAGCAGGCAGGCACAGTTCCTGCCGTTGCTATTAAATGTGTGTCACAGACCTGTGGATATGGGAAAAGTATCATTTGTGGGGTAAAACGGATTGGCTGATGAGTCATTCGGACGTGTCAGAAGACATCAGAGCTCAGCCAAATAATGGAGTTGGGTAACCTCACTGTTTGCCCTAATGGGGAGTGCATGGTGCAGAGCCGTCTAGGCTTGATCAGCTTTAGAGCATATTTACCCAGTTAAATACAGGATATGGCGGTGACTTTTCAATAGAAGATTACAGACAAGGAAATGAGCAGATGGGTGTACCAGGCATGGGCTGGACACACCGGGTTGTATTTCTCCTAAAACCCAATAGTTAGCGAAGAAACAGAGCAGCTTAAACCACCCCATTGTCAGAGTTGGACTCACCCAGTGAGTGACACAAACCACCCGGAAGAGTAAGGCACTTTGGGCAACCAGCTGTTTGAGGGCACTGATGACTTGAAATGTTTACTATTTATTTATTTGTTTGTTTGTTTACTTATTTATTTAGATTTTGGGGCACAGTTTCCCTTTGCAATAGCCCTGGCTGTCCTGGAACTCTTATATACCAGGCTGGCCTCCAACTCTCAGAGATCCATCTGCTTCTGCCTCCCAAGTGCTGGGATTAAAGGCGTGTGCCACCATAGCTGGCATTTGATTTTTACTTACTTATTTGTTTATTCATTTATTATTTATTTTGAGACTGGGTCTCTCTATGTAGCCCTGGCTGCCCTGGAACCCTCTATGTAGACCAGGCTGGCCAGGAACATAGAAATCTGCCTGCCTATGCCTCCTGAGTGCTGGGATTAAAGGCTGATGTTTATTATTGAATACCTACTGTGTGCAAAATCTTGATGAGTCAGTGTAGCCCTAGCCTCAGCCCTTCTGGAGATGGATGGAGGTAGACAGGCACAGAGCTAAGTTCAAGGAGGGGGTCACAGTGATAGGGAAAGAGAGGGACTGTCCTGTGTGGCCCGGACTGCAGGGGCCTGGTGGGGAGACCTGGAGTGACAGGCATCCTTGTATCAGCAGAGGGCTGACCATAAGGCCCCATTAGCTTGGTCAGGGGCGTTTGGAGCAGTGGCTGTGACATGTCCCACCTGCTGTTGCTGAATATGTGAAGGGAAATAGAGGAAACTTAGGAGGCTGGTGTTGGCCCCTTGAGGGTGTGCCTGTGGAGTGTGATTGGCAGGGATGTGCCAGGCAAGGACATCAGGTGCCAGAAGACAAGAGCATCAATGGCAGTTGGCGAGCTCTATATTGGGAACTCTCCCTAGGCCTGTCAGGGTACATTTAATTCTTGAGCTGCTGCTTCAGGATGCAGGCAGTGCTGTCATCATCCCATCCCAGAATAAGCAAAGGCAAGGCACATAGGGCACTTAGCCTGTGGCAGCAGTAGGGCATGATATGCAAGATGTGGATGATCAGTATAGGGCCCAGGCTTCACTTTGGGAACCACAGCCCCAGTGGGCTGGCAGCTGGAAAGGGCTGTGTGAGCTGGAGCAGGAAGGGACACACAGAGAAGATTGTGACCAATGAATGATGCATGGGATCAGGGGACTGAGGTTAGTGGTATGACAGAAGTGAGCCTAGCACCAGGGGGCTCCTCTGATGAGGAAGTGACACCCACCATTGCTGGGAACAAGGTACAGAAAGGGCTAAGGCTTGGCTGGTGGATGGGGGCAGTGTCAAGATGAGGTCAAGAAAGGATGACAGCATGCATAGACTGCCATGCAGATGTTCACCTGGTATGGGCCCTGCCACCTTCAGGGGAGTCGGGGTGCCTATCTCTGCTCTGTCTCTGTGGGTCACTGCATGAGGAGGAGGGGCCTGGGATGTACCATTGCCTCCCCCCTTGCTTTCCCCCCTCCCAACAAGCTTTAGCCCAACACTAGCCACAGGGTGTCTGGATACATCTGGATACCTACCTCAGCCCCAGTTACAGTGGCAGGCAGGTGGAACTCAGTGGAATAACCTGCAGGCCCTTGACACCAGTCAGAGAGGGACACTGATGACAGGCCTCAAGTGGCCCATGCTCCTGGTGACACCAGAGCTCACCCAGGATCTGCTGTCACCACCAGAAAGACCACTTGGGTTTGGGCTAATAGAGGGCTATTGGAAACCTGTTGGGGAAGTGGATGGGTGGAAGATGGGCCCCCCTGGCAGCAATGTGTGTGCCTGGGGCGTGGAGTGTGGCCCTATGCCATGGGCCTCTGTCCCTGCCAGCACTAGGATTGAAACAGAGGTAGATCTTATCTTGTAAGGCAGAGCATGTGGAAAATACTCATAAGTTTGGCATGATTCTTTCAGCTCGAAGCCTTGGGGGAAATAGTTTACTAAGTTTTCTTCTTCTTCTTCTTCTTGTTCTTCTTGTTCTTCTTCTTCTTCTTCTTCTTCTTCTTCTTCTTCTTCTTCTTCTTCTTCTTCTCCTTCTCCTTCTCCTTCTCCTTCTCCTTCTTGTTGTCCTATAACCTGAACAAGGGTTTCTGTAAATGCCCTGAATTGAATTCCTGATGTAGTGTGGGAGAGAGAGCACAGTGAAAGGCTTTGGCTTCCTGCTGCCTCCCAACATGGTGATCTGTGCTTGGAAAAGTAAGAAGAGGCCACCTGAGGAGACAAGGAGGGCTGGGTCCTTCATCGCTAGGGTCTGAGAGGCCAGTGCTCAGCTGGCCTCTGTGGATTGTTTCTGTAAGGAGCTAGCTGTGCATCTGAAGGGGTGTGAGGGCAGAGCTCCTGCTAGCTCAGGCGTCTGCAGCTCCACACAGGGGACTGAAGGCAAGGATACTACAAAGACACCTTCAGTCCCATTTTTGTGTGCCTAGGGACATGGCCAGGAAGGACAGGGCTAGGTGTTCCTTTTTCTTCAGGAAACTGTGGTTGAAGTCTCAAACACATGCTTCTGGTAAGAACTTGGGGACACCTTAGTGATCCGTTTACCTTTTGGGATGTCACATCCCAAAATGCAAAAGCCCATATCAGCCGCTTGTCACTGTAGCTGTCATAGGATCTGATCTCTTGAAGACCTGGAGAAAGGCCAAGGGTCCACTTTTGCTTCAGCTATTCCAACACAATTTTAACTCCTTCCAGTAGCAATGGGGACGCCCCGCAGGACACAGACAGGATGATTTGGGGCTTGACTGTGATCCCAGGACCCCCAGGATCCTTACATGAGGGAGAGGAATCATGCTGGCTCTTAACTCCTTGGACTGGTCAGCTGACATCAGGTGTCAAATGTGTGGCATGGCACATCCCAGAGCTATTGGAACAGGTGTGTGGTGCCTTTGGGAGCTGTGTGCCTGCATCTTCCTGGGGTGCTGCTCATGAAAGTGAACTTTGCGGGAACAGGTGAGCCCTGTCTGCCTGTGGCCTTCCCATCAGAGTGATGGCTCCCTGTTTTCCAGACATGGAGACAGCCTTGTGCCCCAAGGTTGCTATAGAGATAGCAAATGTCAGAGGGGAGATAAGTATGACTCTCCCAGGCCATACCGGCCTCTTTCCTGTGTTCCTGTGTTGGGTTTCCTGGCTTTCTTGAGTCGTGGGGTTGCCCTGTTAGGGTGTTCCTTTGCTGGGCCCCACCAAAGGAAGGTAGCTGTGGATCCCGGCATGCGGACTAGTGGTTGCTGAGATCTTAGGTAAGGGCATCTCCCTGGCTTTCTTAGACTCCCCTCCCCCACCCCTTTCATCTCCATCCAGGGTTGCACCAGGCCGCTTTACCTGGATTCTGGAGATGGGAGGGTGCTGCTTTATGGAGGGAGACAGGTAGCATTTGTCTTCTCCACCCAGACAGGCACAGGAAGCAGCTGGCCAGGGTGAGGCTGGTGGAGGACATCAGTTTAGGAGGTGGCTCAAAGATTGCTCTGTGGCCTCTCTTCTGGGCCTTTGGGTGCACTCTGCCCCCCGGGTCACGCGGCATGTGGAGGGCAGGGTCTACCTTCCTGTGGTGGCTAGACTGCGTTCCTCAGTTTCCTTAGAGGAGCAGGAGTATGAAGTGATGGCATCGGTGACTGTGGGTGTCATCCTGGTTAGGCTGGGTGGGAGGGACTAAATACTTCCCTTCCTCTGGTGGGCTGGTGCGCAGTCTGCAGACTGCTCACCCTTGCTGCTCCGCTCTCTCTGGTCATTGTGTCCATGTGTTCTTCTTTCTGCTTCCAGCATGCCAGGACATCAGGGATGTCCGTCCACTTATAAGAGGCCTCACTGGCAGCCAGCAGAGACCTCGGGCAGTTAGAATGTCCCTTGAGCAGGGGTAGTGACCACAGAACTAGGAAAAAATCTGCTTGGTTGGCACAGTTTTGAAGGAGGGTTGGTTCTGGAACAGAGCTGAGGGGCTAACACTAGAGAAGGGGGCCCAGAGAGCTGACTCAGGAAGCTGTGGGCCTTGGGGTACAGGTGCACCAGGTGCAGGGGTGCAAATTTCTTGTGAGGGGCAGCATTTAGACCAGTGAAGTTCCTTTTGAGATTTGACAAACACAAGAAGCTCATGCTGAGCAATCAACAGTTCCCTGAGGCTGTCCTCCTCCAAACTGTGAGGGGGAGGTATTTATTTGGGGGTGCGCGTGCATACCATGTCATGTACAGGTCAGTCAGAGGATAACTTGTGGGAGCCAGCTCTCTCCTACTGTGTGGATTCCAGGGATTAAACTCAGATGAGACCATCAGGTTCGGTGGCAAGTGCCTCTACCAGCATCCACACTGCCCCTTCTCATTTTCCTCCCCCCTCCACTTATTGCCTACCTTCCCCTTCCCTAAATCTCCCTCTCTTTTCCTCCCTCCATTCCTTCTTTGCTCACTTTGTCCAGACTTGTCCAGAACTGACATGTAGTCCAGGCTGACCCCAAACTACAGGCCCTCCATCCTCCTGCCTCAGCTGCCCAAATGCCGGGTTAGAGGTGTGAACCATTATACCCAGCTTTTTGTTTTGTTTTGTTTCTGTCTTTCCTCCGCCGGTTCTGTGTCTTTATTTAAAAACAGTTTCAGGATGTGGTTCATATCTAATCTAAATGAGGCTTGGTTAAGGTAAACTAACAGCAGCTAATTCAAATAAACCCATAAACAGTGTTAGCATTAGGAGATAAGAGTGCTCTTGCAGAGCAGTGAGCCAGCCGGTGGCAGCCCGCAGTTCACAGTTCCTTTGACTGCTACACCAGTCACGCTCTGGGCATCCCCCCCTGTGTGGGGGGTCAGAAGTGAGAGGCCATAGGCTCCTCGAGAAAATATCTCCTGTTAGCCTTCTGGAGATGACCTCCTAGCTGTACACTTCTCTCTGCCCCCTGCTGATGCCTTTGGGTCCTCATAGAGGAGTGATAAGTTCCCCTTCCCCTTCTTGCCTTTCTCTAGGGTTAGACTTGGGCAGACAGAAGTCCTGCAGGTGGCCAGCTGTGGCTTCTTAGCCGTGTGTGTATTACAAGTATGGAGACCATATCTCATTTGAAAACCGTTAAAAGGGCTGGGGAGATGGTTTAGTGGTTAGGCGTACTTCCTGCTCTTCCAGAGGAGCCCAGTTCAATTCCTGGCACCCTCATTGGGGAGTTCACAGTGCCTGTAACTCCAGCTCCAGAGGACCCCATGGCTCAGGCCTCCAAGGACACCTACCTCCCCAAGAGACACACATGCATCTAATTAAAAACAATAAGAATAAACCTTAAAAACCTCTATGAAGCACTTGCAAATTGTTAGGTGGTAAGGGTAGTATGTAGAGTGTGTAGAAAATGCCAGTTCAACAAGGAAGCAACTTGAACATTTCTCTAAGACATTTCTCTAAGGGGTACCAATGGTCAAAGACGGCCCTGGGTAGCCCTTTGCTGTTGCCAGCTCTCTCCCACCCTACAACCAAGTCCAGTGGTCCAAACCTCTGGGAATGCATTTTGACTGGCGTTTAAAATGTTTAGCAGTTTGTCTCGGTGTTCCTGGTATGTGAAGATGGGGGCGGGGGTGGGGGTCTTGGAATACAGAGGGACCTGTAAGTTTGGTGCCTGAGTCCTCCTTCCTCAGTCCTCAATGACCAGTTAATGCCACCTGATGCCCAGGGACCTGCTCCTTTCTCCTCCCCTGATTAGAATGAGTGTCACGCAGCATAAGTTCCCTATTGATGGCACCCCACAGACTTCCCACTCCCTAAATAACTCAGGAAATGATGGTGCTCTGGGTTCTGAGGGAATATTGTGCTTCCTGGTGTCGTATGGGGAGGGGGTGGATGATGGTGGTCACGTGGAAGAGAGCATGGAAGTGGTGCAGGAGTATTTAGGACAATAGTGCGCCCTCCCTCTGTGTCCTGAAGCCAAGCTACAGGGCAGGAGTCAGCCCTCTCTCCAAAGCATGGAAAATTCTAACGTGTAAGTGAAAGTTCCTCAAATCTTCAAAAAAGAGAGAGTGGAAAATATGAAGGTTTATTGTTCTGAGAAATTTCCTGTCTCTCTGGCATGTGGTCCTGAGGTCAGGGTGCATGAGTGTGTACAGGGCAGGAAGTCCAATGGGGTGAGTTATGGCGTGCCTGATGAGTTTTCCAGTGTGAACACATGTGCATGGGCAGCTGAAACCAGGCCAGGCCAGGCCAGGCAGGGGCTGATTCTGCCTTCTGGAGACGACCTTGAGCTAAAGGGAAAATGACCAGTGTCGGATAGAGCTGTGTGGGACAGCAAGCCCAAGTAACCTCTTAGACAGGAAGCTGTGGCTTTAGGGTTGACATAGCCATCCCGGCCCCCGGTTTGGTCTGGGAGATCTTTGTGTTTGTAGCAGGAATTCTTTTTCCCTTCCTGTTTTGTCTTTTTCTATAGCTCATGGACCTGGTCTCTTTAGAGCCAGAAGCGCATAGAACAGTGTGAAAAAAAAATCACGCTAAATTTTCCACAGCCAGGCTTGTATCTGGCAGAGCTCTTCCTGCAGCTAGGGAACTGAGGCAGCAGGGCTGGAAGGTGTGTCTTTGTTCCTCTGTGCGGTGATCTTTAGGTGGGAACTGCCTTGGCCATCTATCGGGCCACTCCAGGATCTATGATGGGCATGCTGGGGGCAAAGGAACTGATGCCTGGCATACCCAGGAAGTAGGAGTTGGGCTGTGTGTTTTTGCCCAGAGGCCAGTTGTTTGGGTAAGTACAGTCTGGGGACACTGACATTGATGCCAGCAGTTACTAAAGGAGTGACTGCATTCACTGTCTGAACTTCTGCTTTCTTCTTCTTCTTCTTCTTCTTCTTCTTGTCTCTCTGTCTCTCTCCCCCTCTCTCTCAAGACTTATTGTTATTTATATGTGTAAGTGTATGCTTACAGATTTGTATGTACACCATGTGTTCACAGGTGCCCACAGACTCCAAAAGAGGGCATTAGAGCCCTTAGATTTAGAGTTATAGGTGCCTGATGTGGGAGCTGGGAATGAAACCTGGGTCCTCTGGAAGAGCAACAAGCAGTCTTAACTGCTGAGCATCTCTCTCGTCCCTTAAATCTCTAATTTCTGAGACATTCAATTTACCTTTAATTTTTTTAATGAAGATTTATTTATTTTTGTGTGTATGAATGTTTTGTCTGCATATATGTCTGTGTACCACGGGAGGTCAGAAGAAGGCATCAGATCTCCTGGAACTGGAGTGACAGATGGTTATGGACCATCAGATGGGTGCTGGGAACCAAGCCCTGGTCCTCTGAAAGAGCAATAAGTTCTCTTAACTGCTGAGCATCTCTCTGGCTCTGCCTCTCTGTTTTTAGCTGTGTCTCAGCTCACAGCTCACGGAGCCATCAAAGTGGACAGTGTGGTGGCGTTCAGTACAGTCACATATTGTGCTCTAATTGAATTCCTGCTGTGGAGGCCTGGCCCAACCTGGGCACTGTGTTCTCCCACTATAGACCCCTGAACTCAGTGAGTCAATGCCATCAGGGCCTCGCCTGTCTCTGGGACACATGCTGCCTAAGTTGTAGAATGGAATTCCGGACCAACATAATACCGCTGTTGCCTCCTGTGTGTTTTGTGGGCATCCTGCTGCATCACCTCTTCCGTCCACCCAAACCTTTCCCAGCCTTCCAAGGACACGTCATTTCTGGAACTCCTGGTGACACCACCTCCCTAGAGTTGGGTACTCACGACTCCTGGCTGCTGACTGTGTCTATGCTCTCAGCGATCAGGACAGAGCAGTGTGCTTTGGGGGGCCTCTGGCTGAGTGCTAGACAGAGGAAAACCCCATCCTGTGGTGTCTCCCACACTCTCCTGTTCGTATGTATGTATGTATGTATGTATGTATGTATGTATGTATGTATGTATTATCTATACAGTATTCTGCCTACATCGTGCCTGCAGGCCAGAAGAGGACACCAGATCTCATTATAGATGGTTGTGAGCCACCATGTGGGTCCTGAGAACTGAACTCAGGACCTTTGGTAGTACAGCCAGTGCTTTTAACCTCTAAGCCATCTCTCCAGCCCCCACTTTCCCGTTCTAGAAGGACTCATTTTATCAACTAGATGACTCAGTCAGGGTCCAATGGTGGGAAACAAGCCCCTGCAGGTGCTTATCTCAAGATGTCAGGGACTTAATGTAGGGTACTGGGACTATGGGTACAAAGGGAGCCTCTCTCTCACCCCTGGGCAGCTGCCCTGCAGGAGGCCTGTGGACTCCCTACCTACCTCCTGACAGGCCCCGGAAATCTGTTCCAGTCACTGAACTGTAGCCACACCACAGCAGAATGGCCTCCCTCTCTCTGAGGAATAGCAGCATCCACACGGGACCTTCTTGTCTATAGCCTGGCAGCTTGCGGACTTTTAGATCCCTGCTCGACAGAGCCGCACAAGGCACCCAGGCCCAGCTGGCACCAGTAAAACATACTAACTTTTCTGCAACTAACACAATACCTTAGGAAGGAAGAATTTCTTACCACCCAGGAATGACAGTTATGAGCACAGGTACATATTCATATGGGTGTGTGTGTGTGTGTGTTTAAAGCCGCCTTGTGTAAACTGTTTTATGACTGGCTCTTTTCACTACAAGTCTACCATGAGATTTCAGTGACTAAGTCTCTGCCGTTCCCTTTCAAATGGTGGAATGGCATCTCTCTGGGCCAGTTTTTAACTGTGGCTAGAACACAGTTTAGAACTGTGTTCTCTGTGATGGTCTGGGATTTCTGACTTTCCCTTCAGGTAACTTCCTAGGAGTGGACCAGAGTCGGGGGGCATATTGATGGTTTTCCCTCCTTGATTTCTTTTCCCTTCCTTCCCCCACCTTACATCCCCTCTCTCTTTGAGACAGGGTCTCATGTAGCCAAGACTGCTGTCAAATTCACTATGTAACTGAGGATGACTTTGAATTTCTGATCCTCCTGCCTCTACTTATGTAGTGCTGGGATTATAGGCATGTGCCATCATGCCTGGTTTGTGTGGTGCTAGGAGCTGAACCCAGGGCCCTGTGACTGCTAGGCAAACTATCTGTCAATGAAGCCACACACCCAGTCCTCCATTCCTGCCTTTTTAACCCACTGACTGAGCCGTGGAAGGTAGTTGGTGTTGGGAATCTTTAGAGCAGGCTGCCTGAACAGCCTGTCAAGCCTGTCACAAGCACTGGCCAACCCATACTGGCTGCTATGAGCCTAGTAATTACGTAGATAATGTCTGCCTTGTGGAGGAGGCCCCGGTAGGATGTGCAAGGCCTGACTGAGCCTTGAGTCCTCTCTCTCCTCAGGGGCTGTATGTAGATGGAGCCCTGTCCCATTGTGTTCTCTGCTGGGCCTCAGTTACCATCCTGGGCCCAGAGCTCAGCCTTTTCAGATCTATTGTCACCAGGAACCATAGACGGCCTAGTTTCTTGTGTTCTGTCTAAAGATACAAAGGAGTTTGTGCTTGAGATGCACCTGTTTCTTAATGATGTACCCACAGCCATATGATTTGGGAATATCTGCTACTATAAACTCTGGGAGAAGCAGTGTGTGGTCCTAGTAGCTCAGTCCTCTCCTGTGGGCCAGCTGAAGGCCAGGAGCAGGTAAACGGAGACTGTCTGGCTAGAGGATTGACTGGCAAACGAAATGGTCCTCTGTCTATCTTATGTGCCAGGAATGTGTCCTTGGACCTGTCTTCTTAACATCAGCAGAGCTACAGATAAGTCTAGAAGGGGCTACCAAAGCTGGGGAGGGCGGGGCTTAAGACAGAGCCAGCACCCTGAGCAGATGTGGAGTTTGGACTAGATGCCAGGAGGCTCAGAGTAGGTCTGGGGTGTCCACCCCCGAGTCTGAAGGCAGGATTGATAGGGTACAGGCAGCACCTCCTGGATGAAGGGGAGCCTCAGGGCTTTCTTGCTGTAACTTGTGTGGGAATGACTCAGTAAGGTGGGTGAGGCGGGAAGTTCATTCAGAAGCACCTCTTGCTGCAATACTGAGGTATGAGCTGAGGCCTGGGATTCAGTTAACCCAGAACAGAGCTACTCTTCTAGAGGTTTGCCTGGCCTTTGCAAACATAGGGAAGATGGACCATGAAGTCAGTCTGGCCTAAGGAGGATCTGGGAACACCACTGTTTCTATCTTCTGGCAGGCGCTGGGTGATGACACACAGTTGTGGTTGTGGTATCATAAGGCCGGGTCCCTTATCTCTCTGCCTCCCACCTCCGTTGCTGAAGATCAGACTGACTGGCAGCCAGAGAGGCACAGGCTTGGCCTCCCCAGGGGTTGGACCTTGGGCCTCACTCACTACTTATATGTTGGTGGCAGGCAGGCTGTGATGGAGGTGGGTCTCACTAAATATAGCCTAGAAGCCCTGACCGCAGGAGCCCTCTGTGCCCTTATCCTGAGCCCTTAGGGGACACTCACTGGATACCTGCCTACACCTCCATCTCTCTAGCTCCTGGGTCTGAGGGTGAGCACTTAAGACATTCAATCCCCAAACCCACTGGGTAAAGAGAGACCCATGGTCAAGGTTGTGGGTGATCCCACCCTTGACATTTTCCCATAGGGGCCTAGAGCACTGTGAGCGGGGACAAACAAGGGAAGGTGCCATAGCAAATTATAAGTTATTAACAGTGGTTCACAGTTTACACAGTCATTATAATGCCAAGCGTGCACTAAAGAGCTCTCGTTGGGGGGGGGGGGAAGCTCTTTGTGCAGGTGAGGTTTGGATGCCCACGTGGCACGTATACCATGGGTCTGGCCCCCTCAGAAGGGCAGAGAATACTAATTACAACCACCCATGGGCAGTATCAAGTTGATCTTGCCCCTCAGATTCTGTGGCAAAGGATATTGTTGGTAGTCTTCAGCTATAGTTTGAGGCATGCTGGCTCATTCTACTTTGCTGTACATGATTTCTGTTTCATTGTACACCTTGGTGTGGACAAGGACCTGTAAGACTTGGGACCTTGGGTCGGGGATGGATTTGAATCTGGGTTTTAAGTCTCCATGTAGAAGCATAGATGCTTCTCCCCTTGAGAGTCTGCTATAAGAGGGAGAGCTGTTATTCCCCTCCAGGGCCTCACTCTCATATTCCCTGTCTCTCTTGCAGTGCTGAGTCCCAGCTTACTCCCAGGCTTGTTGGTCTGAGTGGTGTGATCTGGATGGGCAATTTTGGAGGTGCACAGACCTCAGACCTCAGTTTAGGGATGGCTCGAGGGAGCCCCTCAGCACCACCCTGTTTGAAGTTTATTTCTCTTTATGTGTGTAAGTGTTTGCCTCGTTTATGTGTGTGCACATGTGTGCATTGCCCACAGAGCACAGAAGAAAGGCTGGACTGGGGGCCTGTGGCTTAGAGGACCCTAGACCCTGGATGAGTTGCTATCCCCTGGAGTTAGCAGAACACAAGGAGAAAGTCAGGGGTGACTCTTAAAATATTGGTAGCCCTGACAGAGGACGGTCCTGTTTGTGCTGGGCCGAACAGTGAGCAGAGAGACCAGTAATTGTCTGAGAATTGTTCTCAAAGATGGTACATGTATTGGGCATGATGCCTTATCCTGGAACCACCATACCTAGGAGGTACCTCCACCCCCTGGCTGCCCTTGACCCTCCTCCCTACTTGCTCTCAGCACCTCTCCCCTGAGGCCCTCTAAGGAGCCCTGTGTAGGCTCTTTAGCATCTAAGGGGGCACTGTTAGTCAGTCCTGCTGCTTACCCTGGTCTTCTTATAGCCTGGCTTCCCATGGTTCCCCATGCTGTAGGTGCCAAGCCCAAGTTCAAGGTGCAAGGAAGATCGCAATAGCGTTATCTGTATGAGAGGAGAGGTTTGCTCACATCATGGTATTTGGGAGAGCTAGGATGCTGTGATAAATCTGATGGTTCCAGCTGGGATTTAAGAGCCCTGGGGGTGAGTGAGTGGCACGTGGTAGATGTCCTGGGCTTCCAGGAAGCTGGCTAGATGCTCCATGCCACTCTACTTGGTGGGCTTGCTGCAGGGCTGCAAGTTCACTGGCTACAGCTTGTCCTGTGACCTTCAGGAGTCTCCAGCTGGGCTTTCCCTACAACTCATTGTTCTATCCTACTGACCTGTACGTAAAGACCTGACTGGGGTACTGCAGAAGGTGGAGAAGCCCAGCACTTCTTGTTTGTCACTTGTTTTAGGGATTTCTTATAACTCTGGAAGCGGCTATTTGAAATAAAAATAGATTTGGTCCGCTCTGTTCGAAATGCTAAGCTTGCTCATGTTAGCAAACTCCCACCAGCACTGGAAAACAGAAAGCTGAAAATTCCTCAAACAGGCTTCAGGCCCAGAGACAGCCCTTGTGGCTGTTGCTCTGTTTTAGGCATCAACTGTCCTGACTTCACAGGATGCATACCCGCTCACATGATGAAGAAGGGCTCTCTGGCTTCTGGTCATGGGGCGGATAGTGACCAGGGGCTCATATAATGTTGGCAACTCCCCTGTTGCTCTGGAACTCAGCCTCTTCCAGGCCCTGGCAGCAACAGGGGTTGCCATGGTGATGGGCCTTCTCTGAGCCCATGGGAGGCTCCTCAGGGGCCCTCACACTGAAGAGCTGGTCCTTTGTCTAGGAATAGTGGGGCCCTGAAGGGCCGTTTGTGTATCAAGCTCACTTTAGTTACCTCCAAGGAGTAGCCCCCCTTGGGAGGGGGGAGAAGGGGTGTTCTCTCTTCTTCTCTTCAGGAATGAGCTTGGTGGGTGTTTTGGAATGCTTAGAGCCCTGGCCTTCAACAAATAGTGACCTCATACCAGAAAGACTTTAGTGTTCGTAATAGACTCCAGGGTGCTACCTGCAGGTCCTTATCTACTGGGCCCAGAGGACAGAGCCAGTCTTCTGTGCCTGTCATCTCCTGTCCCCACCTGCCATGGAAAGGGACATGTCTTCCCACTTTAGGCTCTCCCTTCCCAGGCCTTTGCCATGACCATCAGAGCACAAGCTGCTAGTTGGGAAGGTGGTTTTGCCCTGGGAGGTGTGAGCACGTGCAACTTGCATACCTGAGTGAGTATTGAGCTAAAGGGAAAAGTGTCCTTGGTCCCTTACCAAATGAGTCGTGATGTGTTCAGTAAATGACCTACTTGACTATAGGTCACTGGCCCAAACTCTGTCTTGTGGGACATGCCATGCAGCACCGTCCTGGTCAGGCCCTTCTTCCCAGGGCCCTGAGGACAGTTCCCCACATGTTCCCAGGACCTCTTCCTTCTCCTCTGCCACTCCTCTGTCTGATCCTACAGCAGGTATCTCCTTCAGCACTACTGAGGCCAGCTTGTTCTCTGGGGCAAGTGTCATAGGCACTGTAGAACGCTGAGCAGTGTCACTACCTTGACCTACATGTAGCAGAAGCACCTGCTGTTTAGCCATGATAAAATATCACTGAAAAGGCCCACTCCCTTCCCACCTCCACATTGAGATGATACGACAGAACTGAGCTGGCACTCCAAAACAGAGCCCACCCTCATGCTTGGTATAGCTCTTGGCACCTCCAGGGGGTCCTCTGAGACCACTGAGGGTCTGGTACAGATAGCCAGTGTTTTGGTTTGGGGCTGGGACTAGCCCACAGCAGCTGGCACCACCAGACAGTATTATGCCTTATAGGTTGTGGTAGGTGGAGCTTGGTCCAGCTCCTCCTGGCTGAGTGCTTTGAAATGTTAGTTACACCTTCATCCACAGAAGAATGTGGCAAATGCCACCTTACAGGTGCCATGGGACATGCAGGATCATTGGAGCCCCCACTCTAGGTCTGCCTCTTGCCCCTGTGGCCAGCTTGGGTCCCCATCTTGAACTTGACCAGGGTGGACAGTGGGGTATCTTTGTCTATCCAGGCCTTCCCCCATACCAGAGCTTTGGGATACTGTTGCAAAAGGCATGCAATAGGATGGAAGGAGGCCATTTGTCTCACATACAATAGGACAGGCAACTGCTGAAGGGGTCTGCCCCGGCCAGAACTGTAGGAACTCTAGACCTGGTAGAGAGCACTCCTCCTGTTCTTGAGCTTCCCAAGGATTCAGAGGTCACCATTCATGTTAGTCTCTGTCTGGGATGGAGGAAACAGCTAGATAGTACACAGCTGGTGTCCTGTTCTTCCACCTTCTATTGATTATCTCCATTCCCATCTCCAAACAGGAATGCCAGCGTATCAAAGTCCTGTTCCACCTGCAGGGAGGTGGCAGTGTTTCTGTGGGGATGCTGCGGCTTACAAGCCATTGGACAGACTCATTTCTAAACACGTGCTTCTACATTCACTCAAACTGAGAGCATCCTGCCCCCAGGCTGGACCTGGTCATAGACATGCCCACACCAGCCTGCCACTTTATAGGCCTCACGGATGCCAGAACAACTGTGGTGATGACTATGGCCTCTCCTTGCGGTGCTGGATCCCACGTCTGATTTTAAGTGAAGCGTGGAAGGATGTCAGGGCATATTCCAGCAGCCTAGGAGAGGCCCTGGCAGCAGCCAGAACCCACTGCTACTTAGGGATCGGATGGAGCCCTGGCAATAGGGCCTTCCCAGAGGATGCATTTTACACACACACACACACACACACACACACACACACAAACAAACACAGGGTAGTGACTGTGGCCTTCTGGGCAGTGTGGTGGCCTCCAGTCTCCATGAACTTCAGCAGACAGTGAAGGAAGCTTGCCTGTGGCTCTTTCCCAGTGTCCCCTGCGACTTCCTCTGAGCTCTTAGTTAATGGCTTATCCCACCTTTGTTATTATGACTTTGGGAAAGATGCTTCCCATACCCAGTTGGTTTATTGGTACATGCTAGCAGGTAGCCCTGACCCTGCAGCCTGTGCTCTGCCAGACAGTTATCCTTCCCCACTTCTGCCTGTCTCAGCTGCTGTGCTTCTCGGGGTAACAGAGCCCTGCATCAGTTTCAGACATTAATGTGGGATGTTCCAGAAGCACCCTCCTTCAGACGTGGAATTAGCAGTAAATGAGTGGGGAGGGAGGTGCCAGGAAAAGGCACCAAAGGAGAGACCTGGGGCTTGGTAGTTGGGACACTGGGTGGTGTGTGTTATGCTTCCACCTGGGGCCTGGTCCGAGGATGAGGTTGAGGGGGTGGGTCTGCAAAAGAGAGGGCACAAAAAAAGGGAGAAGGTCTCAGTGCTGCCGGTCAGGGGCCAAGTCAGCGCCATGCTTGGAGGCATCAGAGCCACCCAGACAGAACCCAGCAGTCAACAATGATGCTTGCATGGGGAGGGTGAGGCCGGGTAGTCTAGTGACTTATAGTTAGAAAGCCACAAAGATCTTGTTAGTTCAAAAGCCAAAGCCACCTTGTAGGCACCCAAGCAAGTGCATATGCACAGTAGAAAGCAGCATGTCTGCGAATGCAGGTTCCACAGTGTCACCCAGTCTGATCATGTACATTTGAACAGCAAACCAACTCTTACGAGTTGTCCTCTGATCTACAAACACACACCTTTAACAAGTGTGGCATGGACTTTTTGCCTTAGCACCCTAACACAGCCCGGCTGTGTTTCCCAGCTCCGTTTCCTATCACATGGTCCGTACGATGCTGTACTCAGCCAGCCCCTCCTACTGTATACTTGTTTCCACATAGGGTTTACTGTGGTGTGGGCCCATGTGTAACCTTGGAGGCTATTCTGAATAACAAATTCCCAGGAGGGAAATGATTCGAGAGGTTTTGCACACTTTGGAGTAAGGTAACGCTGGTCGAGTGGCCTTGGGAAGATGCGAGTGGTGTGTTCAGATGGTTTGTTCCGAGCAAGGAAGCCTCCAGATCTCTGTCACTGGGGAGGAGAGTGACAGCCCTGCGGGTTAAGCATCCTCTCTGTCTAATTTGCATGTCTCTCTTGAGGGACAGTAAATGGCTTTTATTGGCTCTCACCCTCTTAAGCTGCTATGAATTGCCTGTCTGTCTTTTCAGCCAGACACTTATCTTTTATTAGTTTATGTTTCTCTTTGTTAGGCCTTGCTGTGTAACTCATTGCAATTATGTGTGTGTTCACAGAGTTTTCCTTGAAGGAGACGGTAGTACCTTTGCCATTTAGATCTCATATGGGAAGTTTGTCTTTCTCATCTCTGCCTCTCTGTGTCGGCCACTCAAATAACTCAAATGACTTCTTCTTTGTTGTTGTTGACACAATTAAATTTTCATTTATTGTTATAAGATCACATTATAAAGATGATTTTTTAAAAAGTGTTGTAGGGAACATATATGGCCAAATATAATAATGCAATGCTTCAAGAAGGCAATTTTTGTGTTCCTTTTCCTCAAAAGCTAAAAGTGTAAGGTTTGTCTGTTTTCAATTTTTTTTTCTTTTTATATGTTCTTCTCTCGTACAATACATCCAGGCCACAGGCTCCCCCTCCCTCCAATCCTCCCATTCCCTACCCAACCTGCCTACTCAGATCCCTCAGATTCTGTTTTCCTTCAGAAAAGAACAGGCCTCCCAGGGATATCAACAGAGCATGGCATAACCAAATGCAATAAGACTAGGCACAAATCCTCATATCAAGGTACCTGGACAAGGTACCGCAGTAGTGTTGGGCCCAGATTTATGGTCCCCAAAGACCACCAGGATCCGGGTCATGTATGCAAGAGCAAGGAGCTATATTTAGGCTTAACCTGGGTCTCTCCACCATCACTAACGCAGTGGATCAGAGAGGAGAGCACTGAGCAGCTACATGGCAGGGTTTTTATTTGGGGCTTGAGCAAGAACCCATAATTCCCAGCCTAGCAGTTACACAATTGGATGATATTCAGCAAGGGCAAACTTCTTACAAAGTGATGGGCTAGCTAACATAACGAACGTTGAGGGAGCTATCTGTAGACCTCAGGGATGTTAGGTCGGTCGGTGGGCTGCCCAGCACAGAGGTCCCACCCTGAAATAAGATACCTTCCCATTCTTGTGGTTACCTCCAGGCTATTCCTTGGGTAGGGAATTTTATGATTTTCTTATTCCTAGAATTGGTGATCTATGGCTTAATTCCTAGGACTGGTGACTTTTTGGGGGAAGGGGGTCAGGCCTGGTCCTTTCAGGAGAAGAAAAAGCATCCCAAGAACAGGCAACAGAATCAGACACCCCAACTCCTGCTGTTAGGAGTCCCACAAAAAAACCCAAGCTAAACATACATACAGAGGACCTAGCACAGACCTATGCAGGCTCTGTGATTGCCACTTCAGTCTCTGTTGAGCCCCTCTGAGCCCTGTTTAGTTGATTCTGTGACTGGGTTCTCCTGGTGTCTTCTTTATTCATGAATTTCTGTTCCTATAACACAGACAATGGTGCTACTCTTATAGGGCTGCTTGAGGACAAAATGCTTTTGACCACGCTGGACACTAATTTTTTTTTTTAGATTTACTTATTTTTATGTGTATGAGTGTTTTGGCTGCATGTATATATGAACTGCATGTGTGCCTGGTACCCAAAGAGGTCAAAGGGGGGAGTTAGAGCCTCTGGAACTGGAGTTACAGATGGTAACTCCACTGTGAACCACTGTGTGGGTGCTGGGATTTGAACCTGGGTCCTCTACAAAACATGTCGATGCTCTTAACCACTGAGCCAACTCTCTGGCTTCTCTTATTATTATTTTTATAAGCGTCAGTCAGGTTTAGCCTCTGGCCACCAATTTCTTGGGAGTTCTCATGGTTCCTTGTGCTGGTGTTAATTTGATTGTTTCCTTCAGAACTCAGTAACGTAGGATGGTCTTGGGGACAGACCCATCAGGGGTGGAAAGTGGAGGAGCCTTGGACTAATTTCCCACCTACACTGACCTTGCTTGGGAGGCAGAAGCAGGAGATGGGGAGATGGCTCAATTGTTAAGAGCTCTCAGAGGCCTTGCTTCCCAGCACTGGACTCCTGCAGGCTCCTGTAACTCCAGCTCCAGGGGATCCCTCAACTCTCCACAGGCACCTGCACTTACGTGCATGCAACTCCCCATATCCATACTTAAAAAATAGCATAACAGGTCTAAGTGAAGAGAAGGAAAAACAGAAGCATACTCAGCCGTGGCATCCGTTCTGCAAACTGCATGATATTTGCCAAGAAACCGAGAGCTGGAAGCAAGGCCGAACCTCCCTCCTGTGCTGGTTCTCAGTCTCCTAGCCTCACACACAGTGAAAGTGTCTTGTAACTTGACACCCCTGACAGGGTGGATTCCTGAACACCAGCTGTTCCCAGCGAGGCCAGCTCTAAGCCTGCCAGTTCTTAGATCCAGTTTCCCTCTCTTGGTATCCCTCTGCTGAGACCCCTCCACTCAAGACTACCAGATGAGATAGAGCCCCTCCCTACTGCTGAGTGACGGAGGCGCTGGATCTGAGGGGACAGAACTGAGGGAAGATAAGAAAGTGAGTCTTCGAGACGCTACCACTGCCCCTGGGTGCGGACCCACTCCTCCTCAGCTGTAGCTGCTTATCCCCAGTGAGGCTGAAATCCCTTATCTACAGTGTTTCTGATTTCAGAATGGTCCCGTATTGGGAACATTTGCACACTCTTATACCGGCTGAACATCTCTGGTCTCAGCATCGGAAATACCAGCTGCTTCTGAAACTTTGGGAGTAACGATACTGCATTCAGATGCTCGGGTTTTGAAACATTCTGGACTTGGGATGTTTGGATTAGGAATGTCCAACCTATACTGCCTTTTTGGGAGCATGCATTCTTAAAAAAAAACAAAAAACCGACTTGTTTGTGACTTAAATTTAGTGGCGCAAAAGTCAGAGAGGTCAGGGATCCTGAAGTTGTGCCTGGGGTCTGCCACTCACCTGGGACCCTAGGGTGATAATGGGGTAGTGGAAACTATTCCACAAGTGTTTGAAAAGCATCTGATTTTCTGCTTGAATGTTCTGTTCTGTTTGTTTGTTTTGTTTTGTTCTTGAGTAGTTGATAAGAATGTAATGGTCTTCCTCCACTCCTTCAGGATAAAGGAGTCAGGAGTTGCCCTAATCACCCAGACACCCTCTCTTCAAGTCCAGGAAGCTTAGGACTAGAAATGGGTCAGGGCATCTAAAATTCTTCCTAAGGAGTTACTGTTGGGGAAGATGTCATCACTGATTCCGCCTACGAGATGCTCAAATGGCAGAAGTGATGTGATTGAAACTAATATTAAAACTATTATTTAAACTAATATTAAAAATAGTCTTTGGGGCTGGAGAGATGGCTTAGCAGATAAGAATAGTGGCTGCTCTTCCACAGGCCCCACGTTCTATTCCAAGAACGCACACGGTAGCACAGACATACATGAAGGCAAAATGCTCACACATTTAATTGCATACAGAACACCCATATAGTTAATAAGATACATAAAAAAAAAAGCTAACCCCAAACTAACATTTGTCTGGTGTGGTGGCACACACCTTTAATTCCAGCAATCAAGAGGCAGAGGCAGATATATCTCTTATGAGTTCAGGGCCAGCCTTGTCTACATAGTGAGTTCTAGGCCAGCCATTTTGCTCAGCAGGTAAAGGAACTAAGCACCAAGCCTGACAGCCTGAATTTGATCTGTGGGATCCACATGGTGGAAGGAGAGAGCTGATTCCCACAAGTTGTGTTCTGACCTCTACATATATGCAATGATGTACACCACACACTACACACCACACACACACACACAACTAAATAAATGAATGTAATGGAAACTAACATTATAGTTCCACCACTGAAGGATCTTAAACAAGATGACTGTAGCTACATGTCATGTAGACAAACTGGCCAACCCCCAGTGCCTGCTGGCCAGTACGGTTTAGTGCTTGTGGGGAAGATCCACCTATAGAATGTGAAGTTGTGTGTGTAGTAGGTAGGGTTTAGTACATGGCCAGCCACTGACTGGCAGGCTGATTTCTACTTTTAGAGAGTCCAGGGCTGCAGAGACATGGTGACTTTCATTGTGAGCTGCAGCTGAAGAGAGACCAGCTAGCTGCTATAAAGTACACTTGCAGAAAAATGGCCTCTGACAGAGGCCTGCTGACTCATTGTTGTAACTTCTCTAGAAGATCAAAAAACACAGGTGTGGGCCAGGGCCCTGGCCTCTGTTCTTTTGTGACAAGTTATGGGTGTCATTTACGCCCCCTTTGGAAGCTCCTAGAGCCCCTGTCATTTTGCCACTGGCCTTTGTGCTGGCTCCCATTCAGAACTCGGGTCATCTGAATAAGCACAGAGGCACTGTCATTGTCCCCTTGGTTACCCATCAACCATTTATGGCCTGCACCAGGCTGCCTGTTTCTATGGTTACCGTCACTGCTGTCAGTGGAATCTGGAGCTTGGGGGCAGGGGCCCCGTCAGCAGCTACATGTGAAAGGTCATCTCCAGCAGGCAGAGGAGCAGCACCAGGCTTTGCTGGGTCCCTGGCCTGTGAGTCC
Organism: Pachyuromys duprasi; assembly: GCA_028658305.1. Lineage (NCBI taxonomy): Eukaryota > Metazoa > Chordata > Mammalia > Rodentia > Muridae > Pachyuromys > Pachyuromys duprasi. Next base: position 15,818,860 of record CM053752.1, read on the forward strand.
AGCTTTGCAGAGATCACATTGGTTGGGAAGGCCCTGTATGGGCTGCTAGGAGAGATCTCTATGCCTTGACTACCTAGTTGGGGAGTTGGAGGAAATGGGTGTTCAGGGCAGAGGAAGGCCTTTGGGGTGACCATCATCTCCTCTGAGGCTGGTAGGTTTTGGAGAAGAAGTATAGTTGGGAGGAATGGGTTTTTGTTTTGTTGTTGTTTGGTTGTTGGGTTGGTTTTTTTTTTTTTTTTTGCTCTGTTTTGTTTGTTTTTAGAAGGGATGTTGACATATTATATCACATGTAATATATATATATGTATATATATATATATATTTTTTTTATATATGGTATATAGCAGTCACCACCAAACACTTGGCTCAGGATTGCGGTCCATGGAGGTTTAGGCTGTCTCCTTTCTACTTCATGTGTTTCTTTGTATTATAACAAAGTGACCATCCCCCAGACCTAGGCCTCTCCATAGGTCTGCCAGTCTCTTAAGGATGCGTGTGTAGATGTCTGCTTGCTGCTCTGTGGGTACATCGTGTTTAGATTTGGATCAAATCACTGAGTTGTCTTCTGAAACCACTTCGCTAACTGACATTCTTGTTGCTGCCAGTTAAGCTTATCCATGTGTACCCTCTCCAGTTTGCTCTTACCTCGTCTTATGGAGAACAGTGCTTCCCAACTTGTCTCTGCTTGCCTCAGGTGGGGCTGCCTTTCAGTCCTATTTCCTCTGAGGTCAGCCAGCTCCAACCGCTTTGCTTTTCCTTGGTGATTTGGGTTTGGGGGTTCTCACCTTCTCCAGTGCCCCTGTGTTGTTCCATAAGGTCTCTTGGCACGATGCTCGTCTCCTTCCGGTATTAACTTAGAGCGCTGATTGGAAAGTGACACTCCCGGGTTTCTGTGAGTTCTCTGTGAAGCCTCCACCCCCACCCCTTCCTAAAGTGCCACCTTTATCACAGACTGCATTCCACAGGCACCGAGGAAGACATCGCACCGAGGTGTTTGTTCCTAGCTCACAGTGCGGGACGCCTTTGCTGCTGTTCACATTCCAGCAGTTTGGGGAGCGTTGGAGCACATCGCTCGCTGTGCCTTCCTATGTCCTGTTCTGCTTTCTGATAAGCAGGTGTAAAGGTCTGTTGGATTCAGAACATCCCCCGGGAAGTTCCGGGAGAATAGCATTAGATTTAGGAATTAGTGTGAGTGGAAGAGTGAGTGCCTAGAACTTGAATAAGACTTTATTTGGCAAAGGGATCTTTGCAGATATGTTTAAGCTGAGGATCTGGAGGAGAGAACATCCCAGAGGAGGGTGGACCCTAAGTGCAGTGGCGTCTAAGCAGTGGTTCTCAACCTTGCTAATGCTTCGACCCTCTAATACAGTTCCTCATATTGTGGTGACCCCAAACATAAAATTATTTTTGTTGCTACTTCATAACTGTAATTTTGCTACTGTCATGGATCATAATGTAAATATCTGTATTTCCCTGATGGTCTTAGGTGACCCCTGTAAAAAGGGGGTCACAAACCACAGGTTAAGAGCTGCTGTCTTTTTTTTTTTTCCAAGCCAGTGTTTCTCTGTATAGCTCTGGCTGTCACTCTGTAGATGAGGCTGGCCTCAAACTCATAGGGATTTTCCTGCCTCTGCTTCCCAAGTGCTGGGATTAAAGGTGTGCACCACCACCCTTTGAGAGCTGCTGCCTTAAAGGAAGATAAAGGTGGGGACAGAGCTAAGCAGTGCAGCGCCTGCCCGAAGTACCTGCTGGAGGTCCTGTGTGTATCCCCGTGCCGGGAAGGGGGCCAGGAACAGAGAAGAAAGGGTATGTGAAGATGGACTAAGATTAGGGTGATGTGCCCACGACGCCCAGGACTGTTGACTCCCACCAGAGGGAAAGAAGCTTGGGTGGCCTCTCCCTCTGAGACTGAAAGAAGCCATCCATGCCCACAGTTTGAACTCGGACTTTTCAGCCTCCGCAACTGCTAACTGGATTTGCTGTTCTAATCTACAAGTCTCTGGTAATTTGTCACAGTGGATGTAAGAAACTGCTGCCCTCTGGGGAACAAATACCTTTCCTGTTTTGGGGCATGATTTCCCTCTCTCTTTCTAAATGAGGTCATACTAGGTAGCACTGGCTGGCCTAGAACCTGCTATGTAGATCAGGTTGGCTTCAAACTCAGATTTGTCTGCCTCTGCCTCCTAAATGCTAGGTTAAAGGTGTGGACTGCCACACCCAGATTGTCTTTTTTTTTTTTAAGATTATGATTTTGTTTTGAATTAGGGTTTCTCTGTGTAGCCCTAGCTATCCTGGAACTTGCTCTCTAGACCAGGCTGGCCTCGAACACAGAGATCCTCCTGTCTCCGCCTCCTGAGTGCTGGGATTACAGGCTTGAGTATGTCACTACTGCCTGGCTAGGATTATTTTTATTGTTCTTATTTTATGTGAGGCTTGTCTGTATGTCTGTCCACCGTATGTATGCACTTCCTGAGGAGCCCAGGAGAGGGCATCAGATCCCATGGAACTGGGGTTTTGGATGCTTATGAACCATCAGGTTGGTGTTGGGAACTGAACACTGGTCCTCTGGAAGAATAGCTGGAGCTCTTTTACTGCAGAGCTGTCTCTCTGGCTCTTTGTCTTAGTGTTGTCTTTTGTGTACTTTATTAAAATGAATCATGTTTTCCTTCTGGCCATATTTCTAGGAATTCTATGTCTTTCACTGATGTTATAAAAGGGATTCTTGGCTGCCCATGTTGGTGCATGCCTTTAATTCCAGCACTTTCGAGGCAGAGGCAGGTGAATCTCTGTAAGTCTGAGGCCAGCTTGGTCTACATAGCCAGTTTCAGGATAGCCAGAGCAACAGAGAGAGACCCTGTTTTAAAAAAATAGAATAAAATAAAATGACATGAAATAACAAAACATAAAATAACAACAAAAGGGCCTTTTTTTCCTGTTTTTTTTTTTTGTTGTTGTTGTTGTTTGTTTTGTTTTCCAATCACATTTTCCAGTGTCTGTTGGGTGTTAGAAACCATTGATGTTTTGACTGGTGGTTTTGTTCTCAGCCTTCAAATTAAACTCTTACTAATTAAGATAATTCACTGATTTATTCATGGCAGCTGCCAAATTGACTCTAAATGATACAGGTGTTATTCCTTTCCTTCATGCCATCTCTTTCATTTTTTTTTCTGATTTTGTGATCAAAGTTTTATTTTTACTTATTAGGTAATGTGCAGCCTATACTCACTCATTTATAGGCAAGGGGTAGGATTTCCTACCATAAAGTCCAAGAGTCCAGGCTTGCTTCCCCCCTCCTCTGCCCCCTCCCCTTCTACTTTCTCTGAGAAAGGGTCTCACCATGAAGCTAAGGTTTGCTTAAAACTCAGGACCCTTCTGCCATAGCCTTCCTAGTGCTGGGATCATAGGCACGTGCTATTATTACACAGGCTTAGAGCTAACTCCTGCCCAGAGACACTGTTGACAACAGTTGTTAGTAATGAGTAAGATCATTTCTGATACTTCATGAAATATTAAGCTATTTCCTCAGTCAATATTTCTTTAGCCAGACTTTTTACTGAATCCCAGGCTCTCTGTGCTTGCATTGGAAGTTGCAGCCAATGCACTAAGACAAGAACAAATTAAATGTAAATTTTGGAAAGAAGACACTATTTTTTTTTCTTTTGGAGACAGGGTTTCTCTTTGTAGCTCTGGCTGTCCTAGAACTTGTTCTGTAGAGCAGGCTAGTCTTGAACTCAGGAGATCCACCTGCTTCTGCCTCCCGAGTGCTGGAATTAAAGGTGTGTGCCACTACATTCAGCTAGATTAGACACTACTCTTATTCAGAGATGATAAAATGTTTTACCAGTGGTTGGGGCTGGGCTGGGCTGCTTTGAACTTTTCCGGATTCATGTCTTATTCCAGAATTTTAAAAAGGCACATAGAGAGGACAAAGTTTCTAGACACCAGGAAGCCCAGAGTGAGTGAGGTCCTGAGTGAAAATGTGTTGTTGACTTGGACAAAATCCTTTAAAGGATCCCATAGTCTCAGACCCATGGGAAAATGGCAATGTTTTCCTTCCATCCCACAGGTTGAGGCTCATAGTCATGATAAAGCCTTGCTCTGGTCCATATGTGGATGTTGTCCATGTGTGCAGAATGTGCCCACCATAGTTTTATCTTCCCCTCCTAGGTGTTTATGGCCTGAAGGCTGTTTCCCTACAGAGACTCCTACCAGATTAGCTAAACCTGCATCCCTGATCTGTTCTTCTCAGCTCCTGAGCTTCTAGGGCCTTGGGGTTTCTCCATCAGAGCTGCGTCCATGATGCCATTTTCTCTGTGTATGGTTGTCTGTCTTCATTCTCAGGCCTAGTCAGGTCAACTCCATGGAGTTATGCAAGGACTTGGCAGAGGATACATTATAAGGAAAGCAGAGGTACAGATCAGAAATTCACTGTCAAGATGAACAGCAGGCTGTATGATTGAGGGCATTCTGAGGTTTACTGGGTTATTGCCTGGGGCTTCTTCTTATGGGGGGTTTGGTTACTAGGAACATAGTTTGGGTGGTTGTAGAAGTACTTTTATCTATTTTAATGGGATTCTTATACCTCTACCTCCCTTCCAAACCCCTCCCCCCAACACTAGGCAGGAGAGAAAGCTTAGAGGGAAAAGGGGCAGCATATGTCTCTTTAGACTACTTCCTGCTTTTAAGGGGACTAGTTCCTTGGGGCAAGTCCAATCTTTGTAGTCACAATATCCAGCAGCCCAATATACCAGCAAAGGAGAAAACAGCAAATGCAGCAGCAGGACAAACCAGCAGCAGGGGTGGGCAGCAGCAGGGTCACAGCAGCCGCCTCAGGCCCTCCCAGAGCCCCCAGAATTAAACTGTCTGCAGCTGGCACAGATCACGCCTCTGCCAGAGCATGAGACATAGTTAATAGCCGTGGACAAAGTAAAGCAGTCCCATATCCCACATCTGGGATTAAAACAAAAACATGTTTACTTATTAACATAACTGAGTTTTTAAAGGAACCAAAACTTGCACTAAGGGTGGTTAACTACTTGACTGACAAAGTAAGTTGCTCATGTCCCTACCCATAATGCATCTGAGTTTAAACATATGCACACCTAGTTATACACAGCCATAAGATGGTAAATAAGAGATTCTCGTTAAAAGTTCACTTTGCGGACATAGTTTGCCTGGTTGTGCCTCAGCCCAAACCTGTTTGGGCCAGATCAGCCTTCCAAATCTCATTCCAGAGGTAAGCTGAGTAAGATAGAATAGAATCCAAATTTGGATGGTCATTAAGGGGAGAAGAACTTACTCCATTGTTCAGAGTGGAGTGTGCTGTGTGTGCACAGGGCATGCAGGTGAGGGTCCCTGGCTGCCAAGTGCATTATTACAAGAGCCATGTGTGAATTACCCGAACCAAGCAGAGTCCATGATTCCCAATGCTTGTCTGCCTCAACTATATACAAAGGCAATCCAAAAGAATAAGCAAATATCCAACGCAAATAATATGTGTTTTGAGCAGGATCACAGGATACTTAGCTACTACCTAAAATGAGTTGTCGGGGCTGGAGTGATCACAACGATTAAGAGCACACACTACTCTTGAAGAGAACCCAAGTTTATCTCTCAGCCTCTGGCTCACAGCTGCCTGTAACTCCTGCTTTAGGGGGATTTTAACATCTCTGGCCTCTGATGGTTTTTTTATTTGTTTTTTTGTTTTGTTTTGTTTTGTTTTTCAAGACAGGGCTTCTCTGTGTAGCCCTGGCTGTCCTGGAACTCACTCTATAGACCAGGCTGGCCTAGAACTCACCTGCCTCTGCCTCCCGAGTGCTGGGATCAGAGGCGTGCGCCACCACCACCCACAACACACCAGGCTTTTTATTTATTTATCTTTATCATTTTCTTTAATTTTTTAAATTATTATTTTAAAGATTTATTTATTATGGATACAGTGTTGTGCCTGCATATATACCTGCATGCCAGAAGAGGGTACCAGATCTCATTATAAATGGTTGTGAGCCACCATGTGGCTTCTGGGAATTGAACTCAGGACCTCCCCAAGAGCAGCCAGTGCTTTTCACCCTAAGCCGTCTCTCCGGTCCCACACCAGCTTTTTAAAAATAGGCTTAGGGATCTGAACTCAGGACAGGCATTTACTGACTGGGCCGCATCCCCTGCTCACTTGTTATTTTCTATGTGTCCTGTACTCTTATAATTGTGGAGATCACATGGGGTGCTGTTGTTTTTCACTGGGAGATTTCTGTCAAGTTCTTGCAGGTGCCAGGTGTTCTAGTGTGTCAGGGTCACAGACATCTGTGGGGACTGACTGCTTGCCATAGCCACTTTCTGTCATCTGTGCAGACCTACATAAACCTGGCAAGAGGGAATCTGGGCGGAGCAACTACTTTCACCAGATTGGCCTGTGGAGCTTTTTACTTATTTACTGCTGGTTGAGAGGGAGGGCCCAGCCCAGTGCAGGCGGTACTGTCTTGGACAGGTGGTCCTGGGCTGGGTATAACAAAGTTAGCTGCCTGGGCAAGGTGGTGTGTGTCTTTTATCCCAGCACTTGGGAAGCAGAGACAGGTGGATCTCTATAGGTTCAACGCCAGCCTGGTCTACACAGTGAGTTCCAGGACAGCCAGGGCTATGTAGTGAGACCCTGTCTTGAAAAACCAACCAAACAAACAAAGGGTAGCTTCAGTAAACAGTGTTCCTCTGAGGTCTGTTTGTGTTCCTGACTTGGTTTCCCCTGATGATGGACTGTCTTCAATAAGCCAAAGAAATGCTTTCTTCACTGAGTTGCTTTTGGTCAGTGTTTATCATAGAACAGAAAGTGAACCAGCACACTGCTGTTCCTAGCAATGGCCAACAGATGTAAGTTCTGGCATGATCTCTGGTCAGGATGTTTTTTTGCTGGTGGCTCTCGATGGGTACTCCTCTGTGGGTGACCATCATCACAAAAGTCCCTCTGTCTGCTGCTTTACCTTCCTCACAAACTATATTGCAGCTCAGCGGCAAATGTAACCATCACTGGTCACGGCATCTACAGAAATGTGGTCTGACTTCTAGAAATTTCTAACCTGCTTTTGAATCGAGGCATCCTACCTGCATATATTGAGGATGGGAATGCAGTAGATTTGCGAAATTGCTCCATTGGAGAGCCATAGCCTAAGTGCTTCCTCTAGCTCTCTAGGGGTATCTGCTGCTGCAGCAGTTGGAAGGGGTTGCTGAGAGCATCAGGACCACAGCACAGCGCAGGCCCACGAAACCCAGAGGCTCATTTTTAACAGGCAAGGATTAAGGGTGCTGAGATCCACAGAGTGGAAGCTGCAGCACTGGTCTCGCGTCATCTCGGAGAGCTGTGTCACTGCTAACAGATGCCATAGCTTCTTTCTTTGGTACTCACCAAGGGGCACAAAGCACCAGGAGAGACGCTGTCTCTTCTGCCTCGGGTTGCTATGGCAGCGAGCATGGCATGGCTGCTCTGCCTAACGCTCTCATGACTTGGCTGCCGGCTGAAATGTCCCGAGCTGAGATTAGTAACTAATTATCCTTCTGCCTGGGAGACCCCACCGTAGATTGGCCTGCCTCAGGCACGCTCTGTGCTGAAGCAGATCTAGGTCTTTCCTGCAGCGTCCCCACGGTGTTACTGAAAGTATGAAAGAACTCCATACCAGAGTTTTCTAGAGTGGTCCCCAGTGCTAAGCCCTCCTCCCGTCAGCCAGTGGTCTCCTTGAAACGTCAGTGGCAGGCTCAGGAGCTGCACTGTGCTCACCACCACCTCTTCCTCCTCAGATCTGAGGCTAGCTAGAAAAGAGATGAGTCCCCCAGAGGAAGAGGGTGAGCTTGGCACCCCCACGGCGCCTTCTATCCATGGTAGGTTGAACCCTTACTTAGACTGGCAGATCCTGCACCCACAGTGAAGTTTCTGGTGGTAGTTACTTTTGGAGTTTCATATACCCGAACACTCATGCCAGGAGACAACTCCTGATCCCTGTGACCAGTTTGTCATAGTGTCCCTGAGCAGGTGGCCCTCAGACTGTTTATCTTGAAGAAGCCTTAGCACTTCCCACAGTGTGCACAGGAAGAGAACCAGGGTGGTACCCAATGACCCTGCCTGGTAGAAAAGAGATTTTGTTTAGACCCATGGTTCTCACCCTATGAGTTGGCAAACCTCTATCTCCAAAAATATTTACATTGCCATTCATAATAGTAGTAAAATTACAGTTATGAAGTAGCAACTAAAATAATTTTATGGTGGGGGGGGTCACCACAACATGAGGGGACTGTATTAAAGGGTCCCAGCATTAGGAAGGTAGAGAACCACCAGCCTTACACTCTGATGGTCAGTTTTGGTCAAACTGAGACAAACTGGGGTCACCTGGGAAGAAGAAACCTCAGCTGAAGAGTTGCCCACATTGAATTTGCCCGAGCACATGTTGGTGAGGCATCTTCTTAATTGCTAGTTGACGTGGGAGGTGCCTGACCCACTAAGGGTGGTACCACTCCTACACAGGTGGTTCTGGGTTTTATAAGAAAGCAGGCTGAGCAAGCCTTGTTGGGGGAGGGGCAAGGCAGCAAGTAGCATTCCTCCAAGGTCTCTGCCTCAGTTCCTGCCTCCAGGTTCCTGCTTGGGTTCCTGCCCTGACTTCCTTTGTTGATGAACTGTGCCTGCAAAACAGCAATGTAAGCCAAACGACACCTTTTCTCTTCCAAGTTGGTTTTGGTCCATGTTTTTTTTTTAATACTTTATTTATTCTGATTTTATGTACCTTGATGTTGGACTGCATGCATGTCTGTGTGCGGCTGTCCATCCCCTTGGTCAATGTTTTATAACAGCAGCAAAAGCGAACTTAAGACAGGCCTTCTCAGTATTGGGGATTGTACTCATGGCCTTGTGCATGCTGGGCAAACAGTGTGCCCATGAACCCCCAGCCCTAGACTTTGTTTTCCACCTAGAAAAAATGTTGACTGTCTCCTGTCCTTCTCATCGGCTTTTAAGTCCTTTGTCCTAGTACCAGGCACCCCTTTCTAATCTGGATAAAGATGTGCTCTGGTGGGAACAGCACGGACTGCTGGCTTAAAACAGAGGGGCCAAGTTTCTAAGGAAAATAGTGGCTAATTTTTGTCCATGGCTGGAAGTTCCCGAGAAGGAGATGTAAGAAGGGCTGGTGCTGCTGAGTTAATGCCATGCAGGTTTCCTTCTCACTTCTTTGTGTAAATAACGCCCAGGTGCAGCTAAGACCAAGGATGGCTGGTGGATTTCAAAGACTCATTTCCTAATGAGACAGAGTTGGTAGGTGAACATGACGAGCTGCCTCATCTTCCTGGGATGGCTAGGAGGGGAGCCTGAGGCTGATATGTCTGGAGCTCAGGGTGGGGGTGGGGTGGCATCACCGGTCATAGCATCCTCACTGTCCCCTGCGTCCTTCCACCTCCAAGGTGTCCAGCCTGCTGTCCTGACAGCTGGTCCCGGTGCGTGTTTCAACTCGGTGTTGGCCACCCACTGCAGGGCATCTGTCAGGGAAGGGGAAGCCCAGAGCACCTCTTTACCTGCGAATATTAAAAATAGAGGGACTTCCCTTTTTATTGACAGCTTACACATGTGTATTAAAATACATATTATTTTGGGAGGACTAGGTATTTTTAGCATTCTTGTATAGCATACAAAATGACAGGTCTCCTTATGGCATGCTGATACTTACTGTGTGTGTTGGTTGGTTCACACCTACTGTGTGTATGTTGGTTGGTTCACACCTACTGTGTGTATGTTGGTTGGTCCTCCTTCCCTGCCCACTGCTCTCTTCAAGCACTTTTACCTTTCCACCCCCAATAATCCTCTTTCCGTTCTCACACCTTAGCTAGTATGCTGCCCTCCACCGCTCCCTGCTCCTGAAAGCTTCTTTTCCCTTCTCATGGTTTCCTTTTTATTTTATGGCTTGTGTCCTTACTCAGTTTCATGTAAACACATTCAAATATTAGAAGCTAGGATCCACATATGAAGGAGAATGTGCCGTAAGTATCGTATAATATGATTTCCAGAGCCAGCCATTTTCCTGAAATTCTCATAGCTTCTCTCTTATGTATGGCTGAGTAAGTTTTTGTTGTGTATATTGTCCCCATTTTTATTATCCATTCATCCGTTGATGGGCATCTGGGCTGCTTCCATTTCTTTCTGTAGTGGTTTTTAAATGGGGTGATTTTTGTTGCCAAGAGATACTTGACGGTGGCTAGAGACACTCTTGCTGTCATTGTGGGAAGCGGGTACTCCTGGCACTTCATGTGTGGAGGCATGGGACACAGCTCAACCTCCTGTGATGCACAGGGCAGATACCTGCGTGATGGGATTAGCCAATCTGGAACATCCTGGTGCTGAGGCTGCACTAATGAGTGTGTCCTGACTGCAGTGCTGCTGAGCAAGTATGTGTCCCGAGTGCAGCATTGGGGAGGGTGAGTGTGTGTCCTTATTGCTGCACTGGTGAACCTGCGGGGGCATAAAAATTCTTTGTGTGCAAGAGGCAGTCAGTGCGGTAGCTGGAGCGCAGGAGCCAGAGTTCTGGCATGCCATTAACCAGCCAAACGACAATGGACAAGTTGCACGACCTCCTGACCCTCTGGGGCCTAGTCTGTGACCAAAGGGAATTGAAGTCTGGAGGGTCAGGATGCAGCTCTCAGAGCAGGTGGCTTGTTGCCCCTGAAGCAGCAGTGACACCAGAAGGCTTTTCTGTGGCCTGAGGATGGCCAGTGCAGTGGCTACTGGAGGCCAGTTGGTAGGGCTGTGAAAAGTGCAGTAATTTGGACAGCAGTTGCACAGCTTGTGCACTGAAGTACACGGGTGACTCTCTTTGTGTGTGCTTTCCTGTGTGCGTGTGACTCACACCCCTCCAGTGACCCTAAGCAATCCCTCTGTGTTCCACGGCAGACCTAGATAAGGCACAGGCCCCAGTGAGTCAAGGCCTGTGCTGGTTAGCTTTTTGCCAACTTGACACAAACTAGAGTCATGGGGTGGGGGGAGAACCTCAATTGAGGACAGCAGATTGGCTCCTAGGCAAGTCTATGGGGCATTGTCACGATTCATGATTGATGTGGGAGGGCCCAGCCCACTACAGGCATTGCAACCCTGAAGCAGGTTGTCCTGGGCTGTATAAAATGCCAGCTGAGCAAGCCAGGAGGCAGCACTTCTCCTTGGGATATGTAAGCTAAATAGACCCTTCCCCCTCCAAGCTGCTTTTGGTGGTGGTCTTTATGAAGCAACAGGAAGAAAACTAGAATAGTATACCTCTGCCTAGACACGAAGGCCTTGAACCATACTCTGAGGGGACATGCTGGGGGACTTGCTTATCTCTTGGCAGGGTCTCGCACAGGGACCCTTTCTTGGTCTTCAGTCCTGTGTGTGGGCACCATGGCCAGAGTGTGGAGGCTCAGACTCTGGGGCAGGGCCAGTTTGCCCATGAGCTGGGCAGCACTATTGGCCATGGAGGTTCACAGTTCTTGCAGTGTGGAGGCCACAGAAAAGAAAGAAGTAGATTCTTTAGTAGAGTCAAGACTGCCCCAGTGTCTGCCCTGTCTCGGTGTTGAACAGTCATGGGCCCTCGTACTCCTGGGGGTCTAAGCAATTGAGAAGGGGTACCTGCACATGTGTAGGTGCTCAGGCCTTCTCCTCTGGCTTACTAGCAAATGCCTGGCAGTGCTAACTTATACTCCCTCCACCTGGAACAGAGGGTGGGAAAGCCTCGCTTGAGTTAATAGGTAAACATACCGTGGTCAGCAGGCACAGCATCCCTCATGCCACTGAGCCGGGAAGAAATGGTCTTGATGTAATTAGCGGCCAGCTTACTTGGCTGTGAAGATTGGAGGAACTGGGGACAGCAGCCATATGTTGGCTTAAGGATACAGAGCAAAGAAAATGCTCTTACACAGCCCCGAGATGGTGACAACTGAAACTGAGTATTCGCTTTGGCAGAACGAAGGTGCTGACACTGGCCAGCTCATCAATGCTCATAACCAGCAACGAAGTGGCCAGCCTGGCAGTGGGTGTGGGTGCTGGGGCCCTGGCTAACCCACCCCTCTTGCCCCTTGGCCCTGAGTGATGCTTGCTAAAGGGAGCAGCTCACCAAAGTTCTGAAGAAAATGGTTTGCAGTGCGAAGCTGGGATGGGATGTTGTTTGTTCTGGGACCTGTGGCCAGTCTCATGTGGCATCGCCTGCCTTCTCAGGCCTGGGCAGAATCCTGACTCAGGTGTGAATGATTCAAGCCACCTTCCATGAGCGTCTCCAGCTCAGGCATGCACACAGGTATCTGCACTTTCCAGGCGCACATTTCATCAGCACCTGGGGTCTGGGGGTGGGCAGTATACCCGGGGACTCCAAGGCAGAACACATGGGCTGTTAAGTGAGACTGTCATTCCAGTTGTCCCCATGTCCCTGAGAGGCTGAGTTGGGAGGAGGGCATCAATGCAACTCTCGGTTCTGTCCAGAAGACATCGCTTGTGTTGTTACTAGTTTTTGGTATCACAACGTGGACTCTCAGTCCCCATTAGGAATTGACCACACGTTGAATGTGATTGCCATGTTCACGCCATCCCCTGGTGGCCTTGCGTACAGCTTGAAGGGAAACCAAGAGCGGTCATCCATTCCTCCCACATGCGCCCTGGTATCCTCCCCACCATCCCATCATCTTCACTAGCCTCCCCCACCTCCCACTAGCACACAACTCCTCTCTTGCTTTGCTTTCCCACACGGCTGTTCCTACCAGGTCACTGTGTGGCTTATCTGCCCCTAGCAGGCTGAGGCCATCTTGAGGGCACCACTGTTAGGTTTCCTCTTGGCACCCTGACACCTCACCTGGCATACACAGTGCTGCAGATATTTGTTGAATTAATGAGTGATGACATTTTTAATTAGGGTTCCTTTGAGTTTAGGTTGCAGATTAGAATCTCGAAAGACTTTATGCCAGGTAATTTTTAATTGTGAATGGGTGTACCTGGAGCCAGCTGCAGTAATTACGGAGCAAATGTGCACACCGTTTTCAAGATCCTCGGGGAGTTCGGAGAGGGAAATCCAATTTGTTTCTGCTAAATCTTTCCTTATCCTCTTAGGAAGAGGATATTGGGTATTAATCTCTTCCATCTGTTCAAACTCAGGCTGGGGACACCGCTGGAGGGGTTTGCAAGCTGACATGGTCTGAGTGGGTGCAAGTCTGGGTGTGAAGGCTAGAGGCCATGTGCACAGGGGGCTCAGCATAGGAGTACACAGTTGGAGAGGACCCCCCTTCCCCCTCCAGATAGTACAGACATACAGATAGGGGAGACCTGTCAGACTTCCTGAAGTTGAAGCAGGCAGGTAAGGGTGAGGGACATGGACTCTAAGAGACTTCCACAGACCCTTTCTGGAATGCGTGCGGCTGCAGATAGTGCTAGAGTCCTGGAGCAAATCAAGAGCTGGTTAAGGAGTGCCACCCAAGCCTGTAAATCATAGTCGTGGCAGAACAAAGCAAGCAAAAGTGCTGCCCAGAGTTGGCTCTTGGAAGCAGCAGGTGCCCCGCCCCCTCCCCCCCATCCCATCCTGCATACTTCTCATCTCAAGAGTATGCCTGAGCAGCCCATAGCTGGGAGAGCAGAGGGGCCCTAGGGCTGTGCCGTGTGGACCAGCCCACGCGTGGGTGAATGTGAAAGAGAAACCTTGCCGGCCATCTGTCTTTGAGCCACATGCACTCTCTGTAGCAGTAGCTGCAGAAAGGCACTCAGTGAGGGTGAGCCTCGGACTGGGAGGCACTGGTTGCCAGACTGTGCCGCTGGCTTTGTTGCTATGCTCCCTCGGCTCCTCAAGTCCTGCTAATGAGCTGGGTGAAGCTCCTGAGTGGTGTGGGCACTCTGCCCACCCCAGCCGCCAGCCCACACAAGGGCGGGGGGGGTCCAAGTCCATGCTTGGATCTTCGTGCTGGCTGACCTCAAGGTAGGCCCATCTCATTAGTTTCATGAGGAAGGAGTCTGGTGGCAACAAAGACCAAGGAGGACCGAGAAACCGCTGTGACATAGAGCTTGTCTAGAGGCAGGGACTAGTTTGAGGTAGGAAAAAGCTTTTGTTCCTGCCTTTGAATACAGGCAACTAATTCCACCATCTGGAGGAGGGGAGAGAGGCCTGGAAGACGTACATTAAAATACTCACCCATAGAAAGCCGGTCATGCCTCCCTAAAGACATAGTATGTTAGAACTCACACTTTCCTGTTCACTTGAAGAGCCCCATTCACAGGGGTGGGGGTAGGGCACCAACCTCTCCGTTCTTCCACCGGCTGGACTGCAGTTAACAATCTGGAAAAAAAAAAGCCTACTTGTGTACCGCTCTTCAAATGCCATGCTAAATCAGCCTTTTGAAATTCAGGCCTGGAATTTTGTTAACAAATATTTAACTAGGGAGGAAAGAAAAAAAAAAACAAAAACCCAACCCAAAACACCCAAACCAGCAGTAGCAGGTTGTGAGTCAAGACTCTGGGCCCGCCTTTGATCTGTTCCCCCAGAAGAAAAGCCCCTCCTTCACCTGACTGAAGGAAGCTGGGAGTCCTGGAGGTGACCTGCATGCCCTTGGTGCTAGAGGAGGTCATGTGGATACTTGGTCCACCAGCATCGGATGGAGTGACTGTGAGTACCCATGCCATTACCTCTGTCCGCCATGGTGACTTGGGTACCGCAGGGAATGAATGGGCTGAGGGCTCTCAGGTGTGTCCTGGGCTGCTGCCTCTGACTTGGTGGGGGTGACTGGCCTGTGAGGGTGGGAGTTAGGGCCTAAAAGAGGCTCTCAGGAGTATTTGCATTTTAGACAGTAAGACTATTCTGGAAGTCGCTTGAAGGGTCCCTGAGTAGCTAAGAGCTTGAGGCCCTGTCCCCATTAGATGCCATGGAAGCCCTGTCCCTGTAGGATAATGGGGCCTGCCATGGGCTGGGCAGAGCCCTAGGGAGTGATCCTATCCTCTGCAGGTCTTACAGGAAGAGGGGAAATGGTCTAGCTGCTGGGCTACGTGCAAGCTGTGGTTCCTGGTGCCCCAACTTCACCTTTGAAGCTGGTGAAGTTGGTTCCTAGCAACTTCCTCTTGCCTTTTCCTTTGGTCTTCCAGCATGAGGGATGTGGACAGTGCCCTTGTAGGTGGGTCTAGGAACCAGGATGCCCTGTGTTGATATAACTGCCGGTTGTACTGACCTGGTGCTGTGGGTGCCCTTTCACTTATAGACAGGCACATGGTTGGTACAACAGAGCTGCAATTCCCTGTGCTTATTACAGTTGTATGCTAATGATTACTTTCTCTCTAGGAAATGTTAGAGTAAGGCACTTGAAGAGCCGTCTGGAGACTGACAGGCCTCATTGTACACAACAAGCACATTCTGGACAGCTGTGTTCCCTAAGTTGAGTCCCTGAGCCTCTGTGTGTCCCCTGAGCCTCATCCTCAGGGTAGCATGAGCTGCTTGAGCCTGTGCTGTTGATCAAATGCAGTAGCAGAAACATGGTACTCCTCACAGGAGGGCAGAAAAGCCAAGACTCTAGGTTTGACTGATGGAAACTGAGGCACAGGCAGGCTTCGTTGGCTTGCCTGGGATCCTGGAGGAAGTGGGCCGTGCAGTGAGATTGTGAGCTGGGATACTTTAGGTGGCTGCTGGACACCTCATGGTTGTCCTGGGCATCCCTAGGTGATGAATGACGTGGCTTTTTTCCCCTTCTCCCTTCCATCCTCTCTTCTGAGCAGCTGGTGAGGTTTTATGACTTGCTTGCTCTGGCATTTTAAACATGAATACAATTGTCCTTGTGCTTCTGTTTGAGTCATTCTTAAATTCTTTTCTTAATAAGACGGAAAACCCAAAGAAGAGTCCATGACTCCCCGGTCACTTCCTTGTGTCGGCTGTCTCATTCCTCTCCTGCCACGGGGATGATTTTGATTTCCCTTTGCTGTTATCTTTGTTGTTTGCTGCCTTCTTGGGCTGGTGACATCTCTCCACTGGACAGCATTCTTGTTCTCTGACTTTTGGTGGTATCTCCCATGAGGACACTAAAACCTTTGGCCAATACCCCGGATTTCCTCTTCCTGTGACATTCCCGCTGTTAACTGTGCTTCTGCTGTTGTGGTAGGCAGAACATGTTTTAAGGTACTGGCTGCTTCCACAGATAACTGAGAGAAACAGCATAAAAAGAAGGAAGGTTTATTTTGACTCATGGTTTCAGAGGCTTCAGCTCAGAGTCCTCTGGATCTGTTGCCCTGAGCCTGAGGTGAGGCAGAAGTATGGTGGTAGAAGCAGGCATCTTATGGTGACCAGGAAGCAGAGAGAGAGAGGGAGAGGAAGCTGTGTCATGATACATATTCTTCAAAAACACACTGGAATGACCTACTTCCTCCAGTCAGGTCCCATCTTCTGTGGCTCCTCCCACCTTCCAGTAGTTCATCAATGAGTTAATGTATTGATGAGCTCAGACCCATCATGATCCAATCACCTGGTCACCCGCTGGGCACATGAGCCATGCGCTTCGGAACTCCCCACAGATCTCAGATTTTGGGCCTATCTTGGTGGCTGGGTCAGTAATACATGCTCAGGGGTTAGATATAGCTATATGCCATTGCCTGGGGCAGACCCGAACTCTGGCCATACCAGGAGATGTGCGGTTTTTTTGTTTGTTTGTTTGTTTGTTTTTCAAGACAGGGTTTCTTTTCATAGCCTTGGCTGTCCTGAAACTCGATCTGTAGACCACGCTGACCTCAAACTCACAGAGATCCTCCTGCCTCTGCCTCCCCAGTGCTGGGATTCAAGGTGTGCACCACTGGCACGATAATCAGCTGGTTCTGATGTTGGAAAGAGCAGATTTTGGATGAGAATGTAGGAGGCAGAGTTGGGGGCTAACAAAGCTATCTTAATACGGACTTTTAAGCAGGGGGGGGGGGTCAGGGAAAGAGTGTGGGTTTGGGGCGAGCCAGTTTACTGAAAAATACTTTTAGCACAGAGAGACACTCTCTGGCCAAGAGTAAGACTCACCCAGGTGTGGATATGGCCTCCTCAGGAGTTGCAATTAAGTGTCATAGTCATCTATACCATTTGGGTGGCTCTCATGTTACAGGTCAAAGGTTGCTATCCCTTTGAACTTTTCCCATCTCTTTTTGATAAGTGTGACTATAGGGTGGCTCTGGAGTGCCTTCAAAGGAATTATAATCTGATGGGGTAGAACCAGGGGCCGCTAGGGTTTCTGTTAAATTCTTAGAAAACTGCAGGCTGACAGCTGGGAGGGGAGAAAGGCTTTTTAAGCAGTTGTTAATTATGCTAGCTTTCTTCCTTTCTTGTCTCCAAGGTAAAGGGCTCATTTCTCAGGCCCCTAGACCTCAACCTGTCTTTCTAGCCTCGATGGATGAGGAGCCTAGCTGGGTTAGTTAGAGAGAAACCAGGAATGTTCAGAAGACTCTTAAAGCCCTAGGCCAGAACAGGACTGCTTCATCTGTGGGACAGAGCTAGCAGGGCTGCAGAGAGCAGCTAGCGCGGGAGGGGAGGGGCAGGGTGGGGTGCTGACTAAAAGCTCTCCTCTTTGTTGTTCATTGCCCTCTTGGGCTGGTGGCATGTCTGGGGCTGGAGAACATATGGCCATCCACTGGCAAGTGCCCAGGGCACCTTGTTATGCTGGATGGCGTCATCTGGCTTAAAACCAGGCGCTCACTTAAGCCCTCATTGTTGGTTAATCTTTGCCTGGGGGAACTTCACCCATTTTACTAGGAGGAGGTAGAAAGGTGGCTTTCTGGATGTGGCAGGAGGGAAGCTGGATAGCCCTCCCCCCTCCCCCATCTGCCCCAGCCAGTGTCACCTTTGGGGCCCAGCTGGCAGAGGGAGCCCGACAGTGCTGCTAGGAGATGTGGAGGCTGTACTTGGGCTGAGCTGGCAGCATCTAGGGCTCTGAGCCAGGAGTCCCCAGCCCTGCTGCCTCCTAGGCTTTGGGTGCTCTGAGAGCCTAAGCTAGAAGAGTCTCCATGGTTGTGTTTCCCAGAGCAGGGTGGTTGCTGGGTATGATTCTGCCCCCACAGACATTGGACAATGGATATGGTTTTGGTTGTGACAACACAGAGAGGCGTGGGTACTATCTACTGGGTAGAAGCCAGGTACTCTTCACAATGTCTTCACAATGTCTCACAGGGAGCCACCACCTGCAGTTAACAGTGTCAGCGCTGCCCTTTGACATCGTTTGGTGTCCTACCAGAAAGGAGGTTAGGGGACTCCGACTTTGGACCCGTTCAGCAGAAGAATTCGTATACGTTCTTCATGAGCGCTGGAGGTGAAACGAGGGGATAATGTAATTTCCCTCAGCCGACTCTCTGTGTGATTCTACCCGAAGCCTTGGTGTGTCTTCCTCATGGGCACCGAATGCACCTGCCAATGGGTTTCTTGCACAATGTCTAGTAAGCTATATAAACAGATCGTGGTGGCTTTGGCTCTGTGTGAGCTGTAACTCAGCATTCCAACAGCCAGTGAGTTTGGTAACCCCGCGGTTAGCAGGTGGCTACCCGGCTCTTTGAAAGAGAAGGTAGCATTGCCTCCGACAATGAGTCTCTTTATCTCCCCTGACTTCATTCTCCATCTGGATTTTAAGGAAGTCACTGAAGGAAGTTTTCTTCTTTTGGGTAATCTCATACTAAAATGAAACAATCTCTATTAAGAATCACGATTGCAACTCCTTTCAAAAAGCTTTTCAAAGTTAGATATGAAGGGGCTGGAGAGGTGGCTCAGAGCTTGAGAGCATAAAGCTCTTTCAGAGGAGGACTCACACCACCTGTAAACTGCAGGCCTAGAGGTTGTCCTGGACTTGTTTTGTAGACCAGGCTGGCCTCGAACTCAGAGATCCGCCTGTCTCTGGCTCCCCGAGTGCTGGGGTTACAGGCATGCAGCACCATGCCCTGTTCTTTTCTCTCCCTTTATCACACAGTATCTCACCTTGTATCCCTGATTGAACTGGCACTCGCTATGAAGGCCAGGTTGCTCTGAACTCATAGCCTCCCTCAGCTGGCAAAGCAGGTGTCAGTTTTCCAAGAGAGCATTTCTAGAGCAATGTTGCTGAAGGCCATGCGTCTTTACTGAAATTGGAATCTGAGTGGAGGGTTCCAGGTATCTTTGTCTCTTTTCTTTTCCCGTTCCCCATCTAGCTGTTTGTTCGTGGTTTTTTTATTTTACCAGTGGTAAATTTTACATGACTTAAGCTTTGCCACTTTAACCATTTTTTATTACATGTATGTGGGCATGTGCTTATGTGGGGTTGGTGCGTACACGCATGCACACACAGGGAGGCCATAGGATTACTTATAGGTGTCAGTTCTCTCCTCCCACCAGGTAGGCCCTGGGGATCCAACTGGGGCTGTCAGCCTTGGTGGCAAGCACCTACACCTGCTGAGTCATCTGTCCAGCCATGCTTTAATGACTTTTGAATGGACGGCTTGAGGACATTTAGTTCACCATCAATGGTGTGCAGCCGGCGCCATTGTCCAGCCCTAGAACACTCATCTTCCTCTTGTTAGATAGAAGCTATTACTGTAAAATACAACCTCCCAGGCCACCAGCTCAGCAACCTCTGTTTACTGATTGCCTCTCTTGAGTTTGGCCTCTTTGGGGACCTCTTTTCCGGAAGACTTGTGCTGGCTTTGACCGCCAAGCCTGAGGACCCTCAGGTTCCATGTAGCCCAGCAGTCCTCAAGCTCCCTAATGCTGTGACCCTTTAATACAGTTCCTCATGTTGTGATGATACCCAACCATAAAATCATTTTCATTGTTACTTTATAAGTGTAATCTTGCTACTGTTATGAATTGTAATGTAAACATCTGATATGCAGGGGATGACCCACAGGTTGAGAACCAATGAAGAGGTCAGTTCTTGCTTCCTTCGCAGTTTCTTCATTTCTTGTGCTACTGGAAGCCGACTTCTCTAGATCATGTAGTCTCTCTCTTGAGCCTTTGATACCAGTGGCCTGGGGGGTGTTGTTTCTCCTCTAGGTCTTGAGAGAAAGTATTTCCTTGGCATTTACAGTGTGAAGAATTTAAAAGTAGAAGGAGGTGCTAGGTAACAGTGTCTAGGCAACTGAATGGGCATGGAGAGAAGTGGGTGTTTTGTTTGGATGCGTGGACTTGAAGCTCTGAGGTTTCAGGAGCTTACCACAGCGTTCTTAGCTGACAGATTCCAAACCTGGCTAAGATCTTGCTTGGTGTGGCAGAAAGTACGGCTGCTAGTAAATCACAGGCCACACCCACAGGGGGAGCCTTGCAGCCCAAAGCTGGCTGAAGTTCTGGAAGTTATAGGTAGGAAGTGTCCTCACATGTGCACGTTAAGCTTTTGTTCATAGTGGTGGTGGCAGCAGAGAACATTGTCTGCATGTACAGACATGGGCTGGAGTCCGCCTTCCATGCCTGACTTCTCCCGGCATCCCAGTGAGGCCAGATGCCATCCATCCTGCCTAACTCCCTTAGCAGGTGTGCCTAAGGGCTTATACCCGGGACAGCTGATTTGGTTCTCTCTGGAGCGAACCAGAGGTCAGGATGGATGGCAGGTTGTCAGTTCCTGACCTGGGCTGTCCGCAACCAAGATTGTGCACACGTCATTTAACTTTCCTAAAAGTCTTCTCTGGCTCTGACATTCAGATGATTGTCCAGTCAAGAATGTGGTAACTGCTTGGTATATTGCTGCCGACATGTTCTCAGTACAGAGGGTCAGTATGTGCAGCCCATGCCAGCTGGCCGTGGCAAGTCATGTGCTCAGCCCTTCTGGAACTCTGGGTTCTGGACATCCAGGCTACAGCAGGAGACCCTCATGGTACAGACTGAGGGTGCAGAAGATACACTGTCACTGTAGGTTGGCAGGTGGCAGTTTTGCCTCTGAATCACCACACACCCAGTGCTTTGGGGCA
This sequence comes from Pachyuromys duprasi, assembly GCA_028658305.1. Classification (NCBI taxonomy): domain Eukaryota; kingdom Metazoa; phylum Chordata; class Mammalia; order Rodentia; family Muridae; genus Pachyuromys; species Pachyuromys duprasi. The sequence continues at coordinate 15,839,750 of CM053752.1, forward strand.
TTATGCCACCAAGCCTATGTAGATATAAGCTCATCGCTATCCCTGGATTCTCAGGAATGGGACATCCTGGAGGAACTCCTGTCCCTGCCGTATCTGCAGAAAGTGCAGAGGATTGGAATCAGACAGGCCATCTGGGATGTCCAGGAATAGCCTCTGTCCCCTGGCAAGTCATTGTCCTTCCGGACAGTAGGAAGAATGTATTATAAAACCAGCAGTAACCCACCTATACCTCTGGGTTCTCTACCTTTGAGAAGTTAACATCAGGGCTGACAGTAAGTAGGCACGCCATCCATCGCACATCAGTAGCAAAAGCTGTTTGGGGGTTGTGTTTGCTTTGTCCCTGAATGAGGATTGGTGGCCCTAGGCTGTGGCTCCTTTTTCTTGTTAGTTTCTCTATGCTGTGCCTTTTTGGGCTGAGGCTTGGAGTCCTCGCTTCACCGTGGATCAGGATAACACAATGCATTATAAGGAAGAGGGCCTGGGCTTTTAACTTAAAATCATGTAACCCTTAACATCCTGGGCCAGGACAAATGAATCCCTGTGTGGTTAAAGAATGTTTGGTAGTCAGCTTGGGACAGCTTTGCCCTGTGACCCAGAGTGTGTGTTCTCACACTTAAATAAGAGGAATTGCCTCAGTGGCTGTTCTAGAGGTAGGTGGAAGTTGAGGTTAGGAAGGAGGGGCAGGCCGCCATGCTGATGGGCTCTAGACTCTTGGGCAAGCAGATGTTTGCTGACCAGCTGCCTGGTAGGTGCTGTGGGGTAGGCCAGGGGGAGGTCACCCACAGCTGGGAGATGGCAGATGGCCTGATGGACACTTTGTGCTGAGGCCTGGCTGCCTCAGTAGCACAGGTGGTGGTGGTGGTGGTGGTGGTAGAGGACCCAGGATTGGGGTGGGGGTGGAGCCTGAAGATATTCTAAGTTAAAAAGATTTCTCATGTTAGAGTGGTGAGTGCTAATTGTGGCCAGTGTTCTAAGGTGGGAATTCAGATTTCCCTGTAGAAGTGTGACTCAGAGCAGGTGTCAGAATCTGAGCACTGAGAAGTACCTGGAGAAGGAGGCATTTGGCCCTGGTTGGGGTAGATTCGGTTCTACCTGCCAGGGATTTGGTGCAGAGATTCGGTGAGACAAGTAGGAGAGAGATCCCTCCTCCAGCTCCAGCAGTGGAAAAATAGGACATGGGTCCCAAACCAGAAGAGACCCTAAGTATGAGCGAATGGGGGAGGAGAGACCAGTGAAGACAGGACTAGCTGGGGATGGGAGGAAGGGCTAATGGCGCTGTCCCCTGGACCCCTGGCAACAGATGCAGCTGTAGACCCTGTGGAACCCTGTGGGTTGGCTGCAAGGTGATGACCAGTCTTTCCAGAACACAGTCAGAACAGGTGGCCTGGTTGTCATGGCACAGGTGTATAGAACATTCCTGCTGCGCCATCAGACTCCATCCTGAGGCTGGGGCCGTGGAGCACTGTCTCGCTATTACCAGGCCTGACCATGCCCCAAAACCTAAGCATTGACTACACTGAGAGTGCCTGTCACCTTGTCCCGTGACATTCAGCTTTTGTTGGGAGGGTGGGGGGTAGGATAAAACAAAACCTGGAGATGCCCTCAGGGCGGGAGCCAAATAGCACCTGCTGTCTAGGCTCAGTCTGGACTCAAAAGCCCTCCCTGATTCCAGGGAGAAGGCACAGAGAGCCACAGCTCCCAAGGCTTTAGCATGTAGGGTCCTGGAGAATACAGGAGCTGGGGACAGGAGTGCAGCAGCTGGCTGTAATCCGCTGATGGCTGCAGTGGCTCTCGCTAAATGTCAAGGCCATCGTAGTTTAGAGATAGAAAAAGGGCTCCCACTCGAGCTGTCTGTGGTTCCGTCTCACTGAACTGTCCCCCAGATCTCTGTTGTCTAACAGGTCAGAGCTGTTCTTTCCCACTCCTAGACTCCAGTGGGCAAGACTGAGGTCTTCCTGCCAGCTCCTCCATCCACCCTGCCTGCCACTGGTGGGGCCTGCAAGTCTGCCAGTTGGGAGCAGCCCAGCTGGGCACACTCAAATCTCTGTGCGATACTGTCCTCAGCTGTAGAGGCCAGTACGGAGCTCTTTATGGTCCTGTCCACCCTGAGGAGGACTTGTCCCTATGGTTACTCCCTTCTGCCCGCCTCATCAAAATCCCACAAGGCCAGCAGCAGCCAGGGGACTTCTGTCTCCTGCCTCCGTGGTCTCATGTGTTCTATGCTAAATGATATTCCCCAACTCATGTCCAGCAAGAGCCTGAGACTGGGGTGTTAGCTGAAAATAGTCTGCATTATGGGGAACTCGGGGTACCCTTGTACAGTGACTAGTGTCCCGGAACAAGGTCCCACCCTGTAGCCCTGGCTGGTACTTTGTAACTCATGCTGATTTCAAACTCACAATCATCCTACTGCCTCATTCTCCTAAGTCCTCATTGCAGGGAACTAGCGGGACTGCTGTACTCTTCCTGCTTCCAGATTCTGGGGCTTGGTCTCAGTCTGAAGAAGGTAATTGTGCTGTTGTAAGTTGCTTGGCTACTGTTATGTCATGGCCTTTTGAGGGCAAGGATGCCCTCTTCCTTCTAACTTGCCTGCCACCTTTTCTTCATTGCATGTCTACTTCAGGGAAGTAAACTCCATCCCTTCTAGTGATGGCTACTCTGCCTCTCGCCCTTAGCGAGACCGCCTGCACTGGGTTTCAAAGCTGGAGCTCTGACCCCTGCTCCCATTCCACACTGGGGAGAGGGGATTAGCTCCCAAAGAGGTAGGTCTGCCACTGGGACACAGTTACGGCTGCCCTCCATCCTTTTGCTACTGCCCCTCACTGATGTGAGAAGATCAGGCAACAGTCTTCTACCCCTCACTGTGGAGACCTAGAAAGTTCTTCCAAGCATTGAGAGCCCCTGCTGGCAGCCATACTACAGCCTAGTGTTCTGTCTGCCACCTCCTTTTGCCGCCTTCCTGCTGTGTGAGGCAGTGCAGTGACTTCTGTCAAAGTGCTTGCGTCGGTCTGCTTGAGGGTGCTGAAGCATCAGGCTGCTTGAGGGTGCTGCAGGGCCAGTAACAGCTGTGGAGGAGAAACCCTCAACATTGGTCTGGGGAGCTATATAAGCCCAGAGCTTTCCAAAGTCAATCATCAGAAAAGCAAACGGGAGAAGGTAAGAGGAAGAGAGAAGGTTAGCGCTCTGCATCCAGGCCCTCAAAGGCTCAAGCAGTGTCATTTAGTCAAACTGCCAGGGCCTGGGGGCACAGAGAGCCTGAGACACTGCCACAGTCCAGAGGATCTGCACCTGAATATCATCTGGGATTCTGGGTGGGGACCTGGACAGGAGAAGGACAATCCGTAAAAACAGAGGACCGCTGAGGGCAGCGTGAGCTGTGGTTAGTAGGCCCTGATACGGCCTGTAAATGATGATAATTGTCCCCCATTAATGTAGTGATATGGGCTAATGGGGAGAGTGGGTGTGCGGTCTTTAGAACTTCTCCACATTTTAAGAAAGTCTAAAGGTGCTCTAGAGTAGAGTTTATTTAAAGTCAACTGCACAGACAGAACCAGTATCTATGTGGCAGACAATACCCAGGTTGAGTACTCTGGACCCCTGAGCAGATGGAGTCTTGTTTTATCTTGTGTAGAAGCGTTTTTCCTTCCCTTCTAATATATTATCTAGATTTTCCCTGTTAAGTGGTATTTGTCCCTGTCTTATTTTCAATGTATGCTGTTCCATCTCAGGGTGGCCTGTCCTTCATTTCAGGGATGCTGTGGTGATGGACATTTAGGTTCGTGTCCCCAAAAGCTTTTGAAAATTGTAGGTTGGCTCAGAAGCCCAACCCAGAGCACTGAATCCACACACACCTCTGGGCTCACTACCTTTGAGAAGTTAACATCAGGGCTGACAGTAGGTAGGCACACCATCCATCAGACATCACTAACAAAAGCTGTTTGGGGGTTGTGTTTGCTTTATCCCTGAATGAGGATTGGTGGCCCTAGATTGTGGCTCCTTGTTCTCTTGGGTTTCTCTATGCTGTGCCTTTTGGGGGTGAGGCTTGGAGTCCTTGCTCCACCCTGGATCAGGATAACCCGATGCACTATAAGGAAGAGGGCCTGGGCTTTTAACTTAAAAATTATATAACCTTTAACATCCTGGGCCAGGACAAATGAATCCCTGTGTGGTTAAAGAATGTTTGGTAGTCAGCACTTGGGTGGCAGAGGCAGGCGGATCTCTGAGTTCAAGGCCAGCCTAGTCTATATAGAGGGAATTCCAGGTTAGCCAGGGTTTCATAGGGAACCCGTGTCTCAAAACAAAACAAACAAAAAACCAGGAAAAAAAATGTTTTGTGACAGCTGCCACCAGGAAGCAAGCACCATCATACTCAAACTACTGTGACAAAACCGAATCAAACAGCTACAAAAACATGGCTCAGTGGAAAGCCATCTCTGGGTGTTGCTTGTGCATATGTCAGTGTTGAAGTGGAGGAGCCAGTAGGCTTCTGTTTTCAGCCCTCCCCCTTCATCGATGTTTGTTTATCCAGAAGGTTCTGAGTACTGGGGACTGTTCTAAAAGTTACCAGTGCACACAGTACTTACAGAACAAAAGGACTAAGACAGTTCTTAATAGGGACTCTCAGGGGTAAACAGTTGAAATATGTGAGACTGTGACCATTCCTGAGCAGGAGCAAAAGCTGGGATGTCGGGATGAAGTGGGTGGTTAGCATGGAGACCCTGGGAGGATGCTTGCATGGATGCCCCCAGTGAGGGACAGGTGTGGTAAGAGAGTGCTCAGAGTGGAGGGTCCTCGGTGAGGTGCAGGTGGCTGAGACTTGGGTGTTGACGGGACAGCCAATGGATGATGAGGAATGCAACACTCCAGATTAAAAACAACAACTAAAGATATACACCAAGTTGCTAAGGTGGACTGAGAGACCAAGATGACAGGAGGTGTCACTATGGTGATGAGGAAGCGCAATGGGCATAGATTGTGATGTACCATAGGTAGGGTTCAGGGCATGGATTTTTATCTTAGGTGCTAGCAGCCACAGGGAAACGGGGTGATGTAGCTGCATTTTACGACACCCCCTGTGAACAGGTGTGAGGATAATGGTAGCAAGAAACTGAGGCGGGCAGAGCTGGAGATAAATGAACTCCATATGTACCTTAGTGATATCCCTGGGTTATAACTAGGCTTTTAGAAATTTTTTTAATGTTGTTAAATACACTTCAGCCATAATCTTAACCATTTAAAAATATATCTCGGTGTCATTAAGAATGTTTGCATTCGGTTAAGATTTTATTTTGGTTTGGTTTTTGTGTATGGATGTTTTGTTTGCATCTACATATGTTCAGCACCTATGTTGAGTCCCTGGTGCTCATAGGGCCAGGTGGAGCTACAGAATCCCCCAGAAATGGAGTTACAAATGGTTGTGAGCTGCTATTTGTGTACTGGGAACTGAATCCAGGTTCTCTGCAAGAGCAGCCAGTGCTGTAGCCACTGAGCCATCTGTCTAGCCCCATCACATTCTTTCTCTGATTAAAAAAAAAAATTGTGCTGGGTGGTGGTGGTGTATGTATACCTTTAATCCAAGCACTCAGGAGGCAGAGGCAGGCAGATTTCTGTGAGTTCGAGGCTGGCCAGTTCTACAGGGAGAGTTCCAGGACAGCCAAGGCTAAACAGAGAAACCCTGTCTCAAAAACCTTTTTGAAAGGGTTTGCAGACTTTCTGCAGCTTTCATGTGGCGATCAGGTCAACTTGCAGGAAGAGTCAGTGCTGCCCACCCCATGTGGGTCTCAAGACATCAGGCTCCATGGCAAGTGCCTTCCGGTCTTGTGAGCCGTTCCAAACCTCCATCTTCAGAATGTTTTTCTTCCTCATTTCCCTGCACCTGTCAAATGCCCACTCCCTGCTGCGGTGTCTCCCAGCCTGGCAAAGCCCCTGTCCTGTGCTCTGTTTGCAGAGTCCATTCCTCGGGTGCCTCATCTCTGTGGATGTTAGTGTGGTAGGTAGGCTGCCCGCCCTCATGTTGAAGCAGCACCAGGGCCACTTGCACATTCTAGGCTCAGCCTCAGGTTCTCATGAGGGCGGAAGGGAACCTTGAGCCTGGCTGTGAGCCGCCAAGTGGCTTGGGGTATATCTGGAAGAGGTTGGTCTCACTTCTATCCCTCCAGCTAGGCTCCTGAGCCTAGACTTGACATCTCTCTGTCGTTTTCCTCATCTGTCAAATGGGGACAGGGACGGTACTGTTAAACCCAGGCTCACTGCGGTAACCAAAATACCTAGATACAGCTCTGACTTTGGAATGGTGATGTTTCTTCACTGTGAGGACAAGTCAAATGACTTATGGTCCCTCTTGGACCATAAGTCACATAACTGTGGCTCCTGGGACACTGAAGTTACTGTGGGTATTATGGCTTCTTGCTGCCACTATGGCTTCTTGCTGCTGCTATGCCTTGTCGGGAAAGGATGGCCTCTGGGCTCTGTCACCTGATGGCAACCTCTTGGTGATCTCCAGGATGTCACACCACTTCCCAGAACCAAGTGAGGAAGGGGGCCTATGCCCAGCAAAACCAAGGCAGGGCTTACAGTGGAGCTACAGGGAGCTATATGATAAGGTTTGCAAGGCCATGCTATCAGCTCAGGACACCCCAAAACCAAGTTCTCAGCACAAAGGAGATGTATTTGCCCCAGAGGGACAAAGAACAAGGAATAAGAGACAAGGATAGGAGATGGAGGACAAAGGAGAAGGGGAGGAGAAGGGAAAGGGATATTTGTCTCAGAGGGGGGACAAAGGACAGCCTCTGGATAGAGAGGAGATGGATGAAGCCTATAGGAAAATGGCGGTTTATAAAGGTGAAAGGGGAAAACCCATGTTAGAATGAGGTGCTTGACGTTAATGGGGCATGTTAATTAGGGGAGCCCAAGGGGGGTTTCGATTGCTGGACTTTAATAATTTTGATAGCTGGACGCTGGTCATCAGCCTCATAAGTGGCCAAATAAGGGAATGGACCTTAGAGGCTAGCTTTAGGAATAGAATCTAACCATTTTTAGCAAGGTAGAGGGAAGTAGGGGAGAAGGGCAAGACCTGCCAGAGCCATGTTTGCCATACTCAGGCTGGCTAGAGTTCTTTCAGGATAGGCGAGGCCAGGAGGAACCCACGTAGAATGAGTCCTTCATTGGTATCCTGTGCCCGGGGCCACCAGTCACTGTGGATGTCCTGAGGACTGTAGTGGCCAGCCCCTTATACACCTGTCTCCTGATTTGTGACGTGCTTCAATTCACAGCTAGGGTCTTCTTATTTGGTTTTGGAATCCCAAGTACCTGTCATCATTCGGTTTATGGTGCAGGCCAACATACAGTGTCTGCCATTTTGTGACCTCCTGTTTCTTAAGGGAGGAGGAGGTTATTCTGGCTCCCAGTTTGAGGGGCTATCAGTCCATCACAGCGGGGAAGGTATGTTGGCAGGTGGTACCAGTGTTGGCTAGTGAACATCTGTAGTCAGTAAGCAGAGATGAGAGTTGGTGTCCAGCTTGCTGCTTCCTTTTTATGCCTTCCATTTTAGGGTGAGATTTCCTTCCTCAGTTAATCTAATGTAGGTAATCCTTTACACACACACACAGCAAGGCTTGATTTCCATGTCACCCAGATACTGTCAAGTTGACAATATCTATTATCACAAGTCCAGCTGGACAGTGATTGCACATACCTTTAATCCCAGCCCTTGGCAGATCCCAGAGGCAGGTGGATCTCTGAGTTGAGGCCAACCTCAAACTGGAACAGAATGAGTTCCAGGACAGCCAGGGCTACAGAGAAACCATGTCTCGAAAAACAACCAACAACAACAAAAATCCAACCAACCAAACAAAGAAATCTATCACAAATCTCCCCCTATTGATCTGACACTACAACATATCACTTAAAATCCATAACTTTATAACCTTCAACTCCTTTCTCCCATAGGTCTGTGATCATCTCATAATGTAAAATGCATTCAGTCTAACCTCAAAGGTCCCCATAGTTTTGGACAACTCTAACACAGTTCAAACGTGGAAGTGCGGACTCTCTCTCTCTCCTTTTTTCTTTTTTTTTTTGTTTGTTTTTGAAGACAGAGTTTTTCTGTGTAACCTTAGCTGTTCTGGAACTTGCTTTGTAAACTAAGCTGGCTTCATATCCAGAACTCAGAGATCCTCCTGCCTCTGCCTCCCCAGTGCTGGGTTTAAAGGAGTACTCTGCAACCACCTGGCTCAGAGGGGTCTTTTTTTGAGACTCCAGTAATTCCTTAGCCAGGAACTCCTGAAACAAGAAACAAGTTATATACTTCTAAAATACAATGGCACAGTGTAAAATTCCATTCCAAAAGGGAAGAATGGAGGCATAACAGAGAATGATTGGACTAAAGCAAGACTGATGCTCCAGATCCTGCACCTCTGTATCTAGCTTAGAGGGTTTGTGTGGAATCATCTAGGCTCCAAAGGGTTAAGGTGACCCCACATCTCCAACTCTGCTGTCCACAGCACACGTAATCTCTCTCTTGGCCCAGCTCCACTCCATGCCTGTAGCCATCCTCAGTGGACATCCGTGGTTCTTTCATTTCTAGCATCTTAGGGCCTCCACAGCAACTTCATCCCCACAGCTTCAGGCACGGCATCCTAGAGCCTCCTTGTAGGACTTCCATCTTTGTCACGTGTTCCCTGGCCTCTGTCACTTTCTTGATCCATGGCTCAAGTCTCCGTGACTGCTTTTGTCTTGCCCCTATCATCCCTATAAAACCTGTACCATGTAGACGATGTTGCAAAGTTCTGCTTCCAACATAGAATTAAGTTTGGCTCCCTTGGACCATAGTTCCATTGGCCTTTCTGTGCCGACTAGTTCAAAGGGATACGAGCCATGTGGGGGTTGGGGGCACAGATGGTCCTAGTATGTTGCCATTTCTGAAGTGGTTACAGATGAAGCTCTTAGTACCCTTATCAAACAGTGTTTACCCAGCATTTTCGGATGCTGGATTTACATTTTTACATACATGCTAGCCATGTAAAGATTCAAGTGGATAAGGCTCAGGTGAGTTAAGCCATGGCATGGCACACTGACCCTGGTGATACCAGTGTTGACCTGTTAGTGGGGCTTGAACTGAATGGTGGATAATGGGAAGAATTTTGGTGGGGAGAGGAGAGGTTGGGGCAGGATAAGATGTCCAGGTTTCCGGGATGGAATAGAAAGGATACAGTCAGGATCCAGGTCCCACATAGCTGGAATGAAGTATGTGAATGGCAAAGGGCTGAATCAGCATGGCCTCTGGAGTACCCTGTTCTGCGGTTTGGGGCCACTGAGGGTTTCTCTAAGAAAGGGGCATGCTAGGAGCTGTGACTGGAATGCTGGGTGTGGCAGCAGGAGAATAGGGCTGGAGGGGGGCTTCAAAGGTGGGGAGTGAGAAGAGGGTACCTAGGCTGGCTTCTCCTTTACTGAGTACGTCCAAGGCTGTTCTTGGTGGGGGTTGGAGGCGCATTTCCTGTCCTGGGCATCCTAATAACTCGCAGGTCTCCTTGTGTCCCACAGACGGCATCCACAGCGTCACAGCTCTCTGTACTCTGCGAGTAACCATCATTACAGATGACATGCTGACCAACAGCATCACTGTCCGCCTGGAGAACATGTCCCAGGAGAAGTTCCTGTCTCCGCTGCTGTCCCTCTTTGTAGAAGGGGTGGCCACGGTGCTGTCCACCACCAAGGATGACATCTTCGTCTTCAACATCCAGAATGACACAGATGTCAGCTCCAACATCCTGAACGTCACCTTCTCGGCGCTGCTCCCCGGTGGTGCCCGTGGCCGCTTCTTCCCATCGGAGGACCTGCAGGAGCAGATCTACCTGAACCGGACGCTGCTGACCACCATCTCTGCCCAGCGTGTGCTGCCCTTTGACGACAACATCTGCCTGAGGGAGCCCTGCGAGAACTACATGAAGTGCGTGTCCGTGCTCAGGTTTGACAGTTCGGCGCCCTTCATCAGTTCCACCACAGTGCTCTTCCGGCCCATCCATCCCATCACTGGCCTGCGCTGCCGCTGCCCACCAGGCTTCACCGGGGACTACTGCGAGACCGAAATTGACCTTTGCTACTCGAGTCCATGTGGGGCCAATGGCCGGTGCCGGAGCCGTGAAGGTGGCTACACTTGTGAGTGCTTCGAGGACTTCACTGGTGAGTGTCGGGTGCCTGTGGGACAGGCTGCCAGGGGCTGCCCTCTGATGTGAGGTGTGCGGGTTTCCTGTGGGTTCCGAGAGGCTTGATGTAAGAGGGCTAACCCCGGACTCAAGCGTTGTCTCCAGGCACTGTAAGATATCCTCAGAGGCCAGATTTCTTTGCTAGCAAGAGAAGCTGCTTGCTGCCAGCCTCATTCACCTTCTTGGGGAACTCATGTCACCCCTTTCATGAGGACTTTAGGAGGGAGGCTCTAGGTGAGACCTGCTTTTGATACCCAAATGCATCACATACAATGTATACATCTAAATGAGTTCTGTTGTTTTGAGATGAGGTTTTGCTCCATAATTTAGCCTGGCTTTGAAATCATGGCAATCCTCCTGCCTCAGCTCGGTGTGAGTGGACTTAAAATTAAAGCCCTTTATTCCAGATTCCCAGTTTAACTGGTTAGTGTCAAAGTGTGTGGCCAGGGTAGAAATCTGGGGCCTTTAACCCCGTGGGTCCTGAAAGAAATTGTCAGTTTTATTAGTCATACCTCATTGCTACAAAAGCTAATTCACCTTTCTCCGCCTCTGAAGATACTCTTAACTCAGCATGTCCTGACCAGTCTTGAAGAGCAGCCTCTCTGAATGCAACCAATGCCACTTTAAAAAAATAAATAAACAAATAAAGAGGCATCTGAGAGCAGTATAAAACACTTGTTACCCACAGAGCTCATTCTGGTCTTTGATCCCATGTTATGTACAGTTGCAGCCTACTTGGAAAACCAGTTCCCCAATAGGTTTTGTGCTGACCAGACCATTTTTCTGGAAGGTTCCCTGAGGTTAGGTGGGGCTTAATATCCTGGAGGTGACATGGAGATCCTTCAGTCTGTGACTAAGGACTTCAGTATGAACACCCCAGGAACCTCTGTCCTTTTAAGTGGAATCATATTGGCACATAGCACATATTCACTGTGCTTCTCTTGAGGCCTATAGGTATTAGCAAGTGGGAGGGAAGCAGGAAGAGAGAGCACACCTAGGCAGTGAGCACGGAGAGAGGGAAGTGGGTATCTGTGGGTCTGTGCTTCTGAAGAGGAGGGGACGCCACTTGGGCAGCTTCACAGCCCATGAGATGGGATGCCAGGTTGGTCTGTCAGCATGTCGGCATCGCAAGCTGGTTATTGTCTGGAAACGTGGAGGAGGGAGAAGGACGTTTGGCTGCCCACCCCTCTACTGTTCCCCTCCCTGTCTGTGGCTGACTGCCAACAGGATGTGGGCAGTTCTTCCTGCTGTCTGGCTAGTGCTGATCCCAGATTCCTGCCTCTCAGGTGCCTGGTGGTGAGCAGGAAGGAGGAAGGCAGAGGTGTAGGAGAGTCCCTGATTGTTGGTGTGCATTTGAAGTGCTGAGCAAAGTGTGTGTGTGCACTGTGTGTGCATGTATTTGTGTGTACATGTGTGCATCTGTGTGTCTGTCCGTCTATATGTTTATAGGGTCTCCCCAACTCTGCCTCTCTTCCCTTCTTTGAATTTAGCCAAGTCTATTCTGTGATATAGGTAGTCATGGCCTCCCTTCCCTTTTTACCCCCACCAGGCTTCAGGTGTCTTCTGAGATCAAGCTAACTGCATGGAGGGCTTTTTCCTGACAGAAGCACCAGGCTGAGCCGGCTTGTTCCCCAGTCCCTCCCTGTCATATGGCCTTATGCGGGAAGCTTTGTAGACTCTTGCTTCAGACAGAGAAGCTAGGGCCACTGTTGTAGGGAGGATTGGTGCCCTCCAGGAAGTGAGCAGTGCCTATCTTCCATCATGCCCATTCATGTCACAGACATTTACTGAGCTGGGCACCTGCTACAGACATTTACAGAGTGTTTGCTGTATGCTAGACCAATGTTCGTTCAGTTACACTTTACCCTGTGTGGGCCAGTGACCCAGTCACTTGATGCTTTTTCTTTAATTGATATTTAGGACCCTTCCCATTTTCCCTCATCAGCCAGTGGGGCGAGGGGGTGGCGGGGGGGGGGGGACATGTAACAGCCTCTGCACCAAGCTTCATCCCTGGGAGTACCATAGCTGACTTGTTAGAGATGCCATGCTGCTGCAGGTAGGCAAGGTCACTGGGGATGTGTGGACCCTCAGCTTCCCTGCAATGATGGTACACCCATTAAATGCAATCAACTGACTCCTGAGGCTCTCATATTTCCCCTTCATCAGTGAAGTCATCATTTCAAGAAGAATGATAAAGGGACAGTGGCCACATCTGTCATCTCAGTGAGATGTGGTGATTGGCACGAGACTAATTTGATTCTCTTTGGGTTCTGAAAGCATCGTGCTATTTCCCTAGAGATAAAACTAATTAAGACTGATTACCTCTCCTCGATCCCCTTCCTTCCCTCTCCTCCGTGTTGCCTTTGAAGCGCTCGCTTTTCTGCGTGGAGGTAATTGTGCTCATGAAAGCAGCGCTGTCGTCACACAGCTTTAATTTCTTGCTTCCTGGTAAGCTGAGCCCCAGCTCTAGGCCTCCTCACGGTGAGATTGGAATTGGCCCAGCTGTGCTGGGAGCCCTTGGCTTCCTGTGTTGCAGGACAGGAGACTCAGCAGGAGCCCGCAGAAGGAAGGCATCAATTAATGTCAGGAAAAGCTCACGGGACTCATGGGGAACAGTTTCCAGATAAGTTCTTCTGAGTTTCTGAATCCATCCTGGCTGTAGAGATGTGCCCAGCCCAAAGCACCTGGATCCCATGGGTTTTGTAAGGGGAAGCTATGGCGTGTCCCTGCAGATACATCTCTGCATTGGTACTATGGTTGGGTTCAGCAACTATCTCATCGTTGGAAAGGAACAAGACAAGAGACTTCAGATGTGGGCACTGGATGCATGCTAGGAAGTATTAATTTCCCAACCCCGCTGGTAAGATGGCCCAGTGGGTAAAGGCACTCGCTGCCAAGCTTAAGGACCTGAATTTGATCTCTGATAGCCACATAGCGGAAAGAATGAACCAATCCCTGCGAATTCTCCTCTAACCTCCACAAATGCCCCCCCCCCAAAGCAAACATTGCTTTCTGGAGCCCATAAGCAGATACAAGCTTGTTTTCCATGCTTGGCTTCTCCGTCTTCATTGGGGTGGGGTGGGGGGCACAACACTGTGTTTTGTGTTTTGTTAAATGCTTTTGTAAGAGGCCGTGGACTCCCGTGTTGCTCCTCCTGACTCAGTTTGTTCACCCCCATCTCTTCTTAGCTTCCTGCTCTGCAGTCCTTCCTGTCTGTGTCCCTCCTGTCCACATATCCTATGCACTTCCCCTGAATCCACCGTTCCCTGCTTTGGGAAGGCTCTGAGAGTTTGTGTGTGTGTGTTTGATTTTGTTTTCCCCGAACCCTCTCAGTAGAAACCTTTAGGTTTCTTCCTTAAACTTCTCTCACGCCCTCTTTATTCACTGTTCCACCACAGGGCAGACCCCCTCCCCCTCACGCCTGTGTCCTCAGCCAGCAGTGACTTGGAGCTTATTCATAGTGAGCACTTCAGATTCTCTGAAAGTTGTTTCCCACCCCAAGGCTGCAGCCTAGAAGTCCAACTGCCTCTTGCCTTCCATGTTCAAGTTGTGCTAGCCCTTCCAGAACACTGACCTTTGTATCCCAAGTGAACCAGCACTCTCGGCGGGGTTCCCTGAATTTCCATGCTCACCCCTGTGTCTCTCCGCTGGGCATTGGCGGGGGAGCGGAGGCACTGTGCAGATGGGACCCTGCAGGGACAGCTGCTCCTCCCTAACCTGGCTGGAGACACGCTTTGCACCTGCCATTGGTTGTATGCTGTGGTCAGAGCGACACCTTTGCTGCTTTTGGTGCTTAGTGGGAAGAGACAGGATCCTGCTTGTCTCTAGGGTCCCTTCCTGGTCATTAAGGTCCTTTAAGTCTTGGGCCTGTAGCCAAGCTCCAAACTGAGTTGGGACTCACCACTGCAGGCTCCTGGGCATTTTTAGGATCCATCCCCCCACCTCCACTTTAGGGAGACCTGGGAATAGCTACCTAATCGTCACAGATCAACATCTCCCCTGGAGCACATTCCAGAATGACAGCTTTGATGTCAGCAGGAGGGGTAGTTCAGCAGCGTCCAGATCTGGCACTGGAGGGGCTGGTCACCATCGCAGCTAAAAGGGAACCTTGAGTGTCCTTCCTAGAGGCATTCATGGGTGGGACTTTTTTTTAGGTCAAGTTCATTCTTGACCCCTAATTTGAACCCTGTTCTTAGAGTCCCCCACCCCCACCCCTTCCTGCTTGTCCTCACTCAGAGCATGTTTCAGCAAATCCAAGCAAACGGTGCTTGCGCAGCTGCAGAATACAAAGCTGCAGCCGAAGCCCTGGGCCATGAACGCTTCTGCCCCCTGTACATGGAGTAGTGACGGGTACTTCCTAGGAAGAGGTACGGCTTAAGGGACCCTCAGTGGTATTCACTTTGAACTTTGTACTGGCTTCCCCAGCAACCCCCCCCCCCCCACTTACTCTAAGGCCTCCCCAGGCTGCAGGACCTCCACAGCCTCCTGAAGCTGAAGGTGTTTTATGCCGGTCCGGGGTCAGAGAAATGCATAACTCAATCACCTGTCCGCTCGTGGGGACAATTTTAAAGTAAACGCTGGCCCTCCTCTGCTGCTGTTGTAAATATTGACATTATCCAGCTCCAGTGCTGGTATCCCTGTCACCCTAATGTGCCAGGTGCCCCCATCAGAAAGTCCCATGTGGCACACTGGTTTTGAACTATGTCTTCATCCTGCAGAGATACCAGGATGTACACAGGGAGGATGGAGCCCAGAGTGCTGAAGTCTGCAGGGTACAGGTCAACTGCACTAGAGTGGTTCCTAGCACTCTGACATTAGCCCTTAATGTGGGGGATAATTACCAGTAAAAGTGAGAATCCTTCCGTTGCCTGTAATTAAAATCTCAGCTAGAGTGGCGAACGCTTTCAGACTTTGGAGGAGACATGACGTTTTTCCTCTCGTCATGTGCATTTACCTGCTGCTCTGGCTCTTTCCACAGAGCCGTGGGTTGCAACACGCAGCATTTCTCTCCTGTGCCATCCTGAAGCTGAGTGTCACTGCACTTCTGGGTGACCTTGGTTTTCACTAAGTCCTCTCCTTAGGGAACCAGGTGTGGGCAAACCCAGCCTGGAAGCCCATCTTGTCTGTGAACTTTAATTCCCAGAGCTAGGACTGACCGTCATGGGCAAGTGTTGGGCACAGCTGACTGGCCACCCAGGATGGCCCTCCCACTAACACCACATCCCGTTGGGGCTGGTGGGAACAGCACTAGGGTTGAGTTTCCCTAACCCAAATTTTGAAATCTGGAATGTTCCAAAATCCAAAACTTTGCATGTAGCAACACGATGCCGGAGTGGAAAATTCCACATCTGACCTCACATGATGAGTTGCAGTCAGAACGCAGGTGTGTTTAAAATTTTGTGTAAAATTACCTTGAGGCTACATGTAAAAAATACACGTGAACCGTAAATGAAATTTGTGTTTAGGCTTGGAACCTATCCCCAAGATCTCGTTCGTTATGTATATGCAGAGGTTCCAAAATTTAGAAAGAATTAGGAGTCTAAAACCTTTTGATCCCAGACTTGCTTTCTTCCCCTTGAACTCATGATTCCCCTGCCTCAGTCTCTTGAGTGCCAGGATTTCAGGCTTAGGCTACCATACTTGGCCTTCCAGGTATTTTGGATAAGGCATCTACACAGCCTATTCTACCAAATAACCATGGGTGAGTTAAGACAATTGAGCCATGCCCCTTTATGGTTCTGAAGGTCAGAAGGCCACTGTGGAGGTATGCCCAAGGAGATGCCCCGCCTGAAGGATACTAGGATGAGTGCTCAGCTTCTTGGCTACTTGGCCTACAGCTGCATTGCTGCAGTCTATGCCTCTTCACAGTACGTGCTTCCTGTGCCCTGGTCTAAACTTCTCTCTTACGCAGACATCAGCCATTGGATTACTGCATCCCCGGTCCAATATGACTTCCTCTGAACTTGGCTATACTCACAAGAGCCTATGTCCAAATAAGGTCCTACTCACTGGTGCCAGACTTAGGCAGTGCCAGACTGTCACTTTGGGGGAACATAACTTACCGTGCCCCCCCGGATTTCTCATGCTTCTTGCTCACCTGCTGGTCAGGCCTAGGTCAGGAGCACTCCTGCTAAGAGGCAGTTTCTTGAGCATGGCTTTCCTCCGGGGACCAAACCAGAAGCAAGAGTGGCCCGAGGCCTATCAGTCAGCTTGTGGATGGTCAAGGCAAGAGTAAGGAAGGAGAGTGAATAGAAGGAGAATGTCTGGTCAGACCTGTACTGGATATCTCTGCCATTGGTGAAATGGGGCCTAGCTTCCCTCACCTAGGTTGTGGGTGTCTCTGAGTCACCTAGTTTGTGCCAGAGAGCTGCTGGTCATCACTTGAGGATGGGGAGGGCCTCAGGGTCTAAACTGAAGGTTTGGCCAGGTCAGCCTCCTCTTGGTGGCTCCGGTGGAGAGCCTGCTTTCTTGCCAGCCTCTGGAGCAACCTGTGTTGCCCTTTACACCCTCTGCCCTCACATCCCACACTCTGACCTCCCCACGTGCTTCCCACAGGATCCCACGATGGCTTTGTCTCTTGTCCCAGTCATCCAGGGTGACCTCCATTTCATGGACCTCAGTCTGCAAAGTGGCCCAGTTCTCAGATGGAGGGTGCAATCTTCTCTGGGTCCATAACTTTGTGGTTACTACCTATGGCCCCACCAGCACCTGGCACACCTGCTAGGCTGTCAGTAAAAATTTACTGAGGGCATAAGAGAGCCAGCAGACCCATGACTTCAGTGTGTGTCCAGGGCTGGTCTGTCCCCTCTGTTTAATGCCACTGTGGAGCACTGACCGTAAAGCTTCTCTGGAGAAACTGGGCCTCTGACCCAAGTGGTGACCCCAGAGGACTTTAGGGAATGCAACCCTCTACCAGTCTCCGCCCCATCCATTTTCTCCACGACATCAGACAAAGCCCCTCTGTCTTGCCTGAGACCACAGGGGCCAGAACAAGAGCTATGAAGGCGTTCCTCCAAGCAAGAAGTTTGCACAAATCCTGTTCAAGGGAGGGTCTCCTCAGCACACCCCGTGTGTGGGGACAGGTCAAGTGCTGAGGGAGGGCTTCAGCACCCCCACTGGAGCTAGGTACAGGCTCCTGAACACTTGTGGGTGTGCGTGTGTCATCTGTGTCTTGGTAGTTCTGTGTAATTCAGACTTCCAGCCAGACCCCACAACCACAGGACAAAGGCCTCCCAGTCTCTAGGTCTCCCTTCCTTGCCACCTCCTTCCCTCCTGTCTCTGTTTCTGTCCCTCCCTTTCTGTCTGTCTCTTTCTCTCTTCTTCCCTCCCTTCCCCTTTCCTTCTATTTCCATGTCTCCTTAGCCTCTGTCTGATAACAACTGTTACATATTGTGGTTAAGGGCCAGCGGGATGGCTCAGTGGGACAAAGGCACTTCTCACACAAGCCTGGCAACTTGAGTTTCATCTCCAGAACCATGTCACGGCGGAAGGAGGGAGCCAACTCCACAGAGTTTTCCTCTGACCTCTTCTTCACTGAAGCATGCTCTCTCCATCTCTCACTATTTTTTAAACAAAAATTGTGTTAAAAACAGTGTTTTTTAGTCTTCCTAATGCTGTGACCCATTCCTCATGTTGTGTTGACTGCCCCCAACCATAAAATTATGTGTTGCTACTTCACAACTGTCATTTTGCCACTTTATGGGTAGTAATGTAAACATCTGATATACAACCCCAAAGGGGTCGCAACCCACAGGTTGAAAGCCACTGTGTAAAGTTCATTAAAATCTACAAAAAGCACATTGCATGTGGTTACTTGGTCCATCTGCCTCTGAGTCATAGTTTTTCAATCTCCAGTTCTTTACTCTCAGCTCCTCTCACTGGCTGAGGTGAGTCCCAGCTCTAGGGATCAGGATGGATTATCTTCTGGTTTCCCCAGTCTAGTGGCTTCAAGGCCACAGAGGTGGTTTTATCCCTTGGGGTGGGGGAGCATGTTCTAAATGTTACTGCAGTGCAGGACCCTTTGGGAGCTGCTTGGAAAGCAGACACCCCCACTGCCCCCTTAGGCACTGCAGGCCTCAACCCTCAGCCAGGCATGTGGCTTCTCATCGTAGGGAGCAGGGTAGGTGGGTGGAGATCTTTGCCACTGGAATGCATTTTTTATTTATATATATATTTTTTAAAAATGGGTGTGACTGGAGTTCTGAGAATTTGCTTCAAAGACAATGAAGTCATCAGAAAGACAGGACCCTGAACAAGCCCCAGCACTGTGGCCTCTCCTGGCCTCAGGGCTTCCTGCTCCACCTCCTTCTCCCAGGAGCCATGGGGAGGGACAGCAGGTGTCTGGCCTCTTTGCTGAGACCTTCTGGGTAGCCTGGCCAGCAGGGAGGGGCTGGGCTACCTGAGCTGGTGGCTCTGTGAGACTGGGCTTCAGCCCCTGGGAGGTGAGAAAGTCAAGTGGAGCTGGAAACTCCCTGGAGGGAAGGGAGGACAGACTAGAACCTGGCAGTCTGCCTGGAGTGGGGAAGAAGAGAGGGCCTGAGGCAGGGTGGATGGGGAGTTGGGGGGGGGGCTGGAGTGACAGTTATCTGGAGTAGTCATGGCCTAGAGTGACAGCAGCAGCCAGGACGTTTGCCAAATGAGGTCTAGTCCCTCACCCAACCTCTCAGGCGACTGGTCTCCCTGCATCCAGAATAGATGTGTAGTCAGCAAAGCAAGAGCCGTTGACTGGTTTTTGGACAGTGAACCTCTGCCCTTAGCGGTGCTTTGCTGGTTTTATAGAAGGCTTGAGGCCCGAACCATCGTCTCCTGATACCCTCGCACAGTGCATTCTGAAGGCCGATTCTGGATGTTTACATGCTCCGGACCCAGCCCTGCAGACTCCATATAGGCGCATGCCGTTGATGCTGGTGCAGGTTATCCTAGCAGCTGTGTGGTCTGGCACAATCCTGGCCTTCAGCGCCCTGAGGCCTGCCTAGAAGGAACCTTGTCTGGTGATGGCACTGTCTGGCCTGTGTTCTGACTGCTTTTCATGTTGCTCATAGCATTTTTCAGGCCTCAGTGTGGCCTTGGTAACAGCCAGAGAGCAAGCGTCAGTGGCTAGCCCTGTCTGTCTGCTGGCTCCTGTGGTCTCCTTTGCAAAGCAGGGCTGCGGGACACCCTCTCTCATACCTCTGCTTGCTGGGCTGAGGGTTCCTAGGGGTGGGAGGCTGACCAGGACAGGGCCTCAGCTGGTCTGTGGTAGGAACTATTTTGTGTGTGTGTGTGTGTGTAAGTACACATGTGTGTAGATGTGGGCATGCCAGAGGCTGATCTGTGGTGGGAACTATTTTGCATATGTGTGGGTACCCTGTGTGTGCTTACACATGGGCATGCCAGAGGCTGGAGGTTCTTCCTCAGTTCTACTTAGAATCTGTGAATAGATGGAGATGGATGTGTGGTGATTGGGTAGAAGAAGGGATGAGTGAATGAGTGGAGACATGGAAGGGCCAGTTAGCATGCTTAGTGCTCGCTCACTTCTGACAGACACATGCCTTTCAGTGCCCTGTAGAGCCACTCTGCCCATCACAGCACTTCCTGTGGTAACGGAGCTTCTATATTGATCTGTACTGAGTTGTGCAGTAGCTTGCATCTTCTTTGCTAGGACACAAGGTTCCTTTAAGGACCTGAGCTCTGATGGGGCTTCAGGCCTCTCTAGGACTCAGTGTTTATAATCTGACTTTGAATGATCTGTGACACCCTCCCAGCCCCCACTCCCTTCCTTGCCGTGTTCTCCACCCGTCCTGCAGACTCTTGATCCTGCCCAGCTTCCACATGTGTCTTTTGTGCTTTGGGTCTGAGCTTCACCCTTGGTGTCTCTGGAAATTCCAGTTTTTCTAGTTTAAAGCCGTTAAGTGTTTACTAAAGGAGAAAGGATTGTCTTTTCTATTTTTTTTTTATTAGTTAAAATTTTTAAGTTGGCAAAACTTTACCTGCCCTTCCCTTTTGGGAGAGCACATTCTGCCCTCTTGGAAGTCTTGAGGGCCTAGGTGCTGTGCTCCTCTGAAGCTGGGCCAGGCCTTCTGTGTTACTGGTCCCTGCTCCTGTGTGTGGTGCACTGAAGTGGGTCTCATAGCCAGCAGCTCCCCATCTCCTCCCCCAAACTGAACAGTGACTACCCTGTGCACTGTGGCTTCCTTGGGCCTACATCCTTTTACTTCCAAGAGCCTTCATTCTAACTCAAAAGTGTTCTGACTACTTTCACTTACCAACTGGCTCCTACCTATGACAGGCAACTCATTTGCCTATGTCCTGTGATGCCTGGGTTTTTGCTCAGATGGAGGGTCAGTGGCTCTGACAGTACCAGCTTGAGTCTCTGAGCAGAAAAGACATTACCCACCCACATCTATGTAGGGCATTTATTGAGTGATGGGACACGCGTGAGACAGAGGGCTGGGCTGGCCTCATCTCCAGGGTGTTTTCTGCACCCTGCAGTCTCTCTGTGTGGGTTTATGTGTCTGCTGTCTTAACTGGGCTAAAGCCCGTGTCCCTCATGGGCCAGGGACCTTGTGGCACACTCCATGCATTATTGAGCTCAGAGATCAGGTTGCCCAAGCTAACCTTACCTCGGTGTGGATGGAGGGGCTGCCTATGAGATGGAGATGCAGGAGGAAAGTGAGGAGGTGTGCTCCAGGGCTGAGGATGACTCAGCAGCATCTTATTCTGAGCTGCACACCTGGCTGTTCAGAGAACGCCAGATTCTGAGCCATGAAATCCTAGGAAAGGACGGAATGAAATCATGACAGTAAGCCCTGAGAAGATTTATTTCATCAAAATGGCATGGCTTGATAGGTGTGGCAGGAGGCTGAAGATCGAGAGATCTAGGCCATAGAGTGACCCTGTTTCAAGAAGAAAAATGACAGGTCAGAGGGGGTTCAGTAGATTAAGGCACCTGCTGCCAACCAAGCCTGACAACCTGGGTTTGACTCCAGTACCCGTAGAAAAAGCAAGCAAGAAAGGAAGGATGGGTAGGGCTAGCTCAGTGGTTAAGAGAGAGGACTTGCTGCTCTTCCAGACTTCCCCATTCCTAATCCCAGGGCCAGTGACTCACAATGGCCAGCATAGCTCCGGACAGTCTTACCACCCTCTTCTGTTCTCCATGGATCCAAACACACACAGAAACACACACATAGAAACACATGTGTACACATACACACATAGAGAGGGACACACACAAACACATGCACACAGAGAAAGAAACACATACACAGAGAGAACACACTCACGAAGAGAAACACACAACAGAGAGAGGTTGAAACATGCACACAGAGAAACACATATAGAAACACATGCACACACACAAAGAGCATATACACAGAGACACATATGTAGAGCACAGGTGCGCATGCACACACACTAAAAAGAAAAGACCAAAGCCAAGCAGTCTTTTACAGTTGCTATATGAGAGAATCAAGGCCGCAGGACTCACAGACTCTGCCCTGTTCTCCTCTGCTAAGATGGCTTGCAGAATTAGAAGCCATCACAGCACAGGTCTCAAGTGTGTGTGCTGCACGGTCAAGCTGGCGGCTCCATATTGGTAGTGCTGGAAGTGTACACTGTGAACTGAACATCCCAACCCACCCCAGGACAGCTGATTAACCACTTGCAGCCACGTGGAAGGTAACTGCATGGAAAGGCCCCAGTGAGCCAGGATGCAGCTTTGGTGCATTGGCAGGAACGGCTGCTGTGATCAGTGTTCTCTCAGGAACATCAGAGCAGACCCTGTGTTGACTCCCAAGGACCTGGAGTTGACTCAAAGGAAAGAACCCAGAGATGAGGTTGGTGTGGTTCATCTGAAGTTCAGTGGTCACAGCTCATAATGCCTTATACAAAAGTGCTGTATTTAACCCTACAGTTAATTCTTCATACGGATATCTACCCATACTGCTTGGATCTGTGGATGAATGATGTCCACTTTGTAAGCTCATGGATTAAGCTCAAGCATGAATCATTGCCTCGGATCTGGGAAGCGTTGTATGATTTCATCCCACAAGCACTCACCAGTACCTGCTGCATACCCTGCTCTCCTCAGACGCCCCCTCACTATGGGCACCAGGCCAGCACCCTGACACGAAAGGCACCCACTGTGTACAAAACCACAGAGTGGTGCTGCAGGGGGAGTGGGAGAGATCCTGGGTCCTGACCCTGCTCAGAAAGCAGTGCAACTTCCTGCGGGGTGAGCCACAATCAGGGACAGGACTGGGGGCGGAGACAGGGTGGCCTTCGGAAACTGAGGGAGAGGAACCTCAGATCAGCCATTGCTGGATTTCATCGTCAGTGACTGGACAGCTATAAGGCCTCTGCAGTGACACACTAGGCCCTGGGGTCCTGGGATCCTGGGTGAAGGAGCAGTGTGGCTACTCCCCAGAGTGTGGGTCGGATGAGCTGGGTGGGCCTGTGCTTTTGAGGGACAGGGGGCATGGTGGGGTGCTAAGCCAGTGGGGCAGAGACCAGCACTGTGGGAAACCATCTTTGGCATCGCAGGCAAAGCAAGTGGTTTGTGAGTCAGTGGAACTGGTATAAGGTGCATGTTTGGGGTGCTTGGGTATGAGGTGAAGGTTAAGGTGGTGGCACGGAGCCCAGGGTAGAGGAGTGTTGAGGTAGGTGGGAGTAAACGGGGTGCTGGTGGCTTTAAAACTCAAAGCCTGCCTCCCTGGGCAGGTGGTGGGACTCCTACCCTAGATGGGGGAAACCAGAAAGGGAGGTCTGAGCTAGAGGTGCCAGGAGCTGGGATGAAGTTGGTGCTGGGTGATGTGGGCTTGTTTGGAAGGACTGAGAGAAGCTGTAGGCTGAAACTGGGTACGCTGTTCACTGGGCCAGAGCTATACTGCCTTCTGCTTGGGAGGGGATGGAGGCCCATCCCCTGAGGGTTGAAACATAGCCTGGAAAGCCCCTACATAGTTTCAGAGCCTTGCTCTTGCAGAGGCCACACCGGAAAGAGGAGTTCTGGGGCAAACAGGGACACTGTGTAGACTGACAGCTCTACACATCCTGTCTGCACAGAACCCAGAATGTGGCCTCACTGGGAAACCAGGCCTTCTAGATGCAGCCAGACCCTTGAGGTAAAGTCATGCAGGACTTAGGGTAGACCCTCTTCCATTTTCAGGGTCTTCAGAAGATAAAGCAGTGGAGGGACTAGACACCCCTGAGGCCCCTTCTGGGTTTTTGAGAGGAATTTCTGAGCTCCAGCCAAGGAAGACCCCATGCTCAATTGACAGGACTGGGTTGCCACATTGCAAGCCTATGGCCAGGCAGGGCTGGAGATTGGAGGGTCTTCTAGAATAAGGGATGTCTTTCTCTTCTGCTGGGAAAATTGGACAATCCCTGGAGCCTAGAGCCTCCAAGGTCTACTACCCTCAGGCCCTGGCTATGGATAAGGTGATGGCAGGGCCCTTTGTCTTCACGGTTTGGAAAACATAAGTCTGGAGTGTCTCTCAGGCAGCTTTGTTCACAGAAGGTGCTGGGCTTGACTACTCATGGGCTGACCTGGAATACAGTAAAGCAAACGCTCCTGAGGGGGAAAGAATTTAAAGTGTCTGAAGGAAGAGAGAGATCTTAAGTTGAAACTTCAAATCAATGATGGCCACTCAGGAGGGCTGCATAGAAGGCTATGAGCATATGTGTGTGTGTTGGGGGGGGGGGTTGGGGAGTACATAAGTGTATGCTCTGTGAGGAGAGATGCAGCTATAGGTGTGTGCATCTGTGTGTGAGGCTGAGTCTTGAGACCATGGGTGTAAGGAGTATGTGATGGTGTATGTACAGACGTGCACATGAACATGTATGTGAGGTTATAACAGTTTGAGTGTGTGACCTGGGGTATATGATGCTGTAAGTGTACAGGTGTTCATGCAGAGCACACAAACTCAGGGCAGCCAAGCTCAGAGCTGTGTCAGGCAGGCCCCTGGGATCCAGGAGTGTCTGGGAGATGAAGTGCTCCCCTCAATAGACCTGAGATGGGCAAACGCCAAAGAGTGGCTGCTCCTTCCTTCCTTCTGCACACCGACAGCCCCTCTCTGTCCCTGTTTCTCTGGGCTCACCTCAGCTAGTGCAGAACCAGTGTGGGCGGATGGTCACATGCCCTCCTGACCTGAGCCTGGCCTGGCCTGGTACCAGAACACTTCCGTGGTGGGCTTACATGGCTGTGAAGGTATATAGTGGGTCAGTGATTCCTGTCACCTTCTGTCTCAGCAGATTTGTCCTCTGCGCCACAGAAGCAGCAGCCTGGGACTCAGTGGACCCAGCCTGGACACATTCAGTAGGAGAGGACTCCAACAGGATATTTAGCCCTGTAATCCATCACCTTTGTGTCACCTTCAGAGGGGGGTGTTCCTGATATTTAGGGAGTAGCACCTGTGGATGTGAAAACTGACAGCTAGCTCTGCAGAAGAGCCAGGTGCAGGGGTCACTGCGGCATCTGAGCCTCCTAACTTGCACCATCTCTCACTAGCAGTCGAGTATGTGTCTCAGGCAACATTCCCAGCCTACTAGCTCTCTGCCTCTGTACTGATTGGTTTTTGTCACCTTGAAACAAACTGGAGTCACCTAGGAAGTGAGAACTTCAATCGAGGAACTACCCTCCATTAATTGGCCCATCGGTGGCATTTTCTTGGTTAATGATTGATGTGGGAGGCTCAGCCCACCACTGGGTGGTGCCACCCCTGGGTTCTATAAGAAAGCAACCTGAGCAAGCCCTGGAGAGCAAGCCACTAAGCATCACGCCTCCACGGCCTCTGCTTCAGCTCCTGCCTCTGGGTTCCTGCCTCGAGTTCCTGCTCTGATTTCCCTCCATGATAGGCAATAGCTGAAATAAACCATTTTTTCCCCAAGTTGCCTTTGGTCAGTGTTTTTTTACAGGAAAAAAAAAATTTTTTTAAAGGGGATAAAAGCAAACTATGGCAGCCTTTGTGTGACCTCCGCTTTCTTCTCCAGGGGAGCATTGCCAGGTGAACGTTCGCTCGGGCCGCTGTGCCAGTGGAGTGTGCAAAAACGGGGGCACCTGCGTGAACCTGCTCATCGGAGGCTTCCACTGTGTGTGCCCGCCCGGCGAGTACCAGCACCCCTTCTGTGAGGTCAGCACGAGGAGCTTCCCCCCGCAGTCCTTCGTGACCTTCCGAGGCCTGAGGCAGCGGTTCCACTTCACGGTCTCCCTCGAGTGAGTGCGGCCTGGGCGTGCGGGCATCCCCTGGGAAGGCGTCCTTCGGTCTGCACACCTCAGCTTTCTGGGTGGTTGAGGGGGCTTGCTCCTCGCAGGCCGTTGCACCAACTTCTCAAGGGTAGGGCCATTTGCTGAGATGTTGATGGGGGAGGTGATTTCAGCACAGTGGCAACAGAGTGTCCGTACCAAGACTTCTGAGAGGGGACCCCCCCAAATCCCAGACCTGGAAACTAACCTGGCTCCTCTGGTCCTGCCCACCAGCCTGCCATCTCAGTCATCTGGTCCTTCCTACCTGCTGACATCTCAGTGGCCAGTGGGGCAGGCCCAGGAATCAGACCTCCCATGAGTGTGTCACAGGCAGGCTTCTGAGGCCCCAAATCCCCAGCCCCAACCCTGGTCTATAACAGGCTGACTGTGTGCTGTCTATACCTTCATCCCCAGAAGAATCTAGATGTTACTTAAAATTTTTTGAATCTATTATCTGGGGCTGGGGAGATGGCTTACTTGTTAAAGTGCAAACGTGAGAACCTGAGTTCAAATCTCCAGCACCTATGTAGAAGGCCAGGCACAGTAGCACATACATGTGTTCCCACAGCCAGAGAGGCAGAGACAGGAGGATCCCAGGGATTGCCCGTCTAGCCAGTCTAGCTGAATTGGGGAGCTCTGGGTGCAGCACTCTTTATTCAAAATCTAATGTGTGAAGAGTGATGGAAGACACCTGACAGCCTCGGGCCCCTACATATGCACACACGTGTACAAACACATGCACACAAAATACCAAATGAACTCAACTGGA
Organism: Pachyuromys duprasi; assembly: GCA_028658305.1. Taxonomy (NCBI): domain Eukaryota; kingdom Metazoa; phylum Chordata; class Mammalia; order Rodentia; family Muridae; genus Pachyuromys; species Pachyuromys duprasi. Next base: position 15,865,938 of record CM053752.1, read on the forward strand.
TTCTAGGCAGTGTGAGTCTGTGACAGTTGATCAGTTAAAAGAAAATCTAGGATTTCCATTTTGAAGATTTCTGCTAGGTAAGTCGAAGAGGGTGAGGTTTCCTACTGAGTGTTTTTTGTGCGTGTTTGTAGTAGCTGTCTGCAGACCACGCTTTCCCCGAAAGGAGCATGGTATTCTCTGTCCTCTGTGTGGGCTACTCCACAGCCTCTTTCTTCCCTGAGCTGCCTGCTGAGACCCAGACCTCTTAGGATGGACCGAGCAGGAGTGTGTCCTGGAGTTCTGCCCTAAAGATGAAGCCTACCAGCAGTGTCCTTAGGACCACGCACAAGTGACTTCTTGTTCCTCTCTCTCATGTACCATGGGCCAATGAGATCCCTCTCATTGGTGCATGGTAGGGAGGTCTGAGGATGCGGGGTGGTGCTGGCGGTTGGCACCCACTGTTGTCCCCCCACCCTCCACTTGCCTGATGAAATGAACAGTGTCTGCCTATTGGCACAGTACACACTGAGCCCTGAATCACCAGGCTGGGGTGATTGTTCTGTTTGCCCCTTTGTGCCAAGACTCCGCTCTCCATCCAGAGGGCTGCCCCTTATGACACAAGCCTGCAGAGCAAGGGCTACAGAGGACCCCATGAATAGCCCCCTTCCACATCAGAGGACTCTTGTGTCCCCTGGTGAATGTATTGTATGATGGGCATGAGCTGGGGTTATGCAACTTTGGGGTATAGTCATGGCTGCCTCCCACTTTGGTGTGGCCAGCAGCTCACAGTTATATGCATTGTGGTGACTTTCGGTGACTGCCTTAAAACTCAAAGCCCACAAAAAGACAGAAAATTCCCCCAGAGGACCAGAGGACCTCCAGTCACTTAGTTTCCTGGGGCACACATCCTGGAAGCTGCTGAGGCCCCTCTTACGGCAGAGAGCTGCCCAGCCCGGCTGCATTGCCTTGTCTCAGGTGGTTTCTGTCATGGCCCGTCTCCTTTTTCCAGTTTTTGTTTGCCAAGTGCTGGGGCTCCCAAGGGGGCCCCACTCCCAGCTGCCTTTCATTCCCTTTGTTCTTGGCTCCATCTCCTCTGGCCCCTCAAGCCTTGGTTTCTATTTCTGTCTTTCCTCATTTCACTTGCATTGTTCCCACCCTCCCCTCAGCCCTGGGCCCCGTCTCTATTTCTCTCTCTTTAGCAATGGATGGTGCTTGCCAGGGAGGCACCATGTAGGAGGGATTAGCCTGGACACAGAGAGTCCAGGATCAGATGCTTCCACAGGTCTAAGAGGCTTAAAGACATGGCACCTGCCCATGCAGAGACATCCTCGATAAAAGAACATTGTGGGGTCTCATTTGATCTGTAGTATAAGATAAATTACGTGTGTTCTGTATCCAGACACTCTTCTAGTTGGTAAGCAGGCTGTGTGTCACCCTTTTGAACATGTTTCCTCCCTCCCCCCTTCTCTGTCTCTGTCTCTCCCTGTGTATGAGAGATAGTAGATACCTTCTCTACCCACTCTGCATTATATTTATCGAAGCAGAGTCTCTCACTAAACCCAGCACACACCAAATTCAGATAGTCTAGCAGACCCTGAGGATCCCATCTCTGCCTCCTGAGTGCTGGGATTACAGGTGGCTACCCTTCCTGTCTGCCTTTTGTCTGTGGAATTTACACTCTGATCCTCATGCTTGCACCCGTAAGCCTCCATCCCACTCAATCCCTTTTCCCGCCCCACATGGAGTCTTTTCACACTCTGTGGACCACCGTCGCCATGTTCGCCAAGGCTCTACTGCATGCATCAGGTTTGGTGGGCTGTTAGTGTCTCATGTGATGAGAGAGTGCTGGGGCAGATTCTTTCCTGAACCCCCTCTGCTCACTTCCCAGGCTCACTCCCCATGTCACCCCTGTGTATCTTCACGTTCCCTGGGGTCCTTCACTGTGTGACATGGTGCTCGCCCACAGGTTTGCCACCCAGGACAGGAACGCCCTGCTGCTCTACAATGGCCGCTTCAACGAGAAGCATGACTTCATCGCCCTGGAGATCGTGGACGAGCAGCTGCAGCTCACGTTCTCCGCAGGTGGGGCCTCCTGTCGTGGCCATGGCCGGTGTGCCTCCCAAGGCACCGCTGTCCTCCCAGCGTCTCCTAGCTGCCGACACTTCCAACCCTAATTCTGCGTCTAGAAATCCGGCCTCTGGAATAAATCGGAGTACAGGAAGATGTCGATGGCATTGTAGTGTTGCTTGTAGTGCTAATGCCAGGCAGGGCCTGTTTCCTCAATCAGAATCAGTGCAGTAATGGGGACAGAGAGACAGACAGCTCAATAGTTAAGAGCACTTGCTGTTCTTGCAGAGGACCTGGGCTCAGTTCCCAGCATCCATGTGGCAGCTTACAATTATTTGTAACTCCAGTTCCAGAGTCTCCAATGCCCTCTTCTGCCTTCCTTGTGTACCAGGCACACATATATACATGGAAGCAAAACACTCATACACATAAAATCAAAATACTATCACTAATAATGTGCAATGGACCTGCAAATTTTGTGGTGACTTCCACCAGCATGTGAGGACCAGGCAGGCACAGATATGGGGACTAGGGAGTGGGGGGTGAGAGGGGCCAGTCTTATCTAACTCCACCTTTCAGGTTAAAGCCATTGATATAGGGGACTGGGCGGGAGATGGCTTCCAGTGGTGGCCCTGTCAAAGAAAAGTGCACACAGCCAATCTCTCTGAGCAGCGTGTCTACCCTGTGGGCTGGAAGCCTGATTGGAGGTCCTGTACCCTCTCTCTCTCTGTCAGGTGAGACCACGACAACAGTGACCCCACAGGTCCCTGGAGGTGTCAGTGATGGGCGGTGGCATTCGGTGCTGGTGCAGTACTACAACAAGGTAGGAAGGAGGGTGATGACCCAGTGGCTTTTCCCCTTAGGATGATGTTTGTACTCCGTGATGTAAAAGCAAGCACTGTTGGAAGGGAGTGGAGGGTATAATGATGTCAACAGAAGGTTCTGTGAATGTAGCCAAGCCTTGAACTGGAGCTGTGGGGACAGGCAGGGTCTCTGATACACTAAGACAAGACGCAGAGAATTTGTTCGTCTGTGGTTTCCTTCGGTTCCAGCCTGGTCACACAATGCCCAGATCCAGGGCTGCCCTGAGCTGTGACTGCAGGGTGTGTTCTCGGCTGTGAAGTCGGGTGTCTTGGGTGTGTTTTGCAGCTTTTTGGCTATAAGGAAACACAGTCACTTCTGTGTCACAAGGTCATGTCCTTTCCTGGGCTGGGATTTTGCATGTACACACACCTCTGCTTCCAACTCTGGGTCTCACTATGAGTCCACGCTGGTCTATCCTGCCCCTCACTGAGGCTGGCCACAACCCTCCTCAGACTTTCTAAGACCCAAGTCCAGGTTAGACCACCAGCAGATGAGAGATGAGGGACACCCCTTCTGTGCACCTTGTATGGTAACAAAGGCATTTTCTGAATTTCCTGTCCATGGTACTTCAGGCCTTTGGATGGAAATAGAAGGAGGGGTTGCCAGGACCTGGGGCCAAAGGTTCTCTGGGGACCTTGAGGGACATTGAGCTGGTCATCAGTGCTTGGACTGGGGGTTAGACTAACCCCAGGCCTGTCTCCAGTGGGGGTCCTTGTGTTACACAAGGCACAATTGCCAAAGAGAAGAGCGAGTCTCTGCTGTCCACACTGTCCTATGTCACAGACTTTCATTTGATGGTGAGGTGATGGCCCTGTGGATTTGGAGGCACTTTATCAATATAAAGGATGCTACTTGCACATCGCCTGTAGCCCCATGAGAAGCAGTAGGATGTGGGTCCCTCCTCTCGGGATTTGCTTTCCTTTCTGTGAGGTCTTAATCCCACATTATTTCTGAGCTATTTCTTTGTGGGTGTCATGCCCTGGTCCCCCATAGTCCTCTCCCCGACCAGGTTCTGTATTGTAAATCAGTCATTCCCACCCTGTTCTCACCCCAAGAGAAAGTGCACCCTGCAAACCATTCACATTGTGGCTAGATGATAGTTGTGATCTCGGGCACACAAGTGAGGGCTGAGCTACTGTGACTGGGGCACCAGGAGCCTCTGGAGCTTGGGACTGCTTTTCTGCATCCCTGTGGAGAGGGGCATGGTCGCCTGGGATGCTCAGGCACTTTGATTGCTTGGTCCTTGTTGTCTAGAGCTAGACAACAGCTCTAGACAACAGAACTCCCAGGAAGCAGAATTTACTTAGCTCAAGGACAAAGTGTCTGTGGTTTGGGGCCCCAAATACATCCTTCCTTGGGTCCTGATATTTCATACACTTTTGAGTGGAAAGAATGACAGATAATCCTGAGGAGGGATGCCCTTGTAATCCTTCAAAGAGATGATGGCCTTGCTGGCCTCTGCTCCCAGGAAGAACATCCAGGAACATTCACTCTGTCATCTTGTGGCACTCACCATGGTCCTGTGGCTTCTCTTGTGTGTTCTTCCCACCATCTAGACCTTCCTATCCTAGGTGGACACTCCCAGTGGCTTGTGCTTCCAGAATGTATAAGCCTGTCGGAATGAACCACAGGGAACCCTGGGATGTCAGGGAAGCACGGGTTATATTTCTTTCTTGCTTATGTCCGAGACACACATCCACACTACAGGCCTGCTACTGAGGGAGGGCTGGGTGCAGGAGGTTGAGCCAGCCTTGGCTTCCCTGTTAGAAGCCTCTGTACCTGTCTGATGTGATCAGAGTGACAGCGTGTCCTGTGCTTGAATGGGACCCAGACCAACACCTGGCATTGACCTCTCAGCCCAGTTGTGAATTCTCTGTCCCATGAGCCAGCTCAGAGGAGCACACCATTACAGAAGGCTGCCCCAAATGGCCCAGAGGAAAGAAGGGCCCCGTGCCAGAGGCTCAGCAGGTAGAGGTGGATTAGCGGGATGTATGGCTCCCTTTCCAGGGCTGGGTCCTTTCAACAGCTCCTTCCACCTCCCAGTGAACAAACAGAGCCCTGAGCACAGGATTAGGCCTTTTCTGGGCTGGTTTCTTTCTCTTGCCCCAGGGTATTTTAGGGAGGAAGCCAACCAGTCTCCTGTATATCCTTAAGCCTTCATGTGTGGGTTGAGTGGGCCACACAGCAAGGAATGTTAGCGGAGATTACAGTATCTGTCTATGGATGGCCCTGGTGTGTCTATCTGGCTCAGCCTTGGAGGGGGCTGATTTTACCTGCCCAGGTGCAGGGATAACATACTTTAGATCGGTGTGTCTGGGAAAACCCGTCAGGCTGGCAGCAGGCACTCCAGTCTATAAGGAGACTGTGAAAGTGACCTGTCTGGGTGGGTCACGTAGTTGGGTCCCTGTTTCATCGTTGTCATTATCATCATCATTAATGGCATCTCTGTTCCTGGTCTCTGGCAATAAAATGTGAAGTGACCTCAGGCTACTGAAGATGGCTGTGGGAAGGTGGCCTGAGGAGAGGTGCAAGATGATGAGGGAGGGTGAGCCACACTTAGAGGGACTCAAACCTTGTCCTGATGGTGACCTTAAGTTCAGTGGGTCCAGCAACAGAGGGGAAGCTCCTCTGCATCCCTTCTCTAACTGGCCGTGCTGGTCCTGAGAATACTTCACCTACTCCACTGATGACACCTAGGTTTGGCTTTTTTAGCTATTGCGGAAATGCATTTGGAGACTTGAGCATCTTCCTGGCTCTGCAGTGAGGGTGTGGAGTTGACTGCTGGCTATGGCTGTCTCGTCTGCCCTGCTCTCCCTGAGTGCTGGCTTTCCACAGGCACAGGGAGGTGGACAGGCCCAGGGAAGGTGGTAGCGGAGCTGTGTGTGGCCTTCTATCCTGGACGAGCAAGCACTGAGGTCAGAGGCCTGAGGAGGACAGTGTCTGTGGCCCTAGGGAACCCTCTACAGACCTTTGAAATGAGGGCAGGCAAAGGCAGTTTCCTCTTTCTTTCTGCTTAATGACATTTTCAGTGGGAAGGCCTATTGGTTAAGTCCGCCTTCAGGGAAACAGGAGCATGTTGGAGTTGGTGGTGGCTCTAGGGAGGGATTTTATAGGCAACCACTGCTCCTGCCCCTGGAGCTTCACACAGCTTTTCTCTGGAAGCACTGGGGAGGTTTGGCTGGGTGGAGATTTGTGGTCATGGTCTCACTGTAGACTTTTTTTTCCCCTGAGGCTTTTGTAAAGGCAGTTAAGCATCTCCATCTGTGGTGTATGATGGCTGATTTCAGTAAGGGCATTTGAAGTCATTTCTTTGAACTTGAAATTCAGGTTTTGATGCTGCGTTTCTTTTATGTCACCTTTCAGCACCCAGAAGTGTTTGTGGTGTTAGAAGAGGAACACTACCCATATCCCAACTCGCAGTTGTATCTGGTTGCTTCCAAAAGAGGGCGCTGTCTGGAGGACAGGGAACCTTCAAATAGCCACTGGGCACTTGGCTCTCTGGAGCACGTCTTTTGTTTCCTGGGGGGGGGGGGGTCTGGCTATACCTTGTTTTGCTCAGGGAGCCCCAGTGGGTGCTGGGGACACAGGCACACAATGAGTGCCACCCTCTAGCATGTCTCAGGGACTGACTAGACTAAGGATGCCACACAGACACATACGTGTACAGGAAAGCTGAGATCAGATGGCCTGTGCTTGCCCTGATGGAGGGCACCAACTGTGACCTTGAACCCCACTGTGCGTGCATGCATGCTAGTTTGGGTTTTGGTTTATCTGTTTTTTGTTTTTTTTGTTTTGAGACAGTGTCTCTGTATTATGTAGCTCTGGTTGTCCTGGAACTTGGCTGTGTAGACCAGCCTGGCCTCAAACTCACAGGGATCCACCTGTCTCTGTCTCCCAAGTAGTGGGAATAAAGACCTGCACCACCACTCAGCCTGTATGTATAGCTCACACATCTGAATCAAGGAAGGTGTATGGCATACAGCTGAACAAGGAAGCAGATTTAGCTAGTCCTGGTTGAAGGTGTCTATAGGGAAGCGTCTGGGCCACGGTCATCCCTGAGGAAGAAGCCACAGTCGATAGTTTCTATACACGCTGTTAACATTTCCACTTGGACCAGAGGAAGGCTGTCCCACCCCTCTGAGCCTCACCCAGGGAAGGCTTTGCCACTCCCATGAGACTGAGGCATCGAGGTCTTTGACACAACCATGCCTGTGTCAAATAACACACATCACTCTGGACTCCATCACTCTCCACATGAGGAGTCAGTTAGGAGGACTATCCCCACTGCCTTGGGTCAGGGAAACAGGGGTATCATGGATTTGGCTGTGGTGAGGCTTGTGTGCCCAACTTGAACACATGGGGCAGTGTGCCTTTCCTGTGGGTAAGCTTAGGATATGGGCAGGAACTAGGGCATGAGGTCAGGGGGTAGTTTTCATGAAGGGATTAGGAGGTGAGAGGCTTCTCCACCTAGTACAACTGGCATTTGGGGTTGACAGCTCCTTGTGACAAGAAGGGCCATTCTGTGTCCCTGGCCACTACTCACAAGATGTCACTGGATCCATGTCCTACTGAAGAATGTCTCTAGTTGTTACTAAATGTCCTCAAAGGATTGTCTCCTTCTGGGATAGAGATATAAAGGTTAGCTGCGGGGACAGGAGTAACTGAAGCTGGGAGGGGAGGCGGCTGGGTGGTAGCAGCAGGCAGCTTGTCTTTAAGGACACTCAGCCTTCAGCATCTAGCACAGGGACATCACTGTGTTGACTGTCTTTGTCACTCTGGCCTCCTGCTGCTGACAGGGCTTGTGAAGTTCCTCCCATGTCAGGCTGGCTATCGGGTGCTTAGGTCCTTCCTGTTCAAGGGATGACTGGGATGGTGATCCTCCTCCCCTTCCATCATCATCATCCAGGGCAGTATTTTTAGTTTGTTCCATCAGTTCCATAGTATCCCAGTCAGTTAAGCCCACCAATCCAGCCCCTCAGTAGCAGGTTTTCTTGCATCTTCCCTTTGAAACATGCACAAGCTCAGTCTTCGTTTCCCAGCTTGACGTGCATAGAGTCTGTTTACAAACACCCCATAGTTAGGGAGTAAATGTGTGATCAAGTAAACTGCATTAGCTGTGAGAAGAGTGATGCTATACAGATATGATCTTGATTAAAAAAAAAAAAAGAAAAAGACAAATCATTGCATGGGAATTGTAAAATATCAGGACTGGAGAGATGGCTCAGGGGTTAGGGGCACTGGCTGACATGAGTTTGGTTCCCGGCATGCACTTGGCAGCTCACAGGCATCTGTAACTCCAGTTCCAGGGGACAACTCCTCTTCTTGTTCTTCCAGATACTGCATGTTGAGTAGCACACATACACGTGCAGGCAAAACACCCATGCATGTAAAAAACATCTAAAGCAGTTCCCAAATATTGTTTCCAAAGGACAGATAATAAATCAGGTTGACATGATTGATGTCAGTGTGGCTTGCGGTGTTTTCCTTGTCTGCATAAATCTGCTGAGGAGAGGTTTGGAGAAAGGGTTGCCATTGCTGGTACAAGACTGAAGACACTCTTAAGAGGGGGGCTCCAGCAGAAAGGCTAGAGAACTCTCCTCAGAACCGACACCCCTCTCTCTGACTGGGATTTGGGGAGTATCTGTGCTCAAGGTGACCTTGTGCTGACCTCTAGATATGGATGTTATTCTTAGGGATTGCCTGGCCCTGGCTGTGTTCGCTCACTTGGCCTGTTCCCATAGTTCAGATAGTGAAACCCCAAGATCCAGAAGATGTGAGTTGTGATCCTACCTCTACTGCCCTCATGACAAGGGATAGGGGGTGTCCCTACAATTCCAGAAAACCCAAGGGCCCACTCTCAGACAATAGACTTGGGCAAGTCTCTCCCTAGGACTTCCAGGTGTTTGTTTGTCTCTTTGTTTGTTTGTTTGTTTGAGACAGGGTCACACTGTGCAGGTCTGGATGTCCTGGAGCTCACTAAGTAGACCAAGCTGGTCTTGAACTCCCAGAGACCTGCCTTCCTCTGCCTCTCAAGTGCTGGGATTTAAGGTGTGCACCACCGTACTGGTCAAGGGACCTCCAGGTTCTTAAAGGCATGAAGTCTCAAGGCGGTACTGAGGACATGTGTTGCCAGTGGCACTGTCCAGGCTGTTTGCAAACAGCAAGCAAGGTAGTTATGTTTGTCAACGAGGATGCGAATTCAGGTGGATCTGTGATCCTTCAAAGCCCTTCCGTGTGTCAGCTTGCACACACCTGAGTTACCGGTAGAACATCAGTGGCAAATGAACCGTTTTTGGTCTTTTTCTTTTGTACTTTTTTGTTTTCAACAAATCTTCAGATTTGAAGACTATACAAGATAAAGACGCCACATTTTCATGAAGTTAATTGAGCTTTGCAAAGCGCCTAAAACTGTGCTGACCAAGGGTGCAGCAAAGAAAGCTTCCTTTTTTTTTTTTTTAAGTCTCCCATTGCACCAGGCCCTCTTGCCAACAAAGGGGAGTGTGGTGTTTCACATGAGCCTGTGGGAGTGCACCCCAGGGGTTCGGTTACCATAAAAGCTCTCATTGTCCACAAGCCTGAGCCTGGAGTGTGAATTAGTTGTTTCTTTTCCGGCTGTGTTTCCTGCCGGTTCAGCGAGCTCCTGTCTGGCCTACATAGGTATTCCATAAATATCGAGTAGCAACACTTCCATACAGGCACATTCCGACGCCTCTCAGTGGGTCACAGGGTGATGTCTGAGACCCTGGTTATCTCTCTTCCATCTCCACCCTTGGAATGTTAAATGGTTCCCTTGAAGCCAAGCTTTGTAGGTAATAGAAGCCAGCCCAAAGGGGCCTGGAATGGCCATCGAGCCCTGTGGGAGAGGCCGCTGGGTGCTTCAATGGTAGTGACAGGGCATGCAGCAGGTACTAGGACACACCCTGTCCTTGGCAGCTGGCAGAGTTGGGAGATAGGGTGCCTGGCTTCCTTCCCCAAACACAGGCTGGTCAGATGGTAGGGAGCCACCTGCATGGAAAGTTCACAGCTCCCAGGCTTGCCCTGGGTCTTTGTGTTCCATTGCTCTGTTGTGGAAAGTCCTCCAGGAGCTAGGTGGCCTGTCACAGGGTGTGTCCTGTCTAATGGGATGGGTGCTTTTTCCGGTACCCTCCATCTGTCTCAGCCTCTCTTACTTTGTGTGACTTGAGATGCAATTGCTGCAGCAAGCCTGTTCCCTCTTCTCCACCCTAGTGCAGGGACCACATACCCTGACATCTTGCCTGGTGCTAGGGTGTGTAAGTCCAGGGTGGTCGTTGTGGTTCTGGGAGGAGATGAGGAAACTGAGGAACAGAACTATACAAGGCAGGAGATACACGACTGCGACACATCTCCTGTGCCTTCCGTCTGCTGATGTGTCAGTGGCTCTCAGATGTGCCGTCCTCAGCCTGACATGTGCTCTCCTCCTGTGACTGCCCCTCTGCTTTCTGTAGCAAGCTCGTGCTTTCTCCTACCAGTTCAACATTTATCTCCACCAGGAAGGTTTGGGCTTGTTGCCCTCAGGATCTATCAGTGAGGAAGACGGAGGTACTCTGAGGTGAGGTCAAAGACAAGGAGCTGAAACATGGGGTCTCCCTGTTGTGTCCCAGACTAGGGGTAGGTGGGTGGAGGGCAGAAAGACGTCAGTCAGGTCCTAGCTAGAGTAGTCCAGGCTTTGTAAGAGTGATTTGTTAAGAATGTGTAGGATGCCGCCTGTATGCATGAAGTGTGAGACCAGCTGACGAGTGTATGCTCTTGAGTGTGTTCATGTAAATGCTGGCGAGCATCTGGGTGAGTGTGCATGTATCCATGCATGTGAGTCGGTATGAGCATTCATCGGCAGACGAGCCCCAGTGAGGGTGTGTTGAGAATGCAGTGTGTGGTGTAGTGTGGTGTGTGGCCCACACTGCCTGTAAGCTCTGGCCTGTGCGCTCTCATGTCACCCAGGCTACCTCGTTGGATAGCCTAGGCTTAGTGGGTCTTGTCTCAGATATATGGGATATGCACTGGTAAAGGAGAGCCCAGGAGTTGTTTCTCAGGTGTACCCTTCCCCCACCTGCCAGATTTCTCTGGTCAGGACAGCCAGACCTTTGCCTTTGTCTTTAATGGGAAACTCAAGAGAAGCAAGGACTTAACAACTTTGTTACCGGAGCACAGCTGCACGCACACGCTGGGGGCCTCCTCGGGGAGAAGGCACACTGAGGTGGTCAGTGAGGTGATCAGTAGAGTGCCTGTGCAAGCCCGTGGATGGCAGACACTGCAGGACGGACTCAGGACTGCTGTTGGAGAAATGATGGCACCCCCCTTCGCCTCCTGCAGCCATTCCTGGGCCCCGGCCATCTGTGAGTTCTTTGATATGAATGTTGGTTGGTCGTTCCTGACACCGGGTGTGAATCCATTCACGTCCTGAGCCTTGCCCTGCCTGCATCTGGTTTCAGAGGCACCCCACTCTGCCCGCCCCCAAGCTGAAACCAAACCCCCATTGGCCTCCCAATGAGGAATTGTCTGTAGCAGGTTAAAAGACTGCAGAAATGTGAGCACTATGGAGGACCAAAGGCTTTTATGTGCACACAAAAGCTCCCTGCAGATACTTTAGGCATCTAAGTGGAAGCCGTCGGGAGGGGCCGTACACTGGGAAGAAAATCCGCTGCAGGAAAATGAAAGGGGCAGGCCTGGTGATGCTTTGGCATCAGGAGTCCGGATCTGCACAGGTTGGCAGAGCTGGCCTTTGGGGGCCTCATCTTGATGTGCTCAGTAGCTCTTGGGTTTCTTGAGTGGGAGGAGCTACTGTGGTGGCCCCGCCCACTGGCTGCTTCCACTTGCCTGTGTGTGTGTGTGTGTATGTGTGTCTATCTGTGTGTATGTGTGTGTGTGTTGCACGTGTGTCTTGGGTACATGTGACTGTGTCTTGTGTGTATCCTACTCTGAGCAGCCTGTGTGGGTAGGGTGGGACACTGAGGTACAGATGTGGAGCGTGTAGACACTGCTGATGGTACAGACTCGGCTTCAGGTATCATGTGGTGCTCGGCAGTGTGGTTCCCGCCTCTGTTCTGTGTGTATTGCACCACTTTGCCCAAGTGTTCTGGCCTGGCCACTGCTGACCGTTCTGTCCTAGAGATGATGCCTAAGGTTCAGTGGGGTTCGGTTCCTCAGGCTTGGGAGGAACCTCATGTCCTGGTCTGATCGGACTGTCTGCTGTTCAAATGCAGCCAGCCCTAGGAAAGCTAACCATCCCATGCCCAGCACCCTACACAGGAACAGAGGAAAACCCTGAACCTGCCACACGCTCCTTTTCTTTTGTATAAAGATGTGGCAAATTTTTAAAAGTTCACTTTAAAGATGCTGGGCGGTGGTGGCGCAAGACTTTAGTCCCAGAACTCAGAGGGCAAACGCAGGTGAATCTCTGAGTTCAAGGCCAGCCTGGTCTAAAGAGTGAGTTCCAGGACAGCAAGAGTTACACAGGGAAATCCCATCTGGAAAAGAAACCAAACACAAGTTAGAAAGCTGCCCATTTTGTCCTGTTCTTTTCCCTCCTCACCCTACCTGGACCCTGGGAAACCCAGTCTCTGAATAAGCTGCTCGGGGTGCCTTCACCGCCTCCAGGGGCTTTTCCACACTCATTCCGTGTGTCACCTTCATGTTAGGCCATCTGTTTTTGGCTGATGACCAGCAGAAGCCACCCAGGGCCTTGCTACCAGCTCTGACCCTTCAGAATGGAGCCAGGCTTCAGTCTGTCATCAGCGGCTGCTCCTTATCAGCAGGAGCTGCTCCCCCCCTATTTTTTATGCCAGCTCTTGCCCTCCTCCCTGTCTGTGCTTGAATGCCCCGGTGCTGAGCTGTTGGTTATGAACTGTAGTGTGAGGATCACAATTTCGTAAATAGCAGCTTAGCCTCATGAAAGCCTCCGAGTGTAAAGGCTGTTTATACCCACCCTCTGAAGACCGCACACCCATTCCCAAAAATGTAAATTACATGCTACAGAGATGATATGGGGTTCATGCAGCCTGGGGATGGTCCTTCTTTCTCAGCATGGTACCTAACACTTAAGCATCCCTAATGGGTACCTCACCAATCTCCCAAAGCAAGCTGCTGCTCCCAAGTGAGAAAACAGATTATTTTCCATAACCCTTAACTACTACTTGACACAGAGGTGGACTCCCTAAGGAAATAGATAATCAGAGATTGACCTAAGACACTTGGCCCCCTAAGCTTCAGAAGAAAGGTTTGTGGGAGTCTCATGTATCTTAGTTGACACTAAAATTCTTCTCACGTCAACAGGACAGATGGTCTAGTGTGTGTATGTGTCTATGTATATGAGTATCTTAGATTTTTTTAATTTATTACTGTGAAGAGACACCATGGCTGTGACATCTCTTACAAAGGAAAGCATGTAATTAAGGTTGGCTTATAGATCAGAGGTTTAGTCCATTATCATCATGGCAGGAAGCATGACAGCAGGCAGACGTGGTGCTGGAGAGAGGTACCTGGGCATTCTACACCTTGATTGGCAGGCAGCAGGAAGAGAGAGCGACCCTTGGCCTGGCTTGAGCTTCTGAAATCTCAAAGCCCACCCACAGTGACATACTTCTTCCCACAAGGCCATACCTACTCCAAGAATGCCATACTTTTTTAATAGTGCCATTCCCTATGAGCCTATTGGGGGCCATTTTCTTTCAAACCATCACAATGAGTGAGAGAGAGAGAGAATGAGTATATGTCTGTGTATATGTGTGTGTTCATGCATTCATATTTTGAGGGCTCAAATATGTATGCAGGTGCACTTGTATTTTGTGGAGGTCAGAGGTCATTATCAGATATTTTCCTCAGTTGCTCGCCACCTTAGGTTTTTGTACTGAACTTGAATCAGCTTGGCTGGCTGGCCAGTTCTGGGGATCCGCTTGTCTCTGCCCCGCCCCACCTTCCACCCAGTGTTGGAATTGTAGGCACACATGGCCACACTGAGCTTATATGTGGGTCCTGGGGATCTGAACCCCAGGTCCTCCTGCTTGTATGGCAAACAAGTTATTCAGTGAGCCTAGATACTTAAATCTTAAATCCTACCTTATAGCCATTGAAATTACTGCCATGAGCTTGTTTAGGGCAGATGTTAGGAGGAGTGGGGGAGGAGGACTCACACAGGTGGCTACATGGCAGAACCACCCACTGTACTTCTCCAGGGTATGTGCCCTGAGCAGACGGACTCACGCACCCGGGTCACACACCTCAGACAGTTGGTTGAACTGCAGTGCCAGCAGCTCCGTGCTTCCAGCCCTGTCCCCATCAAACAGGTGCCTCCTTTCTATGAGAATTTTGAGGTTTCATGCTGAATGCGCTACACAGTCATTTCCTGTTAAAAGGCATTAAGGGTGATTTAATTATAGTCTCCGTTTTTTGGTTTTTTTTATATAGCTGTTTCCAGTAGTACAGAGAAACATGTTAACACAAGCAAGCCAGCACTGTTAAAGCAAGAGGAGGCACTGGGCCTATGGGTGTCTGTTGTTTTTCATTTGAGATGTGGTCTTGCTTTGTTGCCCAGGCTGACCTAGAACTCCCAAACTTAAGTGATCTTCCAATCTCAACCTTTTGAGTTCTAGGACTGACTGTAGGTGTGCCAGTATACCTGTTTGGGCCTATTGGGCTTTTGGGGTGGGGGGCATGGAGGAGAGCTGCTGCCAGGCTCTCTGTGGGGAAGGTGGAGTCTCGTATCTTGTGTGCTGGTTGTAAGGCCTTGGTGACACCAGCCTGGGTTTATGCTCACAGCACCTAGGGACACAGGCCTTGGTACCCCGATGTGGAGGTCAGAAAGGAAATCCAGTTGCCTGTGTCAGCACAGCCCACTAGCCCTCTGGCTGTTTGCCTGTTTCTAACACTCACTTGAGACCACCATACCTTTTGTCTAGCATGGACAGTGCATTTGGCTCCTTTTCTACTCCTAGAAGGATTTCAGAGGATACCAAGAGCTTGAGACCATGCCGGCTGCCAGGAAAAGAAGCCATCCCTGGGTGGCAGCCGCAGTCCCCTCAACAGGCAGAGGCTTCACTGTGGCCCCTGGGCTGAAGGAGGTGGGAGCCCAAGCTGGTACATGAGGTCAGCAGAGGGGCCAAGGCCAAGAAGTTCCTGAGGAGTGGGTCTGGCCTGGAAGCAGGGAAGAGGCCACCTCAGGCCAATGAAGGGATGAAGATAATATTTTTAGAGTTATTTACTTGTGTATTTTTGTATATGGGCACCGTGTGTGCCTGAACATCTACACACCAGGAGACAGCATTAGACAGTTGTCAGCTAGCCATGTGGGTGCTGGGAATTGAACTCAGGACCTTCAGAAGAGCAGTGAGTGTTCTTAACTACTGAGTCATCTCTCCAGCTCGGGATGAAGATAATTTGAGGGTGTGGCCAGCATGGGCACTCAGTACTTTGGGTACTTGGTATGGTTGGGCTCCAGCTTGTTTGGCTGACAAACCGCTCTTGAAATGTGGGACAGAAAGCTGCAACCAGAACACAGGGTCATGGCGTCCAGGAGCCAGTGAGGGACGAAAAGAGGGTCCTACATAAAGACATGACTGTGTCTGGAGGCCACTGTAAGGAAGACCTCCCATTGTGTGGCTTAGACAACAGGTATGCCTCCTCTTGGCCTGGAGAAATGGACTCACAGTGGGACCGAAGATTCAGTTCAATGATTGAGTGGCTGTCTACAGTCCTGGGCCTTTATATCTAGCAAATTAAAAAATTATTTATATGCTAGCTTTCTAGGGAGGGTCCTGCCTGTCCCTCCCTGGGTGCTGGCTACAGCAGTGGACCCCAGTCATCTTGTCTCAGGTCCTCATACTCTCCACCTCAGATTTACAATAACTTACCGCCATCGCTCTATTTCCAACAAGGGCTCATTCTGAGGTTCTGAGAAGGCCCTGTGTTCCGGGAAGATTCCCTACAAAGCCATATAGCAGGTCAGGGGCTAGGGTGCCTCACCCATTATGTACATGCTACCTGTGCAGAGGGTATGCAGATGTGGGTCACCCACTCTGAGAGACAGAGCTGCCAATTCCATTCTTTCTGTCCCACAGCCCAACATCGGCCACCTGGGCCTGCCCCATGGGCCATCTGGAGAGAAGGTAGCCGTGGTAACTGTCGATGGCTGTGACGCAGCTGTGGCCGTGCACTTCGGAAGTTATGTCGGGAACTACAGCTGCGCTGCCCAGGGCACTCAGAGCGGCTCCAAGAAGTGAGACTCCTGGATGGGTAACACAGGGCATCCACAGCCATTCAAGCCCCACCCTAAACACAGATCACCATTGTCAGGCCAATGCAGAGTACCTTGGTACCTCCTGTCTGGGGGTGAGGGGGTGGGGTATCAGACTCTCTTCCTAATGGATAGGCATCTTCCCTCTCAGACCATAGAACCCCTCAGGATAATAGTCCCCTAGAAGCATCTGTCAAGCCAGGTGTAGCAGAGCATACCAATAATCATAGCACATGGGAGGCTGAGAAACATGTGCTGAGGTTTCACATCACCTGCTTTATATAGCAACTTGAAGGCCAGCCTGGGCTAAGCAGCGAGTACCTTTCAGAACGGAAGTCAGTCTGAACCACTTGCCATTCTTGCCTTGTCTTCCTGGATTGCTGCTCCCTGAACTCTGGAGTTACATGAGGTGGAAGTGACTGGGTGTCCTTGCTGGCTTGGGGTCTCTCTGGGATTGCTTTAATTTAGGACAAAGAAATCCTAACACCCATACACAGGGCCAACCTCACTTTATTTTCTTTCAAGAACATCAGCCTCAAAAGCATGAGGACTGACTCCTGCTGTGTCCTGGCTGATAGTTTGGGGGTGGAATATAGGACATTGGGTTTCTGTTTTTTGTTTCGAGACAATGTCAGCCCAGGCTGTCTTCCAACATCTAATCCTCCAGCCTTGGTATCCTTAGGGTTAGGATTGCAGGCTTCTATCCCAGCCCCTATCCCTGGATCTTTGTTTCCTTTGAAGGTCAAGTTCAGGTGAAGTTGATGAGGGTCACGCCCTTTCCCCCACCCTCACTTCACTTTCTTTCCTGTCTTGGTGAGCTTCGTCTAGAGCCCCACCTGGGAGCTCAGCTGCCCCCTGCTGGAGCCAGAGTTCTGCTCTAATTAGACTTTCTAGAGAGCCAACAGACTGTGGGATGTTCCCCTCTACAGCAGAGTGGAACTCAGTAGGTAGTCCTTAATTAACTCCCAAACACCCATTTGTTGGGAAATGATATGAGTGTAAGGAAATGGAGGCGCAGAGAAGCTGTGAGGGGTCACTATTGGCCCTGAAGCTGGGTGCCTCCTGTCCTGATCTCAGGCTTGCACCTGCTCTGTGACTGAAACCTCTGGCAAGCAGAGCTTCAGTGACATTACCTCGATGCCAGGTCTGATGCCACAGGCGGATGGTTTTGCCTTCCCAGGTCACTGGATCTGACTGGCCCTCTGCTCCTGGGTGGTGTTCCCAACCTGCCAGAAGACTTCCCCGTGCATAGCCGGCAGTTCGTGGGATGCATGCGGAACCTGTCGGTCGACGGCAGGATTGTGGACATGGCTGCATTCATCGCCAACAATGGCACTAGGGCAGGTATGAGCAGCCCCTGGGTGTGTAGGACTAGCATAGTGCCCACTGGTCATTTGTGGCCACCCCAGGGACAGAAAGGCTCTTTCTACCTCCCAGGGGGTTCTTGAAATGTATCTACCTGTGAGTGAGGACCTTTTGGGAATGGGTGTAGATCTTGGTGGGCACAGCAACAGCGCCTGTAGTTTACTGTGCTCTTGATATTGGAATGGCATTCGTGTACCTGGGCACACAGTCCTAAGGTCTTGAGCTGGCCAACAGGTGGTCATATCAGACTCTGGGATGGCATGGAAACCCTGAGTCTCAGATATGGGTGAAACAGAGAATTCCACACACCCCAGTCTGGAGTTCCCACCATGGCCAGCCGGTTCCAACCTAGCTGTCTCCAGCTGATCGCGCTCATGTGTGGGTCAGTGTGGGGAATGGAGAAGCTCCTTAAGGGGAACCGCCTGTGATCTTCAAATCAAGGCTAGGCTACACCCTCTGCACTGCAGGCTGTGCTTCTCAGAGGAACTTCTGTGATGGGACCTCGTGCCAGAATGGGGGCACCTGTGTGAACAGGTGGAACACGTACCTATGTGAGTGCCCACTCCGATTTGGTGGGAAGAACTGTGAACAAGGTAAGAATTTGTCCCCCACCCCAACCACCAGATAAGAGGGGGACACAGGAAATAAGCAGCCTGAGAGGCTGGGATATAGGTCCAGGGACTGGGGTCAGCTCTGTAAGCTATGAAGGCTAGTGAGCAAAATGACTGTGGGGTTCTTAGGTGCTTCTCCTGACAGCTGCTGCTGATTGGGCCCGGTGAGGAGCATGAAATAACAACCTTCCACCCATCTCTCAGAGGCGCTGCAGGGTTTGAATAGTGTCTTAGTTTCTTTCCTGTGGCTGTGTTAAAATACCATGACAAAAAGCAGCTTAAGAAATAAAGGGTTTATTTGGCTCACAATTCCCAAGCACAGTAAGCATGTCATGATGGGGCTGCCATTGGGAGAGAATGGGTGACATCACATAGTCACCACAGTCAAGAGCAGAGAGCAATGAATGCATTCATGCTTGTGCCCAGCTTGCTTTCTTCATTCTTATGACCCCTTGCCTGGGGAACGGTGCCACTCACCCAACCAAAACCTGAACCTGTTCCATGTCCCAAGTGCCACAGGACTACCCCTTGACTGTCATATATCCATCAAGGAGGGTGTTTGCTATCCGCTGGATGTGTCTGACAACTCTCAAGGCTTCTTTGCCCAGTGAGCTGTACAGAAACCATGCTGGGCATCTGTAGAGTCCATTGCTGGCTTCTTAAGGTAGTTCTGAGCACAGATACAAGTCTGAGGTTAGCATTTGGGTTAGCATGAAAGACCCCTTCCTCACCCAGCTGGTAGCTGAGAAGATGCTCTCCGCCTGCTTTCGGGAGGTGCCTGAGGTGTCCATCCTGGTCTTGTATCTGCAGCTATGCCACACCCACAGCGCTTCAGTGGCGAGAGTGTTGTGTCATGGAGTGACCTTGACATCACCATCTCCGTGCCTTGGTACCTGGGGCTCATGTTCCGGACCCGGAAGGAGGATGGTGTGCTGATGGAGGCCACAGCTGGCACATCATCCAGGCTTCATCTCCAGGTGGGTGTCTGTGAGCCACACAGGCACCTGCAGAGCAGACAGGTGCCTCAGAAAGAGAACCAGACAGAGGGGCTTCCCAGGATGCCTCTAAAGGGACATCTACCGCTCACTCACTTTCTCCTATGCCTGCCCTATGGTGGAAAGAGAGAACACAGAAGGGAAATATGGGTGACTCAAACAGGAGGGCCATTGTGCCATTCAGGACAGGGGGACGTGCAGAGATCGTGCATAACTATGGGTTTCTGTGGGATTCCTTTCCAGCACCTGCTTTCCTTCACTGTGGACACAGAGTGGAGCCCATTTAACCATGGAGCTGCTGGCTCTGTATAAATTGCCCAAGCCAGCAGCTCTGGTTTGCCTGGCCTGGAATTTGGCCCTTTTTCCTGGCTAGTCTCACAGCCTTTCAGAGCTGAAGGCAATGTGTTGCAGCAGGTGCAGGGAGTGAGCCTCCGTCAGTTCAAATTGCAACCCCCTACTCCCATATTAAACCTGCACATCGCCTGGAAGGCTCCAGAGAACCCATCACATCATGCTACGTGTGTTTTCTCCTTTTTTATTTTTCCCCCTTCACCATTTGGTTGGTTTGAAGCCTTAGGTCAGAGTACCTGAACATTTTTGGAAGTGACTTTAATTCACTCCATTCACGTAATTGCATCTCTTGCTTCATAGACTGTATCTGTTAGGTCATTGGAGCCAGAGGTACTAAGGAGTGATGAGCCTTTGTGGAGATCACTCAAAGCTCCCTCACTGAGCTGCCCTTGCCTCTCAGCCTCTTCACTGTCAGTGTGGTAGAGAGAGCCCTTATCCTATGCTCACCCTGAGGTTTTGAGGTGTTCAGGATGAGCCCACAGGCTGGGAATCACTGCTTGGCTAGGAGGTCCTAGCAAAAGCCCATAACTTGACCTCTGCCCTTGAATCTGACAGATCCCATTTGCACCAACAGGACAGATTCTCTTGTATACAACATGGCCCATGATTTCTGGGAAGGGTCAGAATTCTCCATTTTTGGCTCTCCTTGGGCTTAACAGCCTCCTGATATGCAAAAGTCCCAGAGGATCAATGGTCACTTAGGGGAGTCATGCCCTAGCAGGGGTTTGATTTTAAATTTGAAGGAATTAGTAACTAGGCATTTCTTTCTTTCTTCCAGGCTTTTCCAAAGTATGTATATGTAAGCACATACATGTGTGCCTATGTCTCTAACTGTGTTCATATCTGCCTGTGTATGTGAATGTGTCTGAACATGTGTGTATGCATCTGTGTATACATCTGTGCATGTCTTTATGCACGTGTCTGTGTTTGCATGTGTTCATGATTGTGTGCATATGTTTCTGTGCACATTTGTGCACATGTCTGTGAGTGCATGTGTGCCCATATGTGTATGTATGTTTGTGCATGTATGCCCATGTGTATGTATGTTTATGCATGAGGGCATGCGTGTCTCTGTGTGTGTCCATACATGAGTGCATGTAATACTCTGGTACCCGTGGACTTCCTTCCCATAGGTCATCCTTCATCCCCTCCTCCTTCCTCCCCTTCAGTATATCCATCTCTTCTCTCCCCGAGGAGTCTGGCCACACTAACATGTGAAACACATAGCACTTCTGTCCCAAGATTACAGCCTTAAGAGTGGTGGCTCCTGGAGCTGGTGCCCTGACCCCTGCTGTCCTCATATCATAGAGCCATGGCTTTGATCCTTTCTCTTCCTGGGCCCTGGATCCTTGTTTTTCATTCCCAGTCAGGCAGTTAGAGTGGAGCTGGAGGTGGTCAGAGGAGAGGTGGACTCTCTCTGTACCGAGGAGTGTCTGTACCAAGCTCCCATTTTGCATGAGAGAAACTGAGGCTAGAGGTTATGTATCTAGGTCGAGTAGGGCCTCAGTCAGCCAGAGACCCCCTCTTCTTCCCTGGTGCAGGGCTCAGCTCAGAGAGTGGGAAGAAACAGGGATACCCAGAGCCCTCCCCTCCCACAGCGCTCCCCCAGAGGTCACAGGGCCCTTGGATAGGTTTGTTTGTACTGACAGAAGGAGGGTGGGGCTATCAGCCCAGACAGAAGCCAGCCTCTGGCCTCTACCTGCCCACTCACCTGGGTCACGTCTCCAGAGCCCCACTTGGGGTGGGGATGTTGGCGCGTGCAGCAAAGGTAATTGTAGCTGTCATTATTCTTCTCTCATTAGCCGTAATTTCACAAGTTTACCAGCTTCCCCAGAAGCTCACATTGGCCTGAATTTTGGAAGCATCATTCTGCCTGGAGATGGCATTTCTCTGTGGGTGTTTCTCTGTCAGAACACATTAAATTGGCTGTTTCGATTCAGGTGATGATGGGCATTCACGGGCTGTCATTAGTGTAGTTGGAGGAAAAAAGGCTGCACTCTGCAGGGTTGGCCCTGACTAGCTATGGTAGTCAGACTAACCTTGGTAACTCATTCACAGGTTCAAGGACTGCAGCAAAGAAGACTAGGAGCATCAAAGGTGGCCTTTAGGGGTCCTATAGACCTCATGGGCAACCCAAGAGACTGCCACATCATGGCTCCCAGAGGCCAGTCTAGCAGGCAACCCAGAAATTTTCTGGTTTTGTATGTGTGTGTGTATGAGAGAGACATGTTTAGCTGTTGGCATCCTGACTGCCAAGGGAGTGCGATGATGCAGCAGTTTGAGTGCCCCCATCCCATGGCAGGCCAAAGCCCAGACAATTTGGATAATTGCCGTCAGGGGCCCCAAACCCAGCTGCATCGCCAAGTGGCTGTTGTTGACACATCTTTGACCAAGTAACAGTCCAAGACGCATAGCAGCTCCTGTCCTGTCCTGGGGTCTATTCACGGCTTCTCCTTTGTAGACACATGGTATTTTTATTTTCATTGTTGATATACTCTTACCTTGGGGCTTTGCCAGCAAGGCCAGTGAGAGAGAACAGCCCAGAAAACCTCTGGTGAGACAAAGGAAGCAATAGGTAAAAAGGTGAAAATCACCTTCTGAAATCAACTAATGACAAAGATGAAAGTCGAGATACAGTTGTAGTAATATCAATCCTTTCCATCAGGGCATCCTCCGAGGCCTTTGAACAGAGTACTTTGAGTTAGCCAGCACAAGGTGCTTTATACTGAAACCTTTTGGTATTCTCTAACACGGTTGGAGGCCATACAGCTTGGGCCCAGTGAGTTTCAGCCCTTGGAAATGTGTTGAGACTTGCTTTAAAACCTGGATCCCTCGTCATCAATCTGTGCGTACTCGAAAAGAATGTGTTCTTTGCCGTTGTTAAGCAAGGAGGTGCAGGGAGATCCACGTATATCAAGGCAGTGGCATTACACGTGCTGGTTAAACAGACCATGTCATGGGCTGGGGGTGTGGCTCAGTGGGTCTAGCCTGCCTAGCGTATACAAGATCGCAGGTTGGATTCCTGGTACCGCATAAACCAGCTATAGTGTCACATAGCTGCAATCCCACATTTTAAGAAGTAGAGACCAAGGGATCAGAAGTTCAAGGCCATCCTGGGCTTATATAGGAAGTTGGAGGCCAGCCTTGGCTGTCTCAAAATAAATAAAAATCCTCTAAAAATACTATGCTGTTTTCAAAGTTCCTGTCTGTTATTGTGGCAATCCGTATCTGGACTTCAATGCTTGGCTGTTATCCTTCCCTGTAGACCAGCTCTGTTGTCATCATGAGAGTCCTTTTCTTTCCAGTGATGATGCTTGCCTTACAGTGCTCTGTCTAACTCAGCCCTTCTGCCTGTAATGTCTCTGTCCATCCTTTGGTTTGGGTTTGTTTTGTTTTTGAGACAGTTTCTCTGTGTAGCCTTGGCTGTCCTGGAACTCTATCTGTAGACCATGCTGGCCTCAAACTCAGAGGTCTGCCTGCATCTGCCTCCCAAGTGCCGGGTTTAAAAGTGTGTTCCTCCAGGTTTTTACTTTCAGAATATTCTGTGTCTTAACATTTCAGGTGTGTTGCAGTTGGTGAGTTTTAAATCTAAGTGTCATTTTGGTGGGCATCGTCTTTAACTGTGGACATCTTACATAAACCAGATCTTGGCTTTCAGTTGTTTTTTTTCTTCCATGTATTCAAATGTGGTGGTTTGATCCTTTGGGAATGTTACACTAACAGCAAGTGTCTGCTGGTCTCCAAGTCTGTCTGTGCTTCTCATGGCCACTCCCAAGTCTGGGTCTGACAATTCTGTCATCCGTAACTGAATAGATCTATTCTACTCTCTGAGATCTTAGACATGCTACCTGTCCTCATGCTTTAGCATATCTTTATTGAGTGCTTGGCACTGTGCAGCAAATTTAGAGAGAACTGGTGTCACTGTCACCTGGTGGCAGCAGCCAGGGAAGCTAGTTGCCCCCGAACATGTTGGTGAGCCACAGACCTGAGACGGTCAAAGCCAGGTTAGCTGTTCTTGCAAGATCTGCTCTGTTTCTTGTTCCCTCAAAATGTCTTGGCCCTTCAGCATCCCAGCACAAGGTCTTGAAGATGCCGGCCCATCCAGCTTTGTTGGAATCATAAATCTGGCCTTTACATTGCATGGGCCTGCATGACCCTCTTGAGCTCTTCTGAAGACCTGAGTCTTCAGAACCAGCTGGCAGCCCTGGAGAAGGCAGCCCCAAGCAGAGCCGCAAGGTTCTTCTCCCTGGCCTTGGCTCCACAACTCTGCTGGGTCACACAGAGCTTCACACAGATATCCCAACTCACGGAGGGATGGTCCAACCCACCCAGTACTCTGTCAAGTCAAAAGTTATCTGGGCATTTCCCCAGCTGCATTAACTTAAAATTTCACATTTATGTATTTATTCATTTAATTATATGTGTGCATGTATGTGCCATACATGTGGGACCCAGGGTACATGTGGGACCCAGAAGACAACTTGTGGGAATCAGTTCTCTCATTCCTTCTTGTGGGTCCCAGGTCATCAGGCTTGGCAACAAATACCTGTAACCCCTGAGCCATCTTGTCAGACCTCAGGTACATTTATTTCATTTCTTTCTTCCTTTCCTTCTTTCTTTGTTTGTTTTTGTTTGTTTTGGCTAGCCTGGAACTCACTGTGTAGACCAGGCTGTCCTCAGACTCATGAAGATCTACCTGCCTCTGTCTTCCAAGTGCTGGGATTAAAAGCATACACCACTGTGCCTGGCCTTAACTCTATTATTCTCTAAACGCTTTTACAGGCTACATACAATACTTTGGATTTTCATTCATGTCTTCAAACAAGATTAGATCTTTTTTTTAAAAAGATTTATTTATTATTATTCTTACATTATTCTGTCTGCATGTGTGCCTGTATGCCAGAAAAGGACACAAGATCTCATTATAGATGGTTTTGAGCCATCATGTGGTTGCCAGGAATTGAACTCAGGACCTTTGAAGAACAGCCAGTGCTCTTAACCTCTGAGCCATCTCTCCAGCCCACAAGATTAGATCTTAACAAACAAATTGTACCTTAAACCTTCTGCCCCCCACCCAAATGTATGTGTGTATGTGTGTGTGTTTTCCTTTCTCTTTTGAGATAGTCTCACCATGTAGCCCAGGCTGGCCTGAAACTAGCTATTTAGAATTAGCTGGCCCCAAATCATTCTTGCTGTTCCTCCTAAGCCTGTCATTTCAGGTGTACATTACCATGCCTGGCGCCTAATGTTTAAATCCATTCTTCACTCTGGTGACATGTCCAAGTCTGTTTGCATGGCTGTGTTATTAACTGCAGAATGCTTCCCACGTTACTGCAACTGCACCAGTCAGTTGGTGTGGCTCTCTGCCCTACAGATCCTCAACAGCTACATCCGATTTGAGGTCTCCCATGGCCCCTCCGACGTGGCTTCCATGCAGCTGTCCAAGTCCCGTATAACTGATGGAGAATGGCATCACCTGCTAATAGAATTGAGGAGCGCCAAGGAGGGCAAGGACATCAAGTACCTGGCAGTCATGACCTTGGACTATGGGATGGACCAGGTGAGTTAGCACCTGTGCCCTCCTTGAAATAGTCCCTACATCAGCCTATGGGAAAGCACAGTGGTGTTTGGTACGCCAGGTCCTGCAGTGACCTTGTGGGTTTGGAAAAGTACTGGTTGGCACCCCTGGGTATGCTCTCCCGCTCCACGTTTGATGAGGACACTTCTGGAGTTGGGCTCTGCCTACCTGGGTCTCCCATCATGGTGCTGTGGGCGCCTTTGCAGGGCTTTTCTCTTGCTCAAGCTGCTTTGAGTAGCATCTCATTGTTCAGCCCTGTGCCACTGCCCAGGTACAGGTACCAATGCACCTTTTCCAGAAAGGGGGATAGTGAATAGAGCTGGACAAGATGCAGGACCCAGAGGGGCTGGAAGACACAGACACACGTCTGTTCTGCATAGTAGCTGTCTCTAGACAGCATTCTCAGAATGAACCAGACTGGCTTCTGCAGTTCCCAGCCAGAGGGCATGGCACGTGGCGGAAGATGCCCACACACTGAGGGAATTATGAAGTGATCCATCATGATTCACAAGCTTGCCTTGCTTTTCTGAGTGTTACATAGCTGTTGAGTTTAGATGCCCCTTGCTGGGGCTGGGAGCCCCCTGAGACCCAGATTCCCATCATGGGAATACATGGCCCCCACTCTCTGCCTGGTTTCTCAGCTCTTTCTCTTAGCATGGCTCTTTTAGTTCTATGCTCATTATGGAGCATGAGGGTTGCCCATGTCTTCCCCACTGACCACCTGGATCCCATGCCCAATGTGCTATACAAAGTCAGCCTGCCTTCTTCTTGAAGTCCAAGTATGGTCAGCCATTTTTTGGAGGCTCTAGGGAGACGCTTCATGTCCTTCTGCTTTAGTCTTTAGCACGTTCCAACCATTGGAAAGTGTGCCCAGAGACCCCCTGTTCTCTCCACATAGAGCACAGTGCAGATTGGGAACCAGCTTCCTGGGTTGAAGATGCGGACTATTGTTATTGGAGGTGTGTCCGAGGACAAGGTGTCTGTGCGCCATGGTTTCCGAGGCTGTATGCAGGTATGGTAGGCACGGGACTGCATTTTCGCTGGCTGGCTTAGGCCTCCATCCTTGCAGTTGGTATGGCTCTTCTCTTAGTCTTTAACGAAGTCATGATCCATCTAGTAGGCACCCCAAACCTATCTCATGCTTCCTCCTCAGCCTTCCCCCACAGCTCCCCATATGCCAGGGATCTAACCCCCACGCCCCCAGCTCTCAGCCTCTTGCTTCTGCCACAGCGACCTGGTCCAGCTTCCCATTCACACAGGTATCTCACAACTTCCAAAGGAGCAGCTCATCCACATCCCACTCACAGGCCCTCTGCAGTGGACACAACCCACATATCCCTTTGCTGCTGGCCATGCTGTGTGACCCAACATTGCCCATGTCTCTGGCCTACAGGCTATGGGGATAGGAAGAGCCACTCAGCTTGGGAGAAAATTTGGGGGTCTCTTAACTTCCCCTTACCCTCTGGGGTTCCTCCAGTCCTACCATTCTGGGACTGAGTCCAGCTGCCCCCGCTTTTTAAATGCAGGGCGTGAGGATGGGGGAGACATCTACCAACATTGCCACCCTGAACATGAAAGACGCCCTCAAGGTCAGGGTAAAGGACGGCTGTGACGTGGAGGACCCATGTGCCTCAAGCCCCTGCCCTCCACACAGCCACTGCCGTGACACCTGGGATAGCTACTCCTGCATCTGTGACAGAGGTGGGGACCTCATTTCGGACACCATAAGAAAGGAGGTGTTGGTGGCTACAGCACATCTGAGGAAACTGATTTGGGTGTCAGCTACCCTGGTCGGATCAGTGAGACTGTAGGGGTCCTGAGCTGTTTTATAAGATGTGGCCTCTCTGCCACGCATGGTGACTCACCCCTATAATCTTAGCACTTGGGAGGTCATGGCAGGGAGATTGCTACAAGTTTGAGGCCAGCCTGGGCTTCAGAGTGAGTTCTGGGCTAGCCTGGGCTGCAGAGGTAAGACCTTTTTTCAGTCTCCCTACCCCCCTCAGAAAGCAGAGGGCCTTTTCTACTGGAAACAGACTCTCTTGGGATTTTTCTTTCTCAGCCTAGGAAACATTCAGGACTTTGATCTCAAAGTGCAGTGACGGCAATCGGTAGTATAAAGTGACCCGTTTTCAAAAGCTACACATGCACTGCTCACCCTGGAATTTGGTGGGGGGGGCACTGAAGCTGCTGACTGATAGCTCCCCTTCCCCATGTGTCTGGAATGACCGGGACCCTTCATCCAGCCCTCCCCTGGCCTGGGCAGGTTGTCCTCCATGTTTCCCTAGTCTGTCTCCTGTGACCTGGAGGCAAAGCTTCTGCTCCCTTCTGCTGAGCGGTAGGAACCTTCGGCTTTGGGGAGTGGGATGCAGGCGGAGCATTGATAGAGGTAACGCCGGCCCTGTCCCCACAGGGTACTTTGGAAAAAAGTGTGTGGACGCATGTCTCCTGAACCCCTGCAAGCATGTGGCAGCCTGTGTGCGCTCCCCCAACACCCCTCGAGGCTACTCGTGCGAATGCGGTCCCGGCCACTACGGGCAGTACTGTGAGAACAAGTAAGGGAACCCGTGGCCCTGCCTTGTGACCCCCTGTTCCCATTTCCCCTGTCTCGTCTCCTCCAGAGAGTCATAAACAGAAGCCATCCCACCCTGCCCCTTCTGTCTGTGCCATACTAGCCTGAGGCCCTCATTGGGCTTCTCGTGTGTGTCTTCAAGATACAGGAAAAGACAGACCAAAACATTATATTTCACAGCATTTTGGGGGATAGAGCCTGGCTGGCATGTAGAGGTAGGGATACAGATGTAAAATTTCTTCATTTGTCATCTTATTTTCCCATCAGAGTCGACCTTCCGTGCCCCAAAGGCTGGTGGGGGAACCCGGTGTGTGGCCCCTGTCACTGTGCCGTCAGTCAAGGCTTTGACCCCGACTGCAACAAGACCAATGGTCAATGTCAGTGCAAGGTGAGGTGCCCAGCAACCTGTCCCCACCCACCTCAGACCTGAGCCCAGCAAGCTGGCCATGCATTCACAGTCCTACATACAAACGTGAATCTACACACATGGGCAGATGTACCTGTATGTATATCATACACTTTCCTACACATACATCCACCTGTATTCAGGTGCACCCCTCTATAAGCACACACATCTGAGTGCATTATCACCTGTATATACAGATATACACATACCCACACATGCATGCATATAAATGTTGGGTTATGCCAGGTGGTGGTGGTGCACACCTTTAATCACAGTACTTGGGAACCAGAGGCAGGTGGATCTCTGTGAGTTCAAGGCCAGTCTGGTCTACACAGAGAGTTCCAGGACAGCCAAGGCTAGACAGAGAAACCCTGTCTTGAAACCCAAGATAAACAAACAAATATTGAGTGATTGACTTATACTCTGTGAACACTACAGGGCTCCTTACATCTAAACTGTCCCACTATGAGATCTAGAAGCCACTGTCATCTTTCTTCAGCCCCACATGGACTGAGTAACAACAGATCAAGCAGTTTCTGTGCAGGTTTTTAGGTCTTTGGCATCAGCCTTGATTTTCCTAGTCGGCTACCGTCCTGACCTTTTGCCCACTGGCACCCAGTGACTGTTGAGTTTTTAAAATCCTGGGGGCAGAGGAGATGGCTCAGAAGGTAGAACTTACATACTCAGCATTGTGTGGGCCCTGGAATTGATCCCCGAGTACCCCCACCCACACATAATGCACAAGCCATACACACAATTATGTGTGCAGCATGGGACACCTGGTCCAGCCTCTGAATATGCTCCTGTGGGCTTAGCCGCAGTTGTGGGAAGCCCCAACCCCCCTCAACCGCAGGGACTGTCAGAGTTGTCACTGCGCTTGAGGCTAGTGGTAGTCACCCACCCAGTAAGGGACATACTGTCAAAAGGAGAGGCTGACAACCCAGGAAAGGAAATTGTCACCGTGGGCTCTCTCTGATGCTTCTCTAGTGTCAGTTTTGCCCCGAGTGTTCATGGTGATTCCAACAGTGAAACAGGCCTTGTGCCTTGAAACACTCTTAAATGTCAAGTTGAAATGAATGTGGCTCAGGCCTGGGCATGCATGCTTGTGGGCAGAGGGGCACTTAGCATCTGTAGGTGGCAAGAAAAAGGATAAAGAGATGCATACAGCGTTCTGGAGGTGGTAATGCCTACATCCTTTTCTTCTCAAAACTTAAAAGTGGGCAGGCAAGATAGCTCAGCTTGCAGAGGCACCTGTAGGCTGGTCTGATTCAGTCTGCTATCTCACAAGGCAGCAGGCGTGAAGAACCCTAGAGTGGTCCTTAAACACACCCCCACACTAATGTATCCCCCACCCCCTCCACACACAACATTTTTTTAAGTTAGTGGAAGTGTTTACTAGACACTGTCATTCCAGCACTCAGGAGGCTAGGACAGAAGGATCATGAGTTCAGATTCAGCCTGGGCTGTGAAGGAATTCCCTGTATGAAAAAAAAAAATACATTTTTAAGGCTTCAGAATAATTCTGAATAGAGAACCTGTCAAGTATACATGGAGCCCTGCACTCTATCCTCGTTCTTACAAGAAGCACAAGAAAAAGGGTTTTATCACATGTATTTATTTAGTGTGCGTGTGGAGGTGTGTATTATGATGCGCATGGGGCCGTCAGAGGACAACTCTGTGGGGACAGTTCTCTCCCTCCGTCTTTCTCTAGCTTCTGGGGAGTTAACTCAGTCGGCCAGGCTTATGTGGCAAGCGCCTCTACCCACTGAGCCATCTCACCAGCCCCACCTGTGACTTTTACAGGAGAATTACTACAAACCCCCAGGCCAGGATGCCTGCCTTCCCTGCAACTGCTTCCCCCATGGTTCCCATAGCCGTGCCTGCGACATGGACACCGGGCAGTGTGCCTGCAAGCCTGGGGTCATCGGCCGCCAGTGCAACCGCTGTGACAACCCTTTTGCTGAGGTCACCTCACTCGGCTGTGAAGGTCTGTTGGTCGTCCCTTGACCCCTTTCTGGCCACACTGCAAAGCAGACACTGGCAAGGTTTGCATGTGTCCACTAGCATATGCACGTGTGTTTCTGCATAGCCCTGGGGCTTGAGAAGTCCTGGCGGCCTTTATTCTGAGTTCCCTTGGCCTTCTAGAAACCTGGTCTTCCTGAGGCCCCAGGCCAGACCCTGTTCTAACGTGCATGGTGACTGGAAGATGCCGGGAACACTCTCATCGGAACCCTGTTGTGGGTGGAGCATAGGGCTGGTGCATGGGCTGAATGTCTTCTTCCTCTGTCCTCAGTGATCTACAATGGGTGTCCCAGAGCATTTGAGGCTGGCATTTGGTGGCCACAGACAAAATTTGGGCAGCCAGCAGCGGTGCCATGCCCCAAAGGGTCAGTAGGTAAGTCTTGTGCCTGGACTGTCCTTGGGATAGGAAGGCAGACTGACACACGCTTTTTTTCCCTGGGTAGGTGGCCTGGGCAATGGAGCTGGTGAATGTCCATGGCGAAAGAATGTCACGGGCTAGAGAGGTAGTACTATGGTTAAGAGCATCTAGAGGAGCCGGGTTCCATTCCCAGAACCCATGTGGCGGCTCACAACCATCTGTAACTCCAGTTTCAGGGGATCTAAAGCTCTTCTTCTGGCCTTCCTGGGCACTGGCCATGCATGTGGTGGTCATGCACAGACATGCAAGCAGACAGAACACTCATACACATTAAATTTAACTTTAAAATATGTCATTAAGGAATGTGTTGGGAGAAACAACACAGCTTTTCCCTCAATAGCAAAGAGGCAGAGCATAACAGATGAAAATGGCCTGTGACTCATCTCTCTCCACCTGGGTGCTGGTGCTTTGCCCCTCTCTGCCTGGGGCCTTGACAAGTCGCCTTCTTGTTTATGGCATTTGTGTCTGTGCTGTCTGCAACAAGCCCTGTATAGAGTCATCAGCGTTGGCTCATTGTCTCACAGACTTGCCCATACCCCAATGGGTGCTTGGAGTGCTGGGACTCCAGAAGGGCTTGCCTTTAGCTGTCAGAGCAGCTCAGAGGCAGTTTTCAGCAGAGAAGATGAGAGCTATGTTGGTCCCATCCTGTGGCTGTGAACTTGGCTGACACAGGCCCCACCTAGATCCTCACCGGTGTGTATAATCAGGTGGAAGCATCAGTCGGTGCTACCCCACAGTCTGAGCATCCTTCTGTTCCCAAGGTAACGCAGTCCGACACTGCAGCGGGGAGAAGGGCTGGCTTCCCCCAGAGCTCTTCAACTGCACCTCGGGCTCCTTTGTGGATCTCAAGGCCATGGTACGTAGCCTCGGGGTATGTGATGGGGACATTGCATTTGGGTCTGGCATGGCTCCTGAAAGGCCATGAGTCTGGAGGCAGGTGGGGAAGGGGCAACATTGGGGCTTCAGAGGCCAAGGGGCCAGGCCCACTTTCCTGATTCAGGTGAGTCAGACTGACTTTTAAGTAAGTAGGTCTGTCCCCTCAGAGTCTGGTTCTGTAGACACTTGAGTCCTCACTGTCACCAAACTCAGAATTTGCTTCCATCCATTCTTGCCCAGCAGACCTGCCCTTTTCTTGCTACTGCTGTCAACTCAGGTTCATTTCTGGGTTTGGGGATCTTTGAAGTACTATCAAGAATACTAAAAAGTAGAGAATTACTTAATTGGGTCAAAACAACTGAGGTCCGTTTGCCATTTCCTTTTTGTTCCAGAACGAGAAGCTGAGCCGCAATGAGACAAGAATGGACGGAGACAGGTCCCTGCGGCTGGCAAAGGCACTGAGGAACGCCACACGGCACAATGGCACACTCTTTGGCAATGACGTGCGCACGGCCTACCAGCTGTTGGCCCGAATCCTGCAGCATGAGAGTCACCAACACGGCTTTGACTTGGCGGCCACTCGAGAGGCTAATTTCCATGAGGTAAGAGGATCCTGCCTGAACCTAGTGTGAAGTTGGAGTTGTGGGGTCAGGTGCTGGGCTCAACTAGTGAGGTGTAGGATGGGGTCCCGTGAAGGTGTCTCTTCATTTCAGGTGTGAGGCATTCTCTTGGTAGTGTTGTGGCCAGGCCAGGGCAAACCAGGGTCTCTGTGACAGCAGCAAGTGCTGACAGTCAGTAGGCTGTCAGTCAGTGTTCTAAGTGGTGTGTATTTTAGCCTTGCATATTTTCCTACCACTTGACAGATAAGGAAACTGAGGCACATGGAGCTTGTATTTGGCTTTCCTGAGGGCACAGTTTGAGAATGGCAGAGCCTGGAAATAGGTTCTTCAGCCTGCTACGTTCCAGGTCATTTAAACCCCACACCCCCACACCATGCTCAACACGTTCACATAAATCCTGGGGTGCCTTATGTGAAATGTATGTGAACGTGGGCCAGCCATCACCCCAGAGTTTCGTCCACAGTCTGGCCACACCCTGCTTCCTAGTACACCATGGTTCCCTTCCCTGGTTTACCTGTGTGGTCCAGGCAATGAGGGCCCAGCCCTGCCAGTTTTCCTCCTTAGTGTCTGGGGATGTGTGTGAGACCCCAGCAGGACGCACTCCTGGCAGAGTCTCTGGCTGATGCTGTTAACTTGTGCCCCCCCCACCTCTCCTCTCTTTCCCTGGCATGCCCCTCAGTGGGATATCCTCCTGGCAGAGCTCTGATATTAACGTTAGCCTTGCTTCCATGTCCAAGCCCAACCCTAGTCAGTTAATGCCTGAATAGAAGGTTTGCTCCATCTTAGGACCAGGAGTCTAAGAGCCAGAGACTGAATACTGTCTGTCTGTCCGTCTGTCCGTCCAGGATGTTGTCCACACTGGCAGTGCCCTCCTGGCCCCGGCTACACAGGCAGCGTGGGAACAGATCCAGCGCAGTGAGGGGGGCGCTGCAGAGCTGCTGAGGCACTTCGAGGCATACTTCAGCAATGTGGCAGGAAACGTGAAGAGGACCTATCTGAGGCCCTTTGTCATCGTCACTGCCAACATGAGTACGCACTGAGCTGTGGGAGGGCGGAACCCCAGGGCTTTGGGCATGCTGTCCAGACACTGACCCCTAGCAGTAAAGTGGGTGGGGACACAGCCTCAGCCCAGGCACTCTGTGGAGAAGAGAGCAAGCAGCTCTAGCCTCTGGCTTCTTGTCTGTGAAGTGGGAGAAGGTGCCCAATTCCAAAGGCATCCACAATTGCTGGTGATGTCATTCCTGTGGAGGTGTCACCCTGGGGTCTTTCAGACACCCAGGTTTGGGATTCCCCATGGTGCACCCTGCTGGGGACAATATGTCCCCTCCCCCATTCACCACAGATGAAAGTGCATGTGGGAGGGGCCTGTGGGTGGAGGCGCAGGCTTTTCCACCCCGGGAAAAGCAGCCAATACTGTTAACACCCCATGGCCCCTGTTACCTCAAATGCTAGTACACACTTTTCTAGGGTTGGTTGTTTAGCTGTCCTGACTCCTTCAAGGCAGAGACAACCCCAGGTTGGTAAAAATAGTCTCCAACCTATCCAGACAAAGCTGCCAGGAAGGTCCCAAGTCCCTGGGAATCTCCATTCCACGGACAGGGTTCCTCTATGTGTGGGCCAGCAACACTGCTGATTTTGACCTCAGCGATCCGCTACCCCTCACCACAGGCTTTTCTTCTTGCCCCTCACTGCTACCGGTAGCCTGAGGAGCACTGGCCATCCTAGGAGGGAGTCTTTTTTTTTTTTTCAGGTTAAGTTTTCCAACTTTATTATGTGACGAGGGAGTCTTTTTTAAGGGGCCTTTTTGTTTTGCTCTTTTGGGACAGCGTCTCATTATGCAGCTCAGGCCATCCTGGAACTCACTCTGTAGACCAGCCTAACCTCAAACACAGAAATCTGCCTGCTTCTGCCTCCCGCGTGCTGGGATTAAAAGCGTGCACCGCTATGCCCAGCTGCTAGCAGGGAGTCTTAAACTGGGCAGGGCGGTATGAGGAGACCCCTAGCACGTCCAGGCGTAACTCTACCTCCGTGTCAGAGAGATCTGGCCAGCACCAGCTGAAGGATAGCTTGACTGTGTGTCCCATTGGGGGCCTGAAGGTGTTTCTGCAAGCAGAGAGTGAACAACATGCTGCTGAGCTTGCTCGGAGTCAACTGTGGCTATTCCACCAAATCCGCTTCTGTCTGTCACCACCACCCGGGAAGGCTGCAGGAGGATGATATGGCCCAGGGAGCAGGGTCCGCACAGTACCTCTTGAAGTCACGCTGTGGCTGGCCTTGCCCCTCATATCCCACCCCACCAGAGCCATGCAAGACAGTGCCTGGTGCCACCAAAGAGAACCAGAGCACCACACTCTGCCTTGTGTCCCCCGAGGGTGTGCCGCTGTGGGACTTTCAGTAGGTTCCCTCCTAGATACAAGGGCCGCTGCTGAAACAGCAGTTATCATTTTAAAACTGTGAGTTTGAGAAAGCTCTAACATTTGAGAGTGAGTCAAGGGATTGTCCCCAGTTCTTGCAGTTGACATCTTCGACAAGCTTAACTTCACCGGCGCCCAGGTTCCAAGGTTCGAGGACATTCAGGAAGAGTTCCCAAGGGAGTTGGAGTCCTCCGTGTGCTTCCCAGCTGACACCTTCAAACCACCAGAGAAAAAAGGTGAACCACCTAGATGCCCCTTGTTGCCTTGGGAGTCCTTGCAGGAGGAAGTGACACTCTAAATGAGTCCTGAGTGAGCCAAAGGGCAAGAAGGCTTGAGTGACGTTCAAGTACCTTTATTAAGCACTGTGAGAGGTTCTCATGGATGTAGGACCAAGCTTGGTTGGGGCCCCACCTTGCAGACTGTTCAGTTGCAGCTCCCACATGTGTGTGCTAATGTGTTTGTTCACAGCTGACCAGGGAAGTGATTGTGCGGTGTGTGAGCTTAAGAGCATTAGCTAGGATTGTTTTTTGCATGCAAGTGTGTGTATATTCAATGTATGTGTGGTTGTGTACATTCCTGATGTGCGTGTGTATGTTCTGCGTGTATGCATGTATATGTTGCGTATATGTGAATGTTAATGAGCATATGTATGTATATTCAGTATGTATATATTCACATATATTAATACTTATATATGTGTATGTTTAGAGTGTTTATATTTGTATATATGTAAATTTGTATGTATATAAATTTGTAAATATGCATATGAACATATGCATATTCAGTATGTGGTATATGTGCATATGTTAGTGTGACTATATGTATATATTTGGCATGTGTTTGTTTGTATGTATGTATAACAATATGTATATATGTACACATGTTCCTACTCCAGGTGTGTATGTATGTTACATATGTATATGTGTGTATTTGGTACGCATGTGTTTATAATCCTGTGTGTATATATATTCCATGTGTGCACATGTATGCACATCAACATTCTTTTTGTGCACATGTGTTTATTGCCTACATTGTGCACAGGTACACTCTTCCTATGTGTATATGTGTCTCTCCCTTAGCATTGTCACCTAGAAGAGGACTCTGCCCCTGGGACACTGTTATCTCTCTGTGTCTGAGGCATGGCTCAGGGAGACCCAGTTTGCCAAGGAATGCTCCCATGGGAGGAATCCCATACGGTCCAATCCGCAGTTCCCCACAGTTCCTGAAACACTAGAGTTGTCCTGAAACTCCTGGTTGTCATCTGATAAGTTGGCTGTTGGGAGCCTCACTCAGGCCGGGACTAGACCCATCCCTACCACACCCTGATCCAGGGAACATGACATCTCTTTCCCTGTCCTCCCTCCTCCCAACCTCCCCCCTGCCCCACTGAGCCCAGGACCTGGGACAGTCACACCCAAACCAGTCTCCCACACCATGACTGCTTTGTGAGTGGCAAGACATTGTAGGCTTGGGTACCCCAGATATGTCCTTCTGTGTGGGGCTATATACACGGGCCTCTCTCATGGACAGTTGAAAACACTCAGCATGAGGTAAGAAAGCACAGGGCACAGAACCCATGTGGACAGAAGGCCCCTGTCTCCTCTTGCAGCTCCCGGCGCTGCTCCGAGTGGATCCGAAGAGCTACCTGCCACATGACATCTTTGCTCCTTTAGGCACCCCATCCTGACATGTTTTGTTGCATGCCCAGTATCTCATCCCCCACAACCCCCTTCCCCAGCTCTTCCTCTTGCTGACATGAAACTAACCGCTGGTTACTAAAAACTCCGACCCCTGTGGCCACTGTGCTACTTTCTGTCTGGGAATTTGAATATTCTGTGCACGCGTCTTCAGATATGTAGCAAGTTCTTCTAACACATGCCCAAAGGTAGATTTGGGGTTGCCAGGCCATGGGCTGCTACCGTGTGGCCTCGGAGGAGACTCCATGTTGGTTTCCATCTGCCAACTTTAAGAGCGTAGAAACAGCATGAGAGCACAGGCTCCTGCCCTGAGTCCTCATACTCTGTTCTTGCATTGCAGAAGGCCCCATGGTGAGGCTGACCAATCGGAGGGCTGCCCCGCTGACAGCCCACCCAGAGCCCAGGACTGAGAGAGAGACCTCATTCAGCAGACAGAGGAGACACCCCAATGACCCCGGCCAGTTTGCCGTTGCCCTGGTCATCATTTACCGGACCTTGGGTCAGCTGCTGCCTGAACACTATGACCCTGACCACCGCAGCCTCCGGTAAGGCCTGGGTGCAGGGTCCTTGAGCGGGGGGGACATGCTCCCCAGCACCATGAAGTCTCCAGAAGTCGAAGTCCTGATTACCTGCTGTCACCCACAATAGCATTATGCCATGACCCCTGGCCTGCTGTGACTGCCAAGAAGAGGTTCTGTGTCTGCCATGGTGCTGTGTCCTGGGATGGCCATGCCCTTTGCCTTGGTTCATTTGTACCACCTTGTGCCTCTAGGGGCCTCCGTTTTGTCCTCCATACCACACTCAAAGGCTGTCATAGGTGATACCCATAGGTGCATCTGTGCTCTGCTGGC
Organism: Pachyuromys duprasi; assembly: GCA_028658305.1. Lineage (NCBI taxonomy): Eukaryota > Metazoa > Chordata > Mammalia > Rodentia > Muridae > Pachyuromys > Pachyuromys duprasi. The sequence continues at coordinate 15,902,867 of CM053752.1, forward strand.
CCAGTACCAAGGGCCCCTCAGCCAGTATGCTGGACAGGACATGTTGCCCCTGAACAGAAGGCTGTACATTGGCCATGTTTCTCAGCTACTGTAGCTACTGTGCTAAACTGGGCACTTCCTTATTCTCCAGTCCTTGTTCTTGGCATCACATGTTGAGATGGGGGACTGGGTTCCAGGCTCTGGTCACAGATTCCCTATATGGCTGTGCTACTGCTCAGTGTCACCACTATGTGATGGCTTCTGACATCTTGCAGAGACACGCTTGCCCCTTAGTTTCTAAAGCCCCTCTCCCCTGCACTCTGAGAACACCAACAGTACAGTCCAGACCCTCCTGAGTCCAGGCCTGTTCATTTGACCGTGTCCTCACAGTGTCTGGACTGAGGTTCTCATGGAATGTGAAGTCATCATGTTTATCTCCGTAATCTTCCCTCTCTGCCACAGACTGCCTAACCGGCCCGTCATCAACACCCCAGTGGTGAGTGCTATGGTGTACAGTGAGGGGACCCCGCTCCCCAGCTCTCTGCAGAGGCCTGTCCTGGTGGAGTTTGCCCTGTTGGAGACTGAGGAGCGAAGCAAGCCTGTATGTGTATTCTGGAACCACTCCCTTGAGTAAGTGAGACCCCCCCAAAAGCCTGCAAGCAACCTCTGCTGTGGAAGCCCTGTTTGTATGGTGGGCCTTGTCAGGTGGCTCAGTTGGTAGATTGAAGACCGTATTTCCTGGTCTCTTACTCCCCTTCCAGGCTTAACAAAACAGGAGGCTTCTTCCTTTTTCCCGTCGAGGAGTTTCAATGTATGCTTACACTCATGCACATACGTACACACACATGTATTATGCCATGTGCACATTGAGGAATTATTTACATCCTCATGGTGAAATATAGACCTACACACACACCACACACACACAAAAAAAACACACAGAAGATCTGCACACAAAATATAGACATGATCCATGTGCAAAGATACATAGATACATACATGCATGCACGTGCAGGCAGGGCAAGTACACAGGTGCACACAACATACTCATGCAGAAACAGGCATGTATACACAGTAGCCCCCCACCCCAAGAAGGCTGTGGCAGAGATGGGCTGCTCACCTACAGAACACCTGCAATATGGTGGTCAACGTGAGTACCTATTTCTCTGCCAGGCAAGGCCTCTTGCAGGACATGGGACTCAGAGATGAACCCATGCAGAGAAGTGTCAGTGTTGGTCCCAGGCTGTCCCTCTGCAGCAGGGTTCGTTTGGCCTGTTTCAGGAGCCATCAGAGCTACTCCAGGAATGACCAGATTCATGATGTGTGCACCTGCAGTCCAGGAAGGGCAGTGGTTGATTTAAAAATATGTAAGATGATATTCCCCTGTGCCTACGTGGCACTAGATTCCAAGGCTGATGGCCCATCTGTGGCTAAAGCCAGTGGCCATTTGTCTTTTTTAGCTGCAGGAATCATGAGAGGTGCTGGGCCTTCCCTTCCTTGCCTTGCTTTTCAGTCTTATTTGGGTTCCCCGTACTCCCGGGTTCGAATGAGGAAATGCTGGGGTAGCCCCTGTCACGGCTTGGCACAGGCTCTCCTCATCATGAGGAGCCTGGGATTCGTGGGACCAGAGCCCAGGATGTAGAGTTCTCTGCATGCGTAAATCTGGGCCTGAATGTCATTTATCTGTAAATTCCTACTGCAGGGACATTTCCCACACTATGGTTCCCCAGGATTGAAAGAAGAGCTACCACATGAGTCTGTGCTGGGTGCCTGGGCACGTGCTCAGGCAAGAACATTCATCATCTCTGTCTCTGTACTTTCCCGTTTATAAGTGAAGCTCATTGAATCCAGGGTATAATAGATCTTTGGCTCACAAAGGAGAGAGTGAAGGGAAGCGTTGGTGTCTGGTGCATGGGCCCCACGGCTGCCAGGCAAGGCTGTCTGTCCCTGGCTATTTGTTTGAATCATGGCAATTAGCAGTTGCTCTAGTGATCTGCCTCCTGCTTTGTGTTGCTACCATTATCCCCAGAACTGAGCGCTCCTGGCAAGCGTGTCAACCGTCACACCCCATTTTACAGATGAGTAAACTGAGGATCAGAAGGATTACAGAACTTTCCCAGAGCCACCGAGGGCAGGGCCCTTGTAACAACTTGTTATTTGGGGCTTTCCATCAGTGAAACAAGAGCACTAATTGGGCCCTGGCTTCCAGGCGGCTCCTGTAAAACATTGTGCAACGTGAACATGAAAGTGGACAATGGAGAGATGAGGCCTCATTGTTGAGGCCATGGAGGCTTCCAGTATGGCTGGTGAACACAGTGGCTGTCTCAGCCTGTCTCCTGCCTCTCCTTGGAGTTTTCTGTATCTGGCACTCAACTTTTGAACTTCAGAGGCACTCATGAGAGCCTGAACCAGCTATAAAAGGAAAAGGAAAGCTTTTACACAGTGCCAGCTGCTTGTGCGGGCTGTGTCCTCGGTGACAGTAGCCATAACTCTCACCCTCAGTGTAGTGAGGAAGGTGAAGGGTTCAGGCCGGGAGCGGATAGTGAGGTTGTGAGACTCTGGTGGCTGCCTGTTCTCTGTACCCATTCTTTCCCAATCATATCCAGTGATGTCAAGACAGCCTCAGACACCCTGGGGCTGGGTGAAGGTAGCTTCCTGGCTTTCTCAGTGGTACCTAGAACAGACTCACCCCCTTCTCCCTCTCCTCCACAGCATCGGCGGGACTGGAGGGTGGTCAGCCAAGGGCTGTGAGCTACTGTCAAGGAACCGGACTCACGTCACATGCCAGTGTAGCCGCTCAGCCAGCTGCGCGGTGCTCATGGACATTTCCAGACGTGAGGTGTGCATTTTACCACCACCCATCTCTTGCAGAGCCTGGGGACTAATCCCAGTAACTGGAATTAGTAACTGAAAGCCCCGTCCCCAACTCACCCTCCCCCGCAAGGCCTCCATTTTTCCTTGTGCGTTGAGCAAATCAAATGTGCTCATTGAAATCGGTGTTCTATCAACTGTTTGAAGGGGTCTATGAGGGAACTTTGAAGAGGTTTTAGGGGCCAGTGAGATGGCTCAGTTGGTAAAGGGGCCTGTTGATAAGTCTGATGACCTGAGTCCCACCCTTCGGGCCCCCACTGTGGAAGGAGAGAACCAACTCCTGCAAATTGTCCTCTGACCTCCACACATACACTGGGCATGCATTTGCACACATACACAAAGATACCTAAATAAATGTGAATTTTTTAAAGGGAAGGTTGGAACTGAATGTGGCCTGTAATCCCAACACCTGAGAAGCTAAGCAGAAGGATTGCTGCAAGTTCAAGTTCAGATCCTGCCTAGAAAAACAAGTGAACAAAAGCTTTCTCAAAGAGCCTAGGTTATAAAGCTGTTAGCAGAGGTGTCCGAAGGTGCCTTAGGGTTTTTATTGCTGTGAGGAAGCACCGTAGGCAAAATGAACTTGGAGAGGAAAGGGTTTATGGTTCCACATCACAGTCCATCATCAAAGGAAGTCAAGATCGGATCTCAAACAGGACAGGAACCTGGAGGCAGGAGCTGATGCAAAGGCCGTGGAGGGGTGCTGCTTACTGGCTTGCTTAGCCTGGATTCTTATAGAATCCAGGACCATCAGCCCAGGGATGGTTCCACCCACTGTGGGCTGGGCCCTTATACATAAACTATTAATCAAGAAAGTTCCTCCATAGACTTGCTAATAGGGCATTTACCGAATTAAGATTTTTCTCTTCCCAGATCTGACACAAATCAACCAGCACGGTAGCTAAACCTAACCTTGGGCTCAGAAGCTTCTAGAATGTTACCTCCTCTCAGGACAGGGCCTCTCAGCTATACTAGATCATGCTGCCTCTACACCCAGTTTGAATACAGGTCTCTTAGGCCACATACTGCCCCTAAGGACAAAGGTGTGAAGACAGAAAGTCAGTGACAGAATGATACCTTTGATATCTTAAACAGCTTGAGACTGTGAGCTGGCCATTGTGGTGTGGTTGTTGCCTGGAGGATAGCAGGCTCTGAGCAGCCATGGTGCACAGCTCTGTGTCACCACCTCCTGGAAGCTGCTGAATCACCTGTACCCCAAATGCCAAAAACTCTGAGGACTCTGAGCCACACTAAACACATGCCTGGAGACTCACTTTCCAATGCTCAATCTCATGTCTATTTTACCTGGATTTTCAAGAGAAAGACACGTTAGTCACCCTCGGTTGCAGGAGGCTATATGCTGAGGGTGAGAATGACGTGCCGGCTGCAAGATTCTGCCGCCAAAGATGACTGTCTAGGCTCCAAGTTACCAGAACTGAAGTTCCAGCCTGCCTAGCCAGGCCACAGAGGGAGCCTAGGCCCTCACATCTGTGCCTTCCTTGTATCCACTCTCCTCGTGGGTTCAGTCTGAGGACCATGTGAAATAACGCAGCCGTGGATGGGCGAAGAGTTCCTACTGTGTATTAAATGAGCAGGAGAGACACTGTGTCACAAGTTACCCAGTCTCCTGGAAAGAGTCTGCTGTGACTGCTGTTGGGGAGGGGTGGGCAGTGCTCCTGGGGACAGGTAGGGTTTGCATAATCCAGCTCAGGACTGGGAATGACTTTCTTAGTCACTCCTGACCTCAGGATTTATGTGGGAGGGTTTTAAAAAATTTTTTTGAGGAAGGATCTTGTTATGTAGACCATATTGGCCTTGAACTCACAGAAATCTATCTGCCTCTCAAGTGCTGGGATTAAATGCTTGTGCCACACCGGCTAAAATATATATCACACAGGCTGATTGCATTGGTACATCCCCCTGTTGGGCAGCCATCGCCATCACTCATCCATCCCCAGAGCTTGCTCCATCCCAAACTAATCACCTGTTCCCCTCCCGCTCTTGGATGTCTAATAACCATCATGGTGTTTTGTCTGTGTTGTCCTAACGTCCATCAGAGCTAGCTCCTTACTTCTCTTTAACCAACCCACCTGCAGCATGGGGAGGTTCTGCCTCTGAAGATCATCACCTATGCCGCCCTCTCCTTGTCCCTGGTGGCCCTCCTGGTGGCCTTCGTCCTGCTCTCCCTCGTCCGGACACTGCGCTCCAACCTGCACAGCATCCACAAGAACCTCATTGGGGCACTGTTCTTCTCCCAGCTCATCTTCATGGTTGGCATCAACCAGACCGAGAACCCGGTAAGACCGCTGTCCTCGGCCTGCCATAGGCTACCCTGATGCTGTCACTTGGGCATTCTGTTATGTGTGTGCTCTCAGGCACCCTAGAGCAGTGGAAGAGTCCTGCCTATAAGGGCATCATGTCAGGAAACCTCTGGTTGGAGGCCGAGACTTTGTGACCTGTGGAGACAGCCCTCAAAGGGCCACATACACAGTGATTCTCACCCTCTCGACATAGGCACTGGGCATTTCATAGGTGTTGTTCTAGTTCTGTTTCTTACTGTGAGAACCCTTACAAAAAGCAACTTAAGGGAGATGGAGCTTATTTGGTCCATGACTCCAGGTCATGGTTGGTCATTGTGAGGAATCTGAGGCAGGGACTTAGGGTTGCTGCTATTCATTTCACATCCAAGAGCAGAGAGAGAATAAATGCGTGCATGTCCAGTGCTCGGTATATTTCTCTATTCTTACAGAATCCAAGGCCCTCTGTCTAGAGAATGATGGGCTAGGTCTTCTCCATTCGTTAATAGTCAAGGCAATCCCCCCCCGCCACACACACACCATATGCTCACAGCTCTACCTGATCTTGACAGTCCCTCATTGAGACAGGTGTTTCTGGCTTATGTCAAGTTAGCAATTAGAATTAACCATCAAGGTGTTATAGTTATGTGCTAAATCCCAGAATCCTACAGTAGAGGATAGTGATGCACAGGTTTCCCCATCCCTCTGTTCTCTCCATATCTGTGACAACCCTGAGCTCTGCTCAGGAAGGAACACCAAATGTATAGAGCAAGGAAGTGTTCTCTGGGGCTGTTATAGGACCAAGGAAGAGGAAGGAACTTGCTGAGAAAGCAGGTAAGGATGAGGAAAAGAGGAAAGTCAGGGACCCTCCAGTTGATCTGATTAAATGCAAGGTTGTTGAGCATTGCATTGGGTCCTGGAGAATTGCATGAGCCTAAGAGATGTTGCAGAACCTCACAGAGGTCCTAGCTGCTGATGGAGATCATGAAGTCACCGGGGTAGAGTAGTGAGCCTCTTGAGTATGAGATTTTAGCATGAAGAACCTAAAAGTGTTACGGAGGAAGGATGTGGAAAGCAAATCCTTACCTGCACCTACACAGCTGGACCTGTGACCAGCGAGCCCCCAGTGTTCATCAGCAAGGCATGTTCAGGCACAGCCACCTTGCATATAGTCGTCTCTGACACGGGCAATTGGTAGAACTTGCCACTGAAGTCAAGATAAGCCCACAGGAGGAGCACAAAGACTGAGAGTCATGAGGTGGGACAGACAGTGCCAGCCCAGAGAAATCCAAGGATCTCTACTTATGGTTATACTAGGAACAGAGGGCATCTATGTAATGGTTTACAAAGGTGCACACACTGGGACAGTAGATGCCTGCTATTCTATGTAGCTATGGAACAAACTCAAATGTACCTATAGAAGACACAAGTTTCAAGAAAAATTTCTAGGAGTCTTAAGGAAAAATGTTAATGGAAAAAAATATGTCTGACTTTGCAGACTAGGAAAGGAAGGGCACAAGAGGATGAAAAGCCATGAGGTGTCATTTGAAGGGAAAATCTCTAATGAAGAGGGAAAAGCTCAAATAACAAACACTGGGAGAGAGGAGACAGGAAGGCAGCTTGAACAGTGTGGGGCAGCACAGGAGAACCACGGCTGAATGGCTGCATTTCCCTCTAAGATAAGGAACACTAAGATAAGGAACACTTCCCACTGGTGCTGGGAAGCATCTACACAAATAACGGTGTCCAGCTGGGTCTAAGGACAGAAGTGAAGGTGCTTTAGCAGGATATAAACCTATAAATGTCGTTCTCATCACCACGTGCAAAGAATGATCCAAGTTTCCTTTTGCTACTCTGAGGCAAGGGCTAACATAGCCCGGGTGGCCCTTGCATCTGCTGAGGCCTACATGAGCTTGAAAGCCAGACCCTCTGGCTCCCCCCTCCCCCCACCCACAGTGTGTTTGGGATTACAGGCCCATGTGCCTGAACTACCTGCTTGTGGTAAAGTTGGGGACTGAACCTAGGGCCTCTGGTATGAGGCTCTCTAACCACTAAGCCATATCCCTAGCACTACATTTAAGGAGAAAATGTTTCTTTTCTTTTGTTTCTTTTTGTTTTGTTTTGAGAGAGTTCTCTGTGTAGCCCTGGCTGTCCTTGAACTCACTCTGTAGACCAGGCTGGCTTCAAACTCAGAGATCCACTGGTCTCTGGCTTCCCAGTGCTGTGATTAAAGGTGTGTGTCACCTAGCTGAAAATATTTTTCCTAATGCAGAAAAAAAAAAAGATAAATCTTATACTCATGCATGATTAAAAGGGGGGCAGGAGAAAACCCCCTTTGAACAAACTCAAAAAGGGAACACCTTAACCTAGGACAAGGAACACACACACTAACACACTAGAACACTAGCACAGCAGTGGAGGGAACAATGAGCAGTCTTAACTGTGGGTCCTTGTAGGCGTTAGTTTTTAAAACTTTTATTTGCATTTAAAAAAACCTTTTGCTCCGTACTCCACCCCAATCCTTTCCCAAACCCAACACCAGGTAAGAGAAAGAAAGGGTTAGTGGGATGGGGGGTGTAGTTCTCTTAGCTGCTTCCTTCCTGCTGGTTAGGGTCATCGGGTTCCTTGGAGCCAGTCCAATTCTCATTTCAGGAGATCTTCAAGTTCTTTCTTGTCTCACAATGCGGAGCAGAAGCAGCATTGTTCTTTCTCTGAGCTCCATACTCTCTGGGCTCTAGCATTTCTTTCTTTCTCCAGAGTCCTCAGATATAAACTATCTGCAGATAGCAAAGAGCTCCTCTCAGAACCTGCACAAAGCAAATAGTCTACTGCTGTGGGCCATCTGAATCAGTCCAACATCCCACACCTGGGAACAAAACCAAACCATGTTCCTCTCCACAACAGTTCCTAATGGCAGGGACCTGTCTTATTGTAGCCTTTTGTCCACTAAGGTGTGGGAGGGCCTCGGCAGGGTCACCTGTAAAAGAATCAAGACTGTTTTATCAGATGACATGATTGGCATGTTGGGTTCCGCAGAAAACTTTAAAACAATCTGTATAGATAAAACCCGGGGAATAATGAGGGGAGCTCAGCAGCCTGTGTGTAAAGGCAACCGCACTCCTGTGTACTGGCCACCTTACCTAACCATAAGGGGCACAGGAGTGGAAGGGTGAGGGCATAAATCTGGCTGTGAACCAACAGAGAGGGGCCTGTGGCTGAGCTCCTGGAGGGGGGCTGGGCAGCTTTCATAGTCCATTGGTGATTGTGGCATTGGTCCCTCAGGAGATAGGGGCTCTGGAAAGAACAGACTGGTGTCCAGAGACGATCTCTCCAGAGACAGCACAGGTCCACACTGCTGTTGACAGTGGCAAAGTCCTTGATGGCAGGCAAAATCATGGGACATAATGGGATTGTGACATTGGGTGGCCCCAGCTAAACAGCTGTGGTTTTCCACATTTTCACATTTACAAGGGAGAATTGTAAAATAGTAGAGGTCCAGCCCACTTTTGGGGAGTTTGTGGAGGGAGGGTGTCTGCCGGTCAGCTCTGTTCCCTGTGAACACTGGCAGAAGCTCACTCACAGGGTCCACCTATTACCCCTCTGGAGCTGAGAGGTAGCTTTTTAAGGAAAGACTGTCTTGACAAATGGGGTCACCCGCTGGGCACTCAGGTGGAGGTGGTAGAGTTACAGTAAGTTCTGGGACCTTGGTGCCACCTTCCTGTAGACCTCAAGGACATCTCCACTATGTAAACTTTCTAACCACCCGAAATGAGGGCTGTCACTCTCCTAACGTGTATTGCCTTCCCTGCCTTGGTCTTGCCACATGGCACTTTGTGGGTATGCGTGCTACTTAACACCCGTGGCCAAACTGTGACCATACAAGGTCAACAGACTTTCACTTATGCGTGCAATGACCCACATTACCCAACACAGACACTGTCATGCTCGCAATGGTCTCTGGCTCAGGGTGGTAGCACTGTCAGCTGTCTCTCTCAGCCTCACCCGGGTCTCCCAGAGGTGGTTACCACAGCTGTCCTCTGTTTCCACATGGTGTGTCTCGGGTCCTCTGGGTACCAACCCAGAGGACGTGTCAGATGAGGTAGCACCTGCATATGACATTTCCTCCTGCAAATGTCACAGCATCCCCATGTGTTGGGCTAGTGGCACTGTTTATAGAATTATGAAGGGAGAACGAGGCATACTTCGTACAGATGTAATGCTTTTTAACCCCAAATGTTTGCCATCCTTGGAGGAAGAGCCCTTGGATAAAAAAAAAAAAAAGCAACTATACATTCAACCTACCAAAGACCATGATTCAGGAAGATCTGGTGGGGAACTGAGCCAGGGAAGGGGGCTGCGTGGAGACTCCCTATTGCCACTCAGTAGAGGGGGTCCAGGAAGGGTGCAAGAATAGGTGGTGAACCCATCCATCGGTGGGCTGGGAGTCACTCGATGGGAACACCATATTCTTGTGTGCAGGTTGCAACATGCCCTGAAGTGCTATGGCAACCAGCCAGAGCTCTGGGATCCAACACAAGCCTGGTAGTTGAGGCCCAGAACAGGGCATGAAGGGAGAGGTTGGGGTGATTTTTTTAAGGGCTCTGCGGTAGAGGAGGATAGATGTAGCTGCTGGTAATGGAGTGAGTAGGTACAGCCAGACACAGCTACCCAGGCCAGAAAGCACAGAGCCCCGGCATGGAGATCTGATCTCCAAGTCAGGCTCTGGGATAAAAGGGGGAAGAAGGCTGCAAAGCTGGAGTTTTCCACCAAGCACAGAGACCTTCCTGAGTGGCCAACGCCTCAGGGAAGAGGACAGACCCCGCTCCCTTCTAGGCATGGTTTCCCAGGCCATCCTTGACTCTGCCATTGACAAACTTGGTGGCTTTCTTGAAGGATCACAGAAGCACAGGGTTGGATCTCCCTCCTAAGGCCAGACATTATCCTCACAGAGCAGGCATGGTATTGATATGGGCCCTGAGGGAAGATCTTTCCCTCAGGCATGGACATGAGAGGCCTACCCTCTTCCACATGTGCAGCCTGGGTGACGGCTCAGTGAGCTGAGATTCATTTAGGGGTATGGTAGGTGTGCCTTTTCAAGGTCTGGAGAGAGGAAAGTAGTCATTGGCTTCAGGCCACTCCTTGCACCTGAATAAGGCCTGTAGAGCACTGAGAAGCCACGGCTCATTTCTGACTCAGCGCCTGGCTGGAATGAGAGCTTTCCGGGCACCAGTGAGCACAGACCAAGCAAATGCACCCCAGCAGGAAAGGTGTGCAGTGGCAGGGGCTTGGCACGATGCCTGTGGTTTTTTGTTTTTTTTTTTTTGGTTTTTTTTTATGAGTTTTATCTAAACTCACAGCCCTATCTCTGGGTGAGGCTGTTTATCTCCCAGAAGCCTGACAGGCTGAAATGATTTAGTACTTGTTTGTTCTGTTCTAGAAAAGCAAGTATGTTTAGTGTAGAAGTGTGTACACACAACCCCGCCAGATCCTACTGTCGATTTCTAGCCCTTCTTTTCAATTTACTTTCTTAACTGAGGGTTTACTTTTGTACCATTTAAAGCAGCAGCCAGCCCACCTTCTCACCCTCGTCCTCCAGGCGAACCAACTGCACGTCCCACTCTGGAAGTGGTGTTTGGTGTGGGTTAAACCAGCTCAGGCTTGCCTCACAGAGAGCAGCAGAATGGCTGCTGTTTCTGTCTTCAGCTTTGCGGTGTCAGCGACAAGTGTTGACGCTCACATAAGCCCCCTGTACTGTCTGGGTGTCATTTCTGGAGCATACCTGGCCCCTGGAGTTTCTGTCACGGCACCCTCCAGCCTGTGCTCTGTTGACCTTCCTCAGAGTGTAGTGACCCACATCTAGTGTGTGCTTGAGCTGTGGCTCTCCTCCTGCCTGGAGGATCTCTGAGGGTAGGCTTCTCAGGGAAGACAGCGAGGATGGTAGGCTGACAGTCAAAGGCTGAGCATGGGGCGGTACCTGCCAGTGTGGGCCCCATGTGTGGGTCAAGGGTGGGCTTTGATGAGGGTGTGGCCAGCTGTGGGTTTAGATGGTGCTTATGGCCAAGGGTGGGATCTGTCGGTGAGTTTGGTCTGGCTGGGGATGGAGTCAGTCATGACTGTGGTTAGGAGTGTGATTAAGCTGTGGGTGTGGTTGTCCAGGTGGCCAACTTGAATAGGGCCAGATTTCCCCCTTCCTCCATTTCTGCCTCTCATTTTCTACCCTGCCTGACTTAACTTCCTGCTGGGAAACCTGCTGTCACCTTCCAGCCGGCTGACCTGGAAAGCCCTGTGTAGGGCAGGTCTCCCAAAAGGCCTACCAGCAGCTGCCCTGGGCAAATCTTCACATCCCATTGTGAACGCCCAAGGCTGGGTTTATACTGATGTCCCACTAGGCTGAAGGAGCCCAGTGTCCCTTGTTCCTCCTCCCACTGGCTTCTTCCCAGTACTGCTCAGTCTTCTATCCCCAGGCAGGCAGAGCTGGCTTCCCCAGATGGCTCACTACTCAAGAACATACATGGTGTCCTTCAGCCAGCCCACATGTCAAGTTGTCATTTGTGGCATGGGGCCTTTGGCCTGACCCAGAGCCTTGTCTGCTAGAGTCCCCTTCTTCCCTGGTCTTAGATCAGCAGAAAACATCAAGGCGTTCTTCCCATTGGACAGAGAGGCCCCTGGAGGAAATGCCGCCCAGCCCCATCTGGACCCACTGCCCTCTGAAACCATGAGGCGGCAGCTCTGGGGGTGCAGGCCGAGGTCCCAGCCTGGGAACTTTCAGCCTGAGCAGATGCAACTCTCTAGTGATTTTTTTTTTAAATAAAACCCGAAGTAAATATTTAAAAATTAGAACAAGCTCTCAAAAAGACGTCTCAAAAAGACAAGGCGCTTTGCCCAGTCCTTGTTCCTGAATTAAGCTACTCTTGGTAGTGACCCCAGGTTGAGATCTGGTCCTTGGGTGGATTTCCCCAGATGCCACCTTTCACCATCTACTTCAGGAGAGATGCACAGACCATCTCGCTCAGCCACTCCTGCAGAGTCACATGGGAGGAGAGGAGCCTCGCTGCCCTCTGGGGGACACTAGAGACCCTGCCAGGGCAGAACTGCCCTGTAACGATTTGGCTCCAGGAGGGGTCCCTCCCCATCTAGACTTGGACCCCGTATCTGCAGTTTTCTAGGGTGCTTGCCAGCCTGCCCCCTCGGCGGTCCCAGGGCCTTTGGCTGCATTCTGAGCCTGCTCCTCTCCACCCCAGTTTCTCTGCACAGTGGTCGCCATCCTCCTGCACTATGTCTCCATGAGCACCTTCGCCTGGACCCTGGTGGAGAACCTGCATGTCTACCGCATGCTGACGGAAGTGCGCAACATCGACACAGGGCCCATGAGGTTCTACCATGTGGTGGGCTGGGGCATCCCTGCCATTGTCACAGGTAAGGGCACACAGGGCAGCTCTGCCAAGGTGACCTGGGTTAGGATACAGCTTGCCTCGAACCATCTGTCCTCTTTTTCTCCTGGCCCTCAACATTTAGCAGTGTAAGTCTCTCTGGGCAGGTGTGTGCAGCAGGACCAGAGTACTTGGGGTTCTTTGTGAAGTGCCTGTTGGAAGAAACCCTACTCCCATCTCAGGATGGGGTATGTGTGTGTGAGAGAGTGAAGAGGTGAGCAATGAATAGATCAATAAAAGGGTGGGCCAGTAGGTGCACAGATGGATGGACATGCTGTATGATAAATCAGTCCAACAACTGGATGACTTCCAAATGAGGACTGCTTCATGCATACTTCCTGAGCATGTTTTTCTTTCTTTCTTTCTTTCTTTCTTTCTTTCTTTCTTTCTTTCTTTCTTTCTTTCTTTCTTTTTTTGGTTTTTCAAGATAGGGTTCCCTTGTGTAGCCTATCTTAGAACTTGCTCTGTAGACCAGGCTGGCCTTGAGCTCAGAAATCTGCTTGCCTCTGCCTCCTGAGTGCTGGGATTAAAGGCGTTCACAATCATTCCTGGCCTACACTTTTCAGTATCTATAGAAAGCCAGCATTTGCTTCCTGTTGAGGAAGAGCCATACTTCCTGTTCTCAACAGGAAGGCATGAACCCCATTCCTGGCAGACCCTGGAGGGCATTACAGGATTCTAGACAGTCTCCCAAGGCTGCTAGGGTTCTGATAAAACTCATCCTTACTCCAAGGGACCCTGGGCCATGTTCATGCTTTCAGAGATATGGAGGCTAGGTGGCAGCTGCCTCTCCTTGCTTCACAGGGGTGTGTTATTATCTCTTTCAAGGTCAGGTGTCATCACGGGAATACCTAGAATATGATGTTTGCTCCTCAGTGTAGAGGCCATCATGAGCTCTCGGTGGAGGGTCTCCCCCGCAGCCTCTGTTGAGTTCTGAATGGAAAATGCCGCTGCCTCCCGAGGGCTTTGCTATCTAGATTCAGACAGTTCACAGTTCTAACTTTTCAAAGTTTATTTATTTTTAAAAAACACATATCTTGCCGGGCAGTGTTGGTACACACCTTTAATCCCAGCACTTGAGAGGCAGAGGCGGGTGGATCTCTGAGTCTGAGGCCAGCCTGGTCTAACAGAGAGAGTTCCAGGACAGCCAAAACTACAAAGAGAAACCCTGTCTCAAGAAACAACAAAAACATATATATAAATATGTGTGTGTGTGTGTGTGTGTGTAAATACACACACACATATCCCAGCCCATAACTTAGTTTAAGGAGTTTGGATGTCCTTCTCTCTGGCACCTTGATCTCTGGTGAGGGTGGTTTTGGGTCTCTGGGTGGCGCTTACTGTCTGGCCTCCTCAAATCTCCTCTCAGGAAGATGGGTGACTATCCATGTTCGCGACCCTCACACTTCTCTGTCTCTCCAATGTCCACAGGACTGGCTGTTGGCTTGGACCCTCAGGGCTACGGAAACCCTGACTTCTGCTGGCTGTCCCTTCAGGACACCCTGATCTGGAGCTTCGCTGGGCCTGTAGGAGCGGTTATAATCGTGAGTACTGAGTCGTCAGACATGACCCTCGGGACACCGGAGGCCAGGTGCAGGGTCAGCAGTTCCTCAGGGTGGCTGGGGTTGGTGAGAAGGACATGCTTCACAGTGACAGTCAGCACTTTCCAGGCTGCTCTGGGATCCTATCCTCAGACCCCCAGGATCTGGGCCTCATTTTATGCGTACTGGAAGACCTCCATGCACAGGCAGCCTAGCGTACCAGGCTGAGGCCTGGCCACAGCATGGCCTGACTTAACTTGCCTGGGGCCAAGGCCTCCCGCTCCACCCCACCCCCTTCTCCAAACATGGTTGAAAATATGTGTTTGGTTGAGGCACATCACCTTGGAGACAGCAGTCCACTACCTGAAGCTGCTATTCTTGTTTCCTAGATCAACACGGTGATCTTTGTCCTGTCTGCAAAGGTTTCCTGCCAAAGGAAGCACCATTATTATGAAAGAAAGGGGGTTGTGTAAGTTGGGCTGAATCTGGCCTTCGGGTGGGACAGAACACTGAGCCAACCCACCAAGTCTTTCAGCTGGGCCCTGAGAACCCCCCAAAATAGAGAGTACATTCTGGGCAGAGTCCTCTGCAAGTGGCCATCCCATCCCCCAGCTGGCTGGGCTGTGAGCCACATACTCACCAGGAAGTCAGCCTGAGAGAGTAGGCTCTCCCACTGCTCCAGGGAGACTCGATAGTGATTAACCAAGCAGGGGATGGCAGTGGGTTCAGGCCCTGAGATAGTTCCTATGGGAACAGGAAGAAGAGGGACATGGGGAAGAGAGGGTCCTGGATTTAGAATTAGACACACGTTCAGCGCTGGGTGACATGTTGAGGCAGGTGGACTGGGAATGATGGTGATGCCGGGGCCTCAGGAGTGTAGGGCCCTCCCAGGTGTAGCCCAGGAGGGAGCTTGCAGTTTTAGTAGTAGATGGGGTGAGAAGACCCATCGTACCCCATAGAATTAGCATGGCATCCAAGAAGCAGGGTGAGACAGGCATGACTCTAAGGAATGCTGGAGGGTGCTAGCCCCCGCCAGAAGTGGGGTCTGAAGTGGAGAGGGTGGGAGTGGCTGGAGTCCGGGCCCAGAGGCTTCAACCTCCTGAGTCCACTTTATCTCCAGCTCTCCACTCTGACCCTAAGTCACATGGGAAAGGTCACATGGTAGAGGCAGCTGGCATATGAATTCTGTCTCCCGCTGGCCTCAGCCACTTTCCTCTGTGTTTTCACATGGCCTTCCACAGCAGCCATTGGACCTGAGTCACATTAAGGAGAGTGCTGGAAGCAAAGACTCACTTTAGTGGTTGAGGCTCATACTCTCTTTTTTAACTTGTTTTATCTTCTTATGCCCGCACCTCGACCAACATAACCTCTGTCTACCTTGTCCCTGCTGGAAGCTAGGGTTGAGGTGGGTTTGTGGGTGGATAGATGGACAGACACAGGTATGATGGCTGCCTGTGTGAACCTGAGAGAGGGAGGGACCCCAACTCATGCCGCCCTCCCACAGCTCCCTGCTGAGAACTGCCTTCCTCCTGCTGCTGCTCGTCAGCGCCACCTGGCTGCTGGGACTACTGGCTGTAAACAGTGACAATCTGAGCTTCCACTACCTCTTCGCAGCCCTCAGCTGCCTGCAGGTTGAACACCTCCCTCCCGCGCTCTGTTGACCTCTGTCCTGGGGCAGCTACAGTGAGAAGGGAATGGGTAGAAGAGCCTCCTTGGGACTTACACCGTCAGAGGAGGAAGCCTGTGTTTTCCTTCTGTCCCAGCCCTTCCCAGCCCTGCCTGGGGGGCCCCTGGAGTCTGTCAGGACTGCTCCACCATGTAGGCTGGCCCAAAGCCAGTTGGTGTTCTCGGAGAGTAGGAATAGCTCTTTACATTTCACACCAAGTGCTGCCTAGTAAATTTATGGGATAATATCGGTGTGGGGGGCAGGGGGGTGAGGGGTGGGTAATGGCCCATAAGGCTGTGGACTATGCTGTCCTGTCCATGTGTCTTATATCTTAGTTGTGGAAGCTCCCCTGTGAAGCAGTAGCCCCTCCTGGAGGCCTGTGGTGGGCGCCTGGGGCATCTTGTGTCAGCCAGGCTGCTCTGAACTAGGCTTTCCTCAGTGGGCAGCCAGATGCCTGGTGTAGCAGCATCAGGACCCCGAGAGTCACTCTGACCTGGTGCCCATCTCCCTCCAGGGCATCTTTGTCCTCTTGTTCCACTGCGTGACCCACAGGGAGGTGCGGAAGCACCTGAGGGCAGTGCTGGCCGGGAAGAAGCTACACCTGGATGACTCAGCCACCACTAGGGCCACACTGCTAACGGTAGGAGCTGCTGGAGACCTCTCCAGTCCAGGCCTGGGAGCTAGCGGTACTGCTAAACGGCAGGGTTGGGAGCTGTGGGGACCAAAGGAACTCTATTCCATAGGCTTCATCTCTTGGAGCTGTCCATACACCACAGAACAGAATCGAACAGGCAGCGTCTCTGCCCAACTGTAGCCCCACTTGCAAGGGCTTTGGAAGTTGGCAGGTTTCTATGACAACCAGAAACAGTATCCACAGGGAGCGAATGTTCTCCCCTTTGCCGCAAGGCTGCAGTTTGCAGTCCTCTCTCCCATGCTGGCAGGGCCAGTCAGAGTGCGATCATGGGGGCTGCTCAGGATCAGTGCCAATTTCTGCGGCTTCTGCTCATTATTCTCTCCCCCTCTCCTTCCCCCAGCGTTCCCTCAACTGCAACAACACATACAGCGAAGGACCAGACATGCTCCGCACGGCCCTGGGCGAGTCCACAGCCTCTCTGGACAGCACCACCAGGTCAGGCCTCTGTACTCACTCTTTTCTTGGGGGGGGGGAGAATAAACAATGCCCTGGCTGTGAGCCCTGATGTTCCAGGAACCCAGTCTGCCCCCATATACTGGGGAGGCTATTTGATCAGTTACTGCTTTTGACGGAGCACAAACAGGGTGGGTTTAGAGGATCTTGCAGAGCCTCATGTGGCCTTCCATAGTAGGTGCTCTGTGACATTGACAGCCCGTCGCTGTCACTCGGGGACAGTGCTGAGCCCACCCCACCTCTAACCTGTCTAGGGATGAAGGGATCCAGAAGCTCAGTGTGTCCTCTGGACCAGCACGTGCTAACCACGGAGACCCAGATACGTCCTTCATCCCTAGGAATTCCAAGAAAGCTCATGGTATGGTTTCCCCTCAGGCACCTCCCTCCTGGTCTTGTTTTTCCTCCTCTTTCTTGACCCTCCATCCTCTGTGGTACTGGACTTTGTATATCCTTGAAGAGCATTGGTGGCCTCATGCTTAGAGTTGGAGTTGGCCTGAGCTCCCTACTCTGCCCTGACTCCCTGCAGGCCCCGACTCTGACTCTGACAGTGAGCTGTCCCTGGATGAGCACAGTAGTTCCTATGCTTCTTCACACACATCGGACAGCGAGGACGATGGTGGGGAAGCTGAAGACAAATGGAACCCAGCTGGTGGTCCTGTCCACAGCACCCCAAAGGGTGAGCAGTAGAGACCCAGAGAATGCCAGAGTGGACTATTGCCGGTGGGATATGGTCACGCTTCAATTCTGGCTGGTGTCCCCTAGTCCTGGCCAGCAGAGTAATGACCACACAGGACAGCTCAGATAGGAACACATACCCTAGGAAATTTGGCCACACCATCTGCTGGGCAGTGGCAGGAATTTGGGTGCAGCAGTGTGATTCACATTATCCCAGGCTCCCCAACACCAAGATGTGACCTCAGTGTCTCTATCATTAGACTATGGCCCTGCCAGTCCTGTAAGCCAGAGATGAGGTTAGGGCCACTCTCAGGGTCTACCAGGCCTTGGGTATGATGTGAATGTGACTGTAAGTCTAACCAAATGTCATTCTCAGCAGACGCTCTAGCCAACCATGTCCCAGCTGGCTGGCCTGATGAGAGCCTGGCTGGGAGTGACAGTGAAGAATTGGACACTGAGCCCCACCTGAAGGTGGAGACCAAGGTCAGCGTGGAGCTACACCTGCAGGCGCAGGGCAATCACTGTGGTGACCGGCCCCCTGACCTGGAAAGTGGGGTACTGGCTAAGCCCGTGGCTCTGCTCAGCAGCCAGCCCCAGGAGCAGCGGAAAGGTACCCCAGCAGGGCCCTGCTGTCTGTCCCTGGAGCAAAACCTTTCCTAGCACAGGGGACAGGGCAGGAGCCCTTGTTCAGCAGGCTGAGGGGAGTTCTGTGGAGGGCTTGGGTGGGGCCTGGGCAAGTCGGTAAGAACCAGGCCAGGTGCCTTCTGTTGCTCAACACCACCCATCCCCAGTTGAGCCACTGTACCCACGTCTGCCTGGGCTAACTTGGTGGTCGCCTCCATCCTCTCAGGCATCCTGAAAAACAAAGTCACCTACCCGCCACCACTGCCAGAGCAGCCATTGAAGTGCCGGCTTCGAGAGAAGCTGGCCGACTGTGAGCAAAGCCCCGCATCCTCCCGCACATCCTCCCTGGGCTCTGGTGATGGTGTCCATGCCGCCGACTGTGTCATCACCATCAAGACTCCAAGGAGGGAGCCAGGCCGTGAGCATCTCAATGGGGTGGCCATGAGTGTATGCACAGGGAGTGCCCAGGCCAACGGCTCTGACTCAGAGTAAGTAGCCTTGGGAGGGTGGGAGCCACCAGCTCTCCCCATCCAGGACTCCTAGGCTTCCCTTTGCACCTGAATGCAAGTATCTGCCCTTGAATGACTTTGGAATACACCCAATTGCCACTGTCACTGACCCTCCACACGCCTGACAATTCTTCCCACACACAGAGGCAGTAATGAAACTTCAATTTGAACCATCAGGAAACCATGAGGCACAGTCAACCCGACTGCCAGTCAAGCCCTCGGACCTTGAAGCCTGGGACTGATGCTTACAGGGCAAGCAGGCCCTTCGTATGAGGGCCCCTGCAATAGCAGCTGGCTCCACACAGAATGTCCAGGCAGAAGCCCTTGGCCCTCACAGGAGCTCAGGGTCGAGACTCTGTGACAAGTGCCAAAGCTACAGGTATGGCTCAAGAGGGAGACGTGGACTTCAGACTGGCACAGCTCCGTCCTTAGACTACAGACAGAAGGCAAACCATGCTGCTGACCTGGCCACAAGAGGCCCTGCACGGAAGCCAGAGAGCCTGAGCTGAACTTGGAGAATTACTATGCCAGGCCCTTGCCTTGCCAGAGTTTAGAGACACCAGACACAGGCCAAGGCCCAGCTGTCCCTGCAGGCATCTCCTTGCAGTACAAGCCCATAGTCACCAGCCTCGCAGTCTCTGCAAAGGCCCCCCGTGTCTTAAATTGCTGTTTAAAATTGTAAATACGTACAAATCTGTCCTGGACTTGGAGAAGACGGGAATCTGTGTATATTTTGCAATGTCTTGACTTTGCTGACACTAGAGAGCCATGAAATGGCATCTCAATATATTGCCCAAGGAAGCTGGCAGTTGTTTTTGACTCTGGAATGAGTCAACACAGCTGGCCGCAGTGCCCAGGTAGGGAGCGCATGGGCTGTGAAGTTGATATAGCTCTGGCAGCTGCTTCCAGCCAGGGAGCATGGGTGTCCCACTGGCCTTCAGAGCACACAGCCTGTGTGTTCTGTGTGCTCTCAGCTCCATGGATCCAGGATGGGGCTGGCCTGTGAAGTGTGGCCGCTACAGCTGATTTCATGTGTGTGTGAAATCCCAACCTCTCTAGCCTCCCCCCCACCCAACACACACACCCATGCCAGGTCCACTCCTGATCCAGTGAGCTATTCTGGAGTCCTTCCCAGTCAGCCCAGTGCACTGGAAGAGAATTTCTTTGTCGCCGCTCCTGTTCCCATAGATCTTAAGAGTGCTCAGTGTTGCTGATTCCGAGGGAGCCCTGAGGTCTTCCACAATGTCACATTCCTTCCTGCCAATGTTCTACTCTTTCAGACTCCAGAGCTCTCTGGGCAGGCAGGAGCTCTGTTCCCAAAATCTGACCAATAACATTGTTTTGCCTCAAATGGCCAATTGTGCAAAGAAACAAAGCCACAGTCCCCCCTTTTCACTGATTACCAAATTTTTTTTGGAAACTCACACCAAGGGCTGCTGTGGCCAGCCCACCACGAGCCACCACGCAGCCAAACCCACGGGACTGGGGCCGAGTTACTCAGACATGTACTTCGGCACTCACTGTTGTTTGAAGCAGGTGTCCGAGTCTATGAGGTGCACTGCTGCTCTCCAATGCTAAAACCAGGAGAGCTAAACCAGGAAGCCAATGCAAGGACTTTCACAGCAAGCTCTGCTCCCGAGTGCACAGGACTGCTGATGATGGACTTGTGAGAGAGGAAAGCCTACATGGCATGGTCTGAGGTCACTCACCGCCACCAGGCTGAGGGGAGGCCCTAAGGTGGCCTGAGGATGCCAAGGATACAAAGAGCGACCTTGCACAGGCTGAGGGGAGGTGGAGCGCCATGGCTGCTCAATTCCACGACCCCTTGCCACCCCAGAAGGTGGAGTTGTTAATTTGAAGACTACTGATACCAAAACAAAACCTGTCAGTTTTAAACTGTTTTTTATGACCTGAGACTTTATTGATTCAACACTGGAGGTTTTTAACAGGTGTATTTATTACTGTTCAGCACTGGATGACAACACAGGTGAGCTGCATCTATAATAAATTAAGAGTTTTGGATTTGTATCCATGCTGTGCTGGGTGTTTACTGTCCCCGCTGGCTCTAAGGTGGCACAGGAAGGACTGTTAGGCTCCATCGTTTCTCTTGGCTTTGAAAATCCCAGTGGCGTCTTGAGTTCTTTCGAGCCTGGGCATGGTTAACCTCATCTTAACTTTGCAGCAACCCGGTTAGGCTCCGGCCACTACTTCCTGGCAGTGCTGAAGCCAGCCCTCACCTCTTAGGTCATTTATCTTGATTCCTGTCCAGAAAGGTAAGTTTCCAAGACTTCTGTCTCACTGTGTTACTTCACATATCTGCTATCCTTGGGAAAAACTGGGAGCAAAGTAGTGGGCACCCCTTTCTTTCCCTATAGCCCATGGGTCCCCTTTCCCAGGGTCTCCACCTGGTGTTGCTGCCCAAGGAGTCATCCCAGGCCTGTAACCCATGCATACCCCAGCTAAAGGTCATCTTCTGGTGTGGTTTTTCCTCAGATACGCTTGTGCACGTCTAGAGTGACATGTGTTCACCTCAACCCCCACTCCCACCCCAGTGCCAAGCTAACAGGAAAACACTGGCTTCCTCCTAACATGGGCACTGCCAGGGAAAGGGTTATCTCACACATCAGAATCTAGACAAGGACAGCCGAGTACAGATAACTCTGCCTTCCCTTTGGAGAGAGCTCAGGCCCCAGGGAGGGGAGAAAGAGGCTATAGCACTTGCCATGCCTGCTGTGCCACGCGGTTGGTGGCTCAGTGTAAGGAACACAGCCACAGCAGCCCGTTCAGGCCTGTAGCAAGCCCCAGACACAGTGGTCAGACTTTGATAGTTTTATTTGATTCTGTCCCTTCACAACCCTCACACACTGTGGAGGCCTCCTTTGGGCCCTATCGGCGAGCAGCTCCAGCAGGGCCCTCAAGGCAAACTGCTTCTGGCTTGCTGGAACACCAGTGCAGAGACACTCCTTCCTCAGGCTGTCATGGCTCTGCAGCCAGCCAGACCATTGTCTTCTAGCAGCACCAAGTCCGTCACTGACCAACTGCTCCAGACTCTGCTCTAACACCTCCTAGCAGTTTGGCCTTTGTCAGGATGTGGGGTGCAGGCCCGGGCTATCACTGGAGACCTCGGGAGCCACTTCGGTTCTCTTCTTGCCCTTCTGGAGTGTGTAGGCAGATGGCCCTAACCGTAGGATTTTTCCACTGCCAAGGCATTCATCACCCTTGTAGAACACTGCAAACTGGAAAGAAAGGAGTGGAGAAAGCTTATTGTGTGTATGTGTGTCTCAGAGGCCAGGACAGAGCTGGCCAAATGAGGACAGCCATGTCCAGGCCCCGGTTCTACCTCCCCACTGGGCACTTTCCTCACCGTCTTACTCACCTGTCCCAAGGCTAGAGCCCTCACAGCCTTCACAGCCGTCACCCACACAGTGCCATCCTGATTGAGTGTCAGCACACAGGGCACTGTGGAGAGAGTTATGAGGTGGGTATAGGCCTGCTTTCACTGCCAACCCCAGCCCCTGGGAGAATAAGCAGCCTGTGGGTGCAGGAACACCCAACATCCCTTCTGCGGAAGGATAGGACAGTACCCAGAAGGGCTCAAAGCTGCCCTGGCTATGGACATGACACCTCAGAATAGCATATACGGTAACCCAACTTCCCAGCAATTCTGACAAAACATTTCTGTACCTTAGTTCCCTTTCTGTGGCAGGCACAGGACTAGTAGTTTTGAAGTTAAACAACAATGATGGGGACTTTCCGTGCTCAAGGGAATAAATACTGTGAGTGTACACAGTCTCTCTGGTTTAGCTTAATCTGACCTGGGAGCTTAGCAACAAGCACCCCTCCCATCTAGTCACCTAGTGCCATCTGGTGGTAGAATCGGAAATGGCACTCCATCATCTTGTCTCTGACCAAGGCAGCAGGTGGTTCCTCAGCAATCCAGTGTACACGGTTGGTTCTGAGCAGGTCCCTGTACAGAGCCGGGTGGTCTACCCGGGGAGCCTGCAGAGCAGAATACAGATGTTGTGATGCCTTTGAGGTGAGCATCCCTCAGCAGTTATCGATAAGAACAATCCTATCAGCACATCCATAAATAATTATAAGCCAGCCCCACTCAGCTACATGTGTCAGCCACATATAGAAATCCATTTCATCAGCTTAAGGGTTTGGTCACCCTGGTTTTAAGATGAGAGAAGAAAGGAACAAGAGAAAAGGGATGGCCATATGCAGTAGCAAGGGGCAAGAGTGAGATTCCCTCCCCCACCTCTAATCACTCCCACAAATCCATCATGCTTTGAAGATTGTTTTCTATTCCTAGAGATGTAGATCAAACACACAAATGGCCTCTTGAAAGGGCCATGGCTCCCACCAGCAATAACTGGCTGAGGAAAGCAAGGGCTGACGGGTGCTGGTCCCCAGCCACCTGCGTGCATCCACAGTTGTGCGGCTGGCCTGACCTGGGCAGTTTATCACACACACGATTGCTTCTCAACTTCCTGTCCCATCACCACTAGCCCCTGCAGCAAAGAACCCTGGTGTTGCCTAGGGTGCCCCGTTTCCCATCAGGCAGACCCAGGAGCACTAACTGAGACTTCAGGTGCTAAGATCCTGAGACCATCCGAGCCAATGACCCTTCTGGCTTTTCTTAGCAGGCACTTCTGAGCACTTATGTTAAAAACATCTTAATCCAAGCCTGGGGAGGCGGTTCCCATGCTGCAGCGTGGAAACTTGGGAACCGCCTGTTCTGGAAAGATGTCTGTGGCCTGTAGATCCTCCAGTGTCTGTCTCTGATTACACTGGCTAGCAGCTCAGCCTGCCCCAAGCAGGCTTCTCACTCTTGAATGCCTGAGAGCTGGATTCAATGAGGCTGTCAGAGTTGGGGCTGCTGTGTATGTACAGGCAGAATGCCAGCAGCACCAACTTCTCCATCTCCACCTAATTCATAACCCAAAATATCTCTTGCTACTGTCAATATCCAGAAAGCCCTCTTGAAGAATTTCTGCCCCAGAGCCTAGGACACAGCAAAATGGCTAGGGAGGAGGAGAAGGAGGCATGTGGTCTAGGGCATAGCCTGGTCCTGGCTCAGCCAGGTTCTAGCCTAACTACTTTGTCCCACAAGGACTTACTTCTAGGACCCTTCCATAGATTGTCGGTGGGAGGGATATCTGGGCACTATGACTGCCTTCTCTCCATGAGAGGCCTTGGCAAGTTAATCAGAGTCTTTCCTCCTCTGTAAAACAAGGCAGTTTTTCTAGAAATGGATGCAATGATTGGCACATTGCCAGCATACAATAGGAACCTAATTTTATACGAAGACCTGTTACCTTCCACCTGTCTCAGGAAGCTACCTGCTCCAGGCCCTTAGAAATGCCAGTACTGCCCATTTTATTGGCACACTAGACAGCAAAGGCCAACCTCACTCACCACAAGCACGTCACCGTTGGTGCCATCCTTCTCCACCACGTACCAGGGCTCTCTCAAGCCGCTGATCTTAGCTCTCTGGCCCAAAGTATACAGGAACCAACCTAGGAAAGTGTTCCAGAGGGCACATTTCAGTCTTCACAAATGGGAGGTTATAGGTCGCTATATGGCATGCTTACTTGAAACTGATTCTCTTGGCTCGAGGGGCTCTTAGCCCTAACGACAACACCCATGTCCATCCTGCCTCAGGTTCAGGACTTGAGGGATATGACACTGACTAGGATGGTACTGAACCTGGCGCTAATGCCAGCTCCTTCATCTGGTGGCTCTGACCTTCCCGGGGACTACGGCTCTCAAAGCAGGTCTTGTACCTGCTGAGCGCACTCCTTGCATCTGTACTGTACATCCACCTGTTCACCAGCTCTACCTCCATAGAAATGCATGCAGTGTGGCATGAGTCTCCTAACTGCACTGCTGTCTGCTAAGGACAGCAGCATTGTCTCCAACAAGGTCCCCTTCTCCACTCTAACACCGAGTTCAGCTGGGTCTCTCCCTACTCTCAGGGAGCCTGGCTCCCTTCACAGGGACCACACATGGCAGGAAAAAAAAAAAGTGTACCCTGTCCTTCCAACTAGTCTCACAAATCAGGTCTAGATGTCAAGCTCAGGAGGCATGTCCCCTCCAGCCCATACTGCCTGTCCCCACACTAAGCACAGTGCAGGTCCTGGTGATCTTGCTCTGTAATTAAGTGAACAGCTATCATGCGGTCCTCAGTCACCTGGCTCTAGGCCAGCTATACTCTTCCTCCAATGGCATTTCTTGCAATCTTCCAAAGCATCAACACCTTCCTTTTAGCAATGTACCACACGCAGTCCAGCTCTGCATTTAGGGGTTAACTCCGTGTTTATAAAATACGGCATCACAGGGGCACAAAGCTCCTGTCAGAGTGACTGCTCATGCAACATGTACCCACACAGCCTACCCCTTGAGTCCTCCATGAGCCCTTCATGGAATGGATAGGAGCTAGCCCTGACCTTTGGTTCCCAAAGCTGGCAGGACTCACCTTTATGTGTTCCCAGAACTGTATTATCCTCGATAGAAATAAACTTTCCAGGCCGAGGCTGCAAATACTGGAAGACAAGTTTCATCAGTATTGGAGACCAGTCCCAGAGCAGACAGCTATTCATGTCAGAGGACACTCACCTGAAGAATGAAATGCTCGAAGTTTCTTTTACCAATGAAGCAGATGCCCATGCTCTGGAACGAGAGGAGGGCCAACATGATGTGAGCATAAGCCAGGGAGCAAAGCAAGGAACAGAAAGCCAGGATGGGCCAGGACGGCAAAGAACAGGCTGTGTTGCAGGATGCCTCAGAGCTCAGCACAGACACAAACAGAACTTGAGGGCCTAGAGAATGTCTTGTCTTGCCGAGTTTGGCTCAAAAGTGGATGCTATCATATAAACAGATTGCATCATTTGAGGACCACATGAGAGCCGTTCACATAATCACAAAGCAGGACCACCATGACTACTGGAAAACCCATATGAGCAATCCAGGAAAGCAATCTAGACTACTGAGTACCAGAGAGCCAGGGCCCAAGGCAGGAACTGAAAGCAGGGAAATCAGGAAGGAGACTGGCTAAGCCCTGCACAGGAGACCAGGCAAGAAGCTGATCTTCCTGGAGCTGGGCTGGGCAAGCAGCTCTGCAATTATTCCTCAGTGTGTGTGTCCCTCTATAACATAGGTCATGTGACTAGGGATTGGCTCCATATATTGCGGGGACTCTCTCAGTTCCTACCATGGAGAAATTCTGTCAACCTAGCAACAAGAAGACGCAGAACAGGCAAGGGACATTCTCTTTGGCTATGTGGCCCTGCTGATAAAAAGCACAGCCATGCATGTTCCCAGAAGACTGGCATAAGTGGTGGCTATAAGAGGCTGAACCAACCTCTAATCAAACCTGAACTACCAGGGCTTCTCACAGGGTCCTAGCTCTCTCTCCAAGGGGTTCTCCTTCCACAGGGGGTAGCACAGTTTCCAAGATGAAGGTGTATGATTGTCCCTCTACAGGGAGCTCTGAGAAGGCAGAGATGAACTTCTGCTGTTACGGTCTCCTTGGATAGGCAGCACTCTCTACAGCATTTGTCTCATGGGATGGACCGGCATGGCTGCTTCCTGTCAGTTAGCATGTCTGCTGAGAAAGCAGTCAGCCACAGCAGGCACAAGAGGAAGGAGGAAGAAGGCCTCAGCTGCTCCTCACATGCAACTGTGCTCTGTGCCTTGGCCTGATGGGGCCCTGGCCAAGGGTTCAGAGAGCCCAGCCCTGCCTATACCATGACAACATGGGTGGACACATTCACAAATCAATGGCAAGCTGCTCACTCCTACCTCTTTCTTCTGAAGCACATGATGGAGTCTATTCTCTGCAGCTATTTTCTTTACAAAATCTTTTGTTAGTTCCCCCAGGGGGAAGATGGTTCTTCTCAGGGCATCCTGGGAAACCTGGCTGAGAAAGAAGGTCTGGTCTTTAAAGCTGTCAGCTGCTTGGAGAAGTTTTACGGCTGCCAAGAGTAAAGAACAAAAGTCATTGCAGGAACACAGATAATGACTCTGCTTTTAATGCCCTTCTGTGTTACCCCAGTCTGCCAAAAGCAAAACCCATCTCAGAAGACTATGGAAAAAAAATACCAGCTTGGCTAATGTACTGAAAAGTCTAGCCCCTGGTTTTTCTACCAGGAACAATACAGGGAAGGTAGATTTTTACATATAGAAACTTATCTCTGCTTGTAATTTTGATCATAAGACTTTTAAACCTCAAACACTATAAGAATAAAAAGTTAAATGAGGATCAATGGTCCAAAATAAATATAGTCACATCTGGGAGACACGACAAGACAGTTCATCCAGAACTTCGTCAGCAGTGTATTTTCTTAACTGCAGCTGTGAAGTATGCAAAGAAACACACAGGGCTCTGGCCTTCAGCCCAGCCACAGGATGGAGACGGCTCTGTAGAACTCTCCTTGGTGCGAACAGCTTTGCTATATGTCCAGACTGACATCTGGCAGCAGCCCTGCTGTAGTTTCTCTAACATTCTCTACATAGCTGTAAAAAAAATTCTTATTGCATGTACACAGGTATGAGCGATGTTGGCTCTGGTGACTTTAGATTCTGAGAGGGCAGCCAGGTAAATTTCCTAATGAGACAGCTCCACTCACGTCTGTGGGCTGGCAGCACTTCTCACATACAGTATGAGGGGACACCTCATTAATCAAACGAGCAGCAGTCCACACACACCAGCTCAATTTTGTGTGTGCACATGCATTTGAGAGATTGTCCATGTCAGCACACGAGTGTGGAAGTCAGACGACATCTTCAACCGCTGCTCCTCAGGTGTCACCCACTTTCTTTTTTTGAGATGGTCTCTCACTGGCCCAGAAGTCACCAACTAGCCTCTCTCTGCCTCCCCAGCACTGGGATTATATGTACATGCCACCATGGCTGGCGTTTTTATATAGGTTCTGGAGATTGAACTGAGGTCCCTGCCTTTACCATGTACTGCCTGCGTGCTTCTAGCCGCTGGCTTTCACATCTCCGTGTAAAGGAGAATGTGCCCCATCTTTACAGCCGCAACTAAGGTCTGGCCCGTGAAGATGCAGGTGCTGAAAGGCTGAGCTATGGACTGAGTCACCTCCCATTTCTCTCCTGTCACTCTGTCAAAAACAATGCAACTAAGGCTACAATTCAATCTGTTTCAAAACAAAATTCTCTCAAATACTGGTTGTGTGCATTTTTTCTTGGTTCTGAGTTATTTTGTCCTGGATTCTTTTGACTGTTTCTTGAGCCTCCCGAGCACTGCAATTACAGGTATGCATCCCCACACCTACCTTCTGAGTTATTTTAAAACACACTGGAAACCTATGACTTTGAAATAGGAAGCTGGTGACACGAGCAAAAATGCCACAGAAGGACAGAGCAGGATGGAGACTGTTTCTGGGATCCTGCTGTTCTGTTTGCCAGGCACTGCACTGTGCTCAGATGGAAAGAAGCCGGTTATAAGGTCAGGTCCCCGGCAAACCACAGCCATCCCCCGCGACCGAGAGCTCTTGTGCCTCCACCTGCATGATGCCCTAGGACTCAGACCAAAGCCACAAAACCAGCTTTGGCTTGCCTAAAATGCACACTGAACACAAGACATCACTAAACCACAACAGCCACTTACTCAACACAATGCCTGTGTTTTAGGAGAATCAGAACAAGTGTGGAATAGACAAAGGTGAGCATGTCCTTGACACGAACAGATATGTCTATGCAAGATGGGAAGTGGCTCTCCATCTGCTTGGGACCCTGTGAAGACCATTCCAATTATCACTGTCAAATGTTTCTCCAGATATTTTTGGAAGTCCAAGCTACCAATATATAATAACCTCAATGATAGGTTTCTTTTTCACCTTCCTTGGCTCTCACCAGGACATCTCAACGCTCAACCACAGGCCCTTGGGGAAGCAACCCTGCTGCTACCTGTGCCTTTGCAAATGTGAACCTAAACACACCAGCTAATTGGGAGCACACAGAATTGGGTTAGGGCTGTCATCCTTCTGAGTGTTCCTGTGCTCACACAGATTATAACTAAGGCCACCCACACAAACTCACGATTTCTGACTTCAAATCGATTTCTGAACAGCCCCTCGGGTCTCTTAGTGTGCTTCTGCTCAAAGACTTCCTCATCATCTAGAGAGGTTCTTGCATAGTGGCCAGTGGCAACAGCATCTGCCCCTGCAAGATTTTTAAAACACAAAGATTCAGTGTGAGACTCAAATTTACCGGCAGTTGTACTGGTTAGTTTTTGAAATCTTGACACAAACTGGAGTCACCTGGGAAGAAAATGTCTCCATCAGACTGGTCTATAGGAAAGTCTGTAGGGCACACCTTTAAAAAGCATTTCCAAAGTCAGAACTGATCCACTCACTCACTCTATATTATGCACACAGAGATTTCAGTACAAGCAAAGTTTTTACAACACTAAGGCAAAATTGAAAACCAAAATATTCAACAGCAGGAGGCTCTGAGTTTTGATGCTACAGCAGCAGTGGGAATGGCGCTTACAATGCACTGACTGACAGAGGTAAGCAGAGGAAAGTGATGTCATACTACACCCACGACTTGGTGTACAGGAGAAAATGGACAAATGGACAACCTCAGTCTTATTCTTTTGATTCTGGTTTGAAACCACGGATATGTTGCCCCTCTTTCTTCACCTGCCGGCATTTTTAGTAAGTGCGAATTATCTTATCATACTGAAGGGCTACACAATATATTTAATCTTTTCTACCCACATGATACTACCTTTCCACTGTGAGGAGTTCAGGGGTTGTTACTGCAGGAGGCTGACCTGGAAGGCTCAGCAAAGCAGACCCAGACCTGAACACCTGGGCTATGAGCTAAGACAGGAAATCTTGCAAGCACTCTACTAGTACAACATTATATCCTGACTCATTTTCTCACAGAACATTTCCTTACAGACCATCACCTACACTGCAAGAAGTGTAGGGTTTTTCTAAGAGAAGCCCTATTCTCTCAGAAGCCTAGATTTCAGGTATCTGACCCTCAGCCTAGCACAGGCTTCAAACCCAATACAGAATAGGGATCCAGAGAGGCAGGGAAATGCTGCAACAGGGAACCAGGTAGGATCTGACACAGATTATACAGCTTGGCTGAACCTCAACACAATTGCATTTAAGTGAGTAGGTGACCTCTGAGCTCCTGGGGGTCACATTCTAGACAGCACTGACTCCCAGTTTAAGCAGTATTCTCCTTGCCAGTGTCGTGAAATGACACACAAGCTCTTGGGCCCTGACCTGCTGACTCCCATCTTGTGCTCTCCTGGCTGTGGGCAGGTCAGCCTGCCGACATGCTCATGTGTCCACCCACCATCCGTCTTTCTTTCCTTTACTGAGACAGGGTTCAGTATATAGGACAGGAGGGCTTAGAATGTGCTATGAAGCTTGGCTGGCCTCAAGCTCAGAGCAGTCCTGCCCACCTCCCCAGTAAGAAGATTATAAGTGTGTGCTATCACCTGCCTGGCAGACATGCGCCACGTTCCAGCTGATACGGGTGACCTGCAGGTTTCCCCTCCTGCTGTCCCTGCTCTCCTCACTGATGATTCTTTCTGATGAATCACTACTGATTTGGATCTGAATCCCACGTTCCGAGAGTCCTCTGCATAGGGTACTGACACCTTTTAGCCTTTAGGTCAATGGCCGAACACACCTTCTCTCAGGAAATGTGAAGTCAGCTGCCTGCCCATGATGGAGGACAACCTCTCCTGATGTTCATTCTGAAAGTTCTTTCTTACTCAGTGAGTACTTTCCTTCTGAAAGACAAAACTGTCTACAAGGCTTTGGCTTCTGACTATGTCTGAAAAGCAAATGAAGAAATCTTAATTCCTTACCAAGATTGTCCACAGCATAATGATAAAAGCAACTGAACTTGATATGCTTATTGCAGATGATGTCAGGGTTGGGAGTCCTTCCTTTCTCATACTCATTCAAAAAGTCACTAGAATAAAAGAAAAAAAAAAACCCGTCAGATCTAAGTGATACGCTCCTTTAAAGTGTGTTAAGTGGCTTGTTTAATGCCAAATTTCCCTTTATTATTCCAAAACTGTACTTTTCTTCCACATGAGAGCTTCATTATCAAACCACTTTCCTACCATGTCGAGCAGCTTCTCAGAACGCGCATTCTGAATGAGAACAGCCCTCACAGGTTTCAACGCTTGGTCCCCAGTAGTGGTGCTGTCTGGGCAGGCTTAGGAGGTGCAGCCCTGCTGTCGGAGTGTGACTCTGGGGGTGGCTTTTGAGGTTTTAAAGCCACATGCCATTCCCAGTTCATTCTCTGCTGCTGTGTTTGCCGCCTGCTGCCATGATGGCCTTTTACCCCCAGAATGAACTCTTCTATCAGTCAGCTTGGCCACAGTGTTCTGTCACAGCAACAGAAAATACCCAAAACCCTTGTAGATGGCCCAGACACTGTTGCAGAACGTTACATGACTTCAGCTCATCCGGAACAATGTTCCTGGCAGGTATTAGCATTGTTCTTAAAGATAAGAAAACTGAGACTTAGAAAAAGCAGATAAATTGTCCAAGGTCTTCCAAGTGGCAAAGTTGAGGGTGAGGCCTGTAAAAGTATCTTTTATTCTCCTGAGGTTAACTGTTGTCTGAGAGGCTTACTGCCTCCTCCTGCTATCCTAGTCCTAGTCCTGGAAGCTTCTAGCCTCCATACAATTTAACCTAGGCTAGAATATTTTCAGTCTCTGAGACTTGCTGCTTAATGAGCTTACACTTACTTGTTCTTACTGTATTCTGGGCTGGCTGGTTCAACTCAGCTGTTCTGGCTCAAACTCCTTTCCCAGCTGACTTTTCTCTTGACCTCTGAACTGCTCTGCTTACCTCCAATTAACTGTAGCAATCTGCTTTAATCTCCTGGCTCTTTCTCATTCTCTGGCTCATTCTGTCTTCACGTGAGCTCTCTCTCTCTGCAACTTGTCTATTACTGTTCCAGTTGAACTGCCATTTTTTTTCTCTCTCTCATTCTCTATGTTGCTCCTTAAGCAGCTTCTCTTACCTCTCTCTTCTCAAGAGGGCTGGGTGTATCCTATTCTGTCAAGTCTTTCTCTGATTCGTCATGTTTCTGCCATTAAGTTAGTTATCACTTCCAAACATGGGTGCTTCCTCCTACAAACTAACTTTACCTTCATTACTTGGGATTAAAGGTGTGTACCACCACACCTGGACCTAAACTTTTCTTTATCTGAAACTTGCTCTAAACCAGGCTGGCCTTGAACGCAGATCTGCTTGCCTCTGTCTCCTGGAGTAAAGGACTGTTTGTATTCCAGACCAATCACACAGCCCTAGAAGATTTTTGGGTGTGATCTCTTGCCAGCCAGATCACATAGACCTAGTTCTTTGGATGTGATCTCTTGCCAGAACAGCTATGTTCTGAACTAAAAGTCCTCTACAGAGGCCTGTAGGCAAGGGCAACCCAGAGTGAACCCTTGTTGTCTCTGACATGTGCAAGGGCTCCCTGGCATTGTCATGGTTTACTAGAGTGGCCCTGGTGTCCTTCTCTGCAGGAATAAGTGGCTGGGAAACTTCTCACATACCTGAGTGATGGGCATGCTCCTCACTCCCTGCTGCTTTCACACGCCACATAAAAGCCTCTACTCAAACCCTCCTTGAAGCCGCTCAGGCTACTCTTCTTCCATGAGGTTGCCAGACCACACTCTACGCTGCACCACTCTCTCCTCTCAACCCAGGGAATTTCCTACAGGCTGCTCATCATCATCAGCACCTCTGGTGGAGAGCCTATCACCCAACTAGGTAGCCAGTTCCTACAAAATGGGACTATGGTACCTCGTTTATACTTTGTAATCTCAGATGTAGCACAGTGCTTAGCATATAGTCAGCAATAATAATCACAGTGTTTGACTTGATCCAAGTTTTGCTTGCTGTTTCTTGTTTTCAAAAGGCAAGGGCAGTACCCGACAACCCCCTGTCTTACTTTGCCTTCTACTGCTGTGAGAAAGACCATGGCCAAAAGCAGCTTGGGAAGGAAAGGGTTTATTTGGCTTAAATGCCCTGATCATAATCTTCTTTAAGGAAAATAAGGAAAGGAACTCAAGCAGAGCAGGAACCTGGAGGCAGAAACTGATGTAGAGGCCATGGAGGGATGCTGCTTATTGGCTTATACCCCATGGCTTGCTCAGCCCGCTTTCTTACTCAGCTCAGGACCATCTGCCCTTTAGTGGGCTGTATCCTCCCATTAATTATCATTAATCAAGAAAATGCCCCACAGACTTAGCTGTATTTTCTCAATTGATGTTTCCCCTTCTCACATTACCCTGGCCTTTGTCAAGTTGATTAAAACAAAACAAAACAAGACGCCCATAACCACTTACACACAGTGTATGGGTATCGACACTCCTCTCCCAGCACCTTCTGGGGATACCTCAGCCTCTACTCCTCATGCCATGATTCAGAAAAGCTTTAAAGAAACCTCTGGCAGCTGGAAATATCCCCAAGAAAGAGCGTGAGGATGCTGCAGGCCAGGTCTCTGGTGCCCCAACTTCAGCACAGCGTTGGCCACCTCTGTGGAGAAACACTGACTGTTCCTCTCCTCCCTTGGAGAAGATGAACAGAACACTAAACCCTGCTTGTGCAGTGGCTTGCGCTCACCTGAACACCTCATTCCAATATTCCTTCACATAGGACACTTGATGGAAAGGGATGTCTAGGATCTGACAAACTTTATAAGCATCTTCACAGTCCCTGTCAGCAGCACAAACACCTCGTTCGTCCAGTGAGTCCCAGTTCTTCATAAATACCCCTGTCACCTGGTAACCTGGGGAGAGAGGTTAGGGTAAAAAGCAGGGATTCCCATGCCTGGAGAAGTTCTGATACAGCACACCCAATGCCTCTGTACATTGTGACTGGCCGTTCATGTCCAAGTGGCCTAGGGCCTGGCTTCCATTTTAGTATAATACCTGAAGGCACTTCTTCCCTTTAGCATTCACTGTATCATTAAGGCCTCCACATTGTAGGACATTGTTCACTGAAGTTGTTTGTGTCCCCAAAGTGAATAAAATGAGCTTTCTTCCATGTTGTCTCCACCTTTGCATCAACACACAGCTGGGGCATATCAGATTTGTACAAAGTGACTGAACAGTGAGTAGAAACTCTTGATTCTATGCCAAATGGCAGCTCCATTCAGCCTGATGGGGGAACACACACCTATGATTTTGTTATTTGGGAGGCTAGGGCAGAAAGATATTGAGTTTGAGGCTAGCCCCAAGATACATATCAAGATTCTGTTAAAAAAAAAAAAATCAAGGCCAGAGAGATGGCTCTGGGCACTTGCTGATTCTCCAGGGGACCCAGGTTCGATTCCCAGCACCCACATGGCAGATCATAACCACCTATAACTCCAGTTCCATGGGATCTGATGCCTTCTTCTGGTCAACCTTAACACCAGGCACACACATGGTGCACAGACATATATGTGTTTGGGCAAAACATCCATGCATAAAATTAAAAATAGTTTTAAGATAATCACAGTTCAGTTCTTTTTAAGGTAAATTCATTTGAAAAGCTATCCAGTTGCTATCCAAGACCTTTACATTATAAGTCATCAACTATAAAGACAATTAAATTATTAGATATTTATATCAGGCTGAGGGTGTAGCTCAAGAAGGAAGGCTCGCGCTTAGCATGGGTGAAGCCCTGGGTTCAATCTTCAACATCAAACATTAAAATTAAGGTGTTGGCTATTCCATAAGGGCTCTAACATCCAAATATTTTGTTTCCTCTTCTCCTCTACAGTGACAAATAACCATCCAAATATCATATAGACCAGCACTGGTCCTCTAGTCTCAGAAAACTCACAAGCGCTCACACTGCATCAAAACCCCTTTTCTCGAGAGCTGGAGAGATGGCTCAGAGGTTAAGAATACTGGCTGCTCTTCCAAAGGTCCTGAGTTCAATTCCCAGTAACAGCATGGTGGCTCACAATCATCTATGATAAGATCTGGCGCCCCCTTCTGGAATATAGGTGTAAAATGCAGTACAGAACATTGTATGCCTAATAAATAAAATTAAAAAAAAAAAAACATTTCTCTTGAATAAGCTGTATATAAGGAAAGACAGGGCAGTTGTATCAAAAGCTTCTAGAATTTGATTACCACCACCTTACCCCCAAAATCCCAGGGATTTTGCTGATACACATTCAGTTATGGGATGAGGCCCTCTTTTGTGTCTGGAGGCACCTGACTCTGCTTTGCTGCATAGATTAACTACGCTGGGCTCAGCTCCTGAGCTAGTCTTGCACTTTGCTTACTAAAGCAGGGGACTTCTCAAGGGCAGAGATAGCACAATGCAATCCTGTATCCCAAGGGCTAGTAGAATGCCCAAGGCATCAGGAAAGCTAAAACCCTTCCTGTAGCATAAACAAACTACACAGAGCTTTTAGAACCTCACTATTCCTGTGCCACATCTGCCTGATCGACCATCTCACAGACAGACAAGACCCACAAAGGGGGACAGGAACTCAAGGATGGGTCAACTTTCTAAGGAAGCACAGGGCAGGACATTGCCTCCAAGAGCCTTCAATGGCCAAATGACAGGATGTTTTTTTTTTTTTTCCTGATATGTCCACCAGTTTCTTCGATAAAAGAAATTCAAGGAGAGTCAGAAATAAGATGCTGCAGCCCAGAGGCAGAGGGCCTATATTTGAACTAGGTTTCTATTGTTGTGATACATAGCATGACCAAAAGCAAATTGGAGAGTAACAGGTTCATTTGGACCTAAGAGTCACAGTCGATCATCAGGAGAAACCAAGGCAGAAACTCAGGTCAGAAACCTGGAGGCAGGAACTGAAACACAGATCATGAAAAAACACTGCTTATCGGCTTGTTCCCATGGCTTGCTCAGCCTGTTTTCTTATACAACCACCTGCCCAGGGGTGCATTATTCATAACGGGATGAACCCTCCTAAATCACTCATCAACCAAGAAAATGCCCCACAGACTAGCCAATGCAATGGAGGTTATTTTCTCAGCAGAGGTTCCCTCTTCCCAGGGGACCGTAGCATGTGTCAAGCTGACAAAAAACTAGCCAGCAAGGCATACCTTCCGTACGTAGTAAAATGATAAAATAAATCTGGAAGAACATGTACAATTTACTGCATTTCCCAAAGCATCTAGGTAAACCTTCAAAGACTCACAAATGCCTACTCAACATTAGCTCAAAGCCCCTAATACCAGGGCAGCTTCAATAACTGGGGATTAACCCCCCTACATACTATTTGGCCAGACCTAGTCAGCACTCCCTCTGACCCCTGCACGTGTTACTGATTCTGGCTCAGCAGCCAGACCTTTGTAGAGAAATCCTACTGAGCTTCAGCTTCAGTGCCTCTGCCTCTAGGCATAGCTTCCTTCTCCCTTTCTGAGAACACGTGTGTGCTGTACCCATCCTCTTTGGCACTTCTTACTATACCTCTCATAGCAGCTGTGATTATAATATAAAAGAATCGCACCTGCTTTCCGAACAATCTTATGTTGCATGGTTAACGCTCTCAGGACATGCTTTGGTATTTAATCTTTCCAGACTAGGGATCATCCCATTTTACAGAGGGGTGCTTAATTAACTTGCCCACGTCCAGGCTCCTTGCCCGCACCACTGCACACCTCGTGTCTCTCGGGGAAGGTGATCCAGGGCTGAGACTCCACAAACACTGTCGGGTGAAGGCGGAATGAAGTTGAAATAAGGTGGGACCACCCAAGCGGGAGTTTAGGTGGGTAGCTGGTATCAGATCCGTACTCTAAGGTCCCGTGGGACTATGTTTAGAAGTCAGGAAGAATTGGTAGCTGTTTAAAGTTTGTCATCCAAGGAAGGGGGAACACAGGACTGATTTAGTCAGCAGCAGTTGGCCGTCCCGGAGTGGAAGCCCGCAGAGTTTGCAGGGGCCAGGCCTCAGGCCTGGCGAAGCCTAGCTCCTGTCCTCAGGGAGGAACCCTGGCCTCACCTCTCCGCCGCAACAGCAGCGCGGCTACCGCGCTGTCCACACCGCCAGACAAGGCGCACACGACGTGCCGAAGCGCCGACATCCGCCTCAACTCCTTCTAGCAGCTTTCTGGCCAAGTTCACCCTACACCGGAAGTCCCGGCCTTCGGGGGCGTCCTCGTTCTTCACCCGGCCGGAAACGTGCTCCGCACATCCACTGTTCTGCAGGTTTTTGGGTTCCGCCCGGCGGATTGGCTGAGATGTGCTGGGCCTGAGCGCCTCTGACAGGTCAACGCAGAATTGGGCGGGTTGGGCTTCCCACACCCACTGTTCTCGCGTCTTCTGTGCCAAGCTGTGCTCCTAGGTCAGCTGCACCAGAACAGCCTCTGCTCAGGTTTGAGGTTCCAAAGGCCTCCTAGGCACACAGGGCGAGGACACCGTGTTGTGTCTGCAGCTGGCTCCTCACGGTTACCGGCTAGAGGAACCGTGCTGTCAAACCCGTTCCCACTGAATTCTATGAAGACTAGATGTCCTGAGGCCAGCAGCAGCGGGTCCTCCTGGTGCAAAGGCCTGGGTCTGCTGCTGGAGGCCCGGCAGATGCAGAGCTCAGTGGAGGACAGAGCAGAGTGGAATGTTACTCATTAAGGCTTTCCTAGGGGCTCGGTCAGCAGTGTTAGAGTAAGCAATGGGAACATGGTAACAAGGCCCAGACAGTGAGCTGGAAAGGATGGGCCATAGAGGATGGGGAGCATTTGGAGTTGAACCTGTAGTTCATTCTGGTGCTGTGGTCATGGAGAAACCACGACTTAAGGAAAACCACACTCTACGGGGTCAACTGTAATGAGTGGATGCCTTTGGGGCTTCCAGCTGGAGGTGTAGCTCTTCCTGAATTCTTTGTGCGGAGCCTGACACATGACAGGTGGTGGGTGGCTGCTGGAAGAAGCTAGATACTCGTACTGGGCCTAAAGACTGAGGAAGTGGGAGGAGGGTGTGAGCACACACACACACAAAAAGCCAAGTAGGAGACCTGGGCAGGTTGGAAGACAAGAAGGCAAGAGGTCATGTCTGTGGAGTGTCCCAGCCAAGGATAACACATACACGGCTGCCTATAGGACTGCATTTAATATAGCAAGTCTCACTTTCCCTGCCAGAACCTGTGATAGGGCCAACCACGAAGTAGCAGAAATCTGACAACTTACAACCTATGTTTTCCTAGTTAGAATTTGTCAACTTGACACAAGCTGAGGTCATCTTGGAAGAGGGAACAAATTGAGAAAGCGCTTCCGTTAGATTGGCCTTTAGGCAAGTCTGTGGTATTTTGTTGATTAATGACTGATGTGGGAGGGCCTAGACCACTGTGAGACCATCTTGGGTCATAAAAGAAGGCAAAGTAAGCCAGTAAGCAGCATTGCTCCGTGGCCTGCTTCAGTTCCTACTCGAACTTCTCTTCAGGGTGGTCTGTGAGGAGGATGTGCAAACCAAATAAACCCTTTCCTCCCCACACTGCTTTTGGTCAGTGTTTTATTACAATAGAGAACAAACTAGGGCATCTCTTTTTGTTTAAACAGAAGTTATTTAGCTATCCTTTAACTCCAAAAGGCTGTTGTGTGATACACCATGGGCAGCTGTGGCAAAGGCAACGTGGAAAGTGTTGTGCGGTGAAAGCACAAAAGGCATGTGGATCCCAGAAACACTGCTCCACAAAATGGTAAACGGCACAAGGGGGCCTCTGCGTCTCAAGTGTGAAGGGTTAGTTATCAGCCTGTGTACTTCATTCCAGCTCCTCAGCCCGTCTCCAATGAGTGTCACAAAGCTGACTCTTCTGAGCAGCCAGGACCTGTGAAGAAGGGCTTAGGGGAAAGCTGCCTTTGAATACACGCAGAGAAACCCGGATTCAGCACATGCTGCCAAACATCAGCTGTCCTGGTAGACAGAGCAGAGCCAGGCATATGGGCTAAACCAGAGCTAAGGGCTAAGTACAGACATTGAGTGGACCTCACCAAGGTAGTCTGGTTATCATGGGTTAGTATCTTTCCCCACCAAACAGGCCAAAAGTGAGGGACATAACACTGCACTGTACCCTAAGGGAAATGCAGCTGAGCCCCTACTGCAAACCCAATACTTAATGAGCTCAATTCCACATTCCTCCTTCCCCTGTGGAAGGAGTGAGTGGATTAGGGAAGGTAAGGGCAGTTTACAGTAATAATACTTAGGATTCCAGAATTTCCTGCCCACCGGGGAAAGATCTGCTGCCACCCCTCCAGGGTCTGCAGCAGCTTGCCAGACCTTGTTTTAAGGTCTTTGTGATACCCCTCACTTTGCCACTGCTGATGCCACAACCACACTCAAGCTGGCAGCTTTGTATTCAGCACATAACCAGGAACCCATCAGACTTCTCTTTCTCTCAACTGTGACAAAGGTTAACCCCTGACTGAAGCTGGGATGCGCCCTAGGGAAGAGCTGCAGGCTCACTCAGCCTCTGACAAACACTGAAGCAGACCCTTCCTCACAGCCCAATCCCCTTTACTTTTTGCATGCTAGCTGCCTAGAGTAGATGTAAAAGATGTGATCCTTGGACCACTGCATCATAATCAGCCAGCTGTATTAACCAAGCAGGTTATGAAGGCCTAGAAAAAAGGCTGAGGTATCTGGGATGGGCCTGACACTGATATTTATACCAATTTTATTCCCCTACATTTTATAAAAATAAGGTTGGATAATGATAGTCTCCCATAGTCTGGAGAGATGAAAACAGCTCTACACATACGAACATCAAGTGTGAAAATCAAATGAGCTTTAATACACATTATAATTTAACTTAAATCTAGACTATCTAATTTTCAAACAAATTAAAGTTTATGAATAGTCATTTGCTATTTTACAACCAAAAATAATATATATATGTATTTTTTAGAAAGCTGTGTTCCAGCCTGGGGAAAGGCAGGGAGCAGGGCAGCCACAGAGGTCCACAGTGGGGCCCTCACCTAGGCACCACTCCAGACACAAGCGGGATAACAGGCTTCCCCCAACCTCATCAAATACAATTCCTTCTAAAATTTGCTTCTACAGTTCTAAAGCCACAACAGAAGGAAACGGACTAAAGAGCGGAGGCTTTTGCTCTGCTCAGAACTTGAGAAGTGGTGAGTCCACATTTTCTTTGTCAGCCTCAGGGCTCAGTTGGATCAGGGGGGAGCCCAGGTCGATCAGCTGGAAGAGAACACAAACATCAAGGTGAACACAGCCATCTGTGCCCAGCATTGCATACACAGCAGACGAAGCTGCAGTGACTGAGCCAATCCCACTTGGGGCCCAGAGACAGAAAACAACTCAGCACAGCACAAGAAGACTCAATCATGTCTAAGACTCTTAGAGGAGAAATCTCAAACTCACAAACACTGTGTGACCTCCTGACGTGGCAGGCAGGCAGGCAGTAGGTGTTGGAGACATGACTGCTGCCCTGAGAACCCCTTCAGGCCCAGCAAAATGCCTGACAGCAATGGGTGGCCATAGAGAAGCCAAGCATGAGTATGACACATAAACCCTGTGCACCCCAAGGGCACCATGCAGGGCCCAGACAGCACCTGGGGCTGAAGTCAGCATGAATCCCCGCCGCTTCTCACCTGCCCAAGCTCAGCCTTTGGAGGTTTCTCCACACCATTTCTATCCACCCCTGGAGTATTTACTACAAGGTCGATGAGGGGCCAACTGCTGGATCCCAAAAACATGTTTGACTCAGGGGTGTTGCTGAAGTCGATGAGAGGGCGGTCAGCCAGGTCCCTGCCTCCTGCTTCAGGGGTGATGGTGAGCTGGTCCAGCTTGATGTCTAGGAGAAGACCCTAGGCAGGCAAGGAGAAAGGGAAAGTCCAGCTTCATGTCAGTGCCCAGCAAGCATGTGAGGCTCACAGCCTGGAGCCCAAGGGGGAAAAGGCTGAAGTTGGCCTTCAATGGGAGTTCCCTTCTGAGTAGTGCACCCCTACTCACAGCTAGTACAGAGCTTCAGCCTGCTTCCATTCCTGCCCACTGACCCCTGACCAATTCCTTTGCCAAACATTTCCTTAGTCCACGGTTCTGAGCCCCTCTGTGCCTGCTGAGACCATAGGCCCCACCACAAGATGAAGCAGGAAGGGAACTGCAAGTCCCTGTCCATGACTCTCTATGTACCTCAGGTGGCACATAACTGCAACCACCTCCACGTACCTCACTGGGGTGTGTGTCTTCATGAGGCTCTGCTTCACCCTGCACTGCTCCTGTGGAGGAGCCTCCGGAAAGAGGAAAGTCACTCTTCTCTGGAGAAAAGTTAAGTGCTTGAGGTACAGAGGATGGAGGGGAAGAGCTGTCATCTGAGGACAGGCCCTGGCCCTGCCCATTACTGGCACTGCTGCTGCTCTCCTGTGCCAGCTCCACTCTGGGGGGAAAAGTGAAGGAAACACTTGTAAGGTCTCCCTACACTGGTCATTAGCTCTGGTGTAAAAGCAGCCTGGGCCCTGAGGCAACGGCCTACACATGTGATGGAGCTCTGAGGGCAAACTCGCCTGACAGACCCTGGTGGCTGCGCAAGAGGAGTGAAGGTTTCCAAGGCTCCTTTCACCTCTACAGTTCTACCAGTCTAGCTTCACCTTGAGTTCACATGAACCCTTTCTTTTACAGCTACTAAATTACACAGGATCGGCTCTACCTCTGCCCACATGCTGTCGCTAGGGCCCTCCAGGCCTAGGTAAGCCAACTGCCTGCCTGCCCCTCCTCACTGCTCCCTCAGGAGGCCTGGTTCTGCACACTGGCCAGGCTGGAACCCTAGCCATGCATGGCCTCCCATACTACAGCATGCCTCGCACTAATAGGCACACCTGATTATGTCACGCTTCCCTCTAGCAGTGACCTCTCCGCACTTAGCATGCCCCCTGAACACCTGATGACTCAAAGCTGAATGAACTATGGAAACTGTGAACAGCAACAATTTCATAGTTTATTGGTTTCATAACAACCTGAGTTCTTTCTGTATTATACTTATAACACACACAATACATACATACAACAAACACATGAGACAGACATACACACACACAATCCCCCCGCAACACATACACATACCTCTGACTAGTCACATGCTAAGCTTGCACTTCACAGAGCTTCTTTTCCTATTTCTCCTATCTGCTGCCTGCACCCTCCCAGCACAGGGGGAGTCTTGAGGTCTGGGAAACTAGAGACAAGCTCATTCAACTGTTCTTTTTTACCTGACTGTAGATCTTCTCCTGGGCTCAGAAGAAAGTCGGCGAACAGGCACACATAGTGGGGACACCAGAGGCCGGGGCATGGACTGAGGTGCCATTAATGGAAGGGCAGAGAGGGGCCGACTAGCAGGTGTAGGCAATGCTGACATCCGTCTTGTGCTCATCGGAGTCCTCATACTGCTGGGCAGGCCTTGTGAAGTGGGCCCTGATGAGCGTCTCACAGGAGTGCTGCTGACAACCCTGGTGAAGACATGGAAGTCTTGAACACAGACAACTGCAGCTGAAAGGGCAGCCAGGGAGTGTGGGTGGGCTCTGTTCTTGAAAAGGGGTTCTGGCATGGGAAGGACTCAAGGCAATGACTGCCCGCGCCTTGGATCAGTTTCAAGTTCTTCAGCAAGTGATGTCTCCATCCTATCCCACAGGTAAATGGAACATCTATCCTTGAACATGGCTATGTTCACGGTACCAACCATGGGAGGGTCAGAAGGGACTTAAAGAGATACTCGTGACAGCAGATTTCTCTACAAAGACATCTAGGCTCCCATCAGACTCTGGCAAAGAGGTGAACGGATGGTGGTTTTTCACCACTTGCCCACTCATGCCCAAGCTTAAGATCCCCAAATCAAAGGTGAGAACTGAATCTGGGAACTGGGTGCTCCCTGGCAGTTCCTGTGCCCTAACCATCATCTCTCCTAAATG
The DNA here is from genome assembly GCA_028658305.1 of Pachyuromys duprasi. Lineage (NCBI taxonomy): Eukaryota > Metazoa > Chordata > Mammalia > Rodentia > Muridae > Pachyuromys > Pachyuromys duprasi. Next base: position 15,945,499 of record CM053752.1, read on the forward strand.
TTATTTTGCTGTTGTTCTTAAGCCAGAGGCTAAGCCAAGTTAATCGTTAACAGCTATGGACTAATTTGCATCCCCCAAATTCATATGTTAAAAACCTAACCCCCAATATAATGGCATACGAGATGGGCCTCTGGGAGGTGATTAGGTCAGAAGTCAGAGCCCCAATCAATAGATTAGTGCCATTTGTAAAGAAGACTCCAGACACCATGTTTGTCCTTCCATGTGAAGACATGATGAGCAAGCAATGAACCCAGAGCAGACATTACCATCTATAGATGCCCTGATCCTGGATGTCCAGCATCCAGAACTGCTACACACCGCTGTTTAAATCCCCAGATGCCCAGCATGGTGGCACAAGCCAATAATAACAGCAAGGAAGAGGCAGGAAGACCGAGTTTGAGGTTAGCCCCATCTACACAGAAAGACTCCCAACTCAAAATGAAGCATAAACAGGTGTTGTTATAGTAACCCCAGAGTACTAAGACACTGCAGTAAAACAACTCTAGGATGCAGTACTAACACAGTGCTCTGGCAGGCCTAGGAAGTCACCTACTAACTTTACCATGCAACAAAGACGACTTCTGTGTTCATCAAAGAGTCTGGAAACAAATTTTAAATAGCATGAGCTGAAAGACAGGCTCGCTACACGGCGCACATCCAGGCACAAAGTGTAATCTTAGTTCAAGTTCCATTGCCCTACCCACCTTGCCATTGTGGACACTGCTGGATCTGCCACAAGCTCCAATGAAGACAAAAAATGTCCACAAATGTGACCCTTGATGGGACCCAGAAGACAGGAGCTATTGTCTCATTTTCCAAGTAGCTGAGACACAGAAATGCGGAAAAGTGGCTACCTTGCACCAGGAAGGCGCCTCAGCATGGCTACAGCTTTAAGGGAAACCATCTGGTCTGGCAACTCCCAGCGGCTGAAGTGTACTTCCACGGTCACCCTGAGGATGTGAAAGCTCAAAGCTGCCAAAGACTGGCTGATGGCCTCGGCTGCACTGTGTCACCAGTGGTATAAAGGATGTCACACAAAGGGCAGTGGGGGCCAAGGCTGCCATTTCAGAAGTCCATGTAGGTCCCCAGCATCTGCACATGTATCGACTTGTTCTCACTGTTTTAACTACCATGTTGGACCAGAAAGCATTCAAGGGACAGATGAGGAAACCCATTCAGGACATTTAGACTCATACTGGGTCACAGAGAAGGACTGAAACCCAAGTCCCTAACTGTGTACAAACCAGTGGCCTGGGGAACTTCCTGAACAGTGCCCCCTTGTCCCTAACCCCACTCCACCAAGTCAGAAGCTTTTGATAGGGGGTGGGGGACTGGGCTCAGCGCCTAAAGCAGTGCTGAAGGGGTGTCTGTGACTGGGCCTGGGCTTGCCTAGTTGGGAGTCGCAGCATCATGCACACAGTGAATGTGACAGAAAGCCTCCAACATCTTGACCTGCAGCCCAGGTGGCACTCCAGAGCCTACAGACACATCTGTGATTCTCAGAAGGTAAGAAAGGAGGCAAACTCCTGTCGGCTACCTGCTAGCTGGTGTCCTGGACTGCAGCTGCTGTGTCCGTGAGAACTTTGAGGTCACAGCTACAGGTGACTCACCTAAGAAGAGAGAGAACCAGTCAGAAGAGAACAATCAACATGGAATGCCTGGCATGTGCCATTGCACTCCCTTCTAAATGTCTCCACCTTTTCAACTGTCCATGTAAAGATAGGAAGTCAGATGACACACATAAGGAAACCCTCTTGAGACCCCCAACTGAGGCAAGGGCTGTGTCTGATACTGAGAACCCTCTGTTCCATTAAGCCAACTCCTTTCCGTAACTGGCCTGGGCCTGAGTTTCATGGCAGGCTCATTTCAAGTCTCCTCTGCCTGTCAAGATGCTTCCTACATTCCCATGTCCATGGAAATCATGTGGATAAAATCCCAGGAGAGCCAGCAAAGCCTGTACCTGCATGTCCCTGAGCTGTGGCATCCCTAGCTCAGAAATACATCATATACATGCTCTACAGGTGACAAGTGTCTCCACATGAATGACTCAGCTGGTATTTGACACGTACTAAGCACAGTCAGAATTCAGTGTATGTTCACCAGCCACTAAGCAAAGCCCATAATAATCCAGGTGGCTTGTTACATCATTGCCCCTCTACCTCATGATTCCAGGTGAAATCATGATCCTTGGGGTCAACCTGGGGACCCAAAGCCTCAGGGGCCAGGACCTCCATGTAGTCACTTGCTGTCTTAGAGGCCATGGGCAAAATGGCCATCACCAGTGCCCTTGACCCCAGCCATGAAAGGGACCCATCCTAACAGGCCATGAAAGACTAGGTGAGGCTTCAAACACTATCACTGACCATGCACCTGTCCCCCTGTGCACCAGCAGCTCTGGTACAGAGAGTGCCCTTCTGTCGTGAACCTCTTGCCTCACTCCTCCTCCTTCAGTCCCAACCCCAAGGCCCCATTCTTTAAATCCACAAAGAGCTGCCTGTGTGTGTCCTACATCTCACCTGTGTTTAAACCTGCTCCTGTCAAGGTGCTTCAAAAAGTTTTACCAATGAGGGGTACAACCTTAGTGAAAATGCAGCTGTCTCCTGCCTCCTTGATCCCAGTTAGTCCTGAAAGCCTTAGCTTTCACCCTCCTATGTCATATACTTCTCTGATATCACTTCATTTTCAAAAACTTCTGACGTCACAGGAAGTTGTCTTATTCCCTTAGGCTCTGTGATGGCTAGTTTTATGTCAACTTGACTCAAGCTAGAGTCATCTGAGAGGAGGGAACCTCAATTAAGAAAATGCCTCCATCAGATCAGGTTGGAGGCAAACCTATAAGGCATTTTCTTAATTAGTGATTGATGAGGAAGGGGCCAGCCTACCGTGGGTAGTGCCACCCTGGGCTGGTTGGTGGCCCATAAGAAAGCAGTCTAGGTAAGGCATGAGGAGCAAAGGAAGCAATGCTCCTCTACAACCCCTGCATCTGCTCCTGCCTCCAGTCTCCTGCTTGAGGTCCTGCCCTCACTGCCTTTGATGAACTATTATAGGGAACTGTGAGTGAAATAAATCCTTTCCAACTTGCTTTCAGTCATGGTGCTTCATTTCAGCAAATAGTAACCCTAACTAACACAGTCCTGCTGGCCTCAGCAGGTGCTCACAGTGAGGTCACGGTGTCCTCACGTCCTCTATTTAGACTTTGATATGGGAAGGAGATCAACACACACACACAGAGCAAGTGTTGTTTGAGGCTTGTAGGAGGACCTATTCCAACTGCCTTCTCATCACTGTCTTCTGTCTCCTCTAGGAACTCAAGTGCCTTTCCAACACAGGACTTTATAGCACCTTTTCCTCTGCTTGGAATGTTCTCTTTGGGTTATTTAGTGGCTGACTCCTCATTGGGCTTATGTTCTCGTATCAGCATTGTTGCTTGGGATGTCTACTCTGGCCAAAATGACTACTCCATCTGTGACTGCTAATCTTGGTTGTCAACTTGACACATGTGGGAGAAGGAACCTCAACTGATGAATAGCCTTCACTTGACTGTCATTTTCTCCATTGCTAATTGATGTAGGAAAGGGCCCAGCCCATTGTAAGTGGTACCATCCTTGAGCAGGTAGGCCCTGAAGAAAGCCAGTAAGCAGCATTCCTCTGTGGTCTTTGCTTGAGTTCCTGCCCTGACTTCTCTCAATGATGGACAATGATGTGAAGTGTAAGCCAAATAAACTAACCAAGTTGCCTTGATGTCGCAGGGAGGTTTTTTCCTCCTGGCAACTTGCTCCCAGAATAATGACTCATGAGACTCAAAATATTATTTACAAATACCTAGGCCATATACCTAGGCTCTTCTCTGACTAGCTTATAGCTTAAAACAACCCATTTTACTAGCACACGGCACTATCCCAGAATCCTTTTGGTCTGCCGAATGCTCCATCTTGTATTTTCTACCTAAGCTATAGGTCATCGGATTTTTATTGACAGGTGATACTTCTATACAGACACAAGAGATTCCTTCCACACCTTGTCCTGGTGTTTGACAGAAAGCAAATTAGAATACTATCTAGCCTCTTCCCCAACTCTCTTTATTATTGTTCTACTGCTGTGAGACACTATGATCAAGGCAACTTACAGAGGAAAGCACTTACTTGGGCTTACCGTTTCAGAGAGTCCATGGCCATCATGGCAGGAAGCATTGAAGGAAGAAGGCAAGCACAGTGATGGAGCGTAGCTGAGAGCTTACACCTGAACCACACGCACGAGGCAGAGAGCGCTAACTGGAAATGGCATGGGCTTTTGCAGCTCACCCTCCAGTGACAGACCTTCTTCACACAACCCCCAAATCTTCTCAAATAGTCGTACCAACGAGAAACAAAGTATTCAAATACATGCATCTACGGTGGCTGTTCTCATTCAAACCATCACACCAATGCACCAGATCCCCTGGCGCCAAGCTTCCACTGCACTAGCTGCTCTTCCGAAAGACCCAGATTTGATTCTCAGCACCCATATGGCAACTCACAGTTATCTATATTTCTAGTTCCTGGGGCTCCAATACCCTCCTTCTGGCCTCATACTCTAGGCATGGCATACACAAGGTATACACATATACATTCTCAGGTAAAACAATCACACACATAAAAGTAAAACTTAAAAATCCATTAAAATAAAATGTACACTGTGAGATACCTCACCAGAAGATCCTTTGTCACTAAGCATGCCAGCACAAGACAGATACCTAGAAAAGCCATAGTCTTAGGTTTTGTTTTGTTTGGAGACAGGGTCTCACTGTAGCCCAGGCTAGCCTAGAACTTGTGATCGCCTGCCTCAGCCTTCCTTGTACTGGGAACACAGGTAGAAGCAACTATGTTCTTACTTGCTTTACTTTTCCCCTCCCTATTTCTTCTTCTCCTTCCTTCTGCTGTGTTGTTTTGTTTTGTGAACCAGGGTTTCACTGTGCAGCTCTAGCTCTCCTGGAACTCCCTATGTAAACCAAGCTGGCCTTGAACTCAGGTCTACTTTCCTCTGCCTCATTTCTGAAAACTTTCCATTAACAAAAGTAAATTAAATTCAGTGAATGGAGAGACCAGTCAACTGAGAACCAGCAGAGCAGCAGCCACCATGTGCAAGAGTGTCGTCTCCAATAACAGGTTCTGCTGGAGCAACCGCCTGACCACCACAAGCAAAGCTAGGAGACTGCAGCCAGGAAACCTGCTACAGGTCAGACAAAAGCAGAGGGCACCAGCCAAGAAGAGTCCTGCCTACACTGACCACTGGTCAGTGCTCTGTGCTCAAGGGCTTTCTTTGCTCTCTGGAAACTGAAAAGCAAACTGGATTAATTCTAAAACATTCAGAGAAAGCTCCCTGCCTCTGCCCACCCCATCAAGACAATCCTCTTCAGTGCCTTTCTTCTTGCTTTCTATTTTTTTTATATTGTTTTTTTTTTTTTAGAGACAGGGTCTTACTGTGTATGGTCCTGGCTCATCTTTGCTCTGTAGGCTAGGTTGGCTTTGAACTTAGATATGCCTGCCTCCGCCTCCTGAGTTAACAGTGTTATAATTATCCACACTGTGGAAAGAGAGAACCAACTCCTGAAAGGTGTCCTCTGAACTCCAGGTGTGTCATGGTGCATATACACATACCTACAGGTAATACAACTCTTTAACAATTATTTTCAATGAAGAGTTTTCTGTTTCTATATTTGGGTGGAGGCAGGGATTCAATCCAGGGCCTCAAACATTACCCAAGGACTCTATCACTGAGCTACAGCTTAAGCTTTAAATGTGCTTTAAATGGGAAAGACGAGGCAGAAACTACTTTATGTTTTTTTAAATATTGTCTCGATGTGTGATCCTGGGTGTCCCGGAACACATTATGTAGAACATGCTGGTCTTGACAAAACAGGGCAGGACAATCTTACTGGCTGAGAGGGGACAATGACTTCTGTCTGGGGGACTGAGGTACTAGAATCTAAGAGCCAAAGAATTGGAGAGAAGCCACACAACAGAGAGGAAAAACAAAACTCTAGGAACCTCTGTGGCCTCTCCTGAACAGGCAGCTGCAACGGCAGCTCCCGCACAAGGTGAGACGCCTAACAGTCAAGACGAGCACCTAGAGGACCAGGGCTGGAGACAGCACACCCAGCCTGAGCGGATGAGTAAGCTGACAAGACGCTTAGCAGCAATCTGGGCAGAACCCCACACCAGTGACAGGCCTACACCATTCCAGACAGCATCCATTCCAGACCACCTGCGAGAGGCTACAGAGAAGGCCAGAGTGGAGCAGCTGGGCTACATCCTCACTGGTGGCCAAGTTCAGCCCCTTAAGGAAAACATAATTAGATGGTTAAAAACACAGAAGCAGAACCGCTAATGCCAACAGAACAAAGCCCTAACCCACCCAGGTGTGACAAATAAAGGCCATAGCTCCACACGTAATGACCACACTTAAGACAACAGGAAGTAGCAGTCCAGGGGCAATAACTCATCCACAGATGAATGGACACAGCAAGTGGGTGGCAGAATATACCCTGGACAGAATGTCAGAGCTAAAGAAGTGAAACAGCACCAGCAACACTGGTAACCTCCCCACCAAAATGGGCCTGGTACTTACCAACAGAAAACTGGGGGACTTTAAATGGGTCTGTCGTGGGAGACACAGCCTCTGCCTTGCAGTTTAGGGAGGAGTCCCGCCGTTTTATACTGCCAGTTTTATTCAGCTGAGAGGATATCACAGTGTTAGGGTCCAGCCTCGGTCCTCTCTGTTCTGGAGTCTGGGGTTGTTGGGTGAGAGGAGTCAAGGTGGAGGCCTTGGGCTGCTCTGCCATTGTCTGGGCAGCATCAGCCTTTCTGGCTTGTTTGCAAGATGCCCTGGAAGGAGCTGCTGGCAGAGGTTGGTGTGCTGTGGAGGGTCCTATTCTGCCCAACTTGCTGGTGTTCGTCCGGGGCTGGGAGCTACGAGCAGGAATACTCGAAAGTTCACTGGACTTTGCTGTAAAAGGAGATAATCAAGGCTGGCCTCTCAAGCCACACTGTTTCCAAACACTTTAACACACCAACACACAAGGTGTGACACCTCTAGACTGTCTTCCTAACATCAGACACACAGACAACATGCAGATGCCCAGACCTGAGGGCTGTCTGATTCTCAGCAGGTGTATGTATGTGAATTCAGAGCTAAGCTCTCCTTTCTTCACTTCCTTGATGAGAAGAAGTGGACAGTCTAGTCATACATCCTGCCCCATCTCCATGGTAGACAGGAACTCGAGGAGGGAAAACTTAGGAGGAGATTTGGAAACAGAACAACAGAGAGCTAAGGTGACATCTGCTCAACTAGCAATGGACCCATTGAGTTAACACAGTGAAGACTCAAAGGGAATGCTGTAGCCACGTCTACACCTTGAGTTAGCCCTACCAGGTTCCACCCTACAATCTCACGTGACCCTATGACTCTACCATATACAACACATGGTGCCAGTGTCCTGAGTCACTGGGGCAAGATGCACCTGACAGCCAGCACCTGGTCACATGCTCTCTTGGTCATGTGTTCATGGGCCACAGAAGGGCCCATGAACACTGCCAGACTCATAGGAACCTTCCCCAAGGTCAACAATATCACTTGATTTAAAAGGTCAGGACACAGACATCTGTTACCCACTGAGTAGCAGCCAGGACTCCAGATCAGGCTGATTCTAGAGCTCAGACCTCTCACATCTTATGAAAAGCTCTCACTGTGCTACAACAGACATGACCAGAATCCACAGGCAAACCCCAGAGACAGATGTAGTCTCTGCGTCCCACAACATTCCACCACTAGATGAAGCCTTGTTTAGGCAGGTTGAACCCAAGGGCACATGCCCAAAATGACCTAGGCTGGGCTAGTTGATCTTATCTCCTGTATTCTGATGGATACATAGCTGGTGTGAACATCCATCTTTTTTTCGGCACTTCATGAGTTTGGGTTCCTCCAACTGAAACCAACTCTCTTTACTGAAGGGAAGTATTCAGGGGCAAAGGGACAATGAGTGCCTTCCTGCCCAGACCCCTGCCCTGAGCTCTAACTCCACAGCATCCTATGCCGCCAGAACACATGCTGCTCAGGGCTCACCTGGCTAATGGATCTGCTCACCTTTGCCTGCTGCTGGAGACACACATACACCAGACACGAGGCTTGAAGCAGACCCTGAGGTAGAGGACTTCTTTGTGAGACTGCCAGTATGGCCAGGTGGCTTCAATAGGGTCTTCTTCAGCCCCAACTAAGAGTAAAGTTGAAAGACAAAATTAGCAAGGATTTTATTACCTACATACACACACCTAACTCTGCAAAAGTAAGATTTAAAAATAATCTTCAGTGAGACTTGAGAGCTCAGTTGGTAAGAGTACTGTCTAAATTACAGTTAGATGCCCGGCAGCTGTGGCACATGTCTTTAATCCCCGCACTTGGGAGGCAGAGGCACACGTATCTCTGCACTCAAGTCCAGTCTGGTCTACAGAGTTCCAGAACAGGCAAGGCTACATAGAGAAACCCTGCCTGGAAAATAAATAAATAGCCTCTAGATGATTCTAATTTTAATCTAAGACTGTGAAAGCCATCACACTTACTCAGGCATACTGACAAGGAAAAGAAAGTTATACAGGCTCAGTAAGGAAGCAGCTTTTCATTTAAGCAGGTTCGCTATGCCTAGGTGAATCCACAGACGCAAAGCCCATGGACCTGGAGGGTCAATTGCATCTACAATATAATGTCCAAGCCTCTGCTGGAGGAATGTACAGGAGAGCTAGCAGCAATTAAGACTGTGGGGCTCCAACTTGGACCCCAAATCAGCTGCTGTAGGCCCAGCTTTTGGCAACTTTAATAAATGACTTCTAATAGGTAGCTCAGAATACTAGAAAGGTGACAACCTCTATGTCTGTAAACTCAGATTACAAAACACAACACTTCATGTCTCTTATAGAGCCTGTGAGGGATTAGCAAGAACCAGCTGGTGAGACCAAAGTGATGCCACGTTCTTATCAACAGCCCAAGTGACAAGGGCAGTCCAGGGCACGCTGCAGACCTATCTTCTTTGCAAACTAACTGCCTCTTGCGGACTGTTTCCGACTTTCCTTAACTGGAGTATGAATGTGCATGCAAACCAGAGGAAAACTGCAGATGACATTCCACTTTTTATTTTAGATACAGGGTCTCACTGTGTAGCCCTGGTTGGCCTAGAAGCCACTATGCAGACCAGCTACAGAGATCTACCTGCCTCTGCCTCCAGGAGCTAGGAATAAAGGCATGCTCCACTGCTATGCCCAGCCACCTTTTTGTTTTAAAGACAGGGTCACTCGCTGGCCTGGCAGTCACCAAGTGGACAAAGCTGGCTGACCAGCAAGGAAGGCCCAGGAATCTATCCATCTTCTGCCTCCCTAATGCTGGGATTACGCATGCACCCCATCACACAAGGATTTTAAAATATGAGTCCTAGGGATCTGACTTAGGTCCACACAAGCACTTATCAAATAAACTATTTCCGCGACAACTGAACTTTAATCAAAAGATACAAAACTGGTACTGTGTTCCCACGGAGGACAACAGTCCCAGGCGACTCACCTTGCTAGGAACAGGGAGTGACCGCTTCCCTGGGCAGCCTGCTCTACTAGCAGCATCTGGAACCCTGCTGGGTTTGTCTGGGAGCACATCACTCTGGGATCCCTTTTCATTCAGGAGTTTCATCCTCTGAAGGCTAGCTGGCACCTCTTTTTTGAGCTGAAAAATGTTAATTTGAAAGGTGAGAGGAGAGAAAAAAAAGCCAGGTGCAATGGTGTACACCTGTAATCCCAGCCCCCAGGGAGGCAGACGCAGGTGGATCTCTATGAGTTCAAGGCAAGCCTGCTCCACAAAGTCAGTACAGGACAGGGAAGCCTATATAGAGAAGCCCTGTCTTGAAACCTCTCGACCACCCCCCTCCCCCCCCAAAAAAGAAAATCTGAGGACTACATGGTCAAACAAGGCCCAGAGATGGTACCATTTCTCCCAAACACTGGCACTCTCAACTCATCTGCTAGCACGAGAAAAACAGAGCACAAAATGAGACTTGGACTCCTCACTAAAGCAGTCTTAGACTGGGGTAGGCAGTTTGCAGGAAGATCTCCTCTGTCAGGTCCTGGCTTAAAAGTGTCAGTGAGGGAGCGGGGCATGGTGACACATGCCTTTAGTCCCAGCACTCCAAGGCTGAGGAAGGCAGATTTCTGTGAGTGCAATAAAACCAGCCTGGTCTACATAGTGAGTTCCACAGTGAAACCCTGTCTCGAAAACAACCAACCAACAAACAAGAGCTTCAGTGAGGAAGCTGGCTCAGGCAGACATGTTCTGCATGCTGTGGGGAAGGTGTGATCACTGCAAGAGCCCCTCTATAGCAGTCACAGCTCAGCTACAGTGTGGCTTCCTGGTTGAGGGCTAAAAGCCACAGTTCCTGATGGGTGGTGGTGGTGCACACCTTTAATCCCATCACTTGGGAGGCAGAGGCAGAAGGATCTCTAAGTTGAAGGCCAGCCTGATCTACAGAGAAGAGTTCCAGGACAGCCAGGGCTACACAGAAAAACTCTCTTTTGAAAACCCAAACAAACAAACAAACAAACAAAAACACCCAACCTCTTCCCCCCCAAAATAATAAACAATTAAACAAAAACAAAATAAAGCCCACTTTCTGTGGCTAGCAAGACAAGGAACAAATCCCTGACATATTCAGGGACAAGAGCATCAGGGAGCAGCTCCAAGAGTGTCAAGAAGGCACAGGCAGAAGCTTCAGTGTGAGAGTCCAACAGTAATGCTTTCCTTTTTGCACTTCAGTCTTGAAGACATACTCAATGATACTGCAATTCTTTTACTAAAAAACTATCCCATTATTTGGACATGCCCCCATTTTATTTATCTGTTCATCAGTTAGGCACCTGGGTTGGCTCAATTTTGGCAATTTTGAATGCTGATGCTGCGAAAAACTGTGTTGAGCTGATATACGCCAGCTGATTGGCAATACCACAATCCCGCCTGCTATCTCCTGCATGAGCTGTAACCTCAGCCCTGCCCCAAAGCCATGCACAAGTCACACACAAATACTGCTCCACATCCACACATGCTGCTGGCAGATCTAACCCAGAGCACCCTGGTCTCAGGAGAGAACAGATATGGTCAGAAGAGGGCTTACAGATGGGGAAAAGGGATGTCTAGGGTTTCACCCTCTGACAACCTCACAGAGCCATTCCTTTTAACTGCCAACTCTACAATACAATAAAGCTGGCTCAGGACATCAACACAGGTGCCTTCCTAGCACACCTTTACCCTGTGTTTCCTCAGCAACACAGCAGGCAAACCTGGAAGCGAGCTGTCTATGAAATCTACCTTCTGCCTACCCCCAACCATGTCTCCAGGACCCTGAGTTTCCCACAGCTAGTCAACTGCCACTTCCCTGACAGCTCATTCATGTGATGCCTAGGGAAAAAAGAAGTATAACATTGTAACCATAGAGAAGAACTACAGCCCACCTTGCAGGGGAAGAGTGCTCATCAAAGGGGCCCACCCTGGGCAGCTCCCCATCACTATTGCCTTCATTGCTCAGATCCTGGCTCTTGGCTCTAACCATGGGCTTTCCAGTCCTTAAGAGGGCTGCCCCTCCCATGAGGCTTCCATGGCAGGGCATGGGCTAAAGAGAGGCATGGAGGCTGTGTCCCACAGCAACTGTCCGGTGCACTTGTTTACCTTCTCTGTAGTCAGCTGAAGAGGTCTTCCTCTCACAGGCAAAGCTCGAGGTGGCTGTAGCTTGCTGGTGAGCCTCCTCTGAGGCCCAGCCTGATTTGGAGGTTGGGAGGTACTTGACTCCCCTGGCAGTGGCTGAGAGGAGCAGGGCAGAGCCTGGTTGCTCTGGGTCTGAACAGGGCCAGCTGGCACAGGGGAGTTGAGCAGGGCTGGAGAAGCCAGGAGCTGGGGCTCCCCCAAGAGGGCTTGCACCCCTGAGGATGGCAGGCAGAATGTCTCTCTTTTAATTGATATGGGGCTTTTCTCCCTCTTCTGTTCTTTTTCAAAGAGGCTTATTTTTAACTGTGAGTCCTGCACAAATCTTTCCGTGCCCTGGTTCACAGGCTTTTTGGGCTTGGCAGCCTGGGCTACTTCTCTTCGACTGTGGCTTTCTATCTGTAAGGCCAGTAGGTGGGCTTCTTTGTACACCTCCACAAACTTCTCCCCAGTGAGAGGGCTCCAGGTACAGGAGCTGCCAGAGGCTGCTGCCAGAGGCTGCTGAGAAACCTGCCCATTTAAGTTCAAGCTGGCAGCAATGCATCTTTCTTTATGTCCCACAGGCCCAAAAAAGACTTCATCATCTTCATTTGCACTGTATTTAAAGAAAAAGATTATCAGTGATTAGTCACAATAGCATCTAGATGAAGGGCTTTAATAAATGTGTCTGTGCCAGGGAAAGGGAAGAAAACTCATTTGTTTACCTTGAAGAAGACAAGGAAAGATCGAAGTCAAATTTTTCATCTTCCAAAAAAAGAATGTCTGGGGACAGGGAGGGGGAGAAAAAAGTTTACTGTTATTTTAGGACTAGCATAAAATAGGAAAACACTGTTTTCACAACTGCTATAAAAATTCACTAGATTATTGTTTTAATTCAATAGATTTTCATAGGCAGCTCAAGTCCATCGTATTTTCCATTTCCACTCTCAAGTTCTACGAGCCATTCTGAGTGCACTGATCCAACCCCAAAGGACAGACCATTACTTTTGTGATAGAATCTAGGGTTTCTGAGAGGGTTGGGTCACATTCAGGCACAAGATACTGTCTAAAAACCACCTACTTCAGTTCTCCTGGGATTAAATTACGAGATACCTATCTATCCACCAACAATGAGCTTGACAGTGATTCAAACTCACAATAGAGACTAAAGTGTCCACCACTGCTCCTTGGATCCTGGATGTGGACACACACACAAAACAAACCTCTGCACTTTGCCCTCCATCCCATCCCATCCATTTTTTTTTTTTTTTTTGGATGGCCCAATTGTTTATTTGTTCAGTTCCCTCTAATGGACCAGCAACTTTCCAACTGTATTTAAGATCTGCTTCACTGTGGGGAACCTATGTTTGGTACTGTAAATCCGGATATGAACCTACGGTCGAGGGAGGTCATACGCGTGGGATGCCACTACTGTTGCTTTGTTAAATGGATATAACATACCTGGTAAGTTGGCTTCTAAAGGTTCATGTTAAAGCCCATAAATTACTGTGCTTCCAGCCCTGGTCAGAGTGGCTTCTTACAGTGGGCCTCACTGTACTAAGCAGTGTACCGCCTTCTTTCCACTGGGGATTTCTTTTCAAAGAAAGAATATGCCAGCACTTATTATGGGGCTTCTGCAGGTGGATCTCTGTGGGTCCAAAGCCAGCCAGGTCTACATAATGAGTTCCGGGTTGCAAAGTAAAGATGTTGTCTCCAAGGACAAGCAAACGAAGGAAGGTGGAGGAGGAGAAAAGAAAGAATGCAAAGGCCAGAGGAAGGGGTGGAGTATTGCCCTCAGCATGAAGGAGCTGTTGCCATTTAGATATCACAGCAACTGTGCTTACCCAGGAGACCCTCACAAGATTGTACCCACTAAGGCCCTTTCTGGAAGTGGTGGGGAGGCCCCTCTTAAGACTATGTTAAATAATTTTAAACTCCTGGGTGGGCAGGGTAGCTGTGAGATGCTGATGTCCTTGTAAGTAACTCCAGTTAAATTCGACAGCTTATCAAGCCAGACTTTATTTTATTTATTTTTGGGTCTGTTGCTGCGTTCTCTATTCTCTTTAGGGGTGAAAAGAAATACACTCCAGGAGCAGTCACACGAACAGAAAGGTCTTACCTTCTCCCTTCTCAGTACCAGTATTCATCCTCTTCCGACTGGCTGGCCGAAGGCACGTCGCGGCCTTCTCCTCCTTCCCTAGATTTCGCTGCAGGAAGCAAGAGGAAGAGAGAGTGAGGGCATGTCAAGAGGCAAGCCCCAGCCTGCCCCTGGTCTCCCAAAGACAGTGCGCCCCGAGGCAGTGTAACGGATTCCCGGGCTCTGAGCTGCAGAGCAGGCCCAGTAGCCAGTCCTCCTTCGCCTCTGCCGCGCGAGGCCCTGTTCCCTACTCTCAGCGGCCAGCCCCATGCCACCGCCTCGGCCCTTGCTTCTTACCCAGAGGACTGAAAACCCAGCTGGGACGCCGCCACGGGTTTAAATGCGGCGGCGGCCTCTGCCGGACGCCAATTGGCCGGTTTAAACAGGGAGATGCTCTCGGTGCACCCTGGGAATTGTAGTCAGAGTGCGGATTACGAGACCAACACGCAGGGACACCAGGCCACGGATTGGCTCCGTTCGGCGCCGGATACACCCAGCGGAAGTGCCTATGAGTTTTCTCCCCAGGTAAAGCGGAAACGGTGTTAAGTGTTCAACCTGCGGCTGTCCTACCAAACCGGGCTGTGAGGGTAGGGTCTGGACGACGGTCAGGTAGCTAGGAAGGAGCGCTTCTCCCTGCGTTGCTTGTCTTAGCGTCCTCGGTATTTCTCTTGCGTCCGGGAATTTTCTCTGCATCCTTACTCTGCATCGTGTACTCTGAGGTGCATGCCCTCCCTGCTCTCCCTTTTGCCCCAACTGGAGAAGCCTGACCGAACCAGCCCCAGCACTTCCTAGCTGCCAATATCAGCCAGGTGCCTTTGTGTAGCAATAAACATAAAGCTGGCTGTAAGGTATTTTTTGGCTTAAGGAAGTCCAGGGTTTCTTCTCTGCACATCTGCTCACTAGTAGGCAGTCAGTCTTTGATGGGCCCAAGCATTCCACGCGCCGGGGATGGTGACCAGGTCACAGGGACCTGGTCTGTATCTGGAATTGTAAGGGCCAGGTTTACCTGACTCACACCCAAGTGGAGGAGCAGGACCACGGTGGCCAGCACATCTCTTAAGTAGCCCATGGCAGCTCAATTTCCAAGTGGGTTCCATAGTAATGGAAACAGGGACTGTCTCTGAGAGAATTAATTGGCCTGCTCTTTGATCTCCTTCCCCTGAGGGGGGAGCAGCCTTGCCACGCCACAGAGGAAGACAATGCAGCCACTCCAAAGGAGACCTGATGACTAGGATCAGAAGGAAGGCGGGGAAGACCTCCCCTATCAGTGGACTGGAGGGACATGGGTGGAGAAGGGGAAGGGAGGGTGAGATTGGGAGGGAGGGATCTTATGGGGTGGGGGGAGATACAAAGTGAATAAACTGTAGTTAATAAAATTTTTTTAAAAAGAGCTCTTGGCCCTACTCCTTCTGTGCCCTCCAAGGTGTTAAATCCCTCCATCCCTGGGGATTATCTGCTGGGACAGGAAAGTTCAGCAACACTTCTCTTTGTATCATATCACTTCATAGCAGATATTCAGTAAAGCATACCCATAAGTTAATAACTTACTGCTATATACATTTTCTCTTGGCTTTTAATATGTACTTTTTTTTGTTGATGTGTGCATATGTACATGTATGCACGTGCCTACAGAGGCCAGAAGAGGGTGTCATATCCCTTGAAGCTGGAGTTACAGGCAATTGTGAGCTGCTACATGGGTGCTAGAAACTGAACTCTGGTCCCCTAGAAGATCAGCAAGTGCTCTTACCCATGAAGCCACCTCTTCAGACACACACCCCTTTCCTTTTAAATTAGTGGCCTGTCCCTGGAAGATCCATGCCTTCCTTCATTAAAGCCTATGAACACTAGCTTTTACAGACATATTCAGTGCAAGCCACTGGTGGCTGGGTCATGCAGAGATCACACTTCCTGACCAGCGGTCACAGCAGAAAGTGGTACAATAGCAAGGGCAGGTGCCAAGGGCTGTGGGGCAAAGAGAAGGCGCTGTCGCCAGCCCACAGGCAAGGGGGAGGGTTCCCGAAAGAGGGAGCAAGAATCCACTTTCTGGATAAGTCGTGTGTTATGTTGAATCAGGTAAGTATATATACATATATATGTATATATATATACATATATATATATATAATGTATATATCATGAGGAGGCTCCTACTTGGCACCTGTCCCGGGTTCCTGGATATGGAGATGGTAGTTCTTTTTTTTAATTTTTATTTTATTTTTATTAATTACAGTTTATTCACTTGGTATCCCAGCTGTAGCCCCCTTACCCAACCTTTTTTTTTTTTTAATTTTCATTTTAGAGATGGTAGTTCTTAAAACCCTATGGCAATTACACAATTTCTTGACTTGGTGCCCCACCCAGTGAAAATTAAAGGAGAAGCCCATCTCCCCAGGGCCCAACCCAAACCTGGTTCTTAGGAGCTGCTCAGAGGTGCCCATAGGAGTGAGTAGTCAAAGGAATGAATGAATTGTTTGAATGCCCAGAACCTGTCCAGGCCTGAGCAGACTGCAGGGACTCTGAGCAGATTGGGCAAAGCTTGGACACCTCCGTGTTTCCTCTGGGGGACGTGCCCATCAGTCCCTGCACAAGTGGGCACTGAAGGAACCTGAGGAGCATCTCTGCACCTTCCCTTCTGGAGGACAGCAGCAAAACTGTATCAGCACTTCCTGGAGGGATGCCCCTGTCACAGAAGCAGCAGATAGGCTTAAATCTTGTGGCAACCATGTCAGTTATCTGGTTATTTGCCACAGCAGAGCAACCCCAAGCTGGGGTCTCAGACCCACACATACAAGAAGAATCAGAGTTGCCCAAGGAAGCTCTATCCCTCAAGCTTCACTCCCATGTGCAGTTTAAAGAGGAGCTCCAGTTGTCACCACCAAATCCACCAGGAAGACAGAAGCCATCTTTCCCCTCATCTTTGGGGATGGTGGCAGGTGTAGCTGTACAGGGCTAACAACCAAAGCCAATGAGGCAGAGTCCCCTCCTGCTAAAAAAGGAAAAGCCTCTGCTTGCTAGAACCCAAGGCAACTCACTGGAATCCTCCCCAGGGAAATGGGACAGCAGGACCTTTGTAGAATATAAAGAAAGCTAAATGAAAAGGTTTCACTAGTACCAGGTGTGTGTATGGGCGGGGGCACACACCTTCCAGCTGAGCTGGCAAGCCTCTGTCCACCAGCTCAGAACAAGAAAATACAGTGTTCAAGGTATCTGCAAATAATAGCACTGCTTTGGTTCTGGAGGCTAAAAAATGTTTGGTGGCCCTAAGAGAAATTCCAAACACCACTCAAGATCAACTTGTATCCCCTCTTTCTAACAAACTACTGATTTGGAGAAGTCTACTCAGGACTTAAACTTATTCTCTGACAAGCAAGCCCAGCTGTTTCCCAATCCTAATAACCCAACCACCTAGTCGACTGATAATGCCAGGAGGTCAGTGCTGAGCTGCAGGCCAAGGATCTGGACTTGGTCATGGCATAAGATGGACAGCGGCTGCCTTTCGGATAAGCCGCTCAGTCAGAGGCGAGTTGGGTTTCAACGCATCACGCTCCATCAGAAGACTCCTGTGGGAATACACAGAGTGTTCATTATAGAAACTTCTAGAAGGATGTGGAAGCATGACTGGCAGGAGCAGAGTGGGTACAGCCAGCTGGGCAGTACTCTGATTCTGCATTAAAGATAAACAGTGGAGATGAGGACTCCGGTGTAGGGCTATCATTGTGGCTTTGTCTGTCTTACAAGAAGCCATGGTTCCAAACCTCATAGCCCAGGCTCCTGTCACAGTCTAATTAATGCTGAGGATGAGAGGGATAAGAAACACAGAATCTGGGAGGAAATCACATGAGACTGGTCCAGGAAAAAAACAACAACAACAAGTGAAACAATTAGGGAAGCCTTAATTTAAAGAAAGCAAGAATAGGATCAGTCTGAGGTAGAGTCCCTGGTGTGACTGAATGCTGGTGCCCCCTGACACCCTTGTCATTAGGCTTTGGGTAGGACCCTTACAGTGGTATTACTGTCTCTGTAACATACGAGAATCTGCTCTCTGAGTGCTCAGGGAAAGTAATACACAGGAAGAAGCTCTGAAGCCAGGAACAGGAGTACACCAGAAGCTTAACCTTGATGGACCTTGATCCAGGACATTTCAGCTTCCAAAACTACAAGACCATGGGTGCCTGGTGTTTGAACCACCATGTCTGTGTTTGTTTGTTTTGGTAACACCCTTAGGAGAGTAAGAAAGATTCCGATTAACAATGGTGGGCTTGTGGGGAGTGAGTGGTGTTAAGGGGCCAGGGGCCTTGGTACACAGGTGGGAGATGACATCAACAGCCAAGGTAGAAGTGTATCAGCCTTCTACCTGCTCTTTAGCCTCACGAGTTATGCAATGCTGGGTACTTTGTAAAGTTAAAGGTTTTATTTAGCTGGGATTCAGAGACTGGAAGTCCAAGTCATAGGCCCTATCTGGCTTCAAAGGAGGTTGCTTGGCTGGCTGAACAAGGAAGAGAGGCAGAAAGGCAAATGACTGCTCACAGAGGAGGCCAAGAAAACAGTGGCCTTGCTTTATAACATCCTTCAGTGGAGAGCACTAACGAGGATCCCTCGAGAACTACTTTAATACTTTCTGAGGATGGGTCCCCATGACTCCCTTCCAGGAGGAGTTCCCATCCCTCAGCTCTCTTCCCCTTCTCATCCAGACTTGGAAACAGAGGCAGCCATGAAACCGGGGCCACACTCAAACCATCCCAAACCACAGCGCAGGGTTGTTGCCTGTGAAAGGGCTGGGCTGCACATGGAGGAGGCAAGCCCTTGGAGGGAATGCCCCACCCCTGGAGTGTCTTCCCAGGCACCTGTGCCACCTCTCTGCCCTGCACCACCTCCCCTCCCCTAGGTAGGACCTGAGCTGCGTAGCACCCATTCCAGTCTAGACCACACTGCACCCCAGAATCTGGGGTGCTCAACCCCAGTCCACTTCTCTGGCCACAGAGCCCACATTATCCTGGCTGTGACCACCTTTTACTCACAGCAGGTCCCCCTGGGGCTCACCCACTACAGCAACACATGGACATGTGTTTTTGCATATGGACATGGAGTGACAAAAACAGACACGTGTCCATGGCATTTGTGAGTTCAAAGTAGTTCAAGTATTCCCAGCCATCACCTGCACTACAGGACGTCTAGCCTAGTGGCCAGGGTACCTGCCCAGACCTTTTCTCACAAGGCAAGGATCCTGGAGCCCTCTCCTTGACAGGGTGGTGACAAGCCAGAAAAAGGAAGGTTAGTGTTTAGGGCTGCAGGGGTTCCTTTACCAGGTGTCCCAGACTTACAGCTTTCTCTCCTAATCAGGCCCACTGGCTAAGTGCACTGGGCATTTAGTCTACCCTCCACACCTCTGTGGGGTACCTCTATGGTCCTCCACATCCTCACCAGCTCCACCACAATCCTCTCCTCCTGAACACAATTATGTGGCTGTCCAGGTGTTCATGTGACGAATTGGTCTTTTTGAGAGGTTCTACTCAGCCAAGGCTCATATCCATCTACCTACTCAGCACTGTATTCCACACTCAGCACAGGTCTGTAAGCGGCTGTAAGCTGAGGCCTAATGGAGCAGAAAAAACAAGACAAAACAAAACAAACAAAAGACAGGGTATCCCAGGAAGAGGGCACAGACATGCAAGGACCTGAGAGCAGATGCACTGGCTATCTGTGTTGTTCAGCATGGCTAAAATGGGAAGAGGGTTGGGAAAGCAAAAGCTGGGCAAAAGGGTGGCGCTTGCTGTGTGGTGGTGACATACTCTTTTAGTCCCAGCACTCAGGAGGCAGAGGCAGAGTTTGAGGCAGCCTGGTCTACAGAGTGAGTTCCAAAACAGCCAGGGCTGCATAGAGAAAGCCTGTATCAGCACCACCTCCAAAACAAGGGGCGGTAGTACTAGCCATCTTTGTCAAGTTGAGCCTGCTAATGGAAGAGAACCAAATGCTCAGTTTGCTCCCTGCTTTCCAAACCACAAAGGCAGAAGTCCATATGCCAAGGCAGGTACATGCAGAGGGGCACCATGTGCAGGTATGGGAGGACAGCCTGGCTGCGGAAGGGCAAAGTGCTCACCGGGCCACATTCTTATGGACGCTGGAGGTGCAGTTGATGGCCGCATGAATCAGCAGCTGGTTGAAGACATCTCTCTATAATGTCAATTAGGCAAGTTAGGCACCTACAACTCAAACCAAGGATGGGCTCCCAACCTAAAGGAGCCACTGAGACAAACACCACCCTCCACAGAGGACCCTCATGGCCACGTTTAACAAGAGTACTCCTACCCCCATGACTACACAGGGGACCCCTGGCTGCCCGACCAAACACCCCAGCCTCTGGGGCCCTTTATTCAGCTGCCTCACCTGGGCATTGCTTCCCCCGATCTGGACAATTCGGTAGCGGATTGGCAAAAGCAGTTCTAAGACTCGGTCAGGGTTCCCGTTCTCGGCCTCCACAAGGGCCTGGCACAGGGGCAGCCCCACATCTTGTGCCAACTGGTGCTGGAAGTTCTCCCCTGGGGACCTGTCACCAAGACCAAAGCTCAACATCCACCTTCACAAAGTCCCAGCTGGGCAAGGGACCCAAAGTCAGGGCCTTTCACAGCTGCCTGATGGCACTCTGCTGGGAAAAGGAGACATAAGCATCCGCCCAGTGTAGGGAGAGGACAGGGCTCCCTGTCCCCAGCCTTGGTTTACCTATCTGGAAAGCAGTGTAACAACCCAGTCCTCATAAAGAGGTCAGGACTGCAGGCAATGCAGGCCAAGTCTGGGCACCAATAGCCAGCATTACCACCGCCATCAGAGAATGTGTCTGCAGCAACCTGTCCTTCCTTCCAGGCTGCCCTCTTCAGCCCGGAAGGCACCATTCCCAGCAGACAAAGAAGCTGAGACTCAGAGTAAAGAGGGTAGCTCTGTGTCCTGAGGACACCCACAGGACCCCTGGAAGTCAGACACCTATGGTGACTGATGCCCACACTTAGATACCCACCGAGAAGCATGGGAATCCTCAAAGCTGTGCTCACCGGCAGGACCTCACCCTCAGGTTTTCCCTGGAAGGCAGGGCAGCCCCTAGCAGGCCTTGGCTCAGCCCTTGCATCCCTTTACCAGCTCAGATGAGCCCAAACTTCCTGGCTCAGCCCTTGCATCCCTTCATCCACTCAGCTGGGCCCAAATTTCCTGATCTCAGGGCTTCACATACTTGCTGGCCTCCTGAAGGGTAGTCAGCAGCTCCTGTGTGGTCTGGAGGTCATGTGCACCCAGGGAGGCCATCAGGAAGTGAGCATCGTTGAACAGAAGGATGTGGTCTTGGGTGTGCTTCTTGGTCACAGGCAGAACAGCCTGCCACCGCTGGCCAACAGACACTCCTGGGGATTAAAAAAAAAAAAAAGCCAAGGGTGTGAGACAGCAGTGTGTCTTACGCTTGGTTCTCCTGAACCCACATCCCTCAAAAGCCCATCCAGTCTTGTCCTTTGAGAGGTTGGGAGGTGAGGGGGGCCACCAAGGCCTATTCTCTCCTTGTTCACCTGAAAAAGCAGCAAAGCCACAAAGTAAAAAAGCAGATTTGAAAAACTGCCATAGGTTATCATACTATTCCTAGACCCCACCCCTGACAGACCCCAAAAACATGTTTTAAATGTCCCCTATGGTAATCACAAGCCACCTGTGGAGAGGTGGCTCAGTGGTTAAGAGCACTGGTTGCTCTTCCAGAGGGCCTGAGTTCAATTCCCAGCAACCACACGGTGGCCCATGACCATATAAAGGGATCCAAATGCCCTCTTCTGGCATAGACAGAGCACTCATACATTAGGGAAAAAATACATAAATAAATTTTTAAAAATTGAACAGTGATCCTTTCCACACAACTGCAGGGGAATGAGAGTGAGGGAATGAGAGGCTATTTTCAGCCTGTGGGTCACTCGGTACTCCACCTCATCCCTCACACTTGATTCTGGAGCTCCTGCCTTCCTCAGCATCTCTCTGTGGAGCGTCATCTGGACCTCCAGCTTGGGCAGGAGGTCAGCTCCGTCAGGGTAACTGGGAAGCCTCTGCAATATCAGGGCTGGGAAATTCTCACCTCCTGTGATCTAGAAAAAGAGGCATCAGCCAGTAGCCAGGCGCCACCTGTACCCTGAAAGGTTTGCCAGGCAGGCTATGGGAATGGCAAGGTTCAGAGCTGAAGGCTTCCACACCGAGGAGGGGTGGAGAATAGAAGAAAGGGCAGTAGAGGCTAGGTCAGCTGCCTTGAACTGGAAAGGAGACAGCTGCATAAGCTGGCACGCAAAGCTGCGGTCAGGCTCATCCATCCCAAGGCCTCCCCCCAGGACCAGAAATCACACTTCCTCTTGTGGTGTAGGGCGAGGGAAGAGACACAGCTACCTTCCATCTGAAGACGGTAGAGCATGGAGCAGCTGTCCACCATATCCAGCATGGTGCCACTGGTCTGCAGGCTGGGGAGAATCTGGAAGACAAGGGCCATGGGAGGCTCAGAGGGCCAACTAGTGACAGGGCCGTGGGAGCAGCCGGAGTTGCCAACCGAGCCATGAGTGTGGCCTGC
Organism: Pachyuromys duprasi; assembly: GCA_028658305.1. NCBI lineage: Eukaryota > Metazoa > Chordata > Mammalia > Rodentia > Muridae > Pachyuromys > Pachyuromys duprasi. The sequence continues at coordinate 15,967,953 of CM053752.1, forward strand.
ACCGACAAAGCCCTCCACAAACAAAAGCTATAAGCGCCATCCCCAGTGCCCCGGCCATGAGGACCATCACAGCCACTACAGCAGCTGTGGGTGCCAGAATGTATGAGGGGTGTACACACACGACACACACAGCCCACTCCACTGTGTACCCAGGGTTACTGCTGTGCCCTGCCAACTGCCACCCCCAGCCCTGTACCCACAGCTGCTCTGGCAGGAGACTCAGATCTTGCCTGGTCATGATTCTAGATTCAACGTTGCTCACTGGGAGACCTGTCTATAGCCCAGAGCACACAGTGCCTGTCACCTCCATTTCATTCTAAGAAGCCAATCATGATAAAAGGACTCCTCCAAGGGACCCCTGTCTGGCAGGTGTCCCTATGGTGTTCTGACCCCCATATCATGAGCACCCTGTGCTAAGGTTTTATTACTAAGACCTCAATTAGGAGTTTTTCCTTTAAAGAATGCCCAGGGTCTGAGAGGGGAATTTTAATTTGGGGAGACAGAAGGTTCTGGAGTTGGCCAGTGCAATGGGCCCAGAAAAGTCAATATGCTAATGCTGCAATGCTACAGATTTCATCATCATCATTTTCTTCTTCATCATTTTATATGTATGAGTGTTTTTCTGGCATACATGTCTGTGCACCACATGTGTGCCTGGTGCCCATAGAGAACAGAAGTGGACATCTGGTCTTCTGGGAACCGGAGATACAGATAGTTGTGAGCTACCATGTGGGTGTTGGGAGTTGAACCTTGATCTTCTGGATCAATAGGTCCTATGCACTGGTCCATCTCTCTAGCCTTACAACTTATCTTTTTCTTCCCTTTTCATGTAATACTGGGGTTGAAACCTTGGATCCCATGCATGATAAGCAAGTGTTCTAACACTGATATCTCCAGGCCTCTTTTTAAAACTTTTGATTCTGAGACAGAGTCTCACTGAGTTATACAAGCTAGGCTTCAGACTGTGAACGTTCAATCCTCCTGCACCAGCCTCCTGGGTAGCTAGGATTATAGGCATGTTGTCACCATGACTAGATTAATTTTTATAGCATAGATTTTATAACAGTAAAAACAAACAGGTCTGGTGAGATGGGTCAATAGTTAAGAGCACTGGCTGCCCTTCCAGAGGACTTGGGTTCAATTCCCAGCTCCCACATGGCATCTCATAACTGTCTGTAACTCCAATTCCAGAGCATCTGGCAGGTAAGAACACCAATGCACTTAAAAATAAATAAATCTCAAAAAGTCAGAGGCAGGCATGGTGGTGCACAACTTTGATCCCAGTACTCGGGGGCAGATGCGGATGGATCTCTGAATTCACAGCAAGCCTGGTCCACGTAGTGAGTTTTAGGACAGCCAGTGCTCTTAACCACTGAGCCATCTCTCCATCCCCTTGTTTCTGACTTAAAGTTAAAAATATAGAAACAAAAAAATCCTATGGACAGATTATTTGCCTCATGAAGAATACCTATCTATGCTGAGAGATGGTGTCACTAGCATTCAGGAGGCAGAGGCAGGTGGATCTCTGTGAGTTTGAGGCCAGCCTAGTCTACAGAGTTCCAGGACAGCCAGGGTCACACAGAGAAACCTTGTCTCCAATGAGGGAAAAATGAGCATCCATCTGAAAGGACAGAAACAGTTAGAGATGGCCTTGGACATGTCAGTCTCCAAACACCATGGGTGAATAGTCAGCAAAGGCTCCATGATACACTGAGTCAGAACTTGGCTCTTGACAACAGTCAATCCCACAAAGCCTTATCAGCGAACGGGGGGTGGGGGGGCAGTCTACCACCATTTGCTCTGGCTAGGATGATGCCAACAGGCCCAGAGACTATGAGAGACAATGGAAGACTGTAGCAGCAAACCATATACAATAGGAATGCACTCACGTGGTTGTCATAGATGGTTAACGCAGCCTCATATTCTCCCTGCAAAGGTGACATTGCCATGATTAACATCTGGAGAAGTCAAAAGGTGATGCTTGGAAATACACTAGGGATAGCTGACCAAGGCTCCCACTAAGGGAGATAGGCAAGGCTTGGTGGCAGCCCAATGTGGAGAAAGGAGAAAGTGAGCTAGGAGCCTCCATGTCTCTATGGTAACAATGCTATGAGAAGCACCTTGACAAATGGGACACTGCTCATCTCCATCATCTGTCCCTGCCCCCTCTCATCCTAGAAGAATTTCTGGTGCCATAGGTCCAGTCGGAGACCCTCCCTGTACCCCAAGCACTCCAAATGAGAGTGTCTCCTATAGGCTCAGAAGTCTGAATACTTGATCTCCAGCTGGTGGCACTGTTTGTGAAGGCAGCCTTGCTGGAGGAAGTGTGTCACCAGGGATGGGCTTTGAGAGCTCAAGGCCTCACACTACGCTCACTCCGTGCTGCTTTGTTCTTGGATGAGGTGAGTGCATCCAGTTCCTGCTGCCATGTTTACTGCTTGCTGCCACATCTCCCCACTGTGACAGAGGTTCTTATGCCTCTGGAACCCCAAGGCAAATAAACCCTTCCCTCTGTAAGTTGCCTTGGTCACAATGTGTTATCACAGCAATAGAAACTAAGTCATGTGAGTTCCGTTTCCCAAGAGTGAAAAATATCTTTGAGGAGTGCAGCTTGAAAAGCTCTTGGAATATGAGTGTAGTATTGTCTAAGACCCCATCTGTGCTGGGGAGTTTTATGTTAACTTGACTCAAGCTAGAGTCATCTGAGAGGAGGGAACCTCAATTAAGAAAATGCCTCCATAAGACCAGGTTGTAGGCAGACCTGTACAACATTGTGGGTGTTGCCATCCCTGGGTTGGTGGTCCTGGGTTCTATAAGAAAGCAGGCCAAGCAAGCCATGGGGAGCAAGTCAGGAAGCAGCATTCCTCCATGGCCTCTGCAGTAGCTCCTGACTCTAGGTTCCTCCCTGCCTTGTTTGAGTTCCTGTCCTGCCTTCCCTCAAGGATGGGCTATAACGTGGAAATGTAAGCTAAATAACCTCTTCCCTTCCCAACTTGCTTTTGGACATGGAGATACATCACAGCAACAGAAACCCTAACTAAGACATCATCTGTACGAACACACAAAGGTGCTGCATGGAAGTCAGACATATAGCAGGGGACTAGGAACCACCTATTCTCCGACATCTGCACTGGTGAGACAATCCAAAGAAACAAGCATCTTACCTTTTCAATCAAGTACAGGGCCCAGTGCCAATAGTTATGGCAAGCGAGCATATCAGAGCCCTGCAGAAAGAATGAAATAATGTCTGAGTCCCTGTGGACTGGTCCTACAGTTATCCTGCATAATCCCCTGGGTTCAATCCCCAACATGTAAAAAGCTGGGTATGGTGGACCACACTTGTGACCCAGGACCAAGGAGGTGGAAACAGGTTCAGAAGTTTGAAGTTGAGTTGGGGAAATGCTCAGTTGGTATAATGTTTGTTATGTAAGGATGAGGTGCTGAGTTTGACTCCCCTCACCAAGGTAAAGGCTAGACACACAGTGTATGCCTGTAATCACAGAGGGGTCCTTGAGGATTTTCTGGCCAGCCAGCCTTGCCTAATCAGTAAGCTCCAGATGCTAGGGGAAAACCCTGCTCAAAAAATGAGGTAGATGGCACCCAAGAAATGAAAATGTGGCTTCCACATGCACACATACACAAATACACTTATACCCTAATACAGGTCCACATGTACAAACACATAGAAACACACACACACTCACACACGTGTACTTACACACACACAAGCAGAGGTGGGATAGCATGTCTATGTTCTGGGGAAAGAATGGGAATGAGGGAAGCCAGGCCAACTGGAGGATGAGACCAACTAGTGCTCCCCACCCAGGTGCTCCTCTTTACCCACAAAACCTTGCAGTATCTGCCTGGGGAGCCCAGCAAAAAGTAGCTTCTCTGACTTTAGGTTCTTGGTGCCCTTGAGAATTTTCCAGACCCTGGAGTCTGGGCATCTTTAGAATGGGCTGCATGTTCATATACCTCCCTGTTAGCCAGCTGCACCTAGAACTGTGCCTGGAGATGCTGGGAATTGGCCTGGCTGTCAGTCACAGCCCTTGCCCAGGGAACTGCTCAGTGGGATGATGGTGGCTACAGTATCCAGCCTTGAGCATCTACTACTCAGTGCCAGGCTTAGGAAAGGACCTACTGCCCTGGCTGGCAGTGTCCTTGCGGCCTACTGTAGTACCAAAGGCAGGGCAGAAAGGAAACCCGGATAGGTGGCCAGGTCATGTGTCGAGGCAAGTCTAGGGAAAACAGGCACACACATAGTGGGCAAGGAGGAAATGGCAGCCGCCAGTCAGCAGCAGGGATGGGTAAAGTTAGGAATAGGGAATAGGAATAATGAGACCACAGAGTGCTCAGGCCATGGAAGGGGTCTCATGCTGGGCACTAGGGGTCTGGATTGCTCTAACCCCCATAGGCCAGCCCTAAAATCAGTGGACAATCACCCCATCAGCCTGCCTCTTTCCCACCCACTTCATCATGTGCTCCCTGCTGGCAGCAGCAGAAGCAATGCAACTCAGGGCCCTGAGCATGCACACCCCAGCTGGGCCCTTATTTCCCCAGCACCCTTTGGATACATCCCTTTCACAGCAAAAATGCCTCAGGCAGACACCAACTGTATAATCACTTCTAAATCCTGGTAGATGTTGGGGTGCTATGGGGCTCCCAGAGGATCCTTGGCTGTCAGGGATGCCTCCAAGCTGAACCTAAGCTCCTGGGAAGCTAAGCCACATCTGTAAGTCCCACCCAGCAAACCTTGGAGGAATTCCAGGTGTCAGACTGGGTCGCCCAGCCGATGACCACCACCAACAAAACTCAGTTCATACCTTCCAGTGGCCTTCAGTACGCTGCATGAACTCCAGTCCGTCTTTGACCTCTGCCCTCATCTCATGTATATGGGCAATAGTGTGCACTGACCACGCATCTGTCGGCTCAATAGATAAAGCCTACATGAGGTAAGAGATGAGAGTTAAAAAAAATGGGGGTTAGCCTGGTTGCCTGGGCCCAGCAAGGCTGGGAACTGGGCTCTAACTCAGGATAATTGTCACCCCAACACCAGCCCTGTTTCCAGTGGGCCTTGGGGGACCGATGGTTGCCTTAACCAGCACAGCAGGCTGCTAAGGAGGGCGTCTTTGCTGGCCACTGAGGCTCAAAGAGGCCAGGATTTGCCTCCTGGGTACATCTGAATCACCTGCAATATTCTACCCAGGAGCTCTGTGCCTTAGTTTCCCATGATGGCCTTTGGGGCTGCCTTCCTTTCAGGGCTATAAGAACAGTGTAAACTGTCACATCCTCTAGTCTTAAATGGCAAGACACTGCTCCTCCCACTTACACTCAGGAGATGGTTACACAGGTGACTTCCTGGTTCTAGAAACACTGTTGTTAATGACAAAATCTACATGAGCCACAGTACGGCAGAGGGACACAGGAAATACCTCCCACCTCCTTGTCCATCTACTCACCAGGTCAGCTCATGTTTAAGTCCTAGACATGAAGCAGTGAACTGGGGCTCACTAGCCCCATCACTGGCTTATACTCAGCCCCATACCAAATCATGGGTCCCTTAGGCCTGCTTTCCCTGGTGTCTGGAATTGCAGATGTTCCGCACTGGCCTGACGCCTGCTGCAAGGGTTTTAGCAGCGTGTCCCCAGCAGTCACTGTCTTCCTGTCCTGCTGCTAGCTTTCACATTCTTATCCATTCCATGTGGGAAGACAAGGGTCACACAGCATGTCTGCAGCGCCTTGGGGCAGAGGGCCTGAGTGCCAGGACAGCTGGGGACGTCTCAGGGTGAGTCCTGAGCATGCCAGGCACCAGCACCCCTTTAAAGAACCCCATCTAAGTGTGCTGCTTTCACACAGGGCGGTTGAGAAATATGACTCAGTTCTGTTCTTTCTGTTTCTAGGGCTGACCAGCATCCTCACTCAACTGGAGCCCTTGCAAGGTTTCCTGGAAGACACCAACTCTCTGCCAGCTCCTCACACCTGAATTTGATATGCTGGGCTAGCTGTCAGCTTATGAAGTCATTGTAGTTCAGTGGAGGTTGGTGCGGTGCACCCTTGCCTTGTGGAAACCTGGGGGACATTGCTATAGCTCTGTCTTCATATCTACCAAGTTGTCTGTGGAGTCTGAGGCTAAGGTCAATGTGGCCTATAGCACCAGGAGAGCTGGAGCAAGGGGCAGGAAAAAGAACAATGGGGGTGGGCATGCTATGGTGCCACATCTTGTTTCTTCTAAGACTTGAGACTGCATCGTTGGCCATCTTTCTTTGGAGTCAGCTTGCCACAGTGCCACTCAGAGCTCCTTCAGTTGTCCTGATGCCCTTCAGTTGCCCAGGTGGCTCCCCCAACCAGAGGGGCCTTCCTGTGGCTTAGCCATGAATGGCGTATCTGATGATCATAGAGCTTATATGGCCAAGGAGCTAAAGAAACAACAACAACAATAAAAACCCTTCACCTGACCCCTGAATCCAGACTGAGTCTGATTCAGGCCACCTTCGGACACCCTGGGGATGCTGGGGAGCTACAGCAGGGATGCAGGGAAGCCGAGATCTAGTCCAGGCAGTTTAAGGGACAGGCTTCTTGTCAGGTGGGCGAGGTGAGGATCTGACCCCTGAGCTTTATCACCATGGGGCAGGTGGGGGGGAGGCTCTGCCTAGCCTCATTCTCTGAGCTGCAGCTCTCTTGTTCGGGCACTAAGGTGTTTAACAGTGTGGACAGAGAATGTCAGCAGGAGCAGGTGTGCATAAAGTGCCAGTTGTGAACCTGGACCAATAGTGTTTGTCACTCTCTATATGTGACAATGCCTCCTTGCACCGTAGTTTCTACTCTTGTAAGGATAAGAGTGGCAGAGAAAGACTTCCAGAGCCTGACACTTGACCCTGGATCCAGGTCGACAGGGGCATCCCCAGAGCTCCAGGTCAGCCAACACATTCCAGCAAAAAACAGAACTCAGGGCCTGAGGCTGAAGCACCTTGCAGGTTCCACACTGGGTCCACCCCTCTCAGTGATAGGCACCCCAAGTGATGAGTGAAGGATAAGAAACAAGCTTGTGAGCAGGGTAAAGACCATTCTGCTTAGCCTGGCATGGTGGTACACACCCGTGATCTCAGCACTCAGGGAGGCAGAGGCAGGTGGATCGCTGTGAGTTCGAGGCCAGCCTGGTCTACAAAGTGAGTCCAGGATGGCCAAGGCTACTCAAAAAAAAAGGCTACTGTCTCAAAAAACAAAAACAAAACAAATAAAACACAAGAGAGAGAGAGAGAGACCAAGACCTCTCCACTCAGGAAGAAAGAGCACAGTGTGATCAGGCCCTGACCTAGGAAACCTTTGTTTAAAATCTTCACCCACCTCAAGCCTCAGGCAAGCAGAGTCATCACCCTGGTGACCCTGAATGCAGGAGCCACCACCTCCCTGAGCCTCACTGCCTCTCTTGCTCCAGGGACCTTGGGAGGATTGAAGGAGTGACAAGCAGGCAGCTGCTTGCCCTAACACCAGCCCCTCCCAATCCGTGAGGAAACTCCAAGGTGAGGTGGCAGGGTGACTTGGTTTGCGTCATGAGGAGCCATAGCCTGAAGGGCTTCACACCTTGAGAAGGACCCACTCACCTCTTTGGCAAGCTTTTCTGCCCGGTCATAGAAGTTGGTTTCCATCAGTCCAAAAGAATAGATGCCTTTCACATAGCTGAAAACGGAGAAAAGACTTCAGTACCCAGGAAGACGAATAGGAGGGATGGAGTGCCCCAGAACCCAAGACTTATATGTGACTGTGTTTGGACAGAGGGGATTCGTAGATGGAACCAAGGTATGATGAAGTGGGCAGCAACCTGATCACTGTTGTCTTATTTTAAAAATTTCTAAAACTAATGATGGACATGAAGAATGGATATTAATCTTTGGGGAATATAATCTTGGGGGATGTTTGTTATTGCAACACAAGAATCCTCTGTGACGGATCCACAATGATACTACCTTGTTCACAGGATGGGATGAAGATCAAATAAGGCAAAGGAAGCCTTTTAGATTAGCAGCAGGAGTCTCATTAGCTTTAAGCTGGGACCTATAGAATTTCTATGCTTCTAGGGCAGAGGAGAGAAGCTAAAGAATGAAGTGATGTGGTTTCTTACTGGCATGTACCTGTTAAGGGGAATCTTAGGGGTCCAGAATGGGTAAACTCGAGCCACAGAATCCCGCATCTGCTCCAGGCGACCCAGGTAAAAGAAGGCATCATGGGAAAACTTCAAGGCCAATATGTCTGTCGGGTGGTCCTGGAGGATCTGTTCCCAGAGATCACAGGCTTTGGGGAAGTTCCTGGAAGCCAAGAACACACTGAGCATGAAGCCCTCGTGCACTGGAAAGCCATCCTGTGTTATTGTCTGAATGAACGGCTTTAAACGATTTTATCTGGGCCTGGGGAGATGGCCCAGTGGGTAGGAGTGCTTGCTGTACAACCATGAAGACCCAGGTTCAAATCCCAAGTACCCGAGTAAAATTCAGGCATGGTCATAGTCCTGTGCCCCCAGTGCTGGGGGCAGCAGGGAAAGGGGGGGAGGCTGTTGTGGCTTGCTGGCCACCAGTCTAGCTGAAAGAACATGAGCTCTAGGTTCAGTGAGAGACCCTGTCTCAAGGGATTAAGATGGAGAGTGATAGGAAGGGACACTTGACATCTCGCTCTTGCCCCTGAACACAAGGGCACACGCATAACTCACAAACACAGACATGTGTACACACACCCCTGCACACAAACTTAATAAAATAAGTATAAAATATATTAAAAATTATAGTTACTCATGTGTGTTACACGCGAGTCCCCAAACTAAAACGTGGTGCAATCTAAAATGGGGAGGAAATAGAAAGGCAACAAACAGGCTATGTGTGAAAGCAGAGGGACACTCTTGTGGGGAAGGAGGCAAATGGGCTAGGGCGGGGCAGGGGATTGAGGCCATACAGTCCCCGTGGTGCTGAATAAGAACAAAGCATGATAACACCCATTACTTTGTTCACTAATAGTAATTGGTAAAAAGAAAAAAAATGTTTCCAGTTAAGAAAAAGAAGTTCCATCAAGTGCTAGAGATGTTGGAGCTTGCTTAGCAGGCAGGGCTCTGGGGTCCATCCCCAGGCCTGCACAGAAAAATAAATATTATAGACATAATATATGTACATGTTTTCTAGGTTAGGGTATACCTCCCAAAACTCAAACACCAGGGAGAAAGTTTACCCTCCCATGCAGTTTTAGGAAGAAAAGCAGGAGAGCTGGAGAGATGGCTCAGTGGTAAGCACAAGTGCTGCTTTTGCAGAGGACCCAGGTTCAGTTCCTGGCGCCCAGAGGGCAGCTTAAAACCATCTGTGGAGCTGGAGTGATGGCTCAGAGGTTAAGAGCACTGTCTGCTCTTCCAGAGGTCCTGAGTTCAACTCCCAGAAGCCACATGGTGGCTCACAACCATCCATCATGGGACCTGATTCCCTCTTCTGGGGTACATGAAAACAGAGCACTCATACACATAAAATAAATAAATAAAAATTTAAAAATCTGTCACTCCAATTCCAGGAGATCTAGTGCCCTCTCCAAGTCTCCGTGGCCACCAGGCACACATGTGGTACACAGACATACATATAAGCAAACCACTCACACACATTATATAAAAACAAATTCATTCTTTAAGAGAAAGAAAGGGAAGACACGTTTGTCTCAAGTGGAGGCCAGATAGCAGGTGTCTCCTTCGGTCAATCTCTACCTTATTTCTGCAGTCTCTCACTGAACCTGGACCTTACTAGTTCAACCAGTCAGCTAGTGAGCTCCAGGGACATGCCTGTCTCCTCCTCCCCAGCCTGGGGGGTATAGAACACATCATCAGCCCTGGCTCTTTGCCTGGGTGCTGGGCATCTGAACTCAGAACCTTAAACCTGTGTAGCAAGCACCTTATCAGCTGAGCCATCTCTTCAGCCCAGAAAAGGAGGCTTAACCAACTGCCAAGGACAGTTTATCCCCAACACCACAGGGCACTCGAGAACCCCGCATCTATACTGAGTCACCAGAAACTAAGGAGACATTCTTGCTCTACGCCCCTGAGATTCCTCACAATCAGTTTGAGGCATCTGCTCTAAGGGATACCTCGCCTGTCCAAGCAGACAGAGGGACCACCCTGGAGGACTGTGGAAATGGAGGCAGAGAACAGTCTGGAAGGCAGAGCGCTGAGGCACACAGCATTGGAATCCTGAACACATACCCTAAAGACTTGTATGTTGAAGGCTGGGTGTGCCAGCCTGTGGTGCTGTTGGAAAGTGGGAATTTGGGACTGGTGACATTAAGTTAGGTCACTGGAAGCACACTTCTGAAACAATATGCCAAAATAAGCCTTTCTTCCCTATCAATTTATTGTTTCCGGTATTTTGTTGCAACAACAGGAAGCTGATGAATACAGCCTCTTGAGTAAGAAGCAAAAGGGTTAATTGTTTCCTTCTCTCTCCTGAGTGTCATAATTAAAATAATAACCATGTTAATGGACCATAATAAGTTATTCTGAACCCGAAACAGGGAACCCTCAATAAATACTTCTTCATTAAGCATTCAATTTAGGGCCGAGCAACAGGCTGGTGAGAAGCTCTCTCAAGCTCTGAGGCATCACCTTGCACAGGCTTGGAGTCCCAACCCCCAGCCCAGGGAGGCCCCTCACCCCTTGGCAAACATCTCCACCGCAGACACATGCAGCTGCTCCCGAGGTGTCAAAGTCTGGCTTTGGGAAACTTCCACCATCGTCTTCACTGCCAGGTCCAGGTCTTTGTCCAGCTTCACGGAGCTTCCCGTGCCAATGAGCACAAGGCCGTTAGAGATGGCATGGCCCATGGCTGACAGAAGATTGGAAAACAGCTGGTCACTCAGCCTAGCCCAGCCCCATACCCCATGAAAGTGTGAGCCAGGCCGGGTATGAGTACGCTCTCAAAACTTGGTAGGAGCCTTGCTGTGTGTGAGACTCTTATCAAAACCTGGCACTTAGCCCTGGCCTTCAGCAGGCAGGGGACAAACCGCATTTCTCAAGTAACAGAGGTTATTTTTTAACTGGCCTCTATGTTGAACCCCGAGTCTGAAGTACTTTTCTCTTCCCTCACGAGCCTGGCAGAAGCTGATAACTGGTCCATAGGCTGCCATTATTGATATAACCAGCCCAGGCCTCCTGGGATGTTCAGTGAATGCTGTTCAGGAAACTTAGTCAACAAGTCCCTGGGGCCCACACTCTGATCCTGTCTTGCTGCCCTGGCACAGGGTGGCGGAGCAGGTAGTCCTTACTGAAGGCTGGAAGTCCCAGGCCCTACTCATGCTCACCAGACTCAGCTTAAGAAAGACAGGGCACCCCTGACACTGGCCTGGAAAAAAGAACCGCAATGTATATATAGGATACCTACTACCCCAGCCATTGGACCCTGAGTCCACTCTGACCACTTGATGTCCTTAAGGCAGCATTTGGCTTGGCCTGATTTTCTCTTGAGACTCTCCTCATTCTATCCTTGTCAGGGCAATAACAGTGCCCCTTGGCTTCAGCTTGGCCATACTGCTGCAGGTGTTCAGATTGGTGCTAAATGGGGGCTGGAGAGATGGCTCAGTGGTTAAGAACACTGCCTGGTCTTCCAAAGGACCTGAGCTCAATTTCCAGCAACCACACAGTGGCTCATAACTGTCTATCTTGAGATATGGTGTCCCCTTCTGATGCACAGGCACACATGCAGGCAGAATACTGTATAAATAACAAATAAATAAATCTTTTTAAAACATGTCGTTAACATTGGCTTCCTTTTATATGTCTTCTCAAATCCCAGGAACCACACCCTACACATGGGCCACCCATCTGGGATTCTGAAGTATACTGGACTGACTGACCTCCTCCAGCCTGTTACATGCAAGGCTTTCCCACGAACCAGGCTCTGTCTTCTTCCACCCAGCTCTAGTGGCTCTGGAGGTGTCTTGATTCCCGAGACCTCTGACAAAGGTTTCAGGAGCCATTTTTTGTGTTCTAGGATTCTGGGCTTGAGAGTCAACTAGATCTGGGTATGTGTCTCACTTTCACTGAGCCTCAGTTTCCTCGTCTAAAGTAGAGTTGGTAGTGTCTTATGTCAAACTGACCATAGTTATTAGAGAAAAGATCTAGAGCAGTGGGCCCCTTTAGGGGTTGACTGACCCTTTCAGGAGGGTCACCTAAGACCATCAAAAACCAAATATTTACATTAAGATTCATAAGAGTAGCAAAATTATAGTCATGGGGTAGCAACAAAGTGATTTTATAGTTGGCAAACATAGCCCGGGAAACTGTATCAAAGGGCGGCAGCACAGGAGGAGGAAGGGAGCCACTGGTCTAGAGAAATAGCATCCTCATAGGAGCGGCTGTTGCTCCCAACACAAAGGTAGCTGTCATTGCCCCCACGCAAGTGTCAACCCAGCCACTGCCCCCAGTGTGCCCTCCCAGCTAAGTGACAATTGAGTCCCAACAATCAGGGAGTGTGACTGGCCCTCCTTTCCCTAGGGAGAGCTTTACTCACCGAAGGTTGGATCCGCTGCCTTGAGCTTTGACAGGCATCCCTCAATGCCACCAAGGCTCTTGTCATTGGTCCACTTGACATACTGGAATGAGAAATGCAAATCAAATCTGTCCTCTCCGCCCTTAGAGCATATCAATGAAAGGATCTAAACTCAGAAATTTTTTTTTTTTTGTTAAGGGTGCTGGTGATCAAACTCGGGGTCTCACACAAGCTCTAGTATGGAGGAGTCCCAGACCTGAGTTATTTTTCTTTCTAGAACACCGAGTGCTTTCTGGACCCCAATTCAAAACAGGTATAACTTGATTGGTCTTGGAGGATGACACCTCCTAGGGCTGGGAATGCTCCCTGCCAGAAAAGAACTGTGGAAAAGCAGGTCCTTCCCAAGAGATGAGATGTAGCATGTCCTCTTCTCCTGCACTAAGAGGATCCCTGGACTCACACAATTCCTGTTTCATTTCTCTCAGAAATGACCACAGTCGACCTGGTATGGTGGCTTACATGCATAATCCCAGAGACTGAGTGGGAAGGCTAGCTGTAAATTCGAGGCCAGTGTGAAACCCAAACAAACTGAAAAGCCAGTGTTCATTACAGTTAGAGATGGGAAGGCCGGCTTTTGCTTTCTGCCTGTGCCTTCAGACTCAGGTGCACCTTGGCTCTGCCCTCTGACCTCCTGGATGAACTCAAGTCAGTTCAATTCCATTATCCTATCCGGCAAAACAAAACAAAGCTGCTTGGACCTTTGTTCTGAGACCCTGCCCTCTTTCCCATAAACCCCCAAGTCCCCAAGCTACAGGATTCTTTGCTGGTGTGGCAGTGCATGGGAATGAGTGGAAAGTCTTGTGCCAGCCAACGAGAGGTGAGCCTCAGGACTGCACCCTGTGCCTTTCCTGGCAGAGCCCACAGCAAACCCGCAGCAGGCCACAGTGGGACACCTGTCTCCACATTTTCAGGCCCCCTCGGGGGCATCCATTGCTATCCAGCCTTGAACTTGGGGATAGAGCTGCCAGGGCCGGTGAGAGACACTTCCCATGTTGTTGGACTTGTGAGGCAAAGGCAGCTCTTCACTGCAGTGGGATTTACAGACCATGCACCATTAGAAAGCCCTCTCAGAACACTTCAAGGAGGACCACGGGTCTCTTGGCCGACATACCTGGGTCAAGGTAGCATCAAACAGCTTGCAGGCTTCATTGCTTGTGGTTGAGAGTGGGAGGCCAGCATCCTTCCACGCCTACACGACAGGGAAGGAATATAAGGGTTTGACTGGTATGAGCCTCCAGACCCTAGGTTACCACTCTGTAAAATATGGCAGGGGGCCCAATGAGGTGAGTTCCAAGTGTCAGCCCCAAGGCAGACAGCAAATGGGAAAACCATTATCGGGAGTGGCAGGAAGCCTGGCCCGGGGTGGAGGAGGTCAGTGTTAGAAAGTGTAACTTCAGGGATGTTTGGCTTGTGACCCGCTTAGCAAGGTGTGAGCTACCTGCCAACACCTAACAGCTCCTCTCCCATAGCATGGGAGGAGTCGGACCAAGCCTGCAGTTGGAAAACCTTCAGATTACAATAGCTGCCCTCGGTGACCTGACACAGGGTGCACAGTTGAAATGTCTCCCTTGGGTGTTCAACTTATGCTTTTAGTCCTGGTGAGCATAAGGCTGCACCTTCCAGGACTTGGAAATTGGGTGGCTGTGACAAGTCCACTGGCTGCTCCGACCTTCATCTTCCTCATCTGAAAAATGGGCTCAAGGTCCAGGCCCTGGAGGGGCACAACGAACGGTTCCTGGAGCCAAGCCCAGTGCACAAGCTTTCACTAGCGTCCATGACTGGGAACCACTTCGAAGTCCCTTCCACCCTCGGCTGCAGATGCACAGCGCGCTCAGGACCTGGCTCTCTGCCTGACTCCCGGGTGACCTGCAGGTTTGATCCCGACTGTTCAGCACGGGGCCAACTCCCGGACGAGGGGGACCCAGCCGAAGGGGTGCACGTACCTGGCAGTCTCGCAGTGACATTGTGGCTTTGGTCTTCAGAGTGACTGTCACCGGTCAAGGTTCTTGGAAGTCTGGGAGACCTCTGGAGGAGCTGAGGGTGTTATTGATTGCGGAAGGGGGCGGGGCGAGGGCGGGCCCGCTATCCGGACCGCTCACTGGTGGTTTGGGACGCACGTGCCCAGTTCAGGGCTCAGACCTTCCCGCCCCTGAAATAGGGTGGGTGTGGGAGGTGTGGGTGTAGATATGGGTGTGGGTAGGAGAATGGGTGGGAGCAAGGGAGTTGGGAGGACACAGTTGGGCGCCCTGGCTGAATTCCCCAGCTGGGGTGCTCAGAACTAGCCTGGCAGTTGCAGCCCCTGCTCCCGAACCCCATCTGAGTAGCGGTGCCCAGCTTAGGTTTGAGTTCCAATGTTCACCTTGCACATACGATGGCATGTGTGCCCGCGGTCCAGCCTCTCCCGGCCCGAGCCTCCTTCGCTGGGTCAGAGAGACATGAGGGCCCTGGAGCCTCAGGCATCTTAGTACGGAGCTGTACCACTGAGTTACATTCCCCCAATTCCCACCCCTCCCCTACCTCTCCCCCCAGTTTTGAGTTAGGAGCTCACTAGATTGCCCAGGCTGGTCTTGAACTTTCAGTCCTCTTGCCTGGAGCTGTCAGCATTACAGATCTACCCACCAGGCTTGGCTGTCACTTGCATGTTCTAGGTTGCACTCCTCTACTTGCCCAGCCTCAGGCACTCACAGCTCGGGTTTTTGGCTAATCCCTCATTTGACAAGCTTCACCCATCACTCTCTGCCGCCTTGGGACAGTCCCTCTCCCTTTTTCTGGAGCTTGGAATATAATACAGCTCCCCTTCTTCCCTGTAGGAGCTTCCAGACATTTTGTGGGAGTCAGGTGAGCAGTGAGAGTGCAGGGGAAGATCCTGTCTTTGTTTAGAATGTTGGTATTTCATTTGTCTCAGACTTTCTGTGTTACCATTCACTTTCAGAAATATATTAAAATACTGTTTTATGTAAAAACATAAAACATGGTCTCACTATGTAGACAAGGCTGGCCTTGAACTCACAGAGATCCACCTACCTCTGCATCTAGAGCGCTGGGGTTAAAGTGATGTGTCGTCATGACTGGAATCTATACCCTTCTTAACAGCAAACATGGGTGGAGGGAAGTCTAAAGTGTCTGGATTTGACTCAGCACATTCAGTGCTCTCACTGATAACAAAATAGATCAGTTGGATTTCACTAAATTAACATAGTTTCTGAATAAAAGGACACAGTAGAAAAAGAAAGGAGAAACGGTGGGATGGGAGAAAATACTTGCAAATCATATACTAGATAAGGACCTGGTATCCAGAGTCTATGGAGAATTTCTTTGTGTGCGTGTGAACCAATATGTTTATTGGGGTTGTGCAAAGGAATATGGGTGAGAGGTTACTTATAGAAGTAAAAATGACTCAAAGATTTCTCAAAAAGCCTTGGATGACAGCTCATGAAAAACTGGGAATCGAATTTCTTCCAGGCAGCTTATGAGGTCTGAGTTTCTTCCAAAAAGTGTCGCTGAGCTTTGCTTCTTCCAGGCAGTTCAGCCAGTCTCTGCTCACTCCAGACAGCTTGGCTGATCCTCTTTCAGGCAGTTAGACTATTCTGAGATTGTCTCTCAGTCTTTATGTTTATACTTGTTTATGGATGGAGGGGGGGGTGTCTAATGATCTGGTCAGTTGCAGGGACTTCATAAAGCTACTGAGTTGTTTACTCTAAGTAACCTGAGTTTCCTTGAAGGATGGAATTTTTCACAACCCCCAAATCCCGTGTCTTAAAGCAGGAGAGATGATAACTCAATAGTCAAAAGCAGTGGCTGCTCTTGCAGAGGACCTGGGTTTGGTTCCCAGCACTCACACCAAGCACTCAAAACTGTCTAACCCTAGCTAGGGGATGGTTGTGGAAGTTTTGGTTTATGATATGTAAACATGGTTCTGTTTTAATTCCAGGTGTGGGACTGATTCAGATTGCCTACAACAGCAAACAATTTGCCTCGTGTGGGCTCTGAGAGGGAATCTTTGGCAGGACACATGGCTGGAGGCCATGGTGGGGGAGGGTAAGAGACAACTTCCAGTGTCTGTGGGTTTTCTTTTGGGGTAACACGATATTTGGCTGCAAAACCTTGACAATGTACTTAACACCATGTAGCTTTTACCCTTCTGAATGGGTTGCTTTGTGTGATTATTACTTCATTCCAGACACTGTCTTGACGGATGAGACTTTTGTGGCCCACCCCCTTGAATCTTGCATTTGAGCTGAATTCTCTCTTCCCTTCTTACTTTCTACGCTCTGGTGTGTCAACCAGAGTCATCATTTTGGAGAGGAATCAGGGGGTGTGGAGCTGGGGTGGCTCAGAATTGCAGGTCATCAGAGTTCCAGGAGACCCCAAAATGACATGAAGAAGCCAAGGGGTTAGGGGAGGTGGCTCGGTGGGAAGGGTGCTTGCTGCCAAGCCAGATACCCTGAGTTTAGCTCCTAGAATTTACCTCCAGCAAGCTGTCCTCTGATCCATAGGTACATGTATTTGCCTGCCCCTCCCCCACAAAAATATGTTAAACAAGTTTTAAGGGGGAGAGGGTCAAAGAAGCCTCTAAGGAGGCCAGTGAGAGCCTGGGTCTCCTTTGCCTTCTTCAGACACAGAGGGTGAAGAGCAATCAGAGGGTGTCTTTCAGACCACTGGAGATCCAGATGTGATGTCGGTGTCCCCCCTGCTGTATCCCCATTAAATAGCAGGAACTTCCTGAGCCCCTCGGGCCTGCACCTCTGGGCCCACAAGCTGGTATCTGATGGTGACAGTAGCTCTAAGGCCTGAGCAGAAGCAGGACTGTGGTAGGAAGGACTCCCCCAGTAGGTCAGAGTACAAAGCGTGTTCATGTTTACTCTAGCCTTGACCATGAGAGTAGGCTAACCCAAACTCTGCAAACCCAGGGCTGAAGAATGTCTAAGAAAATTCTGGTTAGTTGAGGGACCCCAGGTGAGAAGGGGACCCTTGAAAAGTCTAAAAACAAAGTTCTCAGGGAAGAGCCAGGTTCAGGGATGTTCGGCCCAATGGCATCAGTAACACAGGTGCCCCGAGAAGTGCCTTTTCTGTCCTGCCCTTCCCCCATTCATTTCCACATTGGTGGACAGAGGTGACTTGAGGACCCAGCGAAATCCAGAGTGGAGGCAAGATGTTTTAAGTCAGACTTTTATTTATTTATTGTCAGTTACTGGAAGAAAAAAAAAATACAAAGCACTTTTAATCTAGGGTTCAAGGTTTTAAGTCTTACATTCTGGAGGCTGAAAGTCCAAGAATAGAGCAACAGCATGGTCAAGGTCTTGGTGAGGACCCATTTCCAGATTTCCAGATGGCCACGGAGAGGGAGGAATCTTTTTTTTTTATAAGACCACCAACTTCATTATGGGACCCCTTCACATCGATCAAAAAACAGAGCTCTCACTTCAAAGGGAATAATAGATAGTTTACTCTTGAGCCAAATATGCATGACCATTACCCAAAATACAGACTGTATTTAGGTTGTCCCCAAAGACATGTTCTTTTGTGGATGTGGCTACCTGAAATTATACTAGTTTCAAAACAGAGAACATCATAAATCAAGGCGTTTACTGAAAACATTAGTGGGGGCCTGGGTAGGTGGGTTTACGGCAAAACAGGAATTTTGTTATAGGTTTCAGATTCTACCTTATCACATTCTTAACTTTTGGATTGATGGAAGCAAGTAGCCTAGTAAGAGTTCATTTTAGGGCTGGGGAGATGGCTCAGAAGAGTAAAAGCACTCAAAGGTCCTGAGTTCAATTCTAAGCACCCATATGGTGGCTCATAACCATCTATAATGAGATCTGGCGCCCTCTTCTGGCCTGGGCAGGATACTGCATAAATAATACTTTTTTTTTTTTTTTTTAAGAAAACATTTTAAAGGTTTGGAAGGACGTTAAGTCAAACAGGAATAGGCAACACACAGGTTTCAAAGGGGTTGTAAAATAACTCAAGATAGTTTGGCTCCTACCAACATTTTAGTTCTCCATTAACTACCAAGTTCAGTCATTTGGCCTTACAGAATCTCTCTGTGTGTAGCTGGGTGCATGCAGAAGCTAAAGGTCAACATTGGGTGTCTTATTCAGTCACTTCCCATGTTTGGGCTTTATCTATCTATCTATCTATCTATCTATCTATCTATCTATCTATCTATCTATCTATCTATCTATCTATCTATTTTTGAGACAGTCTCTCACTGAACCTGGAGCTCAGTGATTCAACTAGTCTAGCTGATCAGCAACCCTGCCCCTAAATCCTGTCTCTGCCTCCACAGCCATGCTAGGATGGCTTATGTAGGTGCTGGTGATGGCACTCAGGCCCTTGAACTTTCACAGCCATCTCCTCAGGCCCTGACCTTGCAGAGTCTTTAACAGACTCTATGGCAGCGGCTTTCAACATGTGGTTTGCAAAGTCTTTGGGGTTGCATATCAGATATTTACATTGGGATTCATAACAGTAGCAAAATTACAGCTAAGAAATAGCAAAAAATAATTTTATTTCAACCTGAGGAACTGTATTAAAAGGTTGCAGCATTACGAAGGCTAACAACCACTGGCCTATGGTCTGTGTAGCTTTTCTGTTTTATTAGAAAACCAGTTTACAGAATTCAAGACCTAAGGACATTCTACATACCACCACACTGGTAGTGACTAGGGTATGAGCCTTAAGACCTTAAGAGGTCAGAGACATTTAGCCCACGACACCTCTAAAGACCAAGTTCAGTTCAGGATCACCCAGTGGAGGCTAATAAGTTGTGACTTCCCAGCATGTCTAGCCAGGCAAGCATGTCTACATGTCAAGCAGCTGAGCCCTCTGACACAGATTTCACCAGCATTTGACCAAAAGAGCAGCAGCGTCACCCTTTGTCAAGGCTTTGCGGTGACCTGCACCTGGACCATGTTTTAACAAGCCCAACCTGCATTACTGCTACAAAGTTGCTGTCTTGAAGTTCTTATTAATTTTTGAACAAGGAATCTCACAAACTCAGTTCACACAGGACCCAACAATAATGGATCTGGTTTTGCTGCCAGGCACAAGCCTGATGAAGAAACCTGCTCCTTTGCCACAACCCAAATTCAATCAAGGTCATATATGCCTAGGCTGCCCTTCCCACAGCAAGGGCTCTCTTTCCCCCTTTTGGACCTCTCCTGACTGGCCTCCCTTCTTTACATCCTGTCTACTTATGATCTATTTCCCAAGCAGGAGGGTGATGCCAGCAAAACAGGAATCAAAAAGGAGCCAGGCAATGGTGGTACACGCCTTTGATCTCAGCATTTGGGAGGCAGAGGCAGGCAGGTCTATGGGAGTTCAAGGCCAGCCTGGTCTACAGAGCAAGTTCTATGACATCCAAAGCTACATAGAGAAACCCTGTCTCAAAACACACACACACACACACACACACACACACACACACACAGAGAGAGAGAGAGAGAGAGAGAGAGAGAGAGAGAGAGGTTCCTTCCCTACTCAGAGCCCTAAAATGGACACTTGTGTGACTATGCCTTCCAGCTCACTCTATTACCTGTTTGCCCCTTTCTTCCAGACTCCTGCCGCCTTCTTTCCATAAGTGCCATTGTAATGCTGTCCTGGAGCTGTTTGTGAAGCCTGTTCCCTCACAGCCAGCTGCCTTGAAAGGCACCTCCTCAGACAGTCCCCTCAGTTCCGCATACTCTCCACCTTAATTTCCTTCACACTACTCACATCTGAAATCAATCACATTGTGTCGTGGCCTTACTATTTAAAAATTCCAGATCTTGCTTTATTCAAGTCTATAGTGCTAGCGAATTTACATTTTATGGCTTGGTTATTACACAAACTGTATTTTAGATTTTAAAATAGTGGTTTTTTTTTTTTTTACCAGATTTATTTATTTTTTGTGCAAGTGTTTTGTCTGCAGGTATGTGTATACACCACGTGTCTGCTTAGTTAAGCCTATGGAGGTCAGAAAAGGGCATCAGATCCTCTGGAACAGGAATTGTCGCTCTGTTGTTTCTGGAAACCATTTGGCAAGTCACTTGGTTTTCAGAAGGAATTTTTGTATTAAAACTAGTCTTTATTTGATTTTAAAAAAAAACAACATTTACCCTAAGGAATTAGATGTTGCTTCTGCACTATTCAACGGGCCATTGTTTAACTATTAAGCATCTAACTTACTGTGGAGGTGTGGGGGCACCTGCTTGCCATCCCAGAACTGGGGAGGTGGAATCAGGAGGATCCTGGGCCTTGCTTAGCAGCCAGCCTAGCCTAACTGGTGAGCTCTGGGCCAATGAGGACCCTTCCTCAAAGGAGAGAGATGGTGTTCCTGAGCTGGGCCTTCAAAGTTGTCCTCACATGTGCACATGAACACACATACACTTGTACACACGCTTAGGAAAAAAAAAATCCAAAATACAGGGTTAGAGAGATGGCTCATCAGTTAGGAACACTTGTTCCTACAGAGGACCAAGGTTCGATTTCTCAGCACCAACATGGTGGCTCACAACCTTCTGAAAACCAAGTGTTGTTGGTAGGCAAACAACACTAACAAATTTCAGTTTCCACTCATCCCTAAGGCAGTTCGGCCCTGTGTGCATCACACTTCTTAGGAAGCAACAAGATTCCAGTAACCTTCCCCTTCCTAAACCACATAGTTATTTTTAGTTAGGTGTGGTAGTGCACTCCTGTGATCCTAGCATGGAGAAGGATCTCCGGTTGGTTCCTGGGAAAACACCGTCTAAAACAAGCAAGCAAGCAAGCAAATAAGTAAGCTATACATTTAAAAGTGGAGGGAAGAAAAACGAGTCCCTGGACTGGGCTGAGGCGCTGGCAAGGCCCTCCTGATTTTATTATTTTGGAACCGGTTTTCCCGTGGGAGAGGAATTCCTGCTGAGAAGCTTTCTTGGTGTGTCCGGTTTTAAAAAGAAGAAAAGAGCTGGGGGGTGGGGAACGGGATTAACCTCATTTAGCAAGTCATGATCCTAGAGCCTGCACCAGCGTGGGAAGAGGTGGAGGGAGCGGTCTCAAGCCCAGCTGCTGCCCAGAGCAGAGTGACCTTTCTGGAGACGGTGCTGTCCTTAATGCCCAATGTCCTTCGATAGCCCTACTTCGAGCTGCTCCTTGGTCCTGAGTCTCCCCGAGACCCACTTCCCCTGGAAACCCACTGTTCTGTGACTTCTCACGCCACAGTGTTCTGTGATTCTCCTTGGTCCTGAGACCCTTGAGGACCCTGAGACCCCACTGTTAGTAGAAACTCACTGCCCTTTGGGACCCACCTCTCCTGGGAACACACTGTCCCTGAAACTCCCTAGCGCTGGAGACCCACTACTCCTGGGAATCCACATGCCGGGTGAACAGCTTTATTCCTCCAGAGTGGCTGGGCACGCTGCCCCTGCCCCGAGGCCTGCTGCGCGCTCAGCCCCTCCCGGTGCGCTCGCGGCCAGGGCCAGCGTCACGGCCGTTGAGGCCCGCGGCCCCGCAGCAACTGGGGGGAAGCCATGTGGCCAGGCCCCGCGCTGCTGCTCCTGGGCCTGGGCCTGGGTCTGGGCAGCCAGCCGCCATCCCTCGGCCCTCGCGGACTGCTCAGGTGCGCCCCGGGGTTGGGGCAGGACACGGAGAGCAGCGTCGGGAGTGATGGCACCGGTGGCTCGTCCCCGCGCACAGCCCCGCGCCGCGCCCTCCTTACGCTGCCCCGTAGGTGTCTCTCGGGCGCAGCCACGAGGGTCCTCCTGAAAGTCAACTCCTCAGACCCCGCAGATACCACGGCTACGGTGTCTTGCCAGACTGCCACCTGTACCATGCAGCCGGTGAAGATCAACAGGAACAACCAGAACGCTCCCCTTATCCTGAGCAGGAAGGAGGAAGTCACCCTCAAGGTCACTATGTTCTGGGACTGCCCAGAAGCCATAGATATTAGCAAGCGCTGGCTGTACTTTTCAGTGGCTTCTGTGAACGACACACCCGACTGGAATCGACCTGTGCTCCTGCCGCAGGTACGGGAGACTAAATTTTCCTCCATCCACATCCCCAAATCTGCCCTGCCTTATGGAGTATATGTGTTTAACTTCACGCTGTCCATCATCAGGTGTGACTCCACCTTGCCTCCGCTGACAGGCTCAGATAGCATCTACATTTGGGTTAAAAAACGCTCCCTGAAGGCTATTCTTTCTGGAGCTGCCAACATGACTGTGAATTTCTCTGATGAACTGATTCTGAATGGAAGCATGTCCCATGACCCAGAGGCAGACATTCCCACAGAGGGACTCCAGTTTTTTTGGTACTGTACCACAAATCCAAGATACTATGATGGCAACTTCACATTGGTAACCAACCAGGATGTCTGTCACCCAGAGCAGGATACGCTGGACTGGCCTTGGGCAATGGGCTCTGTACTAATCATTCTGCCAGAAACTCTTAGGGGCAATGGTGTGTATTACTTCAGAATGATGGTACAGAAACAAAACAGAATTGCATTTGCCGATAAAACTGTACGGGTACTCAAAGGATCTCAACCTAAGGCGCGCATTTTATGCATTGAAAATTGTGGACCCACTTTAGTTGTATCAGATAGATTCTCTCTGTTTCTGGATTGCCCAGGCTGTGCCAAGCAGGATTTCTATAACTGGTCCATTTTGTCTCAATCAGGTCATGAAGTGATGTTTGATTGGGCAGGGCAAGCTGTCACCAGGAGGAATGGGGCTTATTTGTGTATAAAAGCTTTTGCCTTTAGGAATTTTTTGGAAAATGGGTTTTGGGTTTCTCTGCATCTAATATCTTGGAGTGGTGTGACCATGACTTTGAGACATCCCTTTGTCATTAACCGTGGCCCTCAAATTGGCAACTGCACTATTAATCCAGCGAAAGGGATTTCGATGGTTACTAAATTTGTTGTTGAGTGTAGTGATTTTAAGGATAAGAACCTCCCCCTTAAGTATAAAATAATAGTAGCTGAGTTGGACAGCACTGGAGAAATCAGTTCAGTGGAGGAGAACACACTGGGGGCTATCGTGTATTTAGGGACACAGTCTACAACACCTGCCTTCTTTCTCCCTGTTGGGATGGTGGCAAGTCACTACAATGTGAGGCTGTATGCTCAGGTCTACGACTCACTAGGGTCCTTTTCTCAAGTGACTTTGCGAGCCACTGCACAGGTGCCAACTGTCAGGGACTCTTCAAAGGATGTTTTACAACAGCTGCTCAACTTCACCATGGAACCAGGGTCACCACTGTCTGCTTCTCTGCAAAAGCAGGACTGGTTACCCATGGGCTACTCACTCTACGTGGTGGCTTCCGTCTTGAACAGCATAGAAAAGGAGCTCAAACTCCAAGGCTATAGAGCCCATCTCCTGGAGCTCCTCGTCAGCCAGTCTTTTGTGCAGTCTATGAGCACGCTGGATGAAATTTGCCAGGTCGTGATGGTGATTACCAAATTAACACAGAATGTCTCTGACTTCAGCCAAGCAGTTTTGACAGATGCCACATTACGGCTGTGGCAAGCAAACCAAGCCCTGCAAGCATACCAACGCAAAAACAAACACTTTCACTCCCGGCAGATTGAAATTGTGGCCACTGGCATCCTAACCAGCCTGTCTAACATTCTTAAGTGGATTAATCCTTACAGCGTGTTCCAAGATCCCTTCTTTGTAGTAGAATCTCTATCAGACACAATCCTGGCTAACAAGGTTCCAGATAGCAAAAGCACGGAACTAAGGACCAGCAGCTTCAACATGTATGTGGAGAAAGTTGAAAGCTGGGATGTTTTTAAGACCTTCAGGAATGAGACGCGCTGCCCAAACTGCCTCCAAGCGACCCTGAACGCAAGCAGGGCTCCCAGGCTACCCTCAAAGGCTCCAGTTTCTATTATGTTCTGTGAGTTCACAGATGACCCCTTTCCTTGGCTGACTTACCCGAAAAACATTTCTGCAGATGTGGTTGGGTTCAGGATGACAGGAGCCACAGACAATGACAACTCCATAGAGATCACACCTGATGTAGCAGAAGTGCATCTGGTCAGAAAAGATTTGACCAGTCCCAGTTTTAACCTTATGGTGGGACCAGGCATTGAAAGTGCTGGGTTCTCAAAGATGACAACAGGTGGGATTAGCTTTGAGGTAGACAGCAGAGGGATTGGGGAGGTACTGGTCCATGTTGTCACAAACGTGACAGTGTTGTTCAAGGCCTTGGTCTACGCAGGCAGTCAGATCACCCCCAACAATCTGGTGGCCATTTTCCTCGTACCTCATGACAACCCTCCCATTGCCACATGGAGGGGCCTGTTTGACCCAACCTGCCCAGTCAAGGAGGCCCGTGTAGTTTGTCTACCATCATCCATGCTTCGAATCATAGCTCAGCACAGCCGTTCATTCAGGTATAACATATCTGTGATCCTGCAGGCACCTCGTTTTGTCTTTAAGCCTACTAACAAGCTGGTGAGAATTTCCCTGTTCATGGTTCATTGTTTGGATATGTATGGGATCCAGAGTGATTGGCAAGAAGGTACCTGTGTGTTGGGTGAGAAGACCACATGGGAAAAGGTACACTGTGTCTGCAGGAACGTGGGGCAGAGCCAGCGGCAACTGGCCTCTGTTAAGCCGGCCTCCCTTGATCTACATACCCGCTTTGTGACTGCTAAGGTGATCGAAGTCCCCAACCCTGTGGATCTGCAGCTAAAGATCATTAGCAAACTTAACAAAAACCCTGTGACCTTCCTGGTTGTGCTTTCCATTATGGTTCTGTATGTTATTCTGGCTTTCTGGGCCTTACACAGAGATGCGATGGATCAGTATCTCCGGGACCCTGTGGTAATACTGACCGATAATGATCCTTTTGATAACATATGCTACCTGGTAACCATCTTTACTGGGAGTTGCTGGGGGTCCGGCACCAGAGCCAATGTCTTTATCCAGCTTATGGGAACAGAGAGTACCAGTGATGTGCACTGTTTAAGCCATCCATATTTTAGAACTCTCTCCCGAGGAAGCATCAACACTTTCCTCCTAACAACAAAAAATGACTTGGGGGATATCCATTCCATCCGAGTGTGGCATGACAATGAGGGCAAAGCGCCTAGCTGGTACTTAAGCCGAATCAAAGTAGAAAACCTCTTCAGCAGACACATCTGGCTGTTTATGTGCCGGAGGTGGCTCTCTGTGGACACCAGTTTGGATGCAACATTTTCTATCACCAACCTGGATGAGCCTCTAAGAAAGAGAGACTTCTTCCTGATTGACTTGAGTCAAAAGGTTGAGAAAAACCACATGTGGTTCTCCGTTTTCGCCAATGTTGTCCCCAAACCATTCAACAGGCTCCAGAGGCTGTCCTGCTGCTTGGCCGTGCTGCTAAGCTCTCTCGTTTGTAATATCATGTTTTTAAATCTGAACAGAAAAGAGCAAACTGAGTCCAGACAGGGGCTTATCCTCAGGTCAGGAATCGAAAGTGTCTTAATCACAATCCCCGTGCAATTATTGATAACTTTTTTCTTCACCTATTCCCAGAAGAAACCTCAAGTGAATCTAGATGAAGTGGCACCTCAGAAGCATCCCCTGATGTCAGAGGAGAATCTGTTCTGGAAAGAGCGATTGAACAAATGGCATGAGTATGAAATGAAAGCTCTCCCCGGTAAAACTTCCAAGTCTACCTCTGCTTCCAGGGGAAAACTTTTAAAGATTACCCTTAGAACCTCACAGAAGAGTAATAAAGCAGGCAGCAAAGTTCTGGATACCCAAAAGTCTAATAAAAACTTCAGTAACAATAACCTAGAAGACACTGAAGATGTCCTTTCAAAAGCCTCCTCTACCCAACTAGATATCACTCAGCCCATTAAAAATAAGAGCCAGATTATCCCATCTAGCTGGTGTGTTTATATAGCCTGGTTTTTGGTGTTTGCCACTTCTGGCATATCATCATTCTTTATTGTATTTTATGGCCTGGCTTATGGCTATGAAGAGTCAGTAGAGTGGTTCTTTGCATCTTTCTGTTCTTTCTGTCAGTCTGTGTTCGTCGTACAACCGTGCAAGATTCTACTGAGGTCAGGCATCAGGACAAAAAAACCCAAGTACTGTAAGAACCTCCCATGGTCCAGCAAGTACTGTTACACAGAAATCAGGCTGCAGGAGACAAGGATGACGCCAGAAGAGATGCAGCAGCTCCATGAGGACCTGGACTACATCCGAGGCTTGAGCATATACCAGCCCATCACCCTGGACAAACTCCAAATACTCAGACGGAAGAAGAGGATCAGGAGGCGGTCCATCTTGTTCCTGAGCTACCTTGTGACCCACTTCATATTTCTGACCCTTCTCCTGCTGCTCATTGTCTCACTGCACCATAATGACAGCTTCTACTATAACCGCTTCATTCGCCAACAGTTCTCCATGGACCTTGCCACAGTGGTGAAGCTAGGAGATATCTACACATGGCTCAACAGTGTGTTCCTGCCTTTGTTACACAATGACCTGAACCCAACGTTCCTCCCAGACAGCTCATCCAAGATCCTTGGCCTTCCACTCATGAGACAAGTGAGGGCCAAACCTAGCAACAAAACATGTCTGTTGGCCAAGAAGTTTGGGCAGAACAGCATTGCAGGAGAAATCCATTGTCACCCACACTATGGCATTGACCCAGAAGACACACATCAGTATTCCAGCGCTTGGAATGAGGCTGGCAAACAATCTGCAGAAGACACCAGCAATGGGTTTACTTATAAGTCCCCGGGGAAGAAATGGGTGTATTATTCCTATGGAACACTAAACACATACGGATCTGGAGGGTATGCCTTCTACTTCTTTCCAAAACGACAGATGTTGAATTCCACGCTGAGGCTCACAGAGCTCAAGGGAAAGAACTGGCTGGATGAGATGACGTGGGCTGTGATTGTGGAACTCACCACCCTGAATCCAGATGCCAGTCTGATGTGCACTGTTTCAGTTGTATTTGAGGTCTCTCCCTTGGGGGTTGTCAACTCCAGCCTCTCCGTGTACTCCTTCTCACTGGCTGGTTTCAGCAGAGAATCGTCGGCAAAGATCTACCTGTACGCAGCCATTCTCATCTTCTTCTGTGCCTACATCGTGGACGAGGGCTACATCATCATGCGAGAAAAAGCCTCCTATTTGAGGAGTGTATACAACTTGCTCAACTTGTCTCTGAAGTGCACGTTCAGTCTGTGGGCAGTGTTGTTCTTGCAGAAGCACCTCCTGGCCACCAGCATGGTCTGGCTTTATCTGAATGACCCAGAAGCCTTCATTCCCTTCCACGCTGTTTCTCGGCTTGATCACTTCATGAAGATCAGCTTGGCTTTCCTGCTCTTTCTGACCATCCTGAAGACACTCAGGTATTCCAGGTTCTTCTATGATGTGCGCCTGGCTCAGAAGGCCATCCTGGCTGCCCTTCCTGGCATCTGCCACATGGCTTTGGTGGTATCTATGTATTCCTTCATGTACGTGGCCTTTGGGTATCTAGTGTTTGGACAGCACGAATGGAATTACAGCAACATGATTCATGCCACCCAAACCATCTTCTCCTACTGCGTATCAGCCTTTCAGAACACTGAATTTTCCAGCAACAAGGTTTTCGGGGTCCTGTTTCTGTCATCGTTTATGTTGATGATGATTTGTATCTTCATCAACTTATTTCAGGCAGTGATTCTGTCTGCCTATGACGAGATGAAGCAGCATGTGTATGAGGAGCCATCCGATGAGGCAGAGGCCATAACCTATCTGTGTGACAAGCTAAGATCTGGGTTCAACTTTCTCACCTTCAGATCTAGGGACAGGGACCAATCCGACTTCTTCATTGACATGCTGTACGGGCAGCCAGAGAAGAACAATCGCCGTTTACTGGGCCTGAAGACCAGAAACATCAATGGGAAGAAAAGGATTTATCTTGTTGTCTGACTGGTGATGGTCAGAAGGGCCAGCAGCAACAGTGGTCCCCAAACATGACCTATGTTTGTCAGGGGGACTAAAGGAAGCCTGATGGCTTGGTCATGCACACCCCCACATCTGAAGCATCCCCGCTCTGAACCCTGCTCTTAGGAACAAGAATATACGAACAGTGGGAAATATTGGGGGCCAGAAGGTGGACTTCCCTCCGGATGGGAGTCTGTGACCCCCGCTTCAGGGGCAGTACTCCTTGCGTGGCAGCCTGCAGCAGTGGAGAAGAATGGCAGCTGCTCAGTTTTGAGACCCAACTTCAAGGGAAAGAGCTGGTCATGTCCCATCCTGGATTAAGCCACAGCCCAGCAGCCTTCAAAGCAGAAACAGACTGGTCAACCCTGGTCAACCCCTCTGGAAGTCTCCTCTACAGACCGGGACCTGGGAAGCCTCTCCTCCTGCAGGCCAGGGCTAGTGGGGGCCTGTGAGGAATTTCAGGACAGGCTTTAGAGTTTGATAATGCAGAGATGAGAGTGGGAGACAGGGATCTTAACTCCCTCAGGCCATGCATCTGTAGTCTACCTGGTAACATTTTCTGAGCAAAAGACACAGCCATCATCAACAAAGGTGTACAGAGGTCCATGTTGAAATACAGTACACATTCTATGTACTGAATGCAACAATGTGTCTGATGAGTCAGGCACTCCATTATTATATTTATGAGTTGGTGGATTATTGAGGAGTAAGGAAACGTGGTTTACTGTTCAACAAGAACAAGGGCTAACAGTGTAATGCTGGTTCTCAGAAGCATGTAACTTTATGTTGATGCCACCTTAAGTTTTATATGAAGTAAAGTTGAGATTTCTTCTATGACCTGTGCAGTGATTTCTGTGTAAGAGATCAAGACATATCTTTTCTGGCCTTCAAAGTTGAGGGCCAGGAAAGGAAAATATACAAATGAGGTTACGGCTGCACCAGCCTCACATCAGTGTCCCCTGATAACCTTTTTCTTTTTTAAAGAGATTTATTTTTATTTTTAATTCATCTTTTTTTTTCTTTTGTGTATCCCTGGCTGTCCTGGGACTCTCTGTAGACCAGGCTGGCCTCAAGCTCACAGAGGTCTGTCTGAGTGCTGGGACTAAAGGCGTGTGCTATCACTGCTTGGCTCTGTGGTAATATTTTAAGACTCACTTGCACAGCATACTTTTGGACAATACTTACTCACTTGCACAATACTTTTTTGGAAACAGGACCTTACTATATATCCCTGGTTGGTCTGGAACCCATTACGCGTAGATGAGGGTGGCACTGAATTCACAGTAATCTGTCTGGCTCTGCTTCCCTAGTACTGGGATTAAAGGCTTATATCACCATATTCAGTTTTATTTTAAAATTTGTTTTTGGACAATTGCATCCAAGTATACAATATATCTTGAATCTACCTAATCTTCCCATTCCCTCTCCCTCCTTCTGTACTCCTACAACACTTCCTTTTCCCATCTCCATGCCACCATCTTGGTATAATGTTCTTTTGAAATGTATACACCTTACCCTTGTTCATTCAAATGCTGATTTCTACCCCCACTCTCTGGTTTCAATCCAGCATTGTGATACTTATTCTAAGCATCCTGTCTCAACTTGGTGTAAACCTCCAAATAAAGCAACTAGCCACAATGTTGAGCAGGGAAAGGAAGTAGGTGGGAGAGGGGAGGATCTGGAGGACAGGAAAGGGTGGGAGGAGAAAAGGGAGAGAGAGAGAGCTAGGAGAGGAGAGCTGGAGGAGAAATCTTGGAAGGATGTGAAGAGATGGACTGGACCTAATATATCACTAAAAGCAAGTATAATGTGGGAAATCTAAATGTTAGGAAACTATGAGGGCTTGGAGGTTTAGGATGGAGTAACTATTGCCCAGCATTGTGTTCTAGGTTAATTAAATGAATCATAGTCTCTTTGTGGTGATTTGGTTATACAGCTGTTTAGGACTAACAGCAGCTTTACCAGAAGCTATATCAGCAGTAAATTTTAACATTTTCATACAACACCACCTCCTCCTTCTTCATCTAGAGTCTTGTTTGCAATTATGGGTTTAGGACTATGACCGACCTATCGCTGGCCACAATCCCAAAGAAATGACTCCCTTTCCCCCAATATCCATCAATTGCCAATAACTCCTCTAACAGGGTGAAGCTGTATGAGTCCCTCAGCCGGCCATGCTGGAGTGTGACCTGGCTTGGTCATTTTGTTGGTGTTTTTTTCGTTTTTGGTGTTTTTTGTTTTTTTTCCGAGACAGGGTTTCTCTGTGTAGCCTTGGCTGTCCTGGACTCACTTTATAGACCAGGCTGGCCTTGAATTCAGAGATCCACCTGCCTCTGCCTCCCAGAGTGCTGGGATTACGCGTGTGCGCCACCGCACCCCGCTCTGGCTTGGTCTTATGTAGGTACAGGTAACCACAGCTGCTGTGAACTCGTGAGGCAACAGCCATGTCAAGCCCAGAAGACAGCATTTCACAAGCCCCCCTCCCCCGACCCTTTGCTCTTATGTTCTTCGTGGCCCTTCTTCTGAGATGTTCCTCAAGCCTTGGCCAGGGGTGGGAGTGATAAAGATGTCCCACTAAGGGCTGAGCACACAGAAGCCCAGTTGTTTTGTGCTGTATTGGATACTGCTAATGGCTTTGTTATAGAATCACTTTTGCTGCCTAATCTCAAGCTCATTAGCTTGGAATGGACAGTAGCGGGGACTCAGAGATTCTGCCCACCTTCTGTAAGAGGGTTTTGTTCCATGTATGAAACAGTATGCTAGTCACTGAGTATCTTAGAGATTTGGAGATGCATCTGGAAGAACAGTAAAACAACAGTAAAGAGTCTACATGAAAGCACCTCAAATAGGTAAAAAAAAAATTCCCAGAATCTATAAGATTGTTCAAAGACAATCCCATACAGTCAAAGGCAGGTTATGTCCCTATAAGTTGCTAGTCAAGGAAACCCGTTAAGTTCCAGAAATCAGAAAGGCAATTTCCACTATTGTTGGTTGCATGTCAAAATTAAATGAAAATACTCATATATTGCAAGATATGGAGAAACCAGGCTAAAACTGAAGGGGGAACCTAGGCTGCCTAAGAATTATTGGCAAGGATCCCATTTGGCTATGGATTCCATTACACTACCATGGAAGGCAAGGTCTTTATGTCTGCTGGTGCAATTGTGGCAAACTTGTATAGATGCAGACAATGTTTTCTGATTGAATTTAAGGCTTCACAGGAGGGAAACGATGTTGGTCACTATAAACCTGGGCAAAAACTTGTGGCTGGTGGTCATAGGCTCGAGCGGGAGAATGCTGCTGTTTGTTGTTGTTAAATGCCTGTGAAACTGCCTCTGAAATACTTGTGTTTCTTACCCACAGATTACTGCTGCTGTTGGCCTCAGGTGTGGAAGAAAATTCGTTTTCTGTCTATGGTAGTTACTGAGTTACAAAACCAGTCAAATAACTGAATAAATGCCTATTCCTATGGCATATCGGTCCAACGCCAGCCATAAATATAAGAAAATAATCACTTAGAGGGCTAAATAAGAGCCACAGAAAGAAGTGTTATACAGCCCTTTCCTCTAGACGGAAGCATTCCTTCCTGGAGGCAGAGGAGGACGTTAAGTGCAAGAATCAGAAAGCTCAC
Organism: Pachyuromys duprasi; assembly: GCA_028658305.1. Taxonomy (NCBI): domain Eukaryota; kingdom Metazoa; phylum Chordata; class Mammalia; order Rodentia; family Muridae; genus Pachyuromys; species Pachyuromys duprasi. The sequence continues at coordinate 16,000,043 of CM053752.1, forward strand.
GAAACTTTTTTTTTTAAGATTTATCAGAAAGCTCACGAAACTTTTTTTTTAAGATTTATTTATGTATATGAGTGTTCTATCTGCATTTACACCTGCCAGAAGAGGGAATCAGTTCACATTATAGATGGTTTTGAGCCACCATGTGGTTGCTGGGAATTGAATTCATGACCTTTGGAAGAGCACACAGTGCTCTTAACCACTGAGCCATCTCTCCAGCCCCACAAAACTTTTAATTTAAGACTACCCACAAAGTCTCTTCCCAAAGTTACTGAAACAGTAAGCAACCGCTGCGGTAGACAGGTGGAACTACCTCCAAGTCGTGCAGGCAAAGTCCAAAGATAATCTTTTAAGTCGTCACCTCTATTGTTGCAGTTACCTGAGTCACACTTAGCCCTGTAAATACAGTCCCCCCCTCCCCCCCCAAATCACTGGTTCACCAAGTAAGACTTAGGTAGAACTGGAATTTTTGTCCGTCAGGAGTACGCTCTGTTCTGGAGAAGCCCACACAGCTCTCAAGCCGCGATCCACAGCCTCTACAAGCTAGCCGCGGAAACGGAAGCGATCAGGGAAACTCTACCCGGACAAGGACTCTCCTTGGATTTAATTTGCTGTCGGAGGCGGGAACCGGGTGAGAGGCTCCCGGCTAGGACAGCGCGGGTGAAGCGCGGGGGGTGGAGCCACAGAGGGCAACGGGGCGGGGCTGCGTAAACGCCGTGGGCCGGGGGCGGAGCCTCAGCGGGTCTAGGGTGGGGCCGCGCAGGCGCCGTGAGCCCGAGCTAAGTAGTGTGGGTGGGCCACGCAAGCGCTGTGGGGCTTTCGGCGGGGAGGTGGTGAGTGCGCGTGGCTGTGTGTGGCGGGGACGCGCGTGGTGAGCGAGACCGTTCTCCATCCACGCCCCGCTTCGCTGGGCCTGGCCAGCTTCTTGAAGCCGAGGTGGGAGGCGTTAGACACTCAGCTCAGGGCGCGGGGAGGGCTGCGCGCGGGTGGCTAGTGGGTGACCCGTGTCATAAGCGTCTGTGGTCGCCAGGCGGAGCCCTGCTGACCCCGGGAGACTGAGGAGGAGGCGGAGGCTCTGGCGGAGTTGCGCTATCCCGGGAATGTCTCCTGACTGTCACCTGCTGCCAGGGCAGCGCGCCCAGCAGTCTTGGCAGGGGCCCGCGACGTGCGAGTTAAGATACCAAGCAGAACTAGCTAGGTTCGCGTACACCCCAAATAGGATTGTCAGTTTTAGACGTCATTCAGAACCCCTGCCAGTTTCCAAGGCTTGCATGTGTTCCTTCTGGCTCCAAAGCTCTTTCTGCAAGACCCGAAGGGTTAGAGGCGGGCATAGCTGGAGCCGAGGACTGCTAATGGATGTGTGGGAACTTTGAAAGGCGAGTAGGAATTCCAGCACAGCGCTGTAAAATATGAATAGTGTTTTCTTGAACTCATCAGACAGCTGCGGTTGCGGGTGGACCACTTAGCCAGCAATCTACAAAGAGGCAAGGCCTCCGAGACCGTAGGTACTCATGAGAATAGGAGGAGTGTCATCCAAACATAATGCAGCCACATCAAGTGGACCAGAATATGAATCCCCGGGAGCCACAGAAACAAGAGACTTTGCACCCACCCTGGGCTTTTTAACCAGCCTGCACTGGTGGGAAAGACTTAAGGGCAGAGCAGATGTCTAAAAGCTTTCCTGTAAACTGACCTGGGGAAGGCTGTGGTAGCTGCACCAATTTATCTGCCTGGATCTTCCAAGGGAAGAAAAGTGTCAGACTACTTGGGTAGGACAGGAAAGTATGCTCTTGGGCAAGTGAAGATTCTTGCATCCAGTGAAGGGACAGGCAGGAGGCACATGAATCAGTCCTTAAATAGTATCTGAGAGGCCAATACATCTCGCAGCTAAGCACAAGTAATGCTGGAGAAACTTGAAGCCAGTGTAGCAGAAGAACCAGGAGAGCCAAACCCACCTTAGTTACTCACTGGATTGATTGAGCATGAAATAGCACAGGCCAGGCATACATGCCCACTCTGTGTCCTAAATACCACTTTTGCCTCTATCACCTTACAAACAAAGTGCAGCTTGAAACCTACATTGAGACACAAGAAAGAGCAAAGAAACAGCTTTGCTACCAAGGTTAAGATAATCAAAAGGCACAGAACCAGACAAGGCTCAGACGTCAGAACATCAGATGGGAGGTTTAAAGCAAGCATGGTTAACATGTTAAACATGCTAGTGGATGGCCTGGAGAGATGGCTCAGAGGTTAAGAGCACTGGCTCTTCTAAAGGTCCTTAGTTCAGTGTCCAGCAACCACATGGTGACTCATAATCACCTATAAGGTCTGGTGCTCTCTTCTGGTGTGCAAGTACACATGCAGACAGGATACCTTATAAATAATGAATGAATAAATAAATACTTAAAAAACCATGCTAGTGGAAAAGATACATAATGTGTATAGACAGATGGGGGATTTCATCAGATAAAGAACTGATAGTAAAAAAAAAAAAGAAAGAATGCCCTCAAGGGGCCTATCATTTGATGTGAAGGAAGTCACTGAACTTGAAGATGGTCTATAGAAATTGTCCATATTGGGGCTGTTGAGATGGCTCAGTAGGTAGAAGTGCCTGCAGTCAAGTCTGACCTGAGTTTGATCACCAGATCCCACGTGGTGAAAGGAGAAAACTGACTCCACGTTGGTACTGTGGTACATGTGTACCTGCACAAAATCAATCAATAAACATAATTAAAAATTAGGGCTATCAAGATGACTCAGGGGTTAAAAACATTTGCTGCCAAGGCTGATGACTCAAGATTCAGGACCCATATTGTACTAGGAGAGATTTTCTGCAAATTGACTTCTGACCGCTTTATGAATTCCATAGATGGTACCACCTTCTCCCCAGATAAATAAATGTACACAAAAAAGAAATTATCCAGTTTAAGTATGCGGGGATATAAGTCGTATTCTCTCATTTCACTTCGTTTTGTAGCCCAGACTAGGCACAGTCAACCTTGTGTATTGACAATTCTGTGTGACACTGAACATGTGTAACTTGCTCTGAGCTGGAGCTTTTAAGCTCAAGGTCCAGGATGCTTACATTTTGTGGGTGAGCTATGAGCAGCAGGCAGAGGGAATTTAAAGTGTGGTGTTTCTCTGGTTCCAATGGTGATAATTCTATTTCTTGGTCTTGCAGATGGCATCTGAGGCAGAGCCCCGCCCCCTGGGCATGTTTGAGTGCCAGCTTTGTGCCTTGACAGCTCCTTATACCTATGTTGGGCAGAAGCCCCCAGACACCCAGGCTGTTGTGTGAGTATGCATTCTGGGCCAGTGCTTAGGAGGCTCTGTCCAGTATTACTTGGCAGGTTCTATCTGTAGTGCGACACCTGGTCTGAGTGTTGTGCTTTAGACCAGTCCTTGCCCTTGTTCTGGATGCCCCAGGTATAACCCGAGGAAGCTGCAACCAAGGCTGGGATTCTTCTTAACTGTTCCAGGACTCTCTGCATGCCTTGTGGCACTCTCCTCCCTCCTCTCTGCCACTACGCCACTGTATAGATAGACTAGTTCCTGCTGAGCCTCCTCCTGCAGTTGAGAGTTAGCCACTTGTTCTATGAGGTGGAAGCCTTGTGGTCCAGGCCAAACAGGAATGGATGAGCATGGTGGCTTTCTCATGTGGCTCTGGTGATGCTGGGTGGGTACCCAGTGGCTCCTAAGGACCAGCTTTCTGAGGGTCTGCTTCATGCAGGTTGGGAGCAGAGATGGTTCCAAGCTTGTTTATTGGATTGTGGCTCATCCTTCATGAAAGACCACGTAAGAAAGCTGGCTAGTACTGGGCCCATGCGACAGAGCAGCTGGGGACCAGGCTCAATTCCAGTTGCTCTCATTCTGATAGATGTGGGACAGAGAAGAGTGTGTCCCATGCTGACCTCATTGCCCCCCGCCCCCCGTGAGTCATGCTTGCTCTGTGACACACTGCACCTCACAGAGCTGAGGCTGGCTCACACTTCAGTTCCCACCTGTCCTCCAGGTGCCAGCCTCTCTGCTACCACCCCATTGCATAGGAACTAGTTCCTGCCTGCTGTGCAGCCCTGCCACGGCTCACAATTGAATGTCCCTTCTTCCCGCAGCCTCCTGGAGGAGAGCTACATCATGAAGGATCCGTTCTCCTCTGACAAGGCCAAGTTTCTGGTCCTCGGCTCTCGGTGCAGTGTGTGCAGCAGGCTGGTGTGTGTGGGCCCGGTGGGTACACCTGGGGACCTCCCAGTTTTTGCCCCAAAGATCTGGGAACCTCCTGATCAGGTGGAGAGAGGGTAGGGGTTCTTAGCCCATCCTTTGGAACACAAGGGAAGGGACCAGTGGGGACAGTTAGAGGGTCTCAGCCTGGGCTGTGTAGAGAAACTCCAAGCATTAGCCCTCTGAGTAGTCCTGAGATCTGAGAACCCCTCAGCATCTCCTGCAGATAGAGTTGCACACAAGGGGCCCTTGCCACAGGTCACACACAACAGCCATTCCCTGTCTTTGCTGACTGGCTGATGTATGGGATGGAGGCAGGAGCCCCAGTCCCACCAGTTGGAGGGAAGACTGTGGCAGGAGTGTTTGAAGTCAACAGGAAAGGTGGGCTGGGGCCAGCCTCTGAGGAGCCTTAAGCGCTGCTCCTTGGATTTGGGCTGTACTTGGCAAGCAGAAGTAGGGGTTGCAACAACAATATCAGGCATCTTCCCCTTTCTTGGATTAAACAATATGTTGTTAGTGAGGAGATCTCCATTGCAAGGGATTGCCCCTCAGAACTTCAGGCAGGATGGCCACCCAGCCAGCCCCTGGTGCTCCTTCCTTTTGTTGCTCAGGTTGCTGCCCCTCCCAGTGCCTTATGGGGGTGGGGATTGCCTGGGAGAGGCCTGCTGAGTCCCTTCATTTTCCGGCTCTCTTCTCTCCCACAGGACTGCAGCCTATTCTATGCCAAGAGGGTCTGTCTCCCCTGTGTTCAGGAGAATATCAGTGCTTTTCCTCAGGAAATCCGTCAGGATGTGGAAAAGAGAAAAGGTGCCTCTAAGAGGCCCTCCAGCCATCCTTGACTGGCAGGGGCACAGCCTCCTGTGTGGCATTGGGCTGGGCTCAGCCAGGATTCCAGCTGGGAGCCGTGTACCTGGGTGTACCTGGAGCCGGAGCCGAGGAACTGGCCAAGACTTAGGACAGACAGCAGGAGTGGATCCAGCTGGAGCTCCAGGCCTGGCCTCTAGTGGAGACCGGAAGTGAGGAAGAAGGCGCCTCCTTCAGTTGACAACTGGTAGACACTTCCTGTAGCTGTTCATGTGGGAAGACAGCTGGCTTCTCTCCAAGACTTAAGTGACATGATGTCATTTGCCTAGGGAAATCAGCCTCTGAGGGCTAGTGGCAGGGCCAGAGGGTATGCAAGGGTTACAGCACATCCTGTATAATGCCTGGGAAATGATTTAAACTTGACTCTGTATATTTTTCTAATTAAAAACCTGAAGCATAGTAACCTGGTTTGAGTAATCTTTTCACTGACCCACTTGGACAATTCAGTGCAACCCATTTTGGGGCCAGTCTGTGGGACCTGGTCTGTGCAAACCTGCCACGTCCTAGCATCCTTCAAAATGAACCAACTAATTTTTAAAAATAGTTTTATTTTTTTTAAACCATTAAGGCAAAACTGTACCCTGAAATTAACTCTTTACATTCATCAGTCTTAACAGTAGGACATTCCAAACATACAGGTTCCCATAAATTCAGTATATAAATCAATACATATCAATACATACAGTCAGTTCAATCTCCTATGGAGAAGACTTTTCTTTTTTTTAAATTAATGTTAAGTTACAGCCATTTTCTAATTGCCTGGAACCAATCAGATCATAGGACTAGCAATTTCTATTTGCCCTTCTGTGTTCCCCCTGGATTCTTGATGTCCTGGGTAGCCCTGTATCCACCACGAGCTGGGAGGTGTGAGAGGGTGCTTGTACCAGCTCAACACTTCCTATTCAGGACTGCCCTTATCACAGAGGTCTGTGAGAATGGCACCGAGGACAGTAGTGAACAGGTGGCAGGAAGCAGGCCTTAGGCCTTGCTTTGGAAATGTGGATGTCCTCCTGTGTGTTGGTGAGACCCTCTCCCCTCAGGTTCCTGTATAACGGCATTGTAGATGTTGGAGGGTGTTATGAAGACACACCGAGAAGAAATGTGGCCAGGACATTGGAAATGACATAGAGACTCAAGGGAGCAGCTCAGATTGCCTCAGTTCTTTGGTAATAATTCATAGGTAACAATTCCCTGAACAGTGGACAACAAGTTTAACCCCATAGGCCTAGTCCGTGGCCTCGGTGGGAACACTGATGTAAGGTTGGTGACTTCCAGCTGGGGTTCAGGAAGGCCTAGTTGGCAGAGATAGATACAGATTGGCTTGCACTTGTTAAAAAAAAAAAAAAAGAATGATTGGCAGAGCAGATTCACAAATTGGGAAAAGCTGGTTCCTGGCTCGGGCAGTGAGGGGTGTGCATCCGTGGGCAGCTGTGCTGCAGTTGTTTACTTGGGCTTCCTGTGTGTCCAGCAGGTTCAAGAGCCGGGCTTTGAACAGACACTGCACTGAACCCTGACTTAGAAGATCCCAGGTGTCAACTACTTGTATCAGAGTGTTTAAAAAGAAAAAAAACAACATAGAAATCACAGTATTTAAGATATAGCTGTGAAGATAACTTTTTCATTCAGTGCAGAAAACATGATGACACTTAACATGGATAATACTGACGTCATCCTGGAATAAATGCCAAGTGTCATTCATCTGTTGTGAGGTACACTTAGTCTCAGGCCTGACAGAAGAGCTGGCTGTGCCTTTTAAGTAAAATTCCCCCAAGTGACAATTTTACCAAGAAAGGGTCAACCACTCCCTAACCTTTAGGGCCTGAATCTAGGCTCTATGTGACTTAAAGCATAACTGAGTCTCAGGGGTCTGGGAAAGATGCCTAAGTAGTAGCCCCTTGCCAATCAGGGATCCCAGAGGCCCACCTGCCTCTGCTCTGGCCTCAGCACTGCCAGGGTGACCTGCGCCCCAGGGTTAGGGCATCTGTTTCACCAAATAAATGAATTTGAAGCTGGGTTTGGTTTAGGGGAAGTTCTCTACAGAGAACTGCAGGGTTTTCATATTCGACCCTCAACTGGGAAACTTAAAGAGAACAAAACAGCTTAATCTATGACATAAAACTTGATGTTTCTCCTTTTCTTGCCAACAATGGCACCTGACTACCACTAAGGTGTCAGGTGCTTGGTCAAGACATGATAATGACCATGGGTGCAGTTTGGTCCATTTCTGGTTGGCACAAGATTCTCCAAAAGGTGCACCTCACTATGCAACCACTCTCCCTGACTAAAGTTCTCTTGCATGAGAAAAGCAATGGACTCCATTTCTCTTATCTCAGACTAAGTAGTAGCTGGGGCTGAGGTCTGATGCTGAAAAAATGTCCACAGGCCAGTGACTGGCCAGGCGGCAGCAGCCTCTCACACTCTGTCCTGATAAGGGGCCACAATACTCTTTTTTGATGAGCCTACAGGCCGATCCACTGAATCAAAATGAGAGATGCCAACACATTCCTCAGAGGAGGCTCAGTGAGGAACAAGATCCACTTATTTAAACCAAAACCTGTTGATGGAGATTTTGTGTGTGCTATGTTTTTAGGTAAAGACAATAGTCATCTCTGCTCTGAGTCAGGCTATAGCTCTAATACTCTTACCCTACTCTGGTCATGGTGTCAGAGTGGTGCCTGGTGGTTCACCGGGAAACCAAGCTGGCCCTCCAACCCTCAGGCTGGTGGTATCTACCTGGAGATGGGTTTAGGTTCCTGTTCTCACCCTTCCAGAAGATGTGGAAGGAGACAGGGACCCACTCTGTATGCTGGATGAGCAGTTGTAGGCAGTTGCTTCGTTTTCCTAGTGGAATCCCATCTTGAAAGGCCACCCAAGTTAAAGACAGAAACAGTGAAGGTGGTGGGCTTTCTGGCTGTAGGAGGCCCTGGGACCAAATGCTAATCAATCTCAGGGGACATGAGAAGAACTTTAAACTGGAGTTCAGCAAGACATTTTCAAACTGTGTGGCCAATGATGCAGGACAAAAATCCCCTTCCTCCATGCATCTGGCTCCTGAGAGTCCAATGTGCCCCATGTGATGGTGTGTTGGATAAAGGTTCAAGGTGAGACACATTTGGAATCAGAGAGATGCAAGCTGAGTGCAGAGGAGCCCAAGGGCCATGTTTTGTTTTGTTTTGTTTTGTTTTGTTTTGTTTTGTTTTGTTTTCCTGAAGGTCTGTTTCAAGGAACCTCCCCTGGGGAAGTACATATAAGACTAGCAGGAAGAGGTGCCCTGCAGGGAGGATCTGGTGGAGTGGCCCCTGCAGACAGGACGATGGACCTCAGTTCAGTAAATGACAGTAACTTTTGCATATATGTATTCCCCTTAAACAGCAAACATTTCTTCACTAGGTCACACAGCCTTCTGGTGACATCAGGAGGTGGGGAGGAGGGACATCAAGGCTCCTTGGTCCCCATCGGTCTCAAAGGAGTCTGGCACCAGGAGTTTGCCATCAGTGCTGACTTCACACCCCTGCTCTAGAGCACTGACACCTTGCAGACTATAGCTGCCCACCTCCTCAGTTCCTAAATGTGCCACAGTATTCAACCTGGCATGTCTTGGGTTACTGACGCCTTGAGAAATCTAACTAGATGACCTCAAAGGTCCTAGCACCATGTGGCCACATTATGAATATCCTACCCATTAATGAGAGTGCAGAAAGTCAGTGACTTTCAAGCCAAGGTCACTGTGGTCCCACCTGGCTTCTCTGGGGATAGCTTACTGGCAATCTCATGAGGCTCTGGAGAACCAAACCTTCATGAACACTACAGAACATCAGTTCAGATGCAGACGGGCCTGGAACCTGTCAGTCACCTCTGGGGCCCATGCTGAAAGCATACAGCAAGGGGCTACTTTTCAAAACCCACTTTCCAAGGTCACCTGAACAGCATTTGTGGCGTTTGTCTAAAGTTCATCAGGAGCCTGCCTGCAGAGGGGACCAATGCACAGAAGAGACTTGGCACTGGAATCCATCCTTTGATCCTCCAAAACTAGGACCAGCTCTAGCCCTGCAGAAAGGACCAAGGACTGGACATGCCACTTATGCAAAGGCTTGCTTCTTCCCGAATGAGCTCGGCCTTTGCTGGGATCATATATGGAAATGATTTGCTTTGCTTCTGATTGCTAGGAGCCTGGACAGATTGCCTGTAACAACTGCTGTCCAACAGAGCCTTTGACTGGCAGCAAGGAAGGAAGGAAAGAAGGGAAAGTGGGAATGAGGAAGGAAAGAAGACAAGCTGGAGAAGAGAAGGAAAGAGGGAGAGGGAGGAAGGAAGGAGGCCAGTAAGGGTGAAAATCTTAAAGCATACCTTGACCCTAATTCTCCCTTTTTCCTACTTGAAATGTCATGGCCTTATTTTCCTTTCTACTGTTTTTAATAATGCTGACCTTGAACATTTTATGAGCATCAATCTTTTTTTTTCTTTTTCAAAAAAGGGCGGGGGGAGGTCTCACACAGCACAGACTGGCATCAAGCTAACTTGGGCGACCTTTAACTTCTCTGAGGTTACTGGCATCTGCCACCATGCCCACCATAAAGCAGCACCAGCGATCAAGCTCTCTACCCACTGAGCTATGCCCTCAACTCCTTGGCAGTATCCGTCTCCATCATTATTTCTTAACAAATAGTGATGATGTCAGAAGAGCCAAATTTTCTAAAGATGGGGCAGGAGCATAGAAGATACATCCTGATCTGAAATATGTAGCTACCCCCTCCAGGGTGGGAGCTGGCAGGTCTGTGAGGTCTGAGAATTCTTTGTGCAACTGTTTCTCTTGAAGGTAGCCAGCACCGTTGGCCCAATAGGACTGAGAAAAAAAAGGGACCTCACCATCTAGTTCTTTGAAAAAAAAAACAACAAAAAAACAAAAAACAAAAACAACTACAGCAAACTAACCAAGTGTCGTGAGATCTTCGGCTGGGTACAAATAGAAGATGAATGAAATCACACCCTTGTCTCTTGTTTTTCAGGGTGACCAGCCCCCTTCAGCCTGGGTGGTGAAGTCAACTTTTGCCTTCTCCATTCCAGAGAGCACCTCACCACCAAGACAGTTTTTAAACATGCAACAAGTGTCATATTAAAGGAGCTGCCAAAGGGGCCTAGAGGAGCGTCTACAAATCTTTTTTGTGAATCTACCTCTGAAATCGCTGCCAAGCCCCCACGCTGTGGGTCTGACATGAACAAAGCTACAGAATTAGTTGCTCCAGCGCATCCTGTCTTTGTGTATCAGATACTACCTCAAGCCTCCTGAGGCTTCTTGAGATATAACTTTCTGGAATCTTCTACACAAATCTGAAAAAAAATTTTTTTTCTTGTGTCAGTTATACCCTCCAAAACACTGGTCAGTAAAGAAAATGACGGGGCTGGGTTCTGATAGCTTATCAAACCATTCTTGAAATGTTCTCAGAAGCTAGCTCTCTCTCCTTAGAGCTAGGAACAGAAGGGGGTCTTCTCAATAAACATTTTTGCCATGTTTAAATGGCTAACCTTGGGCCAAGCCTTGACTTGTATAGGTTTGAAAGGTTAAAAAGTGCAGATTAGTTTTCGGGATTTACAAGAGTGCTCACAGCCTGAAGGACAGCAGGAAAAGAAGAGACCACGAGAGCTTTGAGGTTACCTGTTAATTAAAGGCAAATTATACATGTCATGTGGAGAACTGTGCATTGACTATCATTGGGCCAGCTAAAATCAGACCGGGGACTGCCATTCTCTGTAATTGCCTGAATCCTAATAGTAGTCTCCGATCACCAGCATTCGAGTAACAGGCAGTCTTAGAAATGTCCATTGAGAAAGGAAAGACGTGGGGAGAGCCTGCATTACCTAGGCCCAGCCCTCTTCATCTCCAAGGATAGGAGGGTGGCCATCTGTGCAAATCCCTGCTCTTCTGTTTGGGGCTGCAGACCTCAGAGGTCTCTGAACGGTGGCAATGGTTGCCGTGTCAGGAAAAATCAGTACATGTCTCTGTAGATCTCCTGCAGCAGTGGGTGCAGCGCTGCATCCGACTCGGTCTTCTTGATGACCTGTACGAGCTGCGCATGCTCCGTGACCAGCTGCCGAAGGTCCACCATTTTTTGAAGAAGTTTCGGGAAGAGAAAGGTGTCATCCGGATGGTTGCTCTGCAGGTGGAGCTTGAGCACGTGCACGATCCCTTCCTGCAACTTCTCAATGTATCCTATGTTTAGAAGGCCAGGCCGATCTACGCTCAAAAGAAGAAAGAGACGTCCACGGGTCAGTGGAGGAGCCAAGCGTTGCTGCTTCCTGTGGCCCTGTGGGGAAGGCGCTGAGTGACCTTCACATGGCAACCAGACCAGAGGTCAGACAGACTTTTCCACAGTCACTGCCCCTGATGAGGACAGATACGCTGGACACTCCTAGCTCTTCATAGGGCCATCCCATAGTGCTACCCAGACTCCCTTAAGGTGCAGCCCCTACTTTTGGATTTGTCTGACAATCCCCAAACCATGCCACATCTTTATGTAGTGTAGGAAAAGGAAGACTTCTTTCCAGGTGAAAGCTGTGTATTCAGTTTCCCGTCAGTAGCTAAGAATGTGACAAGATCAACAAGATTTTTTTGTTGTTGTTTATTTGTTTGGCTTGGCTTTGGTTTTTGCTTTTTTTTTTTTTTTTTTTTTCTGAAACAGACTTTGTGTAGCCATGGCTGGCCTGGAACTCTGTAGACCAGGCTGGCCTCAAACTCACAGAGATCTGCCTGCCTGTGCCTCCCGAGTGCTGGGATTAAAGACATGAACCACCACTGCCTGGCTAATCTTCATAGTTAGTAGTAAAATAAATATAATGTTAAGGTTTTGTGTATGTCTGGGAGGGGGTATATATGTAGAGGCCAGAAGCTAACCTTGGGTGATGTTCTCCTGGTGCCATCCACCTTGTTTTTTGAGATAGGGTCTCTCACTGGCCTGGAACTCGTTCACCAAGTCTAGCTGTCCAGCCAGTCCCCATGGTTCTGAGCATCTCTACTTCCTTAACACTGGATTACAAGAGCATGGCCACACAACCACCCTTCAGTGTGGGTTTTGGGTTTGAACTCAGGCCCTCGTGCTTGTATGGCAAGCTGACAGAGCTGTCTTCCCAGCCCCATGACTAAGTTTCCCAATGGCAGAAGGCTCCACTCTTCATAGTTTTTAACTTCACCGTGGCAAGTTTACTATGGTGCAGTTCCCATGTCCTCAGGGCTGGTGCAGGACTGCAGCCATGAGGGTGTATATGTAGCTCTGCACTGCTTTCTACCCTCTCCGCCACTCCCAGTCACACAAAAAGACCCTGGCAAAGAGATTTGAGTAGTTTTATGCTTTGCAGGAGTGGAACGATGCTTCCATCAGTGACCATGAAGGGCAGCGTGGCTTCTGGCATCTGGGAAGAATTGTTACCCGTAGGTCTGTGCCAAGGCCAGGCAAGGTCAGCTGGACTTACAGTAGGTGGATGACCTTCCTAGACTAGAGGCAAGGCTATTTAAAGAAGTAGAATGCTGAGCCAACTCTCAGGGACCACAGGGCCAGCTTCCCCAGAGAGGCCTGGATCTTCCTTCATGGGGATTATTCCTTCTGGCAGAGCAGACCTTGAAGCTGCTTCCAGATAGCATGATAGTTCTCAGCATAAATTAACATCAGCATTAACAGCAATAGCACTGTACCTGCACTTGCACTGTACTTTCCAGACTATTAACTACACAATAATTAAAATATTAACGGTACAAATTATCACAGTTTAGTATGTGTATCTAAGATGCTTATATTTGATATAATTTTATGTTCTCAGTGAAGCATGTATTTAATTAATGCATATAATAAGCCAGTATGCATTAATGGATACTGTACTAAGAATGCACCCACACTGTGTAATAGGTATAATATTGTCACTCGGTTCTAGTTGGCAGTAACTTGGGCTCAGACACCATCCTACCCGACAGTGCTCACTTCACTATATCAGAGCCCAGGCTGGCACCATATCGACAACCCTTGAGTTCCTCCAGAGGGAAAGTTGGTGAGTACCTGACAGTGGCAGATCAACTTACCTCCACAGCAAATTATAGCAGCCACGAAAAGGGAAATGTCACTGTCATCCAGTTCTAGGGCATTGAACTTCATAGCAAAATCAAACTTGGGTTCCAGGATGTCACAGAATGGTTTCCTCAGGTTCTTTAGGAACTCCCGAGTGATGAAGCCATTGCCATATGCTATCAGCATCCCGTCTTTGTTCATCAGGGAGGACAGCATTGTAAAGATGGCTTCATACACACCGTACTTGAGCAAGGTAACTTGGTCATTCAAGTCCAAGTTTGCAAAGCCTGGGATGGCCTTGGCAAATTCTGTGAGCTCAGTGACAGTTTCCACGGACATGCACTGGCAGCAGTGGAAGATCCGGACCTCTGCCTCCTTGTTCTGGATGCCATTGGCCACCATCTTGGCCACAAGCGTCTTCTCGGCCATACACAGGGTCTCCATGTCATGTATGACAAAAGGCTACAAAGGAAGGCGGTAAAGTCAGTCAAGTGACTACTCTATGACAAGCTATGCAGTCTCTTTAACCATGAATAAGCTAAGAAGCAGCTACTGTGTCCAAATGCCTAAGCTTGGTGCTGGGACAATGCAGAGTACATGTGTAGTGCGGCCCTATCCTTGGCCAGCTTCAAACTTGGACAACATAAGACTTTGCAGAAAACTACAATATAGGTCAGAAAGATAGTAGTTGTCAGGGCTGGAAAGATGACTTGGAGGCTAAGAGCACTTGCTGCTCTTGCAGAAGACATTGGTTCAGTTTCTAGCTCACAACTGTTTGTAACTCCAGTTCTAAAGAATCTAATGCCTTCTTCTGACCTGTGCAGCACCATGTGGGAAGGTGGTACACAGGCAAAGCACCCGTCCACATAAAATAAGAATAAATGAAAATTTAGAAGATAGTCTGTATTATTTCCTGGGCTTGGATAAGGACTTCAATACTAGGAAACAAAAGTTCTAGGCTGGAAAGATGGCTCATGGTTACAAGTGTGTATGGTCTACTTTTCCGGAGGACCAGAGTTCAGTTCTTTGCCATCCGTATTGGGCAGTTCACAGCTGCCTACAGCTCCAGCTCCAGGGGACTTAATGCTGTCTTCTAGCTTCTTGGGGCACTGCATTTACATGTACGTGCCCACACAGAGATATGCATAACTAAGGACATAAAACAAAATCCAGAAAAAAGGAGACGAAAATAACCCAAGCGCTGGTTTTGGCCATGAAGTGAAGATGAGAATGTAGCAAAGCCCCTTTACATTTTAATTACATTCGCCAGATTCCTAGATACTACTGGAATGGTATTAAGTAATTAATACCAATAAGTAATTTCTAATCTTATCATTTCATAAACTTTGAAGGTAACTATCATTGCTTAGCATTGATTTTTGGATAAGTTGGGTATATGAATATATGATCATCATTACTGGACAAACAGGCCTTGTTGAGCTCTGTAGAGTGCGACTTGGACCACCTTCCAGTGTGCCTTTCAGTGCAGAAAACATAAGCCTTATGTCAGTGGTCTGTCCTGGAACAAGGGCCAAGCCCCAGCCCGGCTCTCTGTGTGTTGTAGCACTGTGACATCCGTACCTGCAGATCTGCCTCCATAGAAAGTTTAGAGAGTAGTCCAGCTTTGTCACTACTGTGCATGCGTGTGATGGTTCATCTGGACCGTCAAACTGGTGGGATTCAGAAGCACTTACAAGACAAACTGGAGAGGTTTAACTGGGGTGAGGGACCCACCCTGAATGTGGGTGACACCATTCCCAAGGCTGGAGTGCCAGACTGAATTTAAATGAAAGTCAGCACCATCTCTGCTTCCCGACTGTGGCTGTTATGTGGCCAGCTGCCTCCTGCTCTTACCATCATGCCTCCCCTGTCATGATGGACCAGACCCTCAAACTGTGAGATAAAATAACCCAGCATTAACTCATGCCTGTCAGGAGTTTCGTGACAGCAAAGGGACAGGCAACACATAAGGTGACTAAAGGAGATCAGCTATGCGATGCCACATCCTCAGAGGTGCTGCTCTACCATCCCCAAGAGACACCCGTGGGATCCACCAGGATGTCCATTGACACCAGAATGAATATGCCCAAGAGAATATTATTTAGCCATTAAAAAAAAAGACATTCTGGTATTTATGACCAGATGGATAGATCTGAAGGACACAAATACCATGTATGGCCACTCCTGTGGGTGCTAAAAACATTAGCCGCAGGAACGGAGAGTAGGGAAGAGACTCTGGAGAGAAGGGAGAAGGATCTGGTAATGCCACTGACCCCAGAGAGCTTATGGGTTTCATAAGGAGTTTGAACTTTCTGGACACATGATGACAAATGTTTAAGCAGGTTGAAACTGAGCTCTGATTTTGTCAGTACACATTTTTTGTACTTGCATCTAATTTTCAAACTGTATCCCACAAATGTGTACAATTTAAAAATATAAACTGTTTAAAAGAATCGTCTGTTGCTAGAACACATTGTTTTGCAGTCTCTGCTCAGAGGGATTAAATGTCCGGAGTGCTGAGACGAGCCAGTATCCGCCCTACCACTGACCAGGATTCATATTTGCTAAGCATCAAGGGCTCTGAATTTTGTGACCCTCTATACTACACGCACATACACACACACACACACACACACACACATACACGCACACACATACACGTTATGTCTATACTGAGTGGGCACAGTCACTAATGAGGTAGCAAGGTATTGTTTTATCTAAGCACAGAGATGAATCATCCCAGCCACTGAAGGGGTGCCTAACTCGCTCTCCCCATGCTGGGTTATCAAGAGCATCTTCAGGAACCACAGAATAGATGCACAGTCCAGGCATCTGGTATGTGCCTTGTACAGAGGCAGAAGGGCGTGTGGAGAAGAAGCAATTTTCTATGAGGTGTTTAAGTTGAGCCTGAACATGTAATATAGTCCTGGGTCAAAAAAAATCTGATTCTATGTTAATGAGAGGATTACTAAAATTGGCTCATTGTGGGACTGGAGAGATGGCTCAGTGGTTAAGCGCAATGCCTGTCTTCCCGATGATCTGGTCCTACCAAGCACCGACATGGTGGCTTCCAATAATCTCTAACTCTAGTCCCAGGGGGCCTGAACCCCTCTCCTACCTCCAGGGGCACTACACACACACACACACACACACACACACACACACACACACACACACAGAGACAGACACACAGATACACACACACAGTGCAAAGATGTTTATGCAGGCAAAATACCCATACACAAAATAATTCAAGAAAAATGACTCATGGACAAGTGAAAACATTCTCTGGGCAAAACTCAGAGCCAAGATGCTGAGCATTTCAAGTCAGAACAAGGTAGATCACAACACACACACACACACACACACACACACACACACACACACACAGAGTTTCTCTAAAGGCCTTAGTGACAGGTCCAATTACCACTTTTGGGGAATGATTTGGGAACAGTGATACTTCAGGGGGAAAAAAACCCATAGGAAGTGTGATTTAAAGGGTCTAGAGAAATACAGTGGACCCACTATTTTATGGCAGGTGAGATAGCTTGGCAGGTAAAAGTGTTTGTTTCCAAGCCTGAGAACCTGAGTTTGATCCCTAGGACCCACATAATACAAGAAGATTGGCTCCTGTGGGTTATTCTCCGACCTCCACACACATGACATATGCCTGCCCCACCCTCATACACACATACACACAAACTGAATTTAATTTTGAATAATTAAAATTAAATGTCATTACTGAATGAGAACCAATTTTAAAGATTATCTGCAATACTGGACATGGAACTCCAGACCTCCAGAAGAAAAGCTTCTCTAGCAGAGAGTCAGACCCTCGGCCCTGAGACATTCTTTTCTTGTTATTCCCTAAACACTCCACAAAGCAGTCCTTTCCATAGCATTCACATTATGTCAGGGGTTATGAGCCATCAGAACGAGTCAAGAGTTTAGAGAGGATGTATGTATGATTCTCTGTGATTGCTCTGTGTGGTGGTTTGAATAAGTGTGGCCCTCATGGACTCATGTGTTTGAATGCCTTTCCCACGGGGAGTGGCACTGTTAGAGTAGGAGTGTCACCGTGGGGGTGGGCTTTGAGGTCTCCTATGCTCAAGCTATGCCCGGTGTGGCACATGGTCTCTCCCTTCTGCCTTTGGATCAAGATACAGAACTGTCGGCTCCTCCAGCAGAAAAAAAAAAAAAAGTGGAAAGCAAGCAAATAAATAGTCAAGATTTAGAGAAACACAGTGGACCTCCCGGAATATTTGACAAGTGTGCACTGGGAGTCTTTCAGAGGGGGCTGTGGGGCGTAGGGGGGCTTCAGGAGGCTTGATGATTATCACCAGAGGGCATCTCCAAGGACAAGGACAGCCTCAGCTCTATAGCTCACAGGGTGAAGCAAAATGACCAGCTGGGCCCCTGCTAAAAGACAGTTAAGAATTCTGGCTTTCGGGGCTGGAGAAGCAGCTCAGCAGTTAAGAGTAAGCGCTGTTTTCACAGAGAGCTTGAGTTCAGTTCCCAGCACCACACTGGGAAGCTTACAATGTCTGTTACGCCAGCTCCAGTGACCTCTTCTGACCTCTGTGGGTACCCCCCACTCACACGTGAGCACACAACCCCATCTACACGCAACTGAAAGTATAACAACTTGGGGCTGAAGAGATGGCTCAGCGGTCAAGAATACTGTCTGCTCTTCCAAAGGACCTGGGTTCAATTCCAAGCACCCACATGGCATCTCACAACTGTCTGTAACTCTAGCTGCAGGGAGTAGATATCCTCACACAGACATGCATGTAGACACCAATGCAGACAATTGTTTTTTAAATAAAATAACTCTTTAAAATTTCTAAGTCAGGTTGGGCATGGAGGCACATGCCTTATTATCATAGTAGTCAGAAGACTGAGGTAAAAGAATTCCATGAGATTAAAGACAGTACTGGGCTAGTGAGAAGTTTTTTTTTTTCTCACACAAAAAGCTGAGTGTGGTGACACAGGCCCTTGATCCCAGCACTAGGGAGGAAGGAGGATCTCTGTGAGTTAAAGGCCATTCTGGTCTACATAGCAAGTTTCATGCTAGCCAAGGCTACACATTGACACCCTGAGGACAGGTCAATATGGTGACTAGCCTTTTTTTTCTTTTTACCTTTATTTTATGTGCTTTGTTTTGTTTTGTTTGTTTGTTTTTGCCTGCATGCATGTCTATGTGAGAGCGGCAGATCTTGGAGTTACAGACAATTGTGAGCTGTCATGTGGGTGCTGGGATTTGAGCCTGGGTCCTCCGGAAGAGCAATCAGTGCCCATAACTGCTCAGCCTTCTCTCCAGTCCCCAAGTTTTTATTTTTTAAAGATTTATTTAATTATGTGCTTATGTGTGTGTATTTATGTGAGCATGTACATGCAGGTGCCCAAGTAGGCAGTTATGAGGCCTCACATCTAGACATCTAACAAGCTGTTAAAAGGCTTCTTTGGAAGCCGGGTTCAGGAGGGAAAACTGTTTCTATTTTGTCCACTTTTAAATCCAGAGGAAAAAGTCACAACAGATGTTTTAGCCCTATGACCTGGGTCCTGGCCATTTTCTGGCTTATGTGTCTGAAATCCTAGGGCTCAAATCAGACACAGGGTCCAGAAGGACACCAATAGTCTTATCTGTCTCCTCAGCCCTTGCTCTCAGTTAAACCCACCTTTCCCTACAACAATGTGGCCTACCCGAAGCTGCCTCCAGGCTCCCATTCCTGGACCAGTTGTAGGAGGGCTCTGGCCTCCACTTCCTCTGATGGGTCTTTTACAAAAAGGGACTTGATCTCTACTTTGAGCAAACTAGAGGCTGTTAAAAAAACAAACAAACAAAAAACCTTTTGTTAGTCTGGTTCATTTGTTGTCTGGACGGATTACTGCCTCTGTCTGCTAACATAGGCCTAATCCTGGAAACTTCTAGCCTCCGTACAATCTTAACCTAGGCCTGGGATGTTTTCAGCCTCTGAGACTGACTGCGGGATAAGTTCACTCTTTCTTGTTCCGAGCTCTGGGCTGGCTGGTTCAACTCGGCTGTTCTGGCTCAGACTCCTCTCCCAAATGACTTATTCAATCTGGCTTTTCTCTTGGCCTCCGAATTGCTCTGCTTGGCCTCAAACTAACACCTGCAATCTTTTCTAATCTCCTGGCTTCTTCTCATTCTCTGGCTCATTCCATCTTCACCTGAGTTCTCTCTCTCTCTCTGCAACCTGTCTCTCTATCACTGTGCTGGTAAAATTGCCTCCTCTTAGTAAAACTACCTCATCCCTCTCATTCTCTGTGTGGATCCTTAAGTAGCTTCTCTTTACCTCTCTCTCCTCTCTTCTGAGAGTTGGGCGTATCTTATTCTGTCGTCTTTCTCTGATTTGTCACTGTTTCTGCCACTCAATTAGACATCACCTTCAAACACGGGTGCTTCCTTCTACAAACTAACTTTACCTTCATTGTTTGGGCATGTACCACCACGCCTAGATCTAAGCTTTTCTTTACCTGAAATTTGCTCTATACCAGGCTGTCCTTGAATTCAGATCTGTTTGCCTCTGTCTCCTGGCTTAAAGTATGTTTGTATTCCAGCCAGAATCCACAGACCTAGAAGGTCTTTGGATGTGATCTCTTGCCAGAACAGCCATGTTCTGAATTAAAATTCCTCTATGAGAGGCTTCTTGGACATACCACCAGACAAGCTTTCCTGTTCCCAGTACGGTGTAAAGCAGGTTCTGTGGTTGCTCCTGCCCTAGTAGACCTGCAGGAGAGCAAGACTGCTTTGCACCCTTGGCATGAATGCCCATCTCCCCCACCTAGCAAGTTCAAGTTCATCACAGCCATGCACTTTAACCTGCTACACACAGTCCTGTGTCTCACTAATGTTCTGCTGGGCCTTCCTAGGGCTGTTAGGTTGTCCCAGACTAGAACCTGACAGTCACTGGGCATTGCACCATGGGGTACAGGCCAAGCTGAGTGCATCAGGGCTAAACCTTGGCCTCCCTGAAAGAACTCCCACCTTCAAAGGTGATTACCTTCTAAATATCATAAAACATGGGGCTGGAGAGATGGCTCAGAGGTTAAGAGCACGTGTCACTCTTCAAGAAGACGGGTTCAGTTCCCAGCACCCACACAGGTTCACAACCATCTGTAACTGCAGTTCCAGGAGATCCAATGACTTCTACAGGCTTCTGCATACATGTGTTACACATTCACTCAGGTACACTATACACACACATGCACACATGCACACGTACACACACGCATGTATGCAGGCACGTACACACAAAATAAATATTTTAAATCTTTCAAAAGGCATAGCCTATGGTCTCTTGATGCCACTGCAACCTACAGACATGAAGGATGATGAAGCTGGTGTCAGGCACTCCGCCACCTGGACATTTCCCAGGCTGGGCACAGACGGAAGAGGAAAGATAGGGTCTCACACTAGAGCAGCGTGTTCTGGGAAGCTGGCCAGCAGGCTGGGCAGGAAGGGAAGGCCTGGCCTCTGAAATGACTCGAGACCTGGAGGTGGGAGGTGATTCTGGCCAACCACGGGGTCAAAAGCAGCAAGATGCTGCCTCTTAAGCTGGTCCCTACATAGATATTTGTGGTTGAAGCAGGCAGTTAGTTGCCATAAGCCATTAATGTGTGTGTGTGTGTGAAATCTGTGATATCCATGTATGTACATGTTTATATGGTACCTGAAGGTATAGATAGAGGTCAAAGTTTGATGGAGGTTGTCTTCCTCAGTCTCTACCTGACTTTTTGAGGTAAGCTCTCTCACTAGCCTGGAGCTCACTGGTGTAGCTAAGTCTGCCATGTAGCAAGCCCTGGCGATCCTCCTGTCTCTTCCTCCACAGTGCTGGGACTTTTTCTGCATGTGCTGGGGATTCGAACTCAGGTCCTAATGCACTGTACTCTCTGAGACATCTCCTGCCCACCGCCACTCTGTATTTCTCATAGAGTAGCCCCTAGCCCTGGACCATTACTCTATCATTCATTTCCTCAACTCTGACAGAGGATGGTGGGTCCCTCTTAAGAACCTTGTGGTGAAGAAAACAGAGGCAGCTCAGTAGGGAAGCAAATCAATATCCAAGCAGAGTGTTTGAGTATCAATAGAGTTGACTCTTAAGTTTGCTCTAAGTCTCAAAGTTTGTGAGAGAAATGAAAAGTCTCAAGTGGAAATTCTGATTTCTCTCATTTGGGGTCACCATTACAGACATGTACATTTTACCCTGAATTAGAAAGCCTCTAATTCAAGGGTTCTCAATCTAAGGGTCAAGACCCCTTGGGCTGGAAATTGGATACTCTGCATATCAGGTATTTACATTACAATTCAAAACAGTAGAAAATTGCAGTTATGAAGGAACAATGAAATAATTGTATGGTTTGGGGGTCACCACAATATGAGGAACTACATTAAAGGGGAACAGCATTAGAAAAGTTGAGGATCACTGCTCTAATTGGAAAGGGATTCTAGGGCCACCTGGTGTGGCATTTGCTGGAACCTTCTAAAATGTCTCAGCGCATTTCACTAGAGAATTCAACGAAGAATTAAAAGACCCAGTAAAAAGAGAGGTCAGGCTTGCTCATTAAAGTATGCAGCTTGTGAAATCTTTCATTTTTCTGTGACTAAAAATTCTAGCTTGTAATTCCTGGTGAGGAAGCCTCCAAGCTACTCATTACCACAAATTAAACCTGTCATACCAGGCACACAGGAAAAAGGCAAAAGTCTTCATGTGCCAAGTGAGGGCTGGTCCCTCTGTGAAAATGGCTCTTGACACCCTTCTACATTGTACAGAGGCTTATCCAGCTGTGAGAATAGTGGGTCATGGGCCAGGCGAGTGTTATAGGAGTTGCAGACACAGTGGCAAGCTGAGATATACCAGTTGCTTCCTGCCACGCCTTCCCACCTGAGCCATCATGCTGAAGGAAAAGCAAGAAAGGTGACACAGACATGGCAGAAAGAATGACAGTGTTTTGAGTGGGGAAGGATGGGTGTCATTTCTGGCCTTAAAACAAGGATTAAAACGTACTTAAGAAACACCCCGATACTAGGTGAGGTATTAACTAGATTATTTTTGTCATATCAGTTACACAGCATTTATAATGCCACAGTTGCTAGGAGCTGAGGCGAGTCCAGGCGAGAAGGCAGCTGTTGGTGTGAAAGTACATCTTAGAGCCTCAGAATGACCTCATGTATTTCCATGGCCATCCCTTGGACTTTGGGATAAATTCTATTTCCTACACTGGACAATGCCGGGGACTCCAGCTGACATATCGCCAAGGGATATTTTAAGGTACCAAGGACAGCAGAAGTACCTACCGGGTTGTTGCTAGTCTTTCCTGCAAGTATGACCCGGGCCTTGACCTTGTTCATGTTGAAGTTCTTCAGGTAGGCCTCATGGATTCTCTTGGCCAGAGATTTGAGGTCCGCAGTTTCTGAATTTTCCAGGTCATGCTCACAGGTAAGGATTTCTGCTTTCAGTTTTGCTTTCTCGGATCTTGGCATTCTTCCAAAACGAATTGCTGGAGTTGGGGTGAGGATGGAACAAGGGGAGATGTAAAATGATCGAGGTACTTGATGCCCAAGGCAGAGGTGACAGGTAGAACAGAACGTTTACACCAGGAATGGAAGGCTAAACCCATTCCTCATTATAACTGAACTTTCTACCAAAGAGATTGAAAACAAAACCAAATACACAGCTTATCGGTGGGATGGCTTGTTGTCCTCAGGTAGGCCATCAGGCAAGATGAGGGAAATAAGAGTGAGCTATCTATCTGTCTGTCTGTTTGTCTACCATCTATCATCTGCCTAACATCAGCCTGTTGATCATGTATATATATATGTACTTATTTATCATCTGCCTGTCAATCATCTGTCTGTTTGTTTGCCTATGTTTTCTTTCTTTGAGACAGAGTCTCATGTAGTACACCATGCTTGCCTCCAACTAACTATGTAACAGGATAATCTTGAACTCCTGAGCATCTTGCCTCCACCCTTCTGGCTGCTCAGATCACAGGCCAGGTTTATGTGATGCTGGGAACCCAGTGCTTCATGCACGCCAGGTAAGTACTCTGCCAGCTGAGGTACATCTCCAGCCCTATTTTGTATTTTTTTAAAGACAGAGTCTTCCTATGTAGCCCAGGCTGGCCATGAAGTCTTCTTGCCTCAAGGATTACAAGCATGAGGCACTATGTCTCAGATCCCAGCACTTCCTGGAGGCAGAGGCAGGTGGATCTCTGTGAGTTCAAGGCCAGCTTGGTTTACACAGTGATTTTTCCATACCAGACTGGGCTGGGTAGTGAGACCCCATCTCAAAAATAGATAGATAGATAGATAGATAGATAGATAGATAGATAGATAGATAGTCTTCACTGGGAACCCTCTAGTTTCAAACTATGTTCTAAATTAGAGTGCAGTGCTGAGGAAACGGAAACTCACAGTATGGTCCAATGTTTGAAATAACACACATTCAACAGAGGTGATGCGACATCTTGCTACTCCAGTGACCCCCCCCCCCAAGTTGACAGCCAAGTCTTAACACAATAGGTTCAAGTGTTCTGCCAAATAGCAGCTGCTGGGGGAAACTTACATGTTACAGCACACTCATTCAGAGTATAGCTACTCTGACTGGAGGAGGAGGGCAAACTGAGGCGCGGACTGATACGGTGAGCCCAGCAGCCTTACCTACCATTGTGTGACATCCCGACAGACAGGCACTTGTGGAAGCGGCAGTACTGGCACTTGTTCCGGTTCTTCTTCTGAATCTTGCAGCTTCGATCACATTTGTCATACGCCAGCTTTAGCCGAATAGTTCGCCGAAAGAAGCCCTGTGACAGACATCAGCACAAAATTTACTTAGAGAACATGGGTAAGTGTCCAGACGGGTTTCCCTCAGCTTTCTTGTGTGTTGACTGAATGATCTGTTTTGAGACGGGGTCTCATGTAGCCCAGCCTGGCAAAGAGATTGCTCTATGGCCAGAGATGACCTTGAACTCTTGATCTCCCTGTTTCTACCTCTCAAGTGTTTGGAGCTCTTGCGTGAGCACCACCATGCCTGGCTTTATGGGTTTCTGAGGATCCAGCCCAGGACTTCCTACATGCTAGGCAAGAGCTCTACCAGCTGAGCTACACCCCAGCCCTACTGTTCCTTTCTAGAAAGTCTCCTGTGACTGGGGCAAATAGAAAATGTGTATCTTGCTGCATTGAAAGCAGAAAATAGTGTGCTAAGGCAGAGTTCAAAGTGATCTTAGAAAGACCCTACCCCAGAAGGATGAAATGATAGTTTCTCCGGTCACAATACCGCCTCCCTAAGAGAAGACAGTATAACAAGATGAAAACAGCTATTTGAAAGCAACACTTTTGCTTTATAGCAGCATTGAGACTTCACCCAGGAAGAAATAGCTTGAGCTCATAAAAGCCAAGACTAAACAAAGACAATCGGACATAGCCTTAACAGAAAGCCCTGTCACAAGTTGCATTTTTAAAGGGATACAGATAGAAAACTCAGGAAGGGGTTTATTTTGGTGTTTGGTCCTTTGCTTTTGGGTGGTGCTCCCTCCACTGGCTTGACATAGCGGGCTCTCATGGCCCATGCAGAAGGCTTTTCTTGAGGGATGGAAAGAGGAAGGTTCCTCATCTAGGTGTGTAAGCCAGAACAGCAGAAGGATGTGTGAGGGTGGAGAGGAGGGTGAGCAAGGCCGTGAATGCCAGAGACCACCAGGCCTTTGATCTGGAGTCACTGTTCCCAGGTACTAGGCCTGTAAGACCAGACCCAGCTGAGGAGAGAGGGCAGTGCTTCAACAATGAAGGCACGGGAAAGTCTGTGGCCGACCCTCAGATCCTGGACACTTCCAGAAGGTACCACTAGGAATTTAAATGAACATGTGCATGTCTCAATTTTCTATATATGGTATCCATGAAGAGAATATACATGCAGCAGAAGAGGACTCACTTCATGTACGTGGGGCCTGGGTCATGCCTGTCTAGAAGTCAAGTTGATTCTTATGAGGATAAAGATACATAGAATGATGTAGGTGGCTAGGAGGAGGAGGGTATGTGCCAGAAGTGACTGCTTGGGGGTCAGTTACAGATACTGTGGACACTGAGCAAGGGACAGGACACGCCTGATGGCCAGCCCATTGCTCAATGCATGGTAACCCCTGCCCTAACTGGCCTGTGGAGCAGTCCTGAGATAAAGTGCATAGTCTACCCTTTGTGTCATGGAAAAGGTCATTCTTAAATTGGCTACTTTTTGTTTCCTTATTTGTTTTGTTTTAAAGTACACACCCCTTGAGTGTTTACAAAGCACAGTAAAGTAACCTGCCCTAGACTGTCAAAAGAAGAGTCAACCTGCTACTGCATCAGTTCTCTGCTCTTTCTGTAGGTCTCAGAGTGGTGGCAGCCATCTTGTAGATGAGCAAAGCCATCAAGCTATGTGGCTACCTTCCCCTTCCCCCAGGGCCTCTGTACCTTGCAGCCTTCACACGCATGGACTCCATAGTGGTATCCTGAGGCCTTATCCCCACATATTCGACACTCAATGTTCAGTGCACTTCCAGGGGACTCATCCGTGCTGGTGGGAACCGCAGGGCAGCTGCCTGAGGAGGGGCTGGAAGCTGGAGAGAGGGTGTCTACAGACAGAAGAGGAAAGTTGTGTGAAACTTGGGGTGTTACCACCTATGTCAGAGTCAGACCTGAGGGAAGATGACTTTGCATAAGAGATGGATCTGTGATGTGGGCAGGTACCTCCCTTGAATCAGTGCTTCCCCTGCCCATTTTCAACCATGTTGCCCCCATTCTTGAAGCTCCTGTGCACTAGCCTGCCTCCTGCCTCGTACCATACCTCAAGCTCTTCAGTGGCCACGTTATGGGACTTCCACAGGGGCCCCAGCCTCCCATGTCACATGTTCAGCAGAGAGCTGGCTGCCTTCCAGCTTTGTTGTCACTGTTAATTAGAGGCACCAGAATGTGGCCTAAGTAGTCATGGCCACCAATGTAGTGACACATGTTTTTAACCCTAAAATTCAGTAGCTAAGGCAAGAGGATTGTGAGCCCAAGACCAGCCTGGACTATATAGTGAGACAGAGACAGAGACAGAAATAGAGACAGAGACAGAAGAGGGAAGAGAAAATGTATAGAGACAGAGGAGGAGAAAGTGAAAGAGAACACAGAGATAGTTGAGAGAGGATAGAAAGAGAAGAAAAGGACAGAGCCTGGGGGGGAAATACCTTAAAAAACCCATTCAATAAGTCTTGTGTCCAAATGACACAAAGAAGTCTTAAAACTAGTCAACAGAAAACAACACAGATAAAAAAGCATCAATAGGGCCTGAATAAATACTTCTCCCAAGAAGACAGATTGTGAGGGAGTGGATGGGAATACAGTTAGTGTCACTGTCATTAGCAGACTTAGAGCTAAAAACACGCTGACTGTCACCGCACACCTTCAAAACCAGCAACAGAAGCAAGCGCTGGCAGGGTTGTGGAGCGGTTGCTGTCACTCATGGCCAGAGTGTGTGCAGAGGAAGCAAAACAGTCATAGGAGAGGAAAAGCATATCTCTGGTTAATTACCCAGCTGATTTTTGGAACAAGTCCACACCAAAATCGACAACATGAAAAGTTATAGAGGAAGCTTTCTTCTTCTTTTAAACCTTGCACATATAATATGTGTGTGGGTGCCGTGATGTGCGTACCATGGCATACATGTGGAGATCAGAGGACAACTTGAGTCAGCCATCGCCTTCCACCTTGTTTGAGACAGGGCCTCTTTTCTGTTGTTCACCTCTTTGTACACCTGGGTAGCTGGTTTGTGAGTTTCTTGGAGGATCTTGTCTCTGCCTGCCTTCTTTCCAAAACACCAATGCAATCTCGGGCCCATGCTACTGCATTTGGCTTCTTTTTTTCCAAACATATGTTTTGTTTCGTTTTATCATTAATGATGGCTTTGTTTTTAAAATTTTATTTATTTTATTAATTACAGCTTATTCACTTTGTATCCCAGATGTAGCCCCCTCCTCCATCCCCTCCCAATCCCACCCTTCCTCCCTCTTCTTCTCCTATGCCCCTCCCCCAGTCCAATGATAGGGGAGGTCCTCCTCCCCTTCCATCTGATCATAGTCTATCAGGTCTCATCAGGGCTGGCTTCTTTATCTTCCTCTGTGGACTGGTAAGGCTGTTCCCACTCAGGTGGAGGTGATCCAAGAGCCAGCCCATGAGTTCAACAACAAACATATGTTTTTTTAAACTCAGGTCCTGATGGTTATGTGGCAAACTCTTTGACATATAGGACCATTTCCCCAGCCCCAGTGGCTTCATACTTAATGGCTAAGAGTTGAAAGTAGCCAAGATTGATGCATGAGAGTTCGAGGCCAGTCTGAATGATAGATACAGTGAGCGTCAGGACAGCCTAAGCTACAGGGTAAGACCCTAGATCAAGAAATCAACAAAACAGGGATGACTCAGTGCTATGAAAGACTGATATTCTGCATTCCAGGAACCCTCAGTAGAAGGGAAATACATGAAGGTTTGTGCTCTGACCTACACACAAACACACCCCAAAATACAAAACAACAAAACATAAAAGGTAACTATAAAAAGACACCTCGACAGCAACTGATCTCAGGGAATGGCACTCACAGGGCTGAGCACACTCCTGCTCTTGCCCTGCATAGTGGCTGCTCCTGACTGTGTGGGGCATCAGGCACAGCATTCAGAGAGTACTTAATGCTCTGGGAGTGAGAAAATCACCTCTCAATAGAAGCTGTGTGGTTCCATCTAACAATGCTAGAAGCAAGACCTGAAAGGATCAAACATTTCACAGCCACTTCCTTGCATCTCTGAACAAAGCCTGGCATGCTTATTGGAATGTAAAGTCTACCACACAATATCCACCATACAACAGAGATCACAATACGTGCCACTCAATAAAGAAATTACAAGGCACATGAACAGAAATTTTGGCTCATGATGAGAAGAGAAATGAATGAAAGAGACCTAGAAAGGAAGGACAGACATGATAGAATTTGCAACCAAGACATTAAAAAAGTTATTCTGGCCATAACCCAAAAATGCAAGAGAGGAGGCTGGATGTGCTGGATAGAAATGAGGGTGAAATGGATGGATCGTGGTACTAGCGATAACAATTGCAATCTCTGGTGTGGAAAATAAACCAGGTACATTAGACACTGCAGAAGAAAAGATTGGCAAACTGGAAAATATGGCAATAGACACTATCCAAAGTGACACACACACACTAAACTGACCAGCTGATTCTAAAATACATATGAGGTACAAACAGTACGGAAGCCCTAAGACTATCTGAAAGAGTATGAGCTGAGAACTTATGTAAGTGGTGCTGTGGTACGGCACATAGATCTCCTACGAACAGTTGCACTCAAGGCTCTGCTTAGGTATCGGCGTTCTTCTCTTGGGTGAATACACAAGAGTGGAAGAGCTGGGATGGGGGCAGATATCTGTGAAGGTTTTCGGAAAATGCTAACACCACGGGATGAGTGTTCCACGAGAGCATTGACGGACAGAGCTGAGCCTACATGTAGACCTCCATTGCCCACTGATTTCAGAGACACAAAGACAACTGGGTGGCATTGTCAGTGAGCTTTGCCGGAACAACCACAGGTGAAAGAGAAAAAGAGAAAGAAATGTGGATCTGTATGTAAAAATTAAGTCAATGAATATTGGAGTCAGTCTAGAAGTCTAAAACTTATGAAGATGTTCAAGCAAAGATCTCTTAATTATGACACAAAAAGCATAGTCTACCAAAGGAAAGACACTGATAAGCTGGACTTTATCAGTTAGGAACTGTTTTTTGTTTTTTTTTTTTATTGAATAACCCAGCTAATGAAAAGGACAAATAAACTACAGACTGGGAGAACACTTTTACCTCATGAAGTCCACAATACATGTATACGTTTCTATCATCAATAGTAAGAAAACACATAATCCAGGTGAAAAAAAAAAAGCAGGTAAATGATTTGAACAGAAGCCTCATTCAAAAAATTATAGAACAAATTATCACACAAAAAGATGCCTCATATATCTCGGCATCAGAGATGTACACACGAAAACTGCCCGGTGAAGCACCATGCCTCATGAACAAGGATAGCTAAGATGTAAGACACTAGTCTTAACTTCTGCAGACCAGCCTGGGAGGAACAGAACTCACACACCGAAGGTGGGGACAGCACTTTGGGAAGAGTTTTTACATTTCCTGAAAACCCACACAAATGTCTGCCCTACTCTCTCGGCCCTTCCACTCCCATGAATGCTGTCCTTGAGTGGAACTACTCGTAGTAGTTTCATATGCAATAGCCTGGACTTGCCCACAGCTCCCATGTTCCCAGGCAGATGGATGGAGACAGAAACAATGGTATGCCAGGCAGTACACAGCAAAGAGTGAAGTACAGAAACACTCCACAAGGCAGAGGCACGGCAAAGGGATCCCACTGAGTGAGGGAGTCTGCGCAGAAAGAATCGTGCCATCTAGAGAAAGTTCCAGGAAACACAGACTAGACAGATGAGCCTACAGTGCTAGAAAGCATATCAGAAGTCATGTGGTAAGCAGGAAGGGAAGCTATTGCAGGGGAGAACCATGCTGACTTCAATGGGTGTGGTAATTATTTTGATTGTAATGATACAGAGAGGGCAGGGGAAGAGAGACATTCTTTTTTAAAAGTCTTATTTTCTCTGAGGAAAATACGTATCTAGGAAGATCTTCCTAGAAAGCAGCCCTTACCAGTGATGACGGAGTCCTCAGAGCCCGGACAGCTTCCTAAGTACTGGTAGTCCACGAAACCAAAGCTTCCGGAACTCTCTTCCCCGATGGACTGAGAGATCTCTTGGATGTTCCCCATTTCTTGTAAGAATTCTTCTGATAAGGGACTCTCCAGGTCATCTGCCTCAAGTGGGGAGAGCGGACAGATGGGGCTCTCTGTGTCCATCATGTTGACTGGGTATGGCCAGGTGGGCCACAGAGTGCCAACCTGCGGGAGGAAAACAGCCAGAAGGGCACTCACTTTCTGTTCTGAAATGAAAATGTCACCTGTTCCTGAAGAGCTATCTCAGTTCAAGTCTCAGCAGAGGCAGCATCGACTCTCCAGCCTTGACTCTTGGAAGCACAGTAGTTACATTTTCTAAACGGGGGTCTGG
Organism: Pachyuromys duprasi; assembly: GCA_028658305.1. Lineage (NCBI taxonomy): Eukaryota > Metazoa > Chordata > Mammalia > Rodentia > Muridae > Pachyuromys > Pachyuromys duprasi. The sequence continues at coordinate 16,030,337 of CM053752.1, forward strand.
AGATTTGGCTCGGCAGTTGGGAGCATTTGTTGCAACTTCAGAGGTCCTTGGGGTTCAATTCCCAACACCTGTGTGGCAGCTTACAAGCATTTGTAACTCCAGTTCCAGGGGCCTGACACATTTTGACCTCTGTGGGCATTAGGCACATGTTAGGTGCACATATCTAGATCCAGGCTAAATGTTCACACAACACACAAGATAAAATAAACATATATTTTAAAACCTCTGAACAACAAAACACAGAAGGGGCCAGACTGCATGCATTTGGCAACCCTTCATAGCTCACTGTCTGTCCGTTACACATGAGCTCAGCCTCCCAGTCATGGACAAAAACAAAGTCCACATTCCCTAGAATGCACCATCCAATGGGACACAGGTGCGTGGGGGGGAGGGGGAAAGCCCCAAGAGGATGGGCTGTTCTGAAGAAGAATGTTCCAGCAAAAGGAACACCAAGTGCTGGTTCATGCCAGCACATTCTAGGATCAGCAGGGAGGCCACTGGGCTTGGTTAAGGGGCACCGGGAAGAAAGGGCCAAGCAATCAGCAAGAGCATTCTTCCTATCCATGTGAAGGTCAGTAGACTATTGTATATAGTCCTTAAAAAATTACATAGCAACAAATGCTTTGTGGAGTTTTAATGACATCTAAGCAGGTAAGTTCCATTAAGTCAAACTCCAAGGGAAAAACAAACAAACAAACAAACAAACAAACCAGTCTCCATATGGATGAGTACACTCTTTGTATGTCCTCTAGTCCATAATGCAATCCCCTTAGCAGGTTAGTTCAGCCCTTTGGAACATATGTCTTCCCATCACTTGTCATGGTCCCTTCAATGCCATGGAAATGTAGCTCACTAGGCCTCTTTGAAGTTTTACCTCTGCAGCTCTGCCTGGACCATTCCTCTGCTGCTTTCAGTAGGCCCCGACGGCAGCCTACCTCCCTAAGCCTAATAGTGTCACCAATCACGCAGCCAGACTGGCCAGATGACATTTAGCTCCCTGAACTATTTTTCCATCTAGAAGCAGTCGCAGAGAAGGCTGCAGCTTACATAACCGAGTAGGCCAGAGCTGCTGTGTGCTACTGGGCTGTGGGTTCCAAATGATGCAGCTCCGGCTATGCTGTGACCACAGAGAGCCAATGCCCACTGAAGAACATTTCCCAAGGCACCAAGCGAGCTGAGCGTGCATGCACCGGCATCTCCACATTTCCTGTTTGCCAAATGTCAACACACTTTTCAAGTTCAAAGAGGAGGAGGTGTACAATTACCTACTTTTGTGAAATTTGCTTCTTGGGCTTGGACTCCTCATAGGTTCTAACATAGGTGATCATTACACATAGTGAGGAACACTAAAGAGTAATCATCCTGGCCATGGAGAGATGGCTCAGTCAGGAAAGCACTTGCTTTGAGAGTTCAAGGACCTGGCTTCATTCCCCACTGACACACAAAAAAGCCAGTGTGTGCCTACGATCCCCAGCACTGACTAAGCAGAGGCAGGAGGATTCCTGGAGCTCACTGGTCAGCAAGCTGAATCCAAGATCAGTGAGACTCTGTCTCAAAAAATAGAGTGGAAACCAGCTGAGGGAAACACTGACACTGGCTTACACGAACATGAGCGCAGGCATGTGTATGCGCCTGCTCCCATCTCCACAAAAATCGTCAGCCTCTGTAGATAAAGATGATCTCCTATTTCCTGTCTGTGTTTATTGTGCCACAGATTTGTATCTGCTTTTTTTTTTTTACTTGGGGAGGTGTACTGGGGACGGATCCCAGGGCTTCATGCACGCCCAGCACACTCCACCACTGAGCTTAGCACCTCAGGCCATCTACATGCTTTATTCTGCAATATAGGCAGAGGACTTGCTCTTCAATTGGCAAGCCCGATAGTGGAGTGATAAGCATTACATAAGTTATTTTCACCGTGAACAAGAAGTTCAAGAGCCGCAATTATGATATCAAGCCATAAAAATGCATCCCTATGAAAAGGCCAGAGGCTGGGCAGTGTCTGTGCTGAGAATGAAGCAGTGTCTTTTCCTTTTTCGTCTCCGTCACCGACAGCAGCCTTTCTTCCCACAAGCCAGGAATATAGGGCTAAGGCCATGAACTGGTTTCTCTGTTGTGACTTTTAGGGAGCCCTAGTGTCTGGGAATCATGTCATTTTATCCTTTGGTTGCTTTCAGAGAATAACCAGGATTTACCTAGAGAAACACTGGTCTTGCCATTCACAAGCCAGATGAGATAATCCTGCTTCATGAGTGGGGCAATCCTGATGTGAACTCTGGCCTCGGGGCCTGGCACCACACACATCACCGAACACACTGGTCTTTCTTGGTTCCAACCAGGGCAGATAAGAGCCTTTCCCTTTGAATGAGTCCCCCAGATAGATAACAGAGGTCACATGGGCACACCCCAACAAAACTTGCTCTTAGATTCCCGGCAGGCCCTGGCATCCCCACAGGCTCTGGTTGGGAACAAAAACATCCGGGGCAGCCTACTGCTGTGTCCAACATCCACAGTTCACCGCCATTGCTGGTTCATTGAGAAGAGTAGCCAGCCCAGCCCTGTGCCCTGTGTGCTAGATATTCCAGAAGGATAGAGGAGTGAGGAACAAACCCCATCTCAGAAGTGCCCACATGGCTTAGGATAGCTGAATTAAGTCCCAGAAACATTCCTTTGGGAATTGAGAGGTTGGCTGTTTAAAAGCTCTAAGAACATTCAATAAACAGGAAACAAAAACAGACATACAGTTTCATGGTGAGGCAGGACAAAGCACATGGGAATCTGGGTATCCACTGACAACCTTTGATGCCACAGCATCTTGTGGTTTGCCACTCGAGGACAGTGGATGATTAGGCTAGCATGACTTGCTAACTGCACAATGGGCACTTACTGTAGGAAGCCAAGTGGGGCTCAGCTCAGTCTCCTCTAAGGTCCTGCACACCCGGGTCCTAAACCCAGCATGCTCCTGTTTGCACATGGTCGTGTAACTTCTTTGGTTTGTCTCTTCTACTAGATTGTATGTCTTGATAGAACAAGGGGTATATTTGCCTGATTTTCTCAAGTGTACTTCCAGAACAATCTCTACCATGGAGCAGGTGTTCAGGTGCTTGGTGCAGAACAAACACTCATGTTGTTACCTGTGACAGGTGGGGTTGTGTGAGAGCTCACTTTGGCTCTGTATGTATCTGGGTAGAAAGTATCTGTATGGCTCTTGCAGGTATCTGGGTAGAAAGTAAAGCAGCGCACAGCCTCCAAAGACAACAACTGTGCACTGAATACCAAGAACAGAAATCAAGGGGAATTCTGCACCAGATACGTGACCAGCAGTTTTCAGAGGGACTGAAAAAGTTTATGAGAAGGAGAGAGAAAAAATCTCAACAGAATAGTCAACAAAGAAGTTCCCAGTCATTAAGTGAGAGCTGTGGAGAATAGGGATACTGGGTGTCACCCCTCAGTTGAAAGCAAAAGACTTGGCCAGGCTGCTTCAGTGTATTCTGTGGGTGAAAACCAGCACTCAGCAGACAGTAAACACTAAGAGAAAGGGAGCGGGAAGCTCGCCATTCTGACTTTCCCCTTAGACCCACAAATGGTGAACGCTGGACATGTCCTGTGACACAGTGTGGCACAGCAGAGTCCAGAAGTTTCAACAAAGCCAGCAAAGTAGCCCCATGTGATGAAACACACCTTTGATTCCAGCACTTGGAAGGCGAAAGCAGGAGGATCTCTGTGAGTTTGAGATCAGCCTGGTCTCCACATTGAATTCTAGGACAGCCAGAGTTGCGTGGTGAGACCCTGTCTCAAAAACAAAGCAAGAGTGGCACTCACATGGAATCCGGCTACTTGGAAGGCTGAGGCAGGAGGATTGCAAGTTCCAGGATAGCCTGGGCTACATAAAAAGACCTTGTTAAGGAAGTGAGGAAAGAAAAGGAAGGGAAAGAGGAAGGGATGAAAAAAGGGAGAGGGGAGAGAATGAAGAAACTTCATACTTTGGATGAAAGAAAAGACTGGAGGAGGACATGGCTGTCAGTGGAGTGCACAGCCTAGCACGGAGAAAGCTTGGTTCAACACCCTCAGAACCATACAAACAAAGAAAAGAGTACGCAAAGAGAAGAGACAACAGGAAAGTCACTGTGGCTGCCCAGAGTACATGCTGACTTATCTGTTAATACAGAGGTTTTTAGATCTACAAGTCACTTCCCCAATATCTTCTAGAACTACTTATTAAATAGCAGGGAACATGACACTGTCCCAGCTGCGGAAACAGTCTGATGCCCTCTATGAACAAATGAACCTGAACAATAACATCTGTCACAAAAGCATCCAGACAGCCACAGTCTCTGGCTTCCCTCCTATGCCTTCTCTATTTGTTCTCTAATTTACTGTGTCACAGGATATCCTCAGCTCAATGCCTCCCAGTGCTCAGCACCACAAACCTGGAGAAACCGGTTTAACCCTTCCACTGCTAGAGGAAGTCTGATTAGGCTTAAGGAAGTGGTTGAGAGACCAAAGAGGAAGTCTTATCAAAGGAGGTGGCCACAGGTGGTTCCCTGACTATGTTTTTTCCCCTCACCAATCCCAGTTCACAAGCTGGTCATATTCTGCAGATTCTTCTTACATAATATAGTCATATTTACATGTCTTTGGATTCAGGTTGTTGGACAAAGATCTAAAATAACATCTCAGGATAAACAAACTAAGAACCACAGAGGCCTACTCTGTACCTTTACCTATGACCCAGGGGTTCGACAAAATAGGTTAATCATTGCCAACCACACAGCAATCAGTATGCCAATGGTCAGTGTAGAAAATGCCCACAGAACATGAGGGAGCCCAAGGCCAAGGTCAGCACGTATCAGTGGTACAGAAACGGGGGGTGGGGGGGGAAGTATTTTAACAAGTCAAGTCCAATCATATCCTCTTGCCTAACAAGAGGCAAGGCTGAAGGCACGAACTTGAAACCCTGTGATCACAAGAAACGGTTGGCATGGGAAACAGGATGGCAAACCCAATGCGACACGAGACCGTGGCTCTGAGCCTCCACAGCCTCTACCCTTGACAACCCAAGATGAATGCCCCTGCTGCTCTATGGAACACATCCCACGAATTTTCTTCCCATAAAGTCCCCACTACTTGACGGAGCTTATTATTTCCAACTGAAGCCCAATGTGCCTTTTAAATTTTGATGCAATCTTACCTTTGTGAATAGTGCTGTCAAAATAATGAAAGAAAAGCTACAAGCTTGGACACATCCTGTGTCTGTTGCAATCAAAGTCGAGTGAGCCCAGAAGTCTGTCACAAGAACCAAAAGTCAACTAACGTGGCATTTGTATTTGCCAGAGCTTCAACCCTGTGCAGACAGAATGTACAGATACGGGGACAATGCTGTGATGTTTAGTAGCCAGGTGACAGAAGCCACAGATCGATGGCCCTGCCACGTGTAAAGTGGACTGTCGGGAAGAGCAATGCCAGCACTCCAGAATGAGGAAAGGCCACAGGTAGTTGGCACAAAAAAATCTGATACATGAAGACAACCATCTAAGGGGGTCTCTGCTTCTAGACTTAATCTGATGGTCCCTTTGGGAAGAGAGACCATATTTTATGAATTCCATGAGGCACATACAACTATCCACTTAGGCTTGTGCTCAACACCAGAGACTATAGTCTTGAAGGAACCCATGGGCCAAGGCACTGGAAAGAGGAGTGGGCTGAGGCAGGAAGGAGGGACAAGGGAAAAGTAAACATTTACTAAGTGACCCATTGTGTCATGTCCTCAATGAAAATGACATTGATTTTCCTAGTTCCGAGACACAGTGGGATTTGTGGGTCCCACTCACAGAGCGGAAAAGAGGCAGAGAACAAAGTAATTTGTCCAACTAGTACATAAGAGGCGCATATCAGCAAATAGGTGGAGATACCCGATGCTGTGTGGGAACCATGCAGATCAGAGATCAGGAACATCATGAAGTCAGATGTGCAGCCTAAAAGATGACAGAAGGAATTCAACAGAAAAGGGCAAAGGGCATCACTGAGAAAGGAGCAGCACACCTACATGAATGACCTATGGTGTTACCAGAAAACAAAACAAAAGCAACCAATGATGGCCAGCCAAGCTACACCAAGAGTTGTTTCAGCTATGTGTGGCTGCATAACAAATAGCTCTAGGCATACTGGCTTGAAAGCACCACAGCTTTGCTCCCAACCCCGAGTCAGCAATTAGAGCTTAGCTCAGCAAGGCAGGTTTCCTGCTGGTCAGAAGGGCTCTAGCATTGAGCTGTAGCTCTTGGGAGTCTCAGTCATGGCTACTAGGTTCAACAGAGCCTCAATCACATGCCCAGCAACTGGTGTCTGACTGGCCCCTTCCCACCAGGTTTTCCATCCTCACTGGGGCTGAAAGCTGCTGGGCCTCTTGGGTTAGGCCAGTTCTCACTTCTAAACTGTGCAGCACCTCTCCAGTCATGTTCTGTGTTTCAGATCAAGTCACAAGGCCAACCCCAACTCAAGGTGGAAGAGTAAAGCCTACCTTTGGGTAGGAGGAACCACAAAGGACACATGGCCATTTATGGCTTCTCATGTGGGGGAAGTGGTGAGAACTGACCCAGGAGATGCAAGAGAGGTTGTCAAGCTCTGTCACGGCACCTCAGGACTGACCGTGTTTAGAAGTTTGAACGTCATCCTCAAGGCAATCTACAACAGGCTGTGGAGCAGGAACTCTAGGTACTGAGAGTTACCTATGGACTGCCCTGGCGGCAGGGTAGAATGTGCACTCCCAGAACAATAGCAGTAGCAACACACGTGAGGCTTTCATCCTGTCCCTCTATATTTGGAGGCTGCCCCAGAGAATTGGGGTGGGAGGCAGAGGGCCGGAAGCTGAAGATGGCTGCGTCAGGCATTTGGAGCAGAGCCTAGGATAGACAAGGACCCTGGCTTAGTTACAGATGTGGTGACATCCATATAGAGACAGGTTTTGAGTACAGAGCCATGGGAGGTAGGAAAAGGGGGTATCTTTTTTTTTTAAGGCCTATGAAGAACATGAAGACCAAGCCTCTGCATACTGCCGAGAAACAATGACAAGGGTGATACTGTTTGCTGCTAGGTTCTCAGCCTCTGCTGGGGTGCAGGTCTCATCCTCAGGGCAGGGAGCAGTAGGACCCTATAAACTTGCCCACACTTCTTGGAGCCTCAGTTTCAGCCAGTACAGTTGGGGTTAATGGCAGCCACATGAGGCTGCTGCTCTGACTGCAGATACCTGTTTCTTCCACCAACTGTCTCCACATCCTACATTTTAGCTATGACCTCCTCCCTGCCTGGTGAGTCTTCCCCAACCATAATGTTTGCCAAGGCAGGACCCAGACTTATTGAAGATACAACACAGTGTGTCCTTGAATGAAACATGTCTGAGTAAGAGTGCTGTGTGTTACTCAGAATGTACAAGAGACCAAAGTCAAACATCAGAGACACAGGATGACTTCAGTTACCTAAACAAAGTGATGTGCCTGAGGCAAGTGATTCAAGGAAGCAGGGCGGCATACAGCCCACGGAGAGAAAGCTGTGTAGCCAATTCTGTGGTACACAGATTCACAAGCCAGGATGTGATGTGCATTGTGTGTGTGTGTGGGGGGGGGGCAACGACAACTTCTTTTTCCTGTGTCCAGGAGTCAACTTAGTGTAAGACCAACTTTTCTCAAGCCTAATATGGAAAGGTGGTTCTCAGCTTTCCTAATGACGAGATCTTTTAATACAGTTCCTCATGTTGTGTGGACCTCCAACCATACAAATATTTTTGTTGCTATTTAATGACTTTAATTTTGTGGGCTTCTGGAAGTGAAGAGAAGGATGGGTATATTTTTAACATGAACTTTCTCCTTCATTTTTTTACATGAGGGCAATAGAAGTGCATTTTGCTTAGGGTAGCTATGCTCTGAAGTTGCAGGAATTAAGGCCCATTGGTGAGTGCTGAGGTGAAACTCCCTGCTCTGTGGACACCTGAAAGGAAGGGACAGCCCAGAGATACCACTCAGGACAAAAGCCTGCTGGACAAAAAGAAAAAGAAAATCTTTCTCACAAACTTAACGGAAGGGTTGGAAGACAAAGGCTAGAAGCTCCCTGAGAGCAGAGAAGCATGACAGGTGGAAACTTGAGAGGAGAAGGAGAGGCTGGGGAGACAAGTGCTTGATGAGCACCTAAGTTCGAGTCCCCAGAACCCACATAAGAACAGGCACGGTGGCAGGGTCGCCTCCGGTGCTGGGGAGCAGGGATAAAAGGAGCTGCTAGTCAGTGAGTGTTAGCTTCCTCGAGACTCAAAAGCTAAGGCAGACAGAGAGTAGTAGTGGAGGGCAGACCATGAGGTAAAACACACCAAGAGTAAGAGAATGCTGGGCACAGGGAGGAGGAAAACCCTCTCCAGAAATTCAGGAAAATTCCTCAGAGAGGAAAGCTGTGAGTACACAGGTATCAGGCTCCACCAGGGTCCAGATAGGATCAGGACAGATACACAGCCAGGCCAGTAGCCAGGAAGTTCCATAGCACGCTGGGGACCAACAGACATTCTCCAGAAGGCAGAAGAGGCAGGTGACATCACTTGCAAAGGGTAAGGTATGAGAAAGCATTTGAGTCTCTCAGCAGCAGCCACAGGAAGAGAGAGAGAGAGAAAAAAGGACTGAATACCATCAAAATGCTAAAGGAAATCACTTCTGGCTGATAACCCCGAGTTTGGGAAGCCATCCACAGGGTGTGAGGGCACAGAGTTCACCCTGCGCACTGCTTCTCCAGGGTGGTAGAATGCCTTCTTCAGCAACACTGGGTACCCACCCCTCTTTAGTAAAATATGGTTTTCACGGGTGGGACTTAATAGCACCTTTTCCTAGATATCCAACTTGCAGTGGAGTGCGAAGTTCCTCTATCTGCATCTGGTGCATTTTCATAGTCTTACAGACTTTTTCAGCCCATCTTTGAGGAAGGTAGTCATCATTAGGTATCTATCTGTCAGACACAACACTGCCATAAACCAGAGATGTGGCCGGGCTAACACTCCTGAGGACTTATCAGGGGCCAGGCACCCAGTCCTAAGTACCTAATGTCTGCCGACTCCTGAGCATCATTGCCCAGCCCCAGGAGATAGGTGCTGTTATTGCATTCACCTTATAGATAAGGACACTAAAGTACAGAGCGTCTCGGTAACATACTAGGGTCACAGCCCATGAACTGTAGTAAACCCAGGGCTGCCAACCTCTGCTGCTCATTCCCAACCGTGACTCTTAATTGTGCTTATGTTTTCCTTCTCAAGAGTACAGACAGAGGCTGGGGAGATGGTTCCATTAGTAAATATTGGCCTTGCAAGCATGAGAAATTGAGTTTGATCTCTACAAACTACCTAAAAGAGTTGTTGTGTGGTGGCATGGGTTTGTGATTCCAGCACTGTGGATGAAGAGACCATTGGATGCCTGGGGCGTGCTGCCTGGTTAGTGTAGCCAAATCAGAGACTACAATTTTGTGTGTGCATGTACACACAATAGTGCATGTTCCATCAAGTAGTATAGTTGTGTGTGTGTGTGTGTTTTGTGGGAAACAGGGTTATGTAGCCATGGCTAGCCTGGAACTTGCTGTGTAGACCAAGTTAGCCTTGAACACACAGAAATTCACCTGCCTCTGCTTTCTGAATGCTGAGTGTAAAGGTGTGTCCTACCACGCCTGTGTTGGTCGGGGTGGGGGGTGCTTGGTGCTGTTGTTGTTTGTTTGTTTAATAAACTTTGGTGAAGACTGTGGGCGGTGGCTTGACTCTCCGGGAAAGGCTCATGCTGCTGAGTGCTGTGTGGTTATGTATATTCATTCATCTACTCATTTAGCAAATGGACTCAGTGTAGGTGTTTCCACCTCTGACCTCTTGATTCTGGGTGTCAGAAGAGCCCTCAGCCAAGGCCTAAGTTGGCCAACTATTTGTTTTTTTCCTTTTCACTTAAAAAAGCAGCTTTGGGGCTGGAGAGATGAGTCAGTGCTTAAGAGCACGCACGGCTCTTCCAGAGGACTCCAGTTTAATTCCCAGCGCCCTTCTTCACAGGCCGATCAGAGCCTTCACAGGCCGATCAGAGCCACCTGTAACAACAGCGGCTCCAGAGGAGCTGACACCTCTGGCTTCCTTGGGCACATGCACTCACATGCTCATACCCATACACAGACATGCACACATACACAGCACCAAAAATTAAAAATAAGCCTTAAGGAAAAAGTGTCCCTGACTGTATAATCATCTACATGTTGATAGTGTGCCACAGGCTAGAACATCAGCACCCATGACTGCGTGGCCACCAAGCTAACAGCATGCCTATCACCCCTGAGAGGTTCCTTACACCTCTGTGCCCAGCATGCCACCATCCCCACCTGCCAGACCTTGTTACTGCAGAACTGCTCACAAAGAACCATGCTAAAGCCGGGAGTGGTGGGGCACGCCTTTAATCCCAGTACTCCGGAGGCAGAGGCGGGCAGATCTCTGTGAGTTCGAGGCCAGCCTGGTCTACAAAGTGAGTCCAGGACAGCCAAGGTTACACACAGAAACCTTGTCTTGAAAGAAAAGAAAAAAAGAATCATGCTAGATACAGTTTGGTCTGTTTCACTCACCATCATCATTTTGAGATTCATCCTTGTGGGTGAGCTGTATTACTCATTGAGGCCTCTACAGCTTCAAAGTCACAGCCATGGTGTGGGTAACCACAGTCTGGCCATGCATTCACCTGCTGCTGGGCATTTGAGCAGTTTCCACACTTTTGCTATTACACACAAAGCAGTGAGAAGCATTCGGGAGCCAGGATGCACATGAACACATGTGGATTCCTTTTCCCTTGGCTGAAAAACCCAGGGCTAGAAATGCTGGATGGTGGTACGTATGTGTTCAACATTAAAAAAAAAAAGATTTATTTATGTATGTATTTACTGGTATTCACGGGTACCTGAATGTGTGTGTGCACACTGCGTATGTGCCTGGTGTCTATGGACACCAGAAGAAGGTGTCAGATCCCCTGGAACTGGAGTTACAGGCAGCAGTGAGTAGCACTGTAGGCTCTAGGAAGTGGACCCAGGCCCTCTGCTAGATTTAGGGCTACTTGGGTGATGTATTTCTTCTAGAAATGGGTTTTGAAAGGCCATGTAGTTCAAGTAATTTGTCCTTTTCATCTACGCTGTCTGCTTTATTGATGTAAATGTGTTGCTAATACTTCTTTATTGTCTGTTTATGTCTGTAGAACTTGTAGTAATGTCTCCTCTCCTGCCAGACGTTGGTGATTTGTTCCCCAACCCCCAGTCAGCCAGGCTAGAGGCCTAATTATTCACTGACTTGTCTCTTTTTCTCACTACCTGGTATTCTAACAATTCCTTTCCTCTCTGATCTTTCATTTTTTTTTCTGCTTTACATTAGATTTAATTTGTTTATCTTTTTGTTAGTCTCTTAAAAATTATTGTTATTTTATGTGTTGTGCATGTGCAAAAACGTGTGCACATGGAGGCCAGAGGTTGGTGTCAGGTGGTTTCTTCCATTGTTCTCCATCTTATTTTTTTTTAACAAATATTTCTATTTTCAATTCTCTGAGAATGTCATATGCTGCATTTTGATCATATCCTCCCCAACTCCTCCCCTTAACTCCTCCCAGATCTACTTCCACTTACTATCCCTTCAACGTCATGTCCACTCTTTCTCTCTCTCCTCCCCTCCCTCTCTCAATTCAGTAATCCATTAACTCCAATTCCTGTTGTCCATACATAGCCGCGTGTGGGAGTGAACGGATATCCACTGGAGCATGGCTAATTTACCCGGAGCCACTTGAAGGAAACTGACTCTCCCTCTCCCAGAAGCCATTGACTGCTTTAGCTCATCCATTAGGGCTGGGGGCTCACGGGCCTCTTCCCACTCCTTGCTGGCTGGAATGTTGACTGGCTTGATCTGCACAGGCAACCACAGCTGCTGTGAGTTCGAGAGTACAGTGGTCCTGTCACACCCAGAGGACAACGGCTCTAGCCCTCCCCAAGTTCTGGCCTTCCTAGCTTCCCACCCCATCACCCCCTCCTTCACTGTGCTCCTTAAGCCAGCTTATATTTTGAGGGTGGATCTCTCACCAAATCTAGAGCTCACTGATTGGCTAGACTGAACGGCTAACAAGGTCTAGAGACTGACTAGCTCCCGTCTCTCACTAGGCTTACAGGTGCTTGTTGCCATGCCCAGCTTTTTATGTGGATGCTGGGGACCTGGACACAGATCCTCACGCATGCATGGCAACTTTACCAACTGAGTCATCTTCCCTAGTCCTTTGTTCTAGTTTAAGGCCACTTATTCGAGTTATTTTCTCCTTTCTCCCTAATGTGAGTGTTTAGTGCTAGAAATCCCCCCTAAGTATGCTATAGCAGCATCCCACAAGTTCTTAACGTGTCGTTTTAAGTTCCCATCTGGTCCAAACACTTCAAAATTTCCTTGGTGGTTTAGTTTGTCATTTAGTTCCCAAGTGTTTGTTTCCAGTCATGCTTATGGGACTGGTTTTTAAAAATTTAATGCCATTATGGCCAGAGAACTTACTTTTATATGACTTGACTCTCTTTAAATTTATCAAGAATTGTTGTATAACTCAAAATATGGACCATATTAGTGAAGTAGGCAATTCAACAAGTAATGCATGCCCTGTTGGTGGTGGCAACATTTTACATAAATGTCAGCTAGATCAAGTTTGGTACAATATTGTTCAGTGAACTTTATCCTTGCTGGTGTCTATATTTGTCTTATGCATCTGGCTATTATTGTGTACTTAGATATTTCTTCTTACAGTGATATAATTCGTTGCTCTGTGTGTTGTAAAGCTTTGTTATTAAATGAAAATGATTTTAGGATAATTAACTCTTCCTCATAAATCGACTCTATTATATCCTCTAAAAAGTTTTTTTCTCTCTGTCCTGGTTAGCTTTGCTTGTCCATCTGACACAACATAGAGCTGCCTGAGAAGGGAGTTTCAGCTGAGGAATTGCCCATATCCTATCGGCCAGTGGTTTGTCTGGGGTGGGGGTTGTCTTGATCATTAATTGATGCAGAAGGACCCACCCTAATGTGGGCAATACCATTCCCTGAGCAGATAGTCCTAGGCTGTATAAGAAAGCTAGCAAGCAAGCCAGAAAACAACGTTCTCTCCAATGTCTTTGCTTTAATCTCCTGTTTGAGTTTCTGCCCTGACTTCCTTCAGTGATGGATTGTGACCTGGAAGCATAAGCCAAAAAAATATTTTCCTTCCCTAAGCTGCTTTTGCTAATAGTTTTAGTCACAGCAACAAAAAGGGAGCTAGAACCCGATTCCTCTTTTGTTCCCTGGGGTCTCCGACCACACACACATTCAATGCTTAAAGTCACACCACTAACACTGATGCCATTTTCTTTCTTTCTTTCTTTTTTTTTAAAGAAAAATGCCTATTTCCTGTTTATTTCGTTTTAAGTGGCTCTTTTGACCATGCTCAACCTCACCAGTTTTTCTTCTGCAATGTCTAACCTGCCACCAATCCCCACTCAGCGTGTTTTTTATCTGAGCTCTTACGATGCCCACTACAGAAGTTCAATTTTGTTTTAATATCATCCATGTCTCCACTTGACTTTCTGAACCTTTGAAATTCAATCATAATGACTTTAATGTACTCGGCTGCTAAATCTAATCTCCATGGTCATTCATGCTACATTTCAAAGCATTGATTTTTATCCTCATTATGGGTCCTCTCTTCCTGAGTCTTCTGGTGCCTAGCAACTTCAGTTAGATGCCTGGTTTGTAATCTTTCCTTGCCGGTTGTGGGGCAGCTTTGTACTCTTAGAAATGGTCTTGAGCTTTGTTCTGGGCTGCAGCTAAATTACTTTGACAGTTTTGGTCCTTCCATATCTGGTCCTTGCAATTTTCTAGGAAGGAGGACAGCCATGTGTTGTGCCAGATAATTGCACCCCCATGACTGAGGAGGGATCTTCTGGCCTGGCCCAGCATAAGTCCTGGACACCGTTCCTTCTAAACTTCTCTGATGGTTCTTTTCTGGCTTCAAGTAGTCCTGTCCACAGACATCCGTACAAAGTTTGTTGGCAGATGTCTGGGGGCTAGAGATCTTTCTCTCTTACCACCTGAGTGGACAGCTGCAGACACTGTCTTCTCCCACTCTGGGTTCTTTAACTTAAGGAGTCTGCAAGCACTGCCTCAGTCTTAAGTCAGCACCTCTCACATACTCGCTAGCCTCTGGGAACCACCCTTATCACCCTATTTCACACCCAGCATCTCTGAAACCAGAGTTCAGTTTGTTTGTCTGGGTTTTTTTTTTTTTTTTTTTTTGGTATAAACTAGTTGTTATCCTGCCTGCACAGGGGACCAATCATTTTCACACATATAAAATAAGTTATCCATAATAAGGCCTTTTGGACTCGTATTTCTCAATACTTCATAAATGTTTATTTAAAACAATTGTATGTGAAAACAGGGTGCGGTGGCACACGCCCATAATCCCAGCACTCAGGAAGACAGAAGAAGGCAGATCTCTGTGAGTTTGAGACAAGCCTGGTCTACAAGAGCCCAGGATAGCCAGGGCCACACAGAGAAACACTGTCTTAAAAAGCAAAACAAAAAAAATTGTATGTGTGCCTGTTTATGTGTATGTGTGAGGAGTGAGGAGTGCTCAAGCATGCACATTTAGGGACCAGAGCAGCACACTGTGTCTTCCTCTATTGCTCTCTACCTTATTTTTTTGAGACAGTCTCTCATTGAACCAGAAGCTCACTGGCTAGACTGGCTGGCCAGCAAGCATCCAGCATGCTCCTGTGTCTAATCAACAATGCTGGGGTTTCAGGCATGCCCAGACCTACTCAGCTTTTAGGTTGGATGCTTGCATTTGAACTTTGGCTCCTTTATTTCACAGCAAGTGCATGGAGACCCACTAAGCTATGTCCTCAGCCCCTTTGATGCTTTAAAGTCTGCATTCTCTTTTGATGAACATTCTCTGCTATTGTTTATGTAATTTCAAAGTAAATTGACCATTATATGTAAAGATCCTAGTATAGTCCTTGGGTATGCACCTGAGATTCTTGTTTAACTTTAAAACTGTTTTGTGTATGAGTGTTTGGCCTGCATGTGTGTATATGTACTGCATGCATGCCTGTGTCTATGGAGTTCAGAAGAGGTTGATGCATCCTTTGGAGTCACATACTGTTGTGAGCCACAATGTGGGTATTGAGAACCCAGCCCCGATCCACTGCTAGAGAGGCACGTGCTCTTGATCACTGAGCCATCTTCCAAGCCCCTGAACATGAGGTTTTATATAGATTTTTAGGTTGATATCCTGATATATAGGTCCTGGGGTATATATGCACAAATCTTTTAGACATTGCTTTCTTCATACGTAACTCAAATCTTTGCTTAAACTCAACAACTGGATCCATCCCCAATCATGCACTTAGATTTCATTTTGAGTCTTAGAAAATAGGATACTATAAAATCATCAGATGGCGTATCATTGTCCATGCATTGGGATAATGAATTCTCAGTAAAATAGGAAAGGAAGAGCTTTACTAGGTTATCACGGGGATTTTTTTAAAAGCATGATACTGAAAGGATTAACTACTGTAAAGGAATTCACCCACCAGGAAGGTCTGGTGTGTATAGTGCAAACAGGGCCCCCAAATACATGAAGCAAGAAGTGACAAAGCTGAAAGGAGAGCAGGACAAGCCCACAGTTATGGCTGAAGACTTCAACATCTTCCTCTTAGGGGCCAATCAACAGAAAGTCTGCTTGGTTATGGAAGATGTGGGAAACAACTAATCAATTCCAACAGCCTAATGCTGAAATTCTAATCTCCAAGGCAATGGTATAAGGAAATGGGTCCTTTGGGAGGTGTTTAGCTCAAGAGGCTGGACGGGAATAGAGCACTTAGGACAGGGCCCAGTGTGTTACCCGGTCCCTCCACCAGGTGAAGGCTAAGCAAGAAGACCTCTTGGCAACAGGAAACAGAACTTGATCCTAGGAGCCCCAGCCTTCCAGCCTGTAAGAAATAAACTCACACTCTTTATACACGACTCAGCTCATGATAACTTTTTTCCATTTCTTTCTCTCTGTGTGTATGTATGTATATATATATATATATATATATATATTCATGTGTATCTTCTTTCTAAATATATCCACATATGTATTCATGTATAAATTCATGCATATCTTTTCTATATATGTTCATTAATATACATATTCATGTATGTATATATCCACATATTCATACATATTAGTACACATAAATATCCAAATAGATATTCATTCATACATAATCATGTATGAATATATATTCATAGATGCATGTGTGTGAGGGGGTGTGTAGAGGCTGGATGCTGATATCAGAATCATCCTCAACTGATTTTCTCTCTTATTCACTGAGGTAGGGTCTCTCAATGAATTTGCTGATATGTCTACTCTTGCTCATCACTTTGCTCTAGGAATCCTCTGTTTCCACAGAGCCCGGAATTACAAGAAGACCACAAAAACCACCCAGAATATATCTGGGTTCTTCCAATCCAACACTGGACCCCATGCCACACAGCATATGCCTCGACACTGACCTCTCTCCCCAACCCCAGCTTGCTATACTTTGTTACTAAGACACTATCCACCAGCAGGTTACACTTACTTCAAGAGCCCATAGAAAATTCACCAAGGCACGTATTATATCCTGCACCATTAATAAATTTCAATACCCTTAAAATAATCAAAACCATGAGGAGTGTGTTTTCTAATAACAGTGGAGTCACTCTAGAAATTAACAAGAGAAAGGTGACATAAACCTTTCTAAATGTTTGAAAATTAAGCTGCACACTTCAAAAAAAAGCTGCACACTTCAAAACAACCCAGGAGCCAAGAAGTCTCAAAACAAATTTGGAATACATAGAATTAAATGAAAGCACAACACATCAAAATTACAACAGAATGGTGAGAATCAGCAGGAATAAGGCTGAGAGAAAGTCCTAGCCCTAAAATAACCACAGCAGGGGAAAGAGGAGAGGAAAGGACTCAAAACAATAATCTAAGATTCTTCCAACAAAATAACAGTAGAGAAAATGCAAAGCAATTGCAGAAAGAAAATAATAAAACAGTGGCAATCAATGAAGTTAAAATTAAAAAGCAATCAAGAAAAATCAATGAAACAAAAAGTTGGATCTTCAGGGAAAACAAATCGACAAACTTCAGTTAGACTGATAAATTCAAGATATAGGCCCCCAGTACTGGGAAATAAGACAGATGAGAAGAAATTGACAATTTCCCCAAAAGTTACACAAAATTGAATTTGTGACTTAAAATATCCCAACAAATAAATTCCCTGCTTCAGCTGGTATTGCTGGAGTATTCTACCAAATATTTAAAGGAGAACCCATACAACAATCTTATAGAATCTCTTTCTTTTTAAATTGAAGTATTCCTGTCTCATTTCTGTTGCGATGATAAAACACTGTGACCAAAAGCAACTTGGAGAGGAAAGATTTATTTGGCTTACACTTCCAGGTCCCAGTAGGGAAGTCAGGCGAGGAGCTCAGGCAGGAACTTGAAGCAGAAACTACAGAAGAACACTGCTTGCTGCTCACAGACCCATGCTTAACTTGCTTTCTTATATAGTCCAGAACCACCAGCTCAGGGAATGGTGCCCTAGGTGGGCTGTGCCCTCCTACATCAATTGCCAGTCAAGACAATCCCCCACAGACACATACACACACACACACACACACACACACACACACACACGCCAACCTGATAAAGACAAGAAAGCTAAAAGCAGGAGATACAGGGTTCTTTGTTTTTCCTTTTGCACCCCATCCCCCAGGCGATTCTAGACTATGTCAACTAGGATTCTAATTAGGACAAGAAGGAAATGCTTCCGAATGCATTTTTCATGAAGTTAGTACCAATCAAAAACCCAGCAAAGCCGATCAAAAGAAGGAAGGTTATAGCTATATTTTGGTCATTAAGTTTCAACATAAAGATCAACATAAAAGCAAAATATTATCAAATCAAATTCAAAACTACATAAACAGTTAAAAGAACTTTAGCATGCACTTTAACTCTGGGAAATTCATACTGTCATATCAATAGTGAAAGAAAAGACACAGACAAAATATGACAAAACCTTAATGAGTTTAGAATAGGGAAGATCAAACCAACTCGAGAATGAACATCAACCAAACCAATGATGGAATTAAGAGTCTTGGTGTCATGGTTGGCAGCAAGGCCAAGGATGCCCACAATTACTGCTTACTCAACAGTGCTTGGGTTCCAGCTATTGTCCTAAGCTAAGCGGGGAGGGGACAATGGGAAAGGTAGTACATTGTATATGTGTGTGAAATTCTCAAGGAATAAATAAAAAACATACTTATGAAAAATAGATGTAAAGAAAACCAATGGAAGGCCATGTTTTTTTAAATTAGAAGATAAAAGAAAATATTGCCATGTAAACTACAAGTTTAGGAATAATTCAAATGAAAGAATTAATGTATTTGTTGAATAAAGTTGAAGCCATAACTAAATAGGAATTTATGATTCCACATTACTTTTTTTCTGTTTCATTTTGTTTTTTGAAACAGGATCTCAACTATGTAACCCTGGCCGGCCTGGAACTCACTGTGAGGATCAGGCTAGCCTTGAACTCATAGAGATCTGCCTGCCTCTGCCTCCCTACTGCTGAGACTAAAAATGTGCACTCTCCATGCCTGCCTTCTGGCAAAATTTCTTTACAAAATAACTCATAAAATAATAAAATAAAATAATTTAACCTTTAAAAGGCATACAGATAAAAGAAATAAAATTATTTGCAGTGTGGGCATGGTGGCACATGGGTATAATCCCAGACTCGGGAGGCAGATCTCTGACTTCTAGGCCAGCCTGGTCTACAGAGTAAGTTCTAGGACTACATAAAGAAATCATGTCTTGAAAACAAACATTGCCATGCAAACAGTAGGACCTGAGTTTGATCCTCAGCACCCATGTATAAGCCAGGCTCAATAACATACATGTGACTCTAACACTGGGTCGGGGACTGAGACACGTGGATTCCTGGAGCCCTTAGGCCAGGAATCAAGCGGAACTATTGCTCTCTAGGTTCAGTGAGAAACTGTCTCACAAAATAAGGTAGAAATTGACAGAGGAAGACACCTGACAGCATCCTCTGGCCTCCACATGCAGGTGCTTACACTAATATCACATGCACAAAGGAAAGAAAGTGGGCAAAACATTTCCAGGCCATTTTTTTCCCAAAGAAGGCAGCCAACTGGCTAGCAAGTTGTAGAGGAATTTGAATTTAGAACATGGCTGCTCTGGTAAGAGATTATATCCAAAGACCTTCTAGGTTTGTGTGATCCAGATGAAACAAAGACACTTTATTTAGCCTTTAATCCCAGGAGATAGAGGCATGCAAATCTCCTAGTTCTAGTTAGTGCTGTTCAGGCAATTTGGTTGAGTCAGTGAGTTGAGAGGCAGTGGGATGGAACTGAGTTCGTGGAAGTTCAGGTGAGCAGAATAAGCCAGAGGAGCCAGAAGATTAGAACAGATTGCTAGAATTAGCTTGAGGCCAAGAAGAGCAATCCAGTGAGAAACTGAGAGAAGTCAGATTGAATCAGCTTGGAGAGGAGTTTGAGCCAGAACAGCTGAGTTGAAGCAGCCAGCCAGAGTTCAGAAAGAACTAGAAAGGCTGAGTTTATTCAGCAGTAAGTTTCAGAGGCTGAAAACGTTCTAGGCCTAGATTAGATTATATGGAGGCTAGGCCTAGGTTAGCAGACAGAGGCATAAGCCTCTGAGATGACAATTAAATCAGGCAAATAAAAGTTACTTTAACATCAAGTACATGGGAAGGTGGAAGGGGAAACACAAATCAAAACCACAGGGAGAGTCCACTTCACACCCACTAGGCTACGATTTAAAAAAAAAAAAAAAAGAGGCTCAGTGAGGTGGCTCAGTAGGGAAATGTATTTGCCATGCAAGCCTGATGGGCTTAGTTCAGTCCCTAGGACTCACAGTGGAATGAGAGAACATACTGCCAGAAGTTGTCTGTGACTTCCATACTTGCATTGCGGCATCTGTCCACACACACATCACACACAAACACATGCATGATTTCTAAGAAGACATGTAAAGGGATGGTCATAGCAACCCTCTCTATTCACATCGGCAGAATCTCAGAAACCAAGTGTCTGCCAAACGATAAGCGGTTAAATAAAACACAGCCTGTCTATATAACGGGGTATTTTGGCAATAGAAGGAATGGGCATACATTCCAGCATACTTCCTCCACGGGAAAAGTTATCACAGAGACCAGGTCATGTCTGGTTCCAGAAGAGGTCACTAAGGATGCAGATTAGTGGCTATCATGAGAGGAGCAGGGATGCCTGGAGACAACTGATGGACAGTGAGTGCCGACTGTGTGAGAGTTACATCGCTGTGTGTCCACTCAGCACCACAGAATGACACACTGTGAACCAGTATGAACTGCATCTCAGTGACACACTGTGAACCAGTATGAACTGCATCTCAATAGAGACTTTAAGTAAAAAAAGAGAAGGAGGGCTGGCGAGATGGCTCAGCAGTTATGATCCTATACTGCTCTTGCAGCAGATCCACGTTCCCAGCATCTATACTGGGCAGCTCACAATGCCATTAACTCCAGTTTTAGGGGATCTGACTCCCTCTTCTGGCCTTTGCAGGCACTGCACACATGCAAAGCACATAAACTCATGCAGGCACACATGCATAACACCCAAAATAAATGAATACATCTTAAAAAAAAAAAAAAGGAAAGGAAACTGACATATCAATGTCTACAGAATCTCTCCCAATGAATAATAACCCCAAGATGAAAGCAGCCTAGACGTGGTTTTGTGGGTGAGTAGCTTTGCACACAGTGGTCTACCCACAATGCAATGCAAAATTTGACTGGGCAGCAAACAGTAGCCATCTACTGAGGAACCCAGCAATGCAGATGCCTCTCAAGGAATCACACTAAGTGAAAAGAACCACACATTAAGAGGTCACAGAAGGTGTCAGATCCACGGTAAGTTCTTTCCCAGTGAAAATACCATTTTGCCATGTCTCTATGAGCATGCATGTGAACACAAGTGTGTGTGTGTGTGTGTGCGCATATGATTAAATAGGCTCCAGGCCCCTCTCCACTTCTCTCCCATCAACAAAGTACTGACAGCAGTGTTCTCCACACACCAGCATACACTTATAGTAAGTTAACAGATTCACTGATTAACAGAGACACAATTCCTTAATCTAAGAGTCACATTTACATCTTTTGAGGCAAGTGAACCCTTTTCCATGCAGGACCCAGTCGATGCCACCTCTCCCTGATTCTGAAAACCATCCATGCCTTTTCCTTGGTGACTGCCTTGATGACACTTTCAAGGGGCACCGCTGGCAGCTCTGCTCTTTTTAAAGAGCACGTAGAAACTGTTTTAGAACCTCTTGAGAGTACTTGTGGGAGGTGTCTGCACAGCTGGTCCTACACAGATGAGAATTTCTAGCCCAAGGTATCTGGTGTCTCATTCTCAAGCTGAGTTTTTAAATAGGCTCCAGGCCTCTCTCCACTTGCGTGCCCTCGGTCTTGTCCCTCTGCCAGCTGGAAATGTGTACAAGGCTTTCCTGTTTGAAACAAGCAGTCCCCCGAGCTACATAGCTTCCATCCTTATTCAGTGCAACCAATAAAAGAAACCTAGAAGTGTGATTATTCTGTCCGCTTCCAAGTAAGAGAATGAAGGGCCACAGTGTCCACCTGATGACACCAATTTGAACCTATTTCAGGGATTTAAACTTAGTAAACATGGAGACTCATAAATCATAAACCTCCTGTAGTAACTGGTTGAAGGGAAATAAGGACAAATAAGGTTTAAAGCGGCACAAACACTCAGAGAACAGAAGGCACTCCATTTTGGGGGAAACAGAATTTTTTTTTCTTTAAAGTTCAGCATAAGAGTTAGGAGCCTGAGCAGTAGCACACTCCTTTAATCCCAGCACTCCGGAGGGCAGAGGCAGTCAGATCTCTGTGCGTTTGGGGCCAGTCTGGTCTGCAAAGCAAATCTAAGACAGCCAAAACTATACAGAGAAACTGCCTTGAAAACAACAACAATAATAGTTAGGAAACATAAAAACAAACAAACAAAAAAACCAAAAAACTGGGCATTGTGGCATACACCTGCAATCCTGACATTTGGGAAGCAGAGATAGGAGGATCCTTGGGGGTTGCTGGCCAGCAGATCTAACCAAATTAATGAGGTCCAGGTTCTGTGAGACACGCTGAGTCAAAAAACTAAGGTGGAAGAGTAACAGAGGAAGACAACAGTGACCTCTAGCCTCCATATGCATGTGCAGACATGTTCATGTACACCCAGCCATGCATGCATATACATAAAACATACACATGAACACACACACACTCTGACAAGAAACCCACTATGGTTTATTAATGAGACTTCAAGGGGACAGATGTGTTTCTGGGGTAGATAATCATAGAATCGTCCGGCGCAGGAGCACGCTGAGCAGTCTGTGGAGTCATGATGTCTCTGCAGAATTCTGTGCACTCTACTGTATCTGAGGTTAGGCACAGCCTTGAACCCAGCATGGTCCGGTATGACCTTGCTCTTTTATTTCTGCTCAGAATCACAGCTGGTACCCTTTGAACCATCTGCTTCCCTTTCATGCTGTTTGTTTTGAAAGGCGGTTTTTCTCTTCCATTGGTTTTCATCCAACCTCTCCTCCCCACCCTGCTTGGTAGCATCATTTCCTCCCCTCCAGACTCTCCCCATGGTGCTCTGTCTCCACCACACCGCAAGAGTCACGTGCAGTGGGGCAGGATTCGTGGTCCTGAGGGTGAATTCTGATCATTCCACTACTGCTGAGGACAGTGTGGCTCTCAGCTACCTGGGTGTATGGCTGAGGAGCCAGAGCAAGGCCTGGTCTCACCAAGGTCATATGTCTTCCTGGAAGCTCGCTAGGTTTTAGATCTAAGTCAAGGTCTCTTTGTCCCCACATGGTGCAGTGCCTTCCCATGTAGCCTTGTTGCTCATCAGGGCTACACCCGCCCAAGCCCTCCGCAGTCACTCTTAGCCACCTTCAGCTCTGCCCTGAGCCTGACCCCAACCAGAAGGGGCCTCTTCGCAGCTGAATCAGTACATCCGAGCTCCACTCAGAAGCCCCATGCCACTCACACAGAGCTCCAAACAAAGCCCAGGAAGGACACTATAGGCACCAGCTGCCACCTCTCTCCTGGGACCTCATCTTGTCCTCTTCGGGACATTCCAATTACACTGCCTTGTTGCTCCTTGCATGAGCCTAGCTGGCTGCCTTCACGGCCAGGATAATCCCTGGTCCAGTCTGTTCTATTGGTTCTCACCTGAGCTCAGCCTCCCCACCCCCCACTTCCTTCTCCCCAGGCCAATCAGGGCTGTCCAGCTGTGTTCCAGACCCAGCTGAGCCAAGCTAAGCTTGCTCTTCCCACTGTACTTGTCCCCTTTTTACCTTACCAGGTCCAACCTCAGTCACTGTGCCCTTGATCCCACCACTCCCTCCCTACTAGAGAAGGGGTTTTGTGTTTGGGGCTCACTGATGAACTCCACAGCACAGAATGATGCTCAACAAGAACTCAATGAATATTTTGAACACATTCCCCCCCCCCCCATTTTCCTTTACAAAGGAAAAGGCTGTCAGAACCTCCCAGACATGGTGTACCCATCTGTTTACTTGCTTTTCTGTTACTGTGATAAGCATCAAGGGCACCAGCACCCTGAGAGGGAAAGGGGTTTATTTTATCACTTCCAAGTCACACAATCCATCACGAGGGAAGTCAAGGCAGGAACTGAAGCAGAAACCACAGAGGAATGCATCACGATGGCAACTCTGGCTTGCTCAGCCAGCTTTCTTATATATTCTAGACCCACCTACCTAGGGATGGTACCACCCACAGTGGGCTAGACCCTTCTACTTCAGTCGTTAACCAAGACAATCTCTCAGACATGCCCACAGTTCAAAGCAGTTGCTCAATTAAGTTTTCCTCTTCTCAAGTGACTTTGGATCGTGTCAGGTTGACAGTAAAAACTAACTAGGAAAAAACTATATTTAATTCCTTCCAACAATATCATCAAGTTTCTTTTGTTGTTGTTGTTGGTTTTTTTTTTCTTATGTTTGTTTGTTTTTCAAGATAGGCTTTCTCTATGTGTATTCCTAGATGTCCTGAACTTGATTTGTAGATTAGGCTGGCCTTGAACTCACAGAAATCTGCCTTCCTCTGCTTCCCAGAGTGCTGAGATTAAAAGCATGTGCCACCACACCTAGCTTTATCACATTTCTTATTAGAAGCCCTGCATGTCTTTCTCAAATTTATTCCTAGGTACACGATACATGCATTTAGTTTTGAATCCATTATTACAATGTGTTTTAAGGTTTACAGAAAAATTGAGCAAAATATGGTTTCCACACACAACTTCAGTTCTCACCAGTTCCCCTATTACTAAATTCTTGCCCTGGGAAGATAGATTTGTTAATTCATGGATGAGCCAATATCAGCATATTATTAGCCGAAGTTCCTAGTTACCATTGGAGACCACTCTTTGTAGGACTGAACACATTTGTGGCTTTTGATGGCCATGTTGGCATGGCATTCACATTACAGTATAACACAGAGCAGCCTCATGCTCTAAAAGTATCCCATCCATACTCACCAGCTCACTTCCTCCCCCTTCCCCCCCCTCCCCCCGGGCACCGCTCTCTTTCCTGCCTCCATCATCTTGACTTTTCCATCATGCCATGCCATGATGGAATCATGCAATCACACAGTATACCATAAGTTCAGGGACACAACATGTGTGATTGTGGTCTAATGGATGCCACTGGCCACAGCACTGTGTGAAAGGGCTGTCCTCCTTCACTGTATGAGAGTCCCTTCCACATCCCTGCACACATTTAGCTTGGTGCCTCCTGATCTAGTGGGACAGTCAGGGGCCTTCTCTTCTAGGCGAGAGCTGGTATCAACTCACTTGCTTTTCCCAACAAGTAAAGGATGTAAGACACCTCCACTGAGCTTTCTTCCCATCCATTTAAACACATGCCCTTTGTTCATGTCTACCCCCCCCGCCCCCATTTTAAGTTGGGCTGTCCTCATACTGGATTATAAGAGCTCTTTGTATATTTCAGGGCTAACTACTTTTTTATACATGCTTTATAATTTTTTTTTTACTCCGAGTCTGTGGTTTACTTTTCATTTTCTTACATGTCTTTTGATAAGCAAAAGTTGGCAACACTCCCCCAGTTTGTATGAGTTTTATTTTCCTTGTCTGGATGCATTGTCTAATGCTTTGCTTGCTCCAGAGTGCTCAGGACAACTACAGAATACACTTGGGGTTTTGAGCATTTGCTGTTAGGTGGGAGGTATTTCACAGCGCCTTTCTCAAATTAAGGAGATTCTATTTGCATTTTTTTTCTCTTTGGAATTCTGTATTACAACATTTTTCTTTATTCACATTATTTATTTATATTGTGAATTGCACTGATCTTTCTCCTTCATTCCCTCAATTCTGTAAAATTCATAGATCAAAAAAAATTTTTTTTATTAGAGACAGGGTTTCTCTGTGGAGCCTTGGCTGCCCCCGGCTCACTTTGGAGACAGGTTGGCCTTGAACTCACAGAGGCCTACCTGCCTCTGCTTCCCTGAGTGCTGGCATCACAGGTGTGCACCACTGCCCGGCCTGTAGATCAGATATTTTCAAATATTTTCCAAATATTTAATCAGTCAACTTGTGGTTAAAAACATGCTGTACTTCTGCATACTACTACATTTAATTGGCTAATATTTGGATATGATTTCATCTCTTTACCTCTTCCATCTTCTTTTTCTACACCACTCTGGCTTGTCTTGAACTCAGAGATCTGCCTGCCGCTGCCTCCTGAGTGCTGGGGTTAAAGGTGTGCACTACCATGCCTGGCTCTTAAAACATGTTATCTATTTACTGACTTACTTATTTTTATTTATGAGTATGGGTGGTTTGCCTGCAAGTATGACTGTGTACCATGTTCATGCAGTGCCTACAATAGGCCAGAAGAGGGCATCAGATCATCCGGAACTGGAGTTGTGAGCTACCCCGTGGGTGTTTGGAACAGAACCCTAGTCTTGTGGAAGAAGAGCCAATGCCCACAGCTACTGATCTCTCCAGCCCCATTTTTCTTCGTTTTAAGAGCCTGTGTGGGTGGAAGTGTGAAGTGACTCCCTTGTTCTCACTGAGTGAGCATTTTTTTCCCCGTGCTGTATAAACCATCGGACTCTCTTTGAAGTTTGGACTTGCCACCAATACATCATCCTTTGGACTTTTCCCCTCTTCCAACTTTCACGTGTGTGTTGTGTGTATGTGTGTGTGTGTGCATGCACGTGGAGGCCCAACATTGCTATTGGGAGTCATCCTTAATTGCTCCTCCTTATTCACTGAGGCAGGACCTGTCAATCAAACCCAGAGCTCATCCGTGTGGCCAGTCTTACTAGTTAGCTTGCTCTCCCCTTTCTGAGGCTGGAACGACAGCGGGGCTGCCACTCACACGAGGCATCCGTGTGGCTTTGGTCCTCTCGTGGTCAGGGCAAGCATTTTAACCAGTAGGCATCTCCCCTGCCCCTACCCTCTTCTCTTTTGAGGTCATGAATAACGTTGTGGTGTGGCTTCCTCTGGCTTTGCATGACAGTCACTTTCTTAGTATGTGTGAGAAGGGAACCTCAGCACATCTTTGGCAGTGGCTGGCTAGTCTTTCATTGTTTTTGCCACGGTCCACTAGGACGGCACCGCTGGCTTCCTCACTTCTCATTTACTTGTGGCCCGTGCACCTCATTGGAACCATTCCTCTATTGTTTCTTATTGTGTGCAAAATCCTGGGCTTCATTATCACGTTTTACCCGTGTATGATTGCGCTTTGCTCAGCGTCTCGCCACACTTCCCCCACTCAGTTGCCTCTCACCCCAAATGCTCCTTCCTCTGTTCCAGGTATGTGCGTAGATCCTGACTCCTCGTGTAAGAGGGAATATGGGCGACTTTGCCTATCTAGCCCTCGAATTAATCTTTCCTTCCCCTCCCCACTCCCTTTCCACCTCATCCTCTCCTTTGGAGTTCCTCCCAACTCCCATGTCATGTATACACATATGGTTTTTAAAATCTAGACCCCGATAAGAGAAAACATATAGTCTCTGCCTCTCTGAGTCTCATTTCACTCACACAATTATTTATCTGTTTGTTTTTTGAGACAGGGTTTCTCTAAGTAGCCCTGGCTGTCCTGGAACTTGCTCTGTAGACCAGGCTGGCCTCAAACTCACAGAGGTCCGCCTGCCTCTGCCTCCTGAGTGCTGGGATTAAAGGCCCGTGCCACCACCACTAGGCTTACTCGATGATTTTTAGTTCCATATATTTGCTAACAATAGCAAGATTCCGCTTCTCTAAATAAAGCTCCGGTGCCTGTATGCCCCACATTTCTTTATCCACTCACACGCTGGTAGGCCTCTACGAGGGGAAGAGTCCGTATCTTGGCTGCCACAAACAGTGCCAAAATAAACATCACTGTCCAAGCATCCCTGAGGCACATTGCCTGAGAGCCCTTCAGGTATACAGCTGGTCCATGTGGTAGCTCTGTTCTTAGCTTTGGATACACCTCCACACTGGTTCCCTCAATGGCTTCACCAGTCTACATTTCCACCAACACTGTATGACTTGCCCTTTTCTTACAGCCTCACCAGTACTTAATGTTGTTTGTTTTCTTCCTGAAGCCACTCCAACTGGGATGAAACGGAAACTCAGTGCAGTTCGGCTTTACATTTCCCTGACGGGCTAAGAAGGGTGGACAGGTTTTGTGCATCTATGCCCAGCTCCTCCTCTTTCAGGTTTCCGGTTTTATAAAGCACACCAGGCGGTTTTACCCCTGGGATGTGAGGAGACCATATGGCTGCACATTTGCTGTCTCTGCACACAGATCCAACCACAGAGTGACTTTGAAGCCAGCCGGGAGCCACAAGCATGACCACACTATCGCATCTCTCCATCTTCTCTCTTCAGGGGCCAGGAGCTATGACACCCACACAGCACCCCTGCCTCCGTGCGCCATGCTTTCTCCACTCATCCACACCCTAAGCAGGTGGGGTGCTAGCTTTCCCCTCACACCAGCCTCATGCAGGGAAGGGGCAGCTGCCATCCTGGGCCATCATGGCAACCCTGCCCTGTGCAAGGCCACTGTGACCTGCTCTGCGTCAGTTTCTGACCCACAGTTTCTCACCCCTGCCAGGTCCACACTTAAGGATAAAGAGCCAAGTAGCCTCAAAGTTCCACACTCCCCCCCCCCCGGAGTGAGGACCAGCTGCCAGTAACACACTGTGGGCTTGAAGGCAGGAGTCGTGAGTGGCCATGGAATCATGGCTCCAGAGTTGTCTGTGACCTGAGCCCAGACCTTCTCATCTTGTTCTCTCACATGGCAAAGGGTTCTGTGGTGAGCTTGGCGGGTGTGTGTGTGCTGTGATCAGTTGATCTGTGTTCCTTACCCAAGTGTTCGATTTCAACTCACCATATCTCAAAGATGGATGTTATTTGCAAATGAGTCACCAACAATAAGGTTAAAGTGAGTTCGCAGTGGTGTAGACTAGGCCTAAGGCAAAGGGACAGACACCTCCATCAAAGAGGGAAAACACAGGTCCAGGGAGATGACTTGGCAGGTGGGCATGCTAGCTGTGCAAACCTGAAGGCTGGAGTGCAATCCCTTGGAGCTCACATAAAAAGCAGGACGCAATGGGGCATGTCACTAATGCCAGTGCTCCTAAGTGAAGGAGGCAGAGATCGGAGGATCCCGGGTAGCTTTCAGGCCAGCTAGTTTGGGGGTATGCACTGTAGAGGCACTAACAAGGGAGAATGTGTCTCCACAAACTGGAAGGCCAGAACAGATGTTCCAAAAGTTGTCCTGTGACTTCCACATGTACACCCTTACACACATGAAAGTGCACACACGCATGCAAACACACACACACACACTTACACCAAAGTGGCAAGATTAAAGCAGAAATGTGACCATAGACAGACATGAGAGAGGGCCACATGCTGGCAGGCTATAGCTGTCATAGACACTAAAGCAGTGGTACCCAGCCTTCCTGGTACTGCAACCCTTTAATACAAGTTCCTCATGTGATGATGACCCCACCACCATTAAAATATTTTTGTTGCTATTTCTTAACTGTAAGTTTGCTACTGTTATGAATTGTAGTGTAAATATCAGACAGGTGACCTCTGTGAAAGGGCCTGTCCACCCAAAAGGGGGACACAAGCCACGGGTTGAGAACCACTGCACGAGAGGGAGGAAGGGATGGGCTCTGCCCAGAACTTTTACAGGCGTGCAGCTCTGTCTGCTGATACAGACTTCTGCCTCAGAGCCCACAGATCATGGCATTAAGCTCCAGCGCCTTAGGAGACTCCTACAGGGACCAATTTGGAAGGCCATCCTGAGACCTAGGTTGGGACCAAAGAGCTCACTTGACCTCTCACAAGCGGAGAACTCTAACTTCTGCTGGCTAGCATCAGAGATGCTGCAGAAGGCAGCTGAGGGGATGGCAGAGGGGCACCGGGAAGAGGCAATGTGAGAGAGCGAAGTGAGAGGGGTTTTGTGTAAAAAACAGAGAGACCACTTGGAACAGATCAAACCTTAGCTGATATCTAGCAAGAGATTAGGGATCTGGTAGGTTTCTCAAACCCCAAAGAACCATCGACTGAGGACAGAGGGACTTCACTGTCTATAAATGACACGCAGTAATTTTAACAGTCTGATTTTAAAGAAAAACTAAAGCCCTTAGACACATCTTGCTGCCTTGGTTCCCATGCAGTGGGAAGGCAGCTGGGGTACCCTGTTCAGACGTTCTGCTCCCATCTGATCTAAAGGGCTTATGGCCTTCAGATACAATGCAGATGACCCAAACCTATCCCCAAACCTTCCAGGCAAATCAAGGAGTGGCTTGGGCTCACATTCATGCTGTTTCTTCTAGCAAACAAGCCTGGATGAGAGGCTTATAAT
This sequence comes from Pachyuromys duprasi, assembly GCA_028658305.1. NCBI lineage: Eukaryota > Metazoa > Chordata > Mammalia > Rodentia > Muridae > Pachyuromys > Pachyuromys duprasi. Next base: position 16,060,408 of record CM053752.1, read on the forward strand.
TGTCTAGGGGACAATTTACCTCATGCAGGCCAATCAAGCTGAACGGTGCTGAACCCACTGTATCCCAAAGCCTGCTCTTACCCTCCCGGGCTCCATCTCAGGAAGCCACTAACCTGGTGGCTCTCCAGAGGAGAGATGATCACTGCTCCAAGGCTACTGGACCCATAGGAGACAGGAAGTAGACAGGCAGGCATGGAGATTAAATGGGTAATGCTTCCTGAATATCGGTCATTAGATTCCTGATTAGAGTTAATAATCACCTAAGATTAGATCCCGCCAGCGGATGTGGGTCAAGAGGAGTTTAACTCAGCACTTAATGCTTCAAAATCACAATGAAAAGAATTGAAAGTGGGTTCTGCGGGTGCCCGACTCTTTGGCGAGTCTGTTCCTTCAGCACCTTTCCTTTAGTAAAAGGAAATTCCAAATCCCCAGGACAAATGTGTTCCACACTATGCATTGAAGTCACTGTTAAACCCTATGCACGCGTCCCTGGGGGTTGCCAGGTCCTTTCACACCGCCTGCCCCTCCTGGTAGCCTGGGAGAAGGACTACAAAAGGGAAGCAAGGAAGGGAAGGGTGATACCTGGGGTTTCTCACTGCTTGCTCCCCACTCAGGACTTAGTCTGGCCCCCACCTGGATATAATAAATACCTGTTGAATGAATGAGCCCGGGAGCAAAGTGGCTGGCAGACTCCATGAGAAGCAGAGAGTCAAATAGCCTCTGCCGATGTGATAAGCAAAAACCCTGTCTGCAGGGCTGGGGAGAAGCCTTGGGCAGGAGAGTGCCTGCCACCCAGGCATGGGGACTGGAATTCAGATCCCCAGCTCTGGATACACATAAAATCTAGGCCCAGAGGCATGTGTGCAGACCCAGCACTGGAAGGCCTGAGACGGGTGGATTCCTGAAGCTCATTGGTGAGTCAATACGCTCTAGATTCAGAGAGAAACCTTGTCTCAAAAAGTAAGGTAGGGAAGGCTAGACAAATGACTCAGCAGTTAATGTGGGTGTTCCCCAGCACCCACATTAGGCAGCTAGCAACTGCCCATAACTCCAGCTCCAGGGAATCCAATGCCTCTGGCCTCTAGGTATACTTACATATAGAACACACACACACACACACACACACACACACACACTTAAAAACAAGATAAAAGGAGGGCTGGAGATATGGCTCAGTGGTTAAGAGCACTGGCTGCTCTTAAGACTTGGGTTCAAGTCCCAGCACCCACATGGCAGCTCACAACTGCCTGTAACGCCAATTCCAAGGGACTTGACACCTTCACACTAATGCACATAAAATAAAATAAAACACAAAATAAAATCTTTTTAAATAAAAAAGAAGGACAATAGCATGCAATAGTGAAAGATACTCTGGCTTTTGCATGTATGCACACATATACACATGCACACACAGAGATACACACCCCATACACACTTGCATCCAATTTCAGGGAAAATCATGAAGACTTCATGAAGAGATCTCAGCCTTAGAGTGCACCTGCTGCTACTGGGCTGTGAATGGAGTGTGAGTGAGGAGTACAAGTCTCAAAAAAAGTCACTTTCCTCAACTCACATGTGAACAACCATAGCTCCCCCCTGCACGCACACACACACACACACACACACGTTGACAGGAAGGCACCTGACATTCTGTCAGTTCCCATGTCAGAAAGCTCCAGCCAAGGGAGACTCAGGGAGGAGCCTAAGAAGGAAGTCCTCAGCTGAGATCTGAAGGAAAGGGGCTGTGGGACAGGGGCGAACCTGGAGGGTGCATGTCTTTTCATCTGTGGAGAAAGCAAAGAGTAGGAAAATAACTATACGATGCCTGAGCAGAAAAGGTCAGCCCTGGGGAGTCAAACTGCCTTTCTGGCCACCACTGAAACTCATGAGTGTGTGATGTAGGAGCTGATGAGTAGCAGGCAAGAGTTAAAACAAGCAAACACAGAGCTCTTGCAGCCCGCTAAGCAGAACTGTCTATGAAAAGCACTGATATTCATCCCATTGATGGACAAGGACACGGAGGCACAGGCCAGGTGAAAAAGTGCTAAGTGATGGGAGAGGACCCTGAAGCTTGTCCTGCCCCAAGCTTCTCCCAGTCCAGCACTATTGGGGGCCAGTAAGTGAGAATGGGGGTTGGGGGGGAGGATCAAGGAGAGGGAACTGTGCAAGGTGGCTCAGAATACGACACACAGAGCTTGAGAGTCATGACAAGGTCACAGGTGATGCCTGGATATGGAGTTCTGAGACAGATGGCAACATGCAGGGACCTGGCAGGAGGCGGAAGGACAACTGGCTTAGTCCAGGGGACCGTCCTTGAGGACTTTGAGAATCGAGAAGCCCATGTGAACTGGCTCTCTGGTAATTTACCGTCACGTGTCTAAATATGAGGCTCTCAGAATAACTAGGGTGTGGATGTGTTCACCTTATGCTATGACGCACATTTAGCATCTCTTGAGGTCTGGTTTTCAATGACCTCCTTTTCTCATTCTTAAAGAGTCTCTACCAAACCTCCTTTCACATATGGGCAGGCTGCCTTCTGAAATGCCTACTAGGAAATGCCTTCTCCCACCTGGAAAGGCCCCTCTAAATTCACTCATTTCTACAAAGGGTCACAGTTCATTGTCAGGGTTGTACTCTCTTAGTCAGGAAGTCCTGGCTAGAGTCTGCTGGCTCCCCTTTCTCTAAACCTGTGCCTCTATGGCTGTTGAGATTATCAGCTGCCCTTGAGTATGGTTAAACATTCACCGTCATTAGACTTCTGCCCTAGACACTAAAAGCTACCTTTATTAGATTCATCCAAGTAGAGAATAGGGCAGGAGAAAAGCCGATAATGTTTGGTCTCTAGAGTAAAAGAAAGCCGCTCATGTACCACTCTTCCTTCTGAATCCTCCTCAGTTCTCTGCCCGCTATCTATACACAACCCTGGGACCCCGCAAGGAGCCTTTACTGATCCCAGTGGAGGCTTCCTCCCTCACCACTGCCGTCATCTTGGCTGAGAACTGCGACCTTCCTGTTGGTCTCCACAGACCAGCCCAGATTCCCACACCTCACTCCTCTCTCCTGGTCCCACCAGGGCTCTAGGTTCAGTGGCAAGGGTGGGTGCCCTTTGTCCACCATCTGTGATTCACCCTCCCTCTTGCCACTGTCCACCCCATGCTGCCTCCAAATGTTCCCCTTGTCATAATGCCTTCAGGCATCTAAAATCATCTCCGCTTTGGATAAATGCTCCCAACACTGTTATTTCCATTTCATGTTCTCTTTGTTGTTGTTGTTTAGCCCAGGCTATGCTAGACTTGCGGCAATCCCCCTGCCTTAGATTCCCAAGTGCAGATTATAGGCACGTGCCACCACACATGGCTTCACCCCACATTGATCAGCAGCACATGAGCCCTCCTAACTCTGCCCTTCAAAGAGCATCGGCTCGGGGCGCATTTAGACACTCAGATCCTTTTCTTTGCTTTGCGCTTCCATTTAAGCCTCCTTCCTTTCTGTGGCATGCGTACCCACACATCCCTGCACACCTGAACTTTTTTAAAAGTGCCATTCCTCTGTCAGTGGTCCACACTGAACATAGCAGGCCAGGCTTGCTTTTGTGATTTCAGAACAACGGCAATGATAGGATGTCTTTCCTAATGGGGAAACACATTGGGCAAAGAGGCTTTTTTGGAGGAGAGATAAAAAAAGAGGCTTTTTTTTTTTTTCAGGAGGAGGTCACATCCTGAAATATCAAGGACTTCAGACTCCTGCTTATGAAGCAGCAAGCTCCCCCTGCCTGCATCTGGCAACATCTGCAGTACTTTTCAAAAGGTGATGATAATAATACTTGAGCAAAATGTTTCCTTAAGCTGTAAAGTCCAAGGGTACTGCAACCACACACTGACGGGTTGATTTCCATGGTCAATGACTTTCACCTATTCAGACATGACCCCACTGCAGCCAAAGTTCAACATTCTCGAGACAGATATTTTTCCCCCTCTAAAGCATCATTCTTTATGCACAGGAATAGAAAGTGAGTGGATGGTGAATAAGGCCCTGCCCTAGCTATCAACGTATGCCACGAAGCAGGCCAATTTGTGACTGGCGACTGCAATACATCAGAGTGGCTTGTGAATTCAGACAGAGGAAAGCAGGGCCCTTGTGTTGGCAAATCATTAGGTATCATTTTGTCTAATCAGAAAATATAGCTAAAACCTCTTCCAATAAACACTGCCTGCATTTAGCATGGAGGGAACAGGAAAACGCCTGCTTTCGGGCCGCTAAGATGTGTTTGCTCACATAAAGCTGGCTGCTGATATCTTGGTGTGTTTCCGAATTGGGCACATCTACCCGTTCGCCTCTAATTACCAGGTCCCCCGCCCCCTGTGCCCCGTGGTGGTTGCTTGTCACCTCAGTGTAGTTATCACATAACCACAGACTTGTTCAGTTACAAATGGCTGTGGAGAGCCCAGGCCCCACCCCCACTCTTGACCCGACCCTAATCTTGATTTGTTCACAAGTTTCAATGACCTCTGGGAAAATGAACCTTTCTGTGTTCTACCCCTGACTCAGGGTCCAGAGTGATGCTTTTTCAAAGGCTCCCTTGTGTTCTCCAAATGGAGAGTGTCAAGTAAGAGGATCCAATTAGAATACTCACTCCTCTTTTATTTCCAAATCTCTTAAAATCCAGCAGAATAAATGAAGTCTCGTTGTTGCTACCTTCTGGGGCATTTAATTTCTCCAATTTAATTTAATTTCACCCAAGAACATGTAACCCATGCAAGACCCTTAGCCCATTAAATGGGATACTTTGGGATTTGGGAGATGGCTTGGTGGTTAGAGCACTGGCTGCTCTTCCAGAGGACCTGAGTTCTATTCCCAGCACCCACATGGCAGCTCACAACCATCTGTAACTCTAGTTCAGGAGATCCAATGCCTTCTTCGGGCCTCCATGGGCACCATGTCTATACACGTAGGCAAAACACTCATGCATTAGAAATATTAACACACACACATCCCAACTCATGAAGCTTTGACCACATTTCTTTTTCAGTCGGGTGTTTGACATTTAAATCCATGGTCAAGTTTGTTTTTTTTTAAAGTCTACTTCATCTAGTGATAACTACAAACCTACTGTTTTGACTGCAACCACCATAACTTATTCCCACTGCCATAGAAACTATATCCTGATCACGAAGGGAGCTGCCAACTGCAAAGAGGTGCCCAACAGTGAAGACGAGGGTACAGCACGTGCCCACTCAGAGATGCCTGCCCTTCCACATAAGTGCTCCACTCAGGAGGGCACAGGGCAGTGAGTTCTTGCTAATCTCAGGGCTGCCAATCATGTACATATTCAATGAGATTCCACAAGTTCCTATGAAATCTATGGTGCTAGCAGATCAACAGTGAACAGATCTCAACCCTCCATCCCCAACCCCTAACTCTCACCCGACTCCTCTCAGTGATCTAGACCCAGCGAGAGAGGTAGATTCTCTAGGACCCATGGTGCCAGACACTTTCAGAGGTTGCCCTTTAGTAGGTGTCTTAGTTAGGGTTTCTATTGCTGCTGCAAAACACCATGACCAGAAAGCAAGTTGGGAAAGGGTTTATTTGGCTTATGCTTCTACATTGCTGTTCATCATTGAAGGAAGTCAGGACAGGGACTCAAATAGTGCAGGATCCTGGAGGCATGAGTTGATGCAGAGGCCATGGAGGGGTGCTGCTTACTAGCTTGTTCCTCATGGCTTGCTCAGCCTGCTTCTTATAGAACCCAGAGCCACCGGCCCAAAGATGGCACCACCCACCATGGGCTGAGCCCTCCCCCATGGGTCACTAATTGAGAAAAGGCCTTACAGCTGGACCTCATGGAGACATTTCCTCAACTGAGGCTCCTTCCTCTCTGATGACTCTAGTTTGTGTCAAGTTGACACAAAAAATCAGCCAGCACACTACGTTCCCCCAGTAGTCTAATGGACATTCCACTGTCATATCATCTACATATGCGACGGGTGACACTCAAAGCTTTCCCAGGAAACACATGGCCCACCCACCATAGATTGGACACCCCTGGGGATGAATTGGAGTGAGGACACATGGCAAGACTTGCCTGTCACCACCAAGACCTGGGGTCACATTCACATTCTAAGCTTGAAGGGACCGCTTGTGACCACTGTGTTCTTACTGATACAGCCCTCTCCTTAACCTGTTTCAAACTGATGAGAGATTATGGGAGGGTAGTAAGGCAGTCTCTTTCTCAAAGTCTCTGAGAGTTCAAAAAGCTATGGCAGCAGCAATTTGGCTTGGGGTATCTGAGCAACACAGGTGGCCCAGAGCACAAGCTGCCTTGACAGCTACTCGGATGGGCACAGTGTTTTCAGCCACTGCTTCTCAGCTTCACAACCCCTCAAAGGCGGTCTAGGGAGAACTGCATTTTCTGCTGAGAAACAGAAGTTTAGGGAGGTGGACATAAGACTGTGGCTTAGCAGGGTGGCAGCAGAGAAGCAGAGACCCAAATGGCAGAAAGAATGACATCACACCTTCTCTGCTGTATCCAGGTGCTTTTCCAACGCAAACTTTCCAGTGCCCATTCCTTCATCCTGTGGAGACCCCAAACCAGCTCAGCTCAACTAGGAAGACTTTGCCCAGGAGCAAAGGCTTCACTGTGTAAAGTGCACACCCTCTTGCAGGACACCAAAGTCACCACCTCTTGATGCTCAGCCATTGAGAGAGGCAGAGGCAAAGCACACGCACACACACACCTTCAAAGAGTCCATACAACAGTGCGGAAAGCCACATGCACGGCATTCCTCTCCACGGGAAGGGGGATGCTCCTGTGTGACAGGAACGTTCTCAAGGGGGAAGCAAGCTCTGCTAACAGCCTAGCGCTTCTCTCAGGAAGCTCCTACTGAAAGCCCAACTTGGGTCCGTACCTTAGCATAGCACGTGCTGTGAACTTGCAGCCCTAGGCTTGATGTTCAACAGCCAAACCAAAACAGGAACCTCACAAAACCCCTCCTCCCACCAAGTCGGAGATTTAAATTCTGTGCCTAATTTTCTGTAAGCACATGGCCCTAGAAGATCTAGCTCATTCTGTGCATTAAAAAGGCTAAAGCCACAGACATAGTAAATGTTTGTTCAGTACAAAGAAATTATAGCATTTTCTTTTCTACTTATTTATTTATTTGTTTGTTTTTTTCTGTTTACTTATTTAAGAGGATCTCTCTATGCAGCCCCAGTTGGCCTGGAACTCACTATGTAGACCAAGCTCTGGAACTCACAGAGATCTGCTTGTCAACACCTCCGTTGTGCTGAGATTACAGGCATGCGACAGCACATCCAGTGAAACTATGTTTAAAACAGTGCCTATCAAGCTTCCAAAATAAAAAATAAAAACAGAGACACCCCCCCCCATTCCACCACCAAAAGCAGACATTCAACACACCTTAGCCTCAATGCCACAAAGTCAGGACAAACACCTGCTGCCTAGAACACCACCACCCCACACTGAGGCTGCATGGGCAAACAGGGGAAAGGAAATCCATTGTAGTTAAAATGTATCTACAACAAGCAAAAAACAAAAAAAGACATTTCAGTGTATGTTTTAGTAAAATCTTCTTTAACAATGTTATAAAAACACAAATAATCATAACATTAAAAGGTGGGACACAGGGGCCCCTAGTCGCAAATGGCTAAGACGTCCACTTTCACTACATTTCAGTTTCTTCATCTTTTAATCATCATGAGAATGTTATAATTTTCTCTTTTTTTGTTTGCTTTGTTGTTATTGTTTGTTTTGTTTATTAAGAGCAGCTCACTGGCAGGCCTAAAACTCTGTGTATAGACCAGGCTGGCCTTGAACTCAGAGAACCTCCTGCCTCTACCTCCTGAGTGCAGGGATTAAAGGAATGTCACCATGCCTAGCTCTTTATCTGTTTTTGAGACAAGGTTCCATGTAGCCTGGACTAGCCTCAAACTTGCCAGATGCTTTTGATTCTCCTGCCTCTGTCTCCCCAGCGCTGGGATCACAGCACACCTGGTCTGTGAGGTGCTCGACGTCGAACCAAGGCCCTGTGCATGCTAAGCAAGGACTCCCCCAACTGAGCTACAGCCCTAGCTTCAAGTTTTCTCTCTCTCTTCTCTCTCTCTCTTTCTCTCAATTTTTTGAGACAGGGTTTCTCTGTGTAGCCCTGGCTATCCTGGAACTCACTCTGCAGACCAGGCTGGCCTCAAACTCAAGTGATCTACTTGCCTCAGCTTCCTGAGTGCTAAGATTAAAGGCATACACCACCACCACCCAGTTTCTTATATTCTGGCATGAAAATCAGTTTCATGAGCAAGCCCATGAATGACCTGTTCATGAATGGCACAACAGTCCCCTGGCAGCTACAGTAAGCATGACTCAAACGAGTGAATAATATACTGACATATGTCTGTATATACATTGGCTAACTACTGTATCTCAACCTGGTGAGCTATTATACAGACACTTTAAATGAAGCAAAAAATACATTTTATTCACATGAAAATATTTTTCTCAACCTAATAGTTAATAAAACAAATTAGAAGCATGTTTTCTCTTCTCTCATTCTCTTTCTAACACACACACAATTTTTAGACCTCTGTTTATAGGCTTGCCAAACATAAGTCAAAAAGAACTACTTCAGCTTTCAATACTTGGGAGGCTGAGGTGAGAATATAAAGAATGCAAGGCTAGCCTCTGCTACATAGCCAGCTCCAGGCTAGCATGGGCTACTTAGCAAGATCCTGCCCTGTTAACAAACTCTAGGAGTCCAGTGTGTATCAACACATGTTTAAGATGTTGGAAAAGAAACACTTTGTTTTATACTGTCAATCCATTTGTCACCAGGCCCACTGTCTCTGGAATTTTATATGGTCACTAAGTAATGTTTATCTGGCTGTTTCTTGGGGTCATCCCTGCCCTGGCTGATGATGTAACTCACCCAACACTTAGTTAAATTGATGTGAAAACAGCTAAAAGACAGAGGCCAGTCTTATTAGTCAGTTTATATCACCATTTCTAAAGCAATGCCACCTCTTTTTAAATTACACCAGAGCAGCCTGCCATAAGGAAATGAAGTTCCCAGGGAACACACTCGATCTCTCAAAGCTGAAACGTGGATCCATTCATTTACCCGGCTTTCCAAGCTCTGAAAATGTATTTCACCACAAAATAATCGCTACTCCAGCCCCATTGCTGGTCTGAAGTGCAACCAAAGAGAGCATTTACAGTTTTCCAGCCTGGAAGCAGTCCACCAACCCTCTTTACCTGGGGCTTCCTGAGAGGCTTGTTCCTGAACTTGACCAGCCACAAGTTGTCAGTTCACTGGAAACCCGGGGGGGCCTTGAACTTCAGTCTTGGCTGTAGAATGTTAAGAAAGGAACCGGTTACAATATGTTCTCTGGATCGCCCCCAGCTCTCCACCACCTTGGGAAAGTCACTGTGACCCTGCCCACAGTGTCCCAGGGTCGCCCAAGAAAGTTCTTGTGCTCCTCCCTCAAGAGGAGCTAGGAGAAGGAGGGGCCTTTCTGGCTTCCTTTAGGAGAAGGGAGTGGGGTAGGGTTGGGGGTAGGTGAGCAGCCCCGAGTCTCAGAGCGCACCTCAAAGACATTATATACCACCATAATTTTTTTTAAAGAATCTTAACTTTCTCGCCATAAAAAAAAAAGTTTGGGAAAAGGAGGGGTACAGTTGTTTCGGGCTAGTTGGAGTGAGCATTGGGGCAGAGTCACCCTCCTGACTAGCACACTGGCACTCTGGCTCCCTTCATCCATATCAGGCCAGCAGGGCAGCCAGGGGCACAGAGGAGACTTTAGGCTGGCCCTATACAGGCAGGACCCACTGTGGCACTGGTCTTTGGAGGGCAGAGACATAAGGTAGCTTCGGCAGAGTCTCTACTCTACTGCTGGGGCCTGCCCCACATCTACCCCACGAGGGTCAGGCACAGTGTGGAAACTGGTGCTCAAAGAGGGTCGCTGCTGCTGACACGAACCCCGGGCAGCAGTAGCCTTGCTCAGTGACCCCAGGATCAGTCTGTCGGGGCCTCAGGTTTCCTCACCTCTAAGATCTCTGAGGGTCTCAGGAAACGCCCCCCGGCGAGTGACGCCCTAAGGCACCACGCCTGGGAAGGGCGCACCCAGATGTCCCCACCCGTGGGCCCTCCCCTCAAGGGGACAACCAGAAGACCCAGCGTCGCTCCAGTTCCAGGACTCCGCGAAGCCCCCAGTCCCACCACCAGCTGCGAACACGAGGGCTCGGAGCCAGCGCCTGGCGCTCTCGGGGACCCGAAGTAGCGGACAGTCCCGCGGGCCCCGAAAGTCGCAGGCGTTCTCAGAGTGTGCCCTAGCCGGTGCCTGTGGGTCTCCAGACCCGCGCCCCTGGTCCGCGCGCATGCGCCACGGAGTCCCTCCCCTCCCCGTCCACCCACCTCACTGTCCCGGGACAGGGGACGCCTGGCTCCCGCCCCCGCGCGTGCCCTCCGCTGCCGGGCACCTGAGGCTGTGCTCCGCCTGGGGGTTCGCGGGGCCGGCGCGCCCGGGGAGGCGGTGCCAGCCGGGGCGCTAGCGGCTGCCTCCGCCCCCGTCACCCCTTTCGTGGGGCCGCGGCGTTCCGGGCCCCGGCCCGGCACCGCCCCCGTGCGCCCGTGCCAGCCGCGCCCCCACGACACGCACCGCCCCTCGGACGTCCCCTGCGGGGTCCCGGGGAGAGGTGACCGCCCCGGAAACCCCGCCCCCTAGGCCCAGGCTGTGGCTCAGGACGAGGCACACCCCCCGGACGGCAGCGTCTGATTGGCTGCTGCGGGGTGAGGGCGGGGTCGAAGAGGCCCGGGGCAGCTCTCCTTGGTGCCCATTTAGTGCCTGGGGGCTGGGGCATCCGTTGGTAAACTGAGGCTGGCTAGGTGAAGGGACTGTCAAGGTCATCCGACGGGCGAGAACAGCCCTGCGGGAAGCGTGCACCCCGGCGCGCGCTCGCTCCTGCTCCCAGCCGTGCGCACCAGCCGGGACTGAAGTTCAAGGCTGCGGGTCGCGTAGAGCTTCCCGCCCGGTGCCCTCGGAAAGCTGGTCTAGACCGCCGAGCGCGCTCCGGGAGTCCTGGGAGTTCGTGGGGTGGCGGGCTGGAGGGATCTGACCTTCAGAGCCCCGGGATGCGAAGTGGGAAGTAAAGGAAGAGCGAGCCGGGGCACGCGGCAACAGGTGGCGGAGGTGCCAGGGTGGGTGTGGCGGACGGTGAACGAGGAGGCTGAAGGGCATCGGGGACGGTCGTGGGGAGGCGCTGCTGCCGCTCCGACCCTCCGCCTTCGCCCCGCCCCGCCCCGGGCTGCGGTCCCTCTGAGTACGCTTGAGGGGTTGAGGGGCTGATTGTGCCCAGCTCAGCCAGTGGGGCTGGGCCAGCTTCCAGAGCAGGGGGGAGGCCGCGACCGGGCACAGCCGCTTTGTTTGCGTCGCCCCTGGATCTCCGCTCTTGGAATGCGCACGGCCCCCGGGGTGCCAACGCACCAGGACACCGCTCCTTTGGGAATGAAATGTGTGCTATGCCAGCCCTCCTGTCTGTCCTCAAGCTGCGCCTGCCACTATGCTATTTGTGGCGATGAGCTCCCGGGAGAACCTACTCGGGGAAAGGAAACTTTAAGCATACATTTCCTTCTTATGCTGGCACATTCGGGAACTTCTTTAAAACCCCATCCTTGCTGATTAGCCTCATACCTGTGGCGAACTCTGCCCCACCCTCCAGACACCCACAGAACATTCCCTGCTTGCCTCCTGGCAAGCCCTCCTTTTCTTGCACACCCTGGCCAGGAAATCGCTACTATTTGTATTATGCTTCAAAGCTTGCAAAACTGGCACCCTGACACACACACACACACACTCATGCGCGCGCGCCACTCTGCTATATACAACGGTTTCCTGGATGACCCAAGGGATATTCAGAAACAACACTATTCCCTTGTCTTATCAGTGGCAGCATTGTGCTATGTGGCATCTTTCAAACAGTGAGCAAGGCTGGCTGGAGGTTGCCCACAGTAGCTGCATCCCTGCTAGTGTACCAGCTGGCCGGGGTGGCCCCTGGAAACTGAGTTCTCGGTTACCTGGCACACAGCAGGTCCAAAGCTCGAGAGATCAGAGTCCACACGCAGGGGTGTTGCCTTCCTTTTCAGAGGATTTTGCCGGAAACCCAGTTCTACCGGACATTTGGAATGATCTGGAAAGAATGGTTCGGAATGAGAGGGGTCAGCAGAGTAGCTGCGAACACAGAGAACACAGCCCAGTGACAGTTGGAATTCCGGGAGTTCCCAAGGTTCCAAGAAGAAAAAAACCTGGGTTTTGTTTGTTTGTTTTAAACTGAGTGCCTAGAGGAATCACTTTGTAACAAAGGCTCCATTCCATCCAGCCTCCCTTAGAAATCCTGAATGTCTGTTGCTCAAATGGCCCTCTGTCACTTGCCTCAGAGGATGGTGAATTTTGTTCGGTAGACTGTTTTTAGAGGAGAGAGGTGCAAAAGCTTGTCCTACACCCACCGTGAGAGAAGCCGCCTCAGAGGGTGCAAACCTGGCTCCGGGACACCTCTGCATCCTCACTCTCCGGGGTGTAGAGATGTATAGAACAGAGACGCTGCCTGTGCAGAGCTGAGTAGACACCTGCAACTCTGGGGACTGAGCAATGTCCTTGTGTCCCCTGATTGGCACATTAGTAACCACTGGAAGTTTGGGGGCCTTGTGTCCTAGTTCACCCTGGATGGCTTTTAAGAGTGAAAGACGATGCCACCTGCAAATGTGTTGGGCCACATCTCTAGCTATCCTGGGACATATATGGCCCACCGGTTGCAGGTTAGACACACTTGTCCATGTTCACATTTCTTGGCCAGTTTCAGGCCTGGGAGAAAAAGCCATTCTGGAAAGCCCCTCCTTCGTGCACCCACTGGCCAGAGGTGGATGAAAGGGGTACCTGCAGGGTGCCGCTGCAGCAAGTGTATAGGTAGTGTGGGGGGAGCCTGGTGCAGGAAGCAGGGGAACCCCACTGCCTGCCTTCCCCCCACACTTGGCAATTCTCCCGTGGGTCTGGGGTCCAGGCCCATCTATGTTTACCTGGCAGCTTATGTAAGTCCTTTCCAGGAACCAACCAAGGCCTCTGAGGGTCACTGGCTTGCCCTCTGCTGATCTGCAAAGCCTCCTATCATGTGTCATCTGACAGGACAGTGGCCTCTGATCTCCTGGAAGCGTGCCTTCCATCAGGTGGTGGAAGTCCACCAGGGCAGGAGAAGTCGGTATTTGCTGATGGAAAATAGGAAGCTGCTGATGGCCGGAGGTGGACTTCAGTGAAGCCCTGTTGTTCCCTTGGATGTCACCCTAGGACTGGCACTCACCATCTGGGAGAAGAAATATGTTCGCCTTAGACACGAGACTCACAGTAGCCCTGGAAGGCGGCTCCACCTACCTCTTCACAGATGAGGAAATCGAGGGCAGAAGCCACCTGGAGGGAGTAGGGGTGCTCTTGGACCTCATATCCACGCAGCGATCTGTACTTATCTGGTACAGAGGCCAACTGCTGGCTTGACACCTCAGGCTCTGGCAGACGTAGGAGCCTGGTGCTCTGGACAGACCTGTCCCCAAGACTCTTGGGGTTGGCATCAGACAATTCAAAAGCCATGGCAAGAAGGAGAGACAGGCACAAGGAAGGAGAGCGTGGAAGTGATATGAGGTGGGCAGAGGTGGATAGGGGCCCCTATCCAGGAAGTTGTAGCTGAGGGGGATGAGGGGGTGGGTCTGGAGGGCTGGCATTTGTCCTGAGGTCTGTGGGAAACCGGCCACGGTCGGTCTTATGCCGGGCTGCAATCCTTCCAGAGCAACACACGAGAGCTATGTTAACCAAGCATTGGCCGTGGGTAACATTATAAACTCACTGGAAGTCTGTGGGATCCAGAACCTTCTGCCTGGAAACTGCTGCTTCACACACACTCTAGCCCTTTTGATAATTAACCCGTCTCCAAACCTAAGTTTACAGGCTACCTTTGCTCACCGTGGGTCAGATGTCTGTCTTTGTCTCGGAAGGTCAAAGCAGAGTTACAATAACTCTGCTCTTTGCCCCTCTCCCCTCCAAGGGCACAGACACACTTCTTGTGGATACATGTAACTGCATCCTCAGTGGGCTATGTCTCGGGGCACTGGGTCATGGGTGCCTTTTATCCAAACCAGAGCACAGGCTTGCAGAGCGACCCACTGTGTACTGCAGGAGTCTCAGCGCAGAGGTGAGATTCAACTCCCAAAGGCTATTTGTTCTAACCTGGACCAGAGCTAGGACCATGAGCTACATGGCTGTGAGTGGGCAAGGGTCAGGAGAGTAGAGATAAGGCACAGTGTGTTAGTCTCAAGTGCATGCCAGGTATGGTAGCTCATGCCATGGACCCTAGCATTTGGAAGGCAGAGGGAGGTAGATTTCTGTGGGTCTGAGGCCAACCTGGTCCACAAGCAAGTTCCAGGACAGCCAGGGCTACATAAAGGAAGAGACCCAGTTTCAAAACAAACAAAAATATGCTTTCTTTGTTTTCGAGAACATGTGGTCAAATTCAACCTGAAAATATTAAATAGGAATTTCACACATTTTAAATAACATTTACTACAGTATGTTCTACTGCAATGTATTATTACAGTTATTCTACTTGATTGTGCCCTCTTATTGTGCCTGCTATAAAAATTAAACTTTATTCTGGATCGGAACAAATACGAAAAGCCCAGTTTCTCTGGGTTCTGGTATTGAGTTGCAGCATCGACAGGGTGCTTGGAAGTACACATTACTGTCTCAGCCCCCTTGGTGCTGCTCTGCCCATTAGTTTAGTTTTGGTCTTGCTCTACTCATTTGTCACTCTGTAACTTTGGCATTGGGCTTGACTCCCACAGGAGCCCTCCCATTTAGCAAGTAAAGCTGTTGTGTTTTCCCTGGGGTCCTGAGGGTGGTACCTGTATGATCCCCCTAAAAGGATCGTCACATTCTTAATGTGGTGACCACTAGCCTGAGGGCTGTACCAAGAGGTACCTCCTCAAGGACGCGTCTTGAAATCCAGCTCACGGCTGAAGCTGCCCTCTCTTCAGGCCCCTTTGTCATGTCCCATGCTGACAGCTCACCTCCCCGCTGTCTGGCAGTTTCTCCTGCATGCACTATGGCCACATGCCTCCTCGCACTGCCCTCCCTTCCACTTCTTGCCTTTCACACAAGAGTGTCCTCTGTCCAGAGCAGCCTGCAAGCTCCAGGCTCCATGGCACTCTGTGGGGTTGAAGGCCCTGCAGCACATCGCTCAGGAAGGCTGCCTTTGTAGATAAGACCAGCTGGGCGGCCCTACGTTTTCCTAGGAATTGGACTGTGTCCCACACCTGGTCCCTAGATGAAGATGGGTCATGTTTAGCAAAGGTTTTGTTTTGCTTTTTAGCTCTTCAGCAAAGTGGAAGGAAAAGACGTGTTGAAGAGTTTCAACCTTTATTTGTTTATTTAAAAAAAATACATGTTTCTTTCCCAAGCATCCTTTATAATCTGTTATTGTTGAAAATACCCCTTTGCTTTGGTTTTGGTTTTGTTTGGTTTTTCAAGACAGGCCTGTTCTGGAACTCGCTCTGTAGACCAGGCTGGTTTTGAACTCAGAGAGCCACCTGCTTCTGCCTCCCAAGTACTGGGATTAAAAGGCATGTACCACTACTGCAGGCTGAAAACACCCTTTCTTAATTAAAATTCCCTAAATAATGTGCTGGGGTTATCAGGAAGGGATAAATTTGTTCTGGCTTGGCGTCACCACCAAGTGCTAGCAAACCCATGATGGGTCTCCAAGTGGGTAAAAGCCCAGGCCCCCTGCTGCTGCCTCCCACCTCTGGCCTGATGGGCTCTATTTACTGGTCCCCTCTAGGTGAGTTGCAAAGGCTTCTTGACATGGTTCTGGACTTTCCATGCCCATCCCTCTCCCCCGGCTTTATTGGCTTTATTTGTGATATTTATTTTTCAAGTCAACACACTGGCTTATGTTGAGACTTGCAGTTCTGCGCAAGGCCTTGATTCTGATCTTGCAGGAGGCCAAGGAGCAGGGTGTGGGCGGTACAGCCTGCAGGGGTTTTGCACACACGGGGCTCTGGCACAAGTCGCTGGACATCCTCCCAGGGCTCAGATTGGAGAGGCATATTTCCCTCTGTCTGGGAGCCTCAGGAGGGTCCTTAGGAGGGGCAGCTAGAAGCAGGGATGGAAGCTTCGTTCCTAATAGTGTGAAAAGCCATCCATTTCTCTGGGAAAAAGCCTGAAGTGGTGAAGGACACGGGGGCCAGCTCCCATGGGAAAAACAAATTTGCTATCAAATTTGTTCTTAGCAAAAGGCGGTTAGCTGGCAGGACAGCCTGGGGACGGAGCCCCATCCTTCCATTTCTGGGCTGGAAGTGCTGGAATGAGCCGAGGTCTCGGTCAAGTATTAGCGCTGCTGAGTTTCACTTTTAAAACAACCCCAAACCTATGTGGCAGTACTAAGTAGGAGCCAAGGGCCAGCTTGATTCCTGGTCTTCCTGCCCAAAACCACAGCGCCGATTGGCAGCAAGCTGGGCTCTGGGTTCTTATCCAGTTGCTGAACCACATCTTGGTACTCCCTCATTATCTTGGCCTACAATGTCCTAGGCTGGTTATGCACTGTCTAGCCTAATTACTGTCCCTGGTACTTGCTTTCCACAGTTCTCTCTGACACTCCCCCCACCACCTTGCCTTGGGAAAAACCTCAGTCTACTGCTTACTGGGTCATTTGCTGGCTTGTATTCCTCCCTCCTCAGAAAGGGAAGAGTCTGCCTTCACTAGCTGTGTGGCCTTGGCACCCGGCAGGCTCCCACAGAAGGCTGAGTTGCGGTTTCTCTTGCTGATGGACAGTGCCGGCCACATGATGTCCAGCTGGAAGCAAGAGCCAGCTCTATAGCCCCACAGTCCAGAGGTACGGCTACAGAATTACCCTGTCAAGACACAGAGAGTCTTGGAATGTAGGTGAAGAGGTTGGGGCTAGGTCTTGCTGGTAATGGAGAGCCAAGAGGGACGACAGGCGGGGACTTCCTGCACAGGGACTTAAAGCCCAGGGACTTCCCCGCCTACTTGTCCTAACATGTCCCAGGCCCAGGAGAAGGAGCAGAGGTCAGTCTTCAGGGATGGGGCATGCAGGGAACAATGGAACTATGCTGCAGAGCTGGCGAGAGCTGAGAGTGGTCTCACCTTAGCCCTAAAAACAGAGGTGTGAGGGACACTGCAGGTTCTCCTGATTGATGCAATAAAGCACTGTCTCGGGAAGAGGGCAAGAAGTTCCTCAATTAACAGAAGCCGGCAGGTCCAAGTGACAGAGGCCAAAGTTCAAGGATAAGTGTGCTGCTCACAGAAGTGTCTTAACTGACTTCGGAGAGTGGACCTCCAAGCTCCCTCACATTTCCCAGATAAGTTTGGGAAACTGCAAGCAAAATTAAAAAGACCAGAACCATGAAAAACAGCCGGTTTGTTCAAAGCATGAAGTTTGCTTCACCCTATGGACAGAAGTGGTTCCTGAGTAGATCTCTCTCCGGTGTGTGTGTGTGTGTGTGTGTGTGTGTGTGTGTGTGTGTGTGTGTGTATTATTGTGGGTAGGGGTGCAAGTGTATGTGTGTAAACCAAAGGACAGCCCTGGGTATGATTCCTCAGGCATCATCATCCACTTTCTCCTGTTGAGACAGGATCTCCCACTGGCCCTAGAACTTATCAAGCAGGCTAGGCTGGCTGGCCGATCAGCTCCAGGGCTCTGCCTGTCTCTATGTCCACAGCACTGGGATTTCAAGTGTGTACTCCTGTGCCTGGCTTTTTTTTTAAAATAAGAGTTGTAGGGCTTGAACTCAATCCCCATGCTTATAAGGCTTCACTGGCTGAAACATCATCACTCCATACTTGCACTTTTCAAATGTGTTTTACATGTAAAGTTTTTATTTGGGGTGGGGGGAGGGGAGGTGCACAGCATAGCACACATGTGGCAAAGAGAAGAAAACGTCAGTCGGTTCTCTCCTTCCACCACGTAGGTTCCAAGGATCAAAGTCAGGTCATTTGACTTGGGAGCAAGCGCCTTTACCCGCCGAGCCGTCTGTCCAGCCCCTTGTTTACACATCACTTATTAAGAGCAAACCTGCTTCTCCCTGTCTGCCATATAGGGTGGAAGGCACAGCGATGAAACAACTGTGTGTAAGAAAGTCAGGATGTACCACACCTCCCTGCCTCTGCTCATTAGTCCCCTGCCTGCAGCCGCCTGCCCCCCACCCCCGAGACTCCCTGCACAGGACAGCCCTCTGCAGGATTTCTTGAGGGAAACTGTCTTAGTTAAGGTTTTACTGCTGTAAAGAGACACTGTGACCGTGGTGACTCTTTGAAAACCTTTCGTTGAGGCTGGCTTACAGTGCAGAGGGTTAGTCCACTGTGGTCATGGCAGGCAGCATGGCAGCCTTCAGGCTGTTGTGGTGCTGGAGAGAGTAGCTGAGGGTTACCATGTCTGGATCTGTAGGCAGCAGAAGAGAGCATGACACTGGGCCAGGCCTGAGCATCTGAAACCTCAGTCTCTCCCCAGTGACATACCTACTCCAACCAGGCCACACCCCCAAAAACACACTCCCTGAGTCTATGGGGGACATTTTCACTCAAATTGTCCCAGAATCTGAGGTGCACAATGTGCTGGGGCTGGTCGTGGTCCCCTCTCTATCACGGTTAAGGTGTGATTTCTGATAGAACCCGGAAGCTGCCGCTCAGTCTGAAGCTCTCGGGTTTGACACTGAGGCTGGCTCCACAGCCCAGGCTGACCTAGAACTCTGGATGATCCTCCTTGCCTCAGCCTCCCAAGCGCTGGGATCATAGGCGCACACCGCTATGCCTGGCTTCTGTCTGGGGGCTCTTCCTCGTGGCACATTGGTTATGTTTTCCTGCCATGTGCCTCCTGGTGCTTCTCCACGCCTTTGAGCCTGTCTTTGCTGGGGCCCCTCGGGACTGAGGGTAGGGGTTCCTTCTGACAACCATTTCTGTTTGGCTTACACATCTACTACCCCAGATCACGTGAAGCCAAATTTATGGCCACCTAGACGTAAGATTCAGGATGCCAAGTCTGCAGGCCACGGGTTTCATGACTGAGTGTCTGTTTTTCCTTTCCTTTTCCTTCCTTTGGAGGCTTTAGGACGTCTTCTCCCTAGGTTGCCAGGGGAAGTTGAGGTGAGAGTCAGGTCATCCTGGGGGAGGGGGGCGGACGCCTACTGAGGGAGGGAGAATCCCTACTCAGGCACCTCCTCCCTTGCTGGCTGTCTGCTCACACACTCCCCAGCCAGTCTAGCTTCTCCAGGCTGGTAGATGCCTCAAAGCAGAGGGTGCTGACATCCTCCCGTTCTTCCTCCCCAGCACAGGGCCGGGGTTCCCTGGGTCCCGCCATCTTTTTTATGCTTTCAGCATGCCTTTGAAGATAATTTTACTCACAGCTGATGCCTCCTCAGAGCAGGAGTTGACGTGAGCAGCCTAGCTAGTGTGCTGATTTTGCACATGCAGCTGGGTCCCTTATCTTACTGGATATAGTGTGTGTGGTGTGTGTGTGGTGTGTGTGTGGTGTATGTGTGTACACATGATACATGGCAACCCTTCTTTTCCCACTTCCCCCTCCATCACCAGGGTTAGCCATAGCCAACATTTGTGTGGGTGTTGGAGTTCCAAATTTGGGTTGTTCCCCATGTTTGTAGTGGGCAGGGTTCTGACTGCATCAGCCCTCAGGCTCTGGAGCATCACTGACTCTACGTGCCAGATAGGAGGTAACTGGAGACGGTACCTGCCTCTGTATAAGTGACTCCTGACTTCGCCGGTACGGGAAAAGGTAGTCACGAGGCAGAGGCTTTTACCATGGTGCCGAAGGATGTCACTAAGCCAGAGGAAAGAGGGTCAAACATCTCAGAGCTAACACTGCCACCCCCTACCCCGCCAGGTGCACAGCCCAGAGAGGCAACCTCATGGTGCCTTCCATCTCTGAGAGGGCCTCCCCTGCCTGCTCCCAGGGGTGGAAATTGAGGCAGAGAGGCTGAAAGGAAGTGTGGGCCTCATCCAGACACATGGGAGCTGCTCATGTGGCCCTGTGCTCCGTCCTGGGCTCTGCGACCTTGGACTGCAGGCAGCCGAGCTGTAAGACGAGAGGCCAGGCTGGCTGATCAGGACTGCCCTCACCGGCCTGGCATCCTGCGTAGTATCTGGAGGTGTGACGGTGACAGGCCCCAGAAGGAGAGTGCCAGGGAGGTGTGTCCTGACTGGGGAAAGGAGGTGACCACGTGGCCTTCCAGACAGAGCCTTGTAAAGACTTACGTTCAGTGTCTCGTGTTCTGTGCTTTGGAAATGCACTTGAGACTAGCCCAGGACCAAAATTAGCCCCAAGCCCATGGCTCTGGGGACTTGACTCCTTTCAGTGAACCCAGCAAGGCCAGAGAGGGCCAGCTGAAGGTCACCACCAAGTCCATCCTGGGGCACAAACAATCTCTGTGCTTCTACTCTGTGAGTGGCTGGCTGCCCCCGTTCCTCTGCGAGCCCTGCTGCTGTCCCATGCGCTTGCTTTGATCTGAACAGCGGCAGATCCTGCTGGGAGCAGGAAGAAAGAAATGCCAGGAGAGCCTCCTCTGGCAAACTGACAAAAAAGCAGATCCAAGGCCTGACTCCAGTGCGTGCTGGGCTCCTCAGTTCCGATAGGGGATGTGCAGAGCTTGGGCTGAGAGACGAGAAGGCCAGAGCTGGACCTCTTTGCCTGGTCACCCTTGCCTCCTTTGGGAGGAAGCCCAACACATTGGCCAGTTAAGACAGACCTGGCAGGACCCGAGGTCCCCAAGAACCCTGTAAACTGAGTGAGCCCTGTGGGTATTTTTTTTTCAGGTCCTTAGAGGGGCTTCAGAAGGGCAGAGGTGACGAAGGGCAAATGTGGAGTCTCCCTCTACCCTGTAGCCCTATCTGCTCATGCCCCACCTATCTGAGTCCATAGGCTGTCAGGCTCTGTTCACACCCCTATGCTGTGGCAGTGTGCAGTCCTGGGCAGAGCCCTGTGAGCCAACACCAGGAATCAGCCCCAGCCGCTTCTCACCTCTCTCCAGTCACCAGACTTGAGTTGTGCTGCTCCTTGCTCACTTTTCCTTATGGAGGGTGCCTCTGCTGCTCACGTCTGCTTTTCCTTTGATGGCTCACATCAGACACCAGCTCCTCCAGGAAGGCCTCCTTGATCTTGCTTCCCTGTGTCTTGCTGTATATGCCACCTCCATTCCTGTGTCTCCCATTGTTGTCGATGTACTGTAATGTCTGGTTCTTAGCTGTCTTTCATACTAGACTAGAAACTCCTTGGGAATTAGGATTTCATCTGAGATTAATGATAAAAAGCTAATAAAATGAGCAAGGTAGTGGTGGCACACGCTTTTAATCTTAGCACTCAGGAGGAAGAGGCAGGTGGATATCTGTGAGTTCAAGGCCAGCCTGTTCTATAGAGTTAATTCCAGGACAGCCAGGGCTACACAGAGAAACCCTGTCTCAATAAAATAGTAACAAGTAGGAGGAGGAGGAGGAGGAGCAGAAGGAGCAGAAGGAGCAGAAGGAGGAGAAGGAGGAGAAGGAGGAGAAGAATTTTTCAGCCTTGTGACTGTGGAATCAGGAAAAAACACCATGGGTGCTAGAATAAGTAGGTGAAAAGTAGCTCTTCTCAAGGACACATAGTAATGAAATGTATTGAGGCAACAATTACAAAAGGAAAACAGTAGCTTTGGAGAACATCTAGGTGACTCCACAGTTCTTCAGGGGTTCCTGGCTTGGGACACATAGTTAAAGACACAAATTCCGGTGGCCCTCCTGCTAGGGAGGAGATAGCTGGGGTCTTATAACCGACATCCTATCAAGTCAGTGGGTTGTGTTCCCTGAAGGTCACCAGTGGCATGGAATAACCACACATGTAGGTACCATTTCAGATGTAAAAGAAAGTACACGTGTACATGTATATGTGAGCATGTAGTCCAGCTTTTATGGGCATGTACAGCCTTATCTGTGAGCTCCTGTCTGAGTGGGTGCATCTGTGTGTACTTGTGTTTTAATATGTGCACACGCTTCAGGTTTTTATTTGCTCTCTAGTAATCAGGAGTGCAGGAGACAGCTGAGAGCAGCAGCTGCCCTGAACTTAGTCCAGTGATCCACTGTCTCTTCACATCCAGGAAGGCCATGAGACCTTGAACTTCACAAAGCCAAGGTCCATAGGGGTAGCTTCTTTGAATGATGCTACAGCAGCCTTGCTGTCCACCTCTTCCCTTGCCTGTTTCCCAATTTCTTCTGCTCCACAGCAAACAGTGTCTTCTGATTGAAGAACATTCCAAGAGGCAGCTGAGATGCTCTTGTAGTTACTTCCTCTTCCAGCCCGTGCCCAGTAAGAGGTCGGGATGCAGTTTGCCCTGGATCTTCTAGTGAAGGCTCCACAGAAATTTGAAGGGCTGTCCATTTTTCCAGCATTTACTTCATTAGAGGAACAAAGATAGAATTGTAAGCACTTCTGGGAAAGGGCCACAAAGAATTTACTCCTTCCTTTTTTGATTTGAGCCTGTGGGGGCTGCCTGGGAATTCAGTCATAGCTTC
Organism: Pachyuromys duprasi; assembly: GCA_028658305.1. Taxonomy (NCBI): domain Eukaryota; kingdom Metazoa; phylum Chordata; class Mammalia; order Rodentia; family Muridae; genus Pachyuromys; species Pachyuromys duprasi. Next base: position 16,083,019 of record CM053752.1, read on the forward strand.
TAGAAGTGGGGCAACCAATATGCAGAACACCCCAGGGTGCTCTAGTTTGTCCTGCATCATTCACACTTGGCCCATGTGTGTGCCTGGAACAATCTTAACCTCTCTGTTCCCTACACCAGGATTTCAAGCCCTCCTCCTCCAGGTTCCACACAGGACAGCCTGGAGCTAGGTTTGTCCTAGGCGCAGGGGAACTCCACCTCTGGCTTACCTATCGTGATGACCCCTCCTCCCAGGTATGAAGCCATCTGCTCCCCAGGAGACAAGGATGGTGATAGACAAGAGCTATGGGACAGGGACAACAGAAGCAGATGCCAAGGACTTCAGATCCAGGGCAGAGCGTGGAGCTAGGCAAGAAGGCCCATGGAGGAGACTTCCACCCTATAGGCCATTCTGGAGATGTTCACAGCATCTACAAAGTCAGAGGTAGCTATGAGAGAGAGAGGGAGAGAATGGAAGGGAGGAAAGGATGGAGAGAGAGAGAATGGAATGAAGGAAGGGAGGGAACGAGAGAGAGAGAGAGAGAGAGAGAGAGAGAGAGAGAGAGAGAGAGCACTGAACAGGGTGTATCCGGGAAGGTGTGTTTTAGACAGTTGAGATGAAGGTCATAAGGGAGGATTCAGAGTCCTGAGGTTGACAGACATGTGGTCCCACATCTCGGGTAGAGAGCACAACTAGACAGGAGGGCAGTGCCTGGCTCAAATCAGATAAGAACGGGATAGAGCCCTATGCTCAGGATTGATAAGAACAAACATCTTTAATCTCCATGCTGTTCCTATGGCATGCACGATAATCTCTGTTCTGAAGAGGTAAATTTGAGGCCAGAAGCCAGTGAGCTCGAATGGGGACTGGACTTTTCCTGCGACCTGGCTAAGATGGGACAGAGACAGGGCAAGGGTAGACAGGGCACAGACAAACAGGGAAACAGAGCAGTCTAGGCTGGGCTGAAGGTCTTGGCCTTGTGCCTTAATGTAACCTCTAGGATCTTTGCCCTGGAAGGAGGACAGAGATCTGAAGTGAAGAGACTAGCAAGGGTCTAACTATGGGAAGGGGAAGAGAGACACAAAGGCAGAAGCCAACCTGGTGCTCAGAGAGGCCCCAGGGACCCTCTTTGGCATTAGGGCTCCTGTGACCTAGACACATGTGACCGTATGGCTTACGGGGCAGGAAGCCTGAGCTGATTGCTAAGTGGGAAGCAAGCCTTCCCAAAGATCAAGCAATCAGACACCTTGGCCAGCTCCCCTAGCTGTACTGTAAGGCCAACGGCACTAGAAAGAGCAAAGACAGGAGGTGCCCACGACATGCTGGCCACTTATCCCCTGAGTCACGGCCACCTTGGAGAGCTGACAATGTCATCAGTGTCATCACAGAATCTGTGAAGCCACAGGCCACCTCTCTGTGATTCCAGATTCCACTAGACTCCCAGCCCGGGGGCTGATGTATGTTGGGACTGGCTTACTTAAGGAGGGGAGGAAAACATAGCCTGTTCATCCCTGTCCTGGGTGCTGCAGAGGAAAGATCCAAGTCTGCCAGCCTTGGTTGCCTGGTGTGACCCTGGCCTGGTCTTTGGACTCTTGAGGCTACGTCACATAGACACTGAGGGAGAAGGCCCTTCCACCTAGTGGTTACCAGGACATCCATGCTTATAACCCCACATTCTCTTGCCATTGCTTACTCCCAGTATCCCCAGACCACCAAGGGGAAATTTAGCCAGTGCTGCAAGGCAGAGGACCAGCACCCAGCACCCAGCACCCAGAACTGGCTAAGCCAGGATAGAGCTGTATAGCCCAGTGTGGCTTTATACTCCTAAGGCTTCCACATGTCAAAAGCCTCCCAGATGTGGCAAACAGATGGCTTGTTGTCATGGCTCTGCCTAGAAGGCAGGGCACACAGGTAATATTAATGGCCATTTCAGCTGAATCTGGCCAGAAGGCATCAAAGAACACTGTATCCCTGCACACAGTTCATAGCTGACCTGATGAACAAAAGGCCGGCCTGAGGACATGCAGTCATACCGCCTGCAGGTCAGGACTGGCAGCGCAAATGTGGGCGCTGGCAATGAGCTGGGAGTCCCCATTAAACAGTGTTCCCTGTCCCTGTACTCAGATCCACCTGTCCACGCTGTCCTGACTCTCATCCCTGGCCTCAGCAGAAGGCTCTATCCTGATCCTCACCCTTGACCTCAGCAGAGAACCCTGACAAATGTTCCCAAGCACCTATGGCTGGACACAGACTTTGGCAAGGCCTGTAAGTGAAGCAGTACTGGACAGAAAGGGTCCTGCAGAGAACTCAGCCGGCACCTGCCTACATCAGGCATAACCACTCCCTGGGCCCATTTCCCTAGACCCTCTCCACTGTTGGTATTGTGTTCACCAACTTACTCCAAGGCCCAGTACCATGCTAGGCCCTGGCCTCAGCCATATTCAAAGGACCACATTAGTGGTGACTCATTGATGCTATGACAGCCTGACCCCTACTAGGGTAACAAAGTTCTTGGTGTGCCCTGGGGACTGGAGACTAGTTCCAGTTCCAGAGGAGGGGGTCTTGGGGCCAAGGTGACGAGCTCTGTTGATCGTCGGCATCCCTGCAGTATTGGCTGCTCACTGCAGCCAGCCCCTCAGAGGCCCATCTTGAGCGGCCCACCGGCCTCACAGCCTCGAGCACTGCTCTTATACATCACATAGCCTGCTCTGGGTGTGAGGGCTCTTGGGAGGCATGACACCTGTATGCAAATGTGTGGCATGGTGCGTCTGCAATGGCCTAACACCAGCCTACCTCAGAAGGGAGGGGAAGGTTCCTCTCAGTCTGTGGCCCTGAATCTCCATAACTGTGTAGCACTGACTGCATCCAGCCTGGCACTGGCCACTGAGAACCTGCGTGTATCCCCTGCCCCACCACAGAAACTTGAGCTTGTCACCAGGGGAGCCAGTGGAGGCTTCAAGGGGAGGTGCTCACGGAGCACAGCTACCCAGGCCCATGGTCAGTTAGCTCCACCTGAGCAGAGGCATAGGGACGGGTAAGAGCACTTCTGAGTGGTCATGGGTGGCCACATGAGATAGCAGGTCATTACCAGAAGGTGACCAGCTACCAGTGCCTGGCTTGAGCCCAGTCCCATCCACACCTAGGTTCCAACAGGGGACAGCCTGACCAAGGCCCTGTTCTCAAGAAGCTGCACAGGATTGTTAGGGAGATGGATGGAAGACAGAGGCCACAGAGAAAGGTTCGCATCACCAGTGAGGGTGTGGTGTGAGGGTGGTGGTGGTGGAAATGGCAGAATCCCACCAAGAAGAGGGACGCAAGTGGAGGGAGGGGTCAGTTAGAGGGCAGTGCAGGGTTTTGGGGAAGAAGGAAAAGCTTGGTGAGCAATAGGAAGGGAGTACCCTGTGGAAGGGTGATCGGGCTAGGTCAGGGAGGCATGGGGTGCTCTAGGGTACTGGACAATGGCATTGGCCAGATTTGACCAAGTCCTGGAGGGGACAGGGGGATGGTAACTCAGCAGGACCCCTCAGAGAGAAGTAGTGACAGACAGTAGCATCACTGCAGCCATGGAAATGAAGGATCATCCCTCCCCCCCCCCACAAAGAACCATGTTGGGGAGTGTCTGCCTAAGGGGAAGGAGGAGTTAGGAGATGAGTGGGGCTTCTGGGCTGGGGTGGGGTGGGGTTGGACCTTACTCACGCAATTGCAGCCCTGACCTGTGCAAGTGTTCAGTGGAAGGACCCCTGGTCTCCATCCCAAAGTTGGCAACAGGACAGTTAGGGAATTCCCATCCAACCTAGCCCAGGTTGGCTGGGGCGGGAGGTGGTCACATCACCTTGCCATCTTCCAGGGACTCAGTATCCTCCTCTGTCTGACAGGAGGAGAGATGGGAAGTGGTGGGAAGTGCTGCAGTGCTCAGGAGGGTAGAAGCTGAGGAAGGCAGGGGACAGACGATTGAAGACAGAGCACGGATGGGGTATGGACAGTGGCTCTGCACAAACCAGGGTCCATTTTCCCTTCCTAACAGAGTGGCTCTATCCATCCCTCTATCCATCCCATGTGTTCCTGTTACCCACCTATACTGAGCAAGGCACAGTGTTCCTGCCTTCACTTAGATCTTTGCTTCTTCTGTTCCCCTCTTCTCCTCCATGAACTCCTAGTCATCCTCCAGAGCCCAGGCTAAGCCCTACCTCACTTATCTGGAATCACTCAGTGTCAGCTCTCTGCTAAGTGGGTGCTGGGGCACAGGAGTAGGAGAGGGAGCATTAAAGAAGAGTTCCAGCCAGACCCTACTGCAGGCACCACACACACACACACACACACACAGACTCACAGCATGGGTGTCTCCTTGGCTCTTGCCCATTCTGTCCTTATGAGTCTCACTGTCCAAACAAGGATCCCCTGAGGCTGTATGGACACATGGCTTGTGGCAACACTGGATCCACTCAGAAGGTGTGAGGAGGGTAGCTCTGGAGCAGATAGGGGCTCTCGTTGCCAGGTTCTGGCCTCCCTGGGTAGGTGGCACCCATGACCTTTCTCCCTCAGGTGGTGGCCAGGGCGTATGGCTGTGGCCTCACCCTGTGGATTACAGACATGGCTCCTGTCTGTGGCTGGCTCCCCTCTGTCCCAGTAACTCACAAGCATCCTGGGTGCCAGGGCTTTGTGGCCATCTGGGTATAAGAGCTGGGGCAGAGAGGAGAGATGGAGTCCAGGAAGGGTCCCTGGAGACGAGAAGTCGTGCGGGGCAGGTGGTGGCAAAGCCAGGGTTTATATAACATGCGGCCACAAGTGCTTTTGAAAGGCTTCTTCCAGGCTGTAGTCCTTGGGAAGGTCTCACCCCCCCTTGCCCTTCCCCACCCATGAGTAGCCCAGTGCTCTCTCCCTTAAGCTGGAAGGGAGTTAATGCTAGGGTGTGAAAACAGATGTTGTATTGTACTGAGTGCTCCCTGACTGGTAGCTTCCAGGGAGTGAGCATTCCAGAACTCCAGAGATTAAACTGGGGCACAAATGAACAGCTAGGAAAGGGAGGACACAGCGCCCTTGGTCTCTCCTACCCCAGATGTCTCCCTGGCATCAGACCTCTTCAGAACAGTGAATTGGTGGCACTGCCTATCACCAAGGCACTTTGGCTGAAGATTTCCTTAGCTACCCAGGGGATCTGGGTATGGTCCCCGTACCCATCTGGTTCCCTCAGTGCTGGGCCAGTAGCTAGCCACCTTTGTCCACACCTACATGGAGAACTCACCCGCTGGCCACAGGCCCCCTCAGTGGACAGCCAGGTTGTGTAAGCTACCGGGGCCTCCTGCCTTTGTCAGGGCTGTCCTTGAATTACCTCCCCTTCCCATCACCGTGTCCCTGTGGTCCAGAGCTCTGGAACCTGCCTCGGAGATCGGTATCCCTGAGGCTCTCATGATGACATATCCAGGGTTGCCCAGTGGTGACCAGTCATGTTAACAGCTACAACTCCCACGATCTGGCTCAACATCAGAGATCACTGAAGGACCCTGTCCTCGGGGAACACTACTATGTGACCTTGAAAGTGATGCTAGTTTCTCTGTCTTGATGTCCTCATCTGGGAAAAGCAGCTGAGAGCCAGCCTCTACCTCTGTGCTGGGGCCACCTGGTTCTGAACCTTCCTAATGCCACGACCCTTTACGTAGTCTCTCATGTTGTGGTGACCCGCAACCATAAATGTGCTTTCGTTGCTACTTCAAAACAGCAACTTTGTTACTATTGTGAATCTTAATGTCAATATCTATGTTTTCTGATGGTCTTAGGTGACAGGGCTGAAAGGGTCATTCAACCCTTAAAGAGGGCACAACCCACAGGTTGGGAACGGACAGAACGGATGGCCGTTCTACTGGTGCCAGTGGTCAATACGGTCCCCCCTTCTCTTACTGTTTCACCTCTTTCTCAGTGTGACCTTGGGTCACATGACCTGTGGACAGCCCAATCCAGGCATCACCCTCCACTTTTCAGGACAGCCCTACCGGGAACACCCCTATCTGTAGGGGGGTGGCACATGGAAGAGGAGGTGGTTCTGGCTGCAGGGGATAAGCAGGCTTTCTTTTGGGCAATGGCCAGTGTTATCAAATCAGGGAAGAATGGGGATGTCTGTTTATAGATGAGGAAACTAAACCTCAGAGAACTATGCTGAGCTTAGATGGATGTGTGAGGTCTGACTTCTGTGACCCTATAAAAGGGATTTGGAGGCAGGAGTCCAAGTGGGTTAGAGACTGAGGTTTTCCTTCAGGTCAGGCTGGGACTGAGGCTATTCTGTTCAAACCTCCACTTCTACAGTCTTGTCAGAGACCCGCTACACCTGGAGCTCTTACAGGAACACTCCCAGCCTTTTACTATGGGCATATTTGCTAGTCCAGGGCGCCACCTTGTGGACAGTACAAAAACTGCTGGTTAGGTTTTTGTTTTGTTTTTTGACAACTGGACACAGCTAGTCATCTGCAAAGAAGGAAACCCAATTGAGAAAATGCCTCCATCAGACTGTCCTGTAGGCAAGTCTGTGGTGCATTTTCTTAATTAATAATTAAGGATATCTCAGCCCACTATGAATAAGGTGACTCCGGGACAGACAGTCCCGGGCTGTGTAAGAAAAGTGGGCTAAGCAAACCATAGGGAACAAGCCAGAAAACAGCACTCCTTCATGACCACTGCTTCGGTTCCTGCCTCCAGGTTCCTACTCTGGCCTCCCTAGGTGATGGACTGTTGCCTGGAAGTCCAAGATGAAAGAAACCCTTTCCTTCCCAAGTTGACTTTGGTCAAGGTGTTTATCTCAGCGACAGAAAGCAAGTCCATCCTCTTTGTTAGGCACGTGGGGAAACTGAAGCCTTCAGAAGGCTTGGAGCTTCCAAACCTCTTAGGCTCATGATATCCCTCCAGCTCAGCGTTGGTAGCCAAGAGTTTTGCCTGACACTGGAGGTGTCTAGAACCACACTTCACTTCTGCCTCTCAAGTTCCTGCCTTGTTCCAGCCTTGGAGCCTAACGTGGGTCGCTGGCTCTGAGCCCGTTTCAGCACTCTGTGAGCCCAGGTTGCCCTTCCTTCTGCTACTTCTGAGCCTGCCCAAGACTGGGTTCCCACAGGACAGGCCAGCACCCAGGACTGGGCAGCCTAAGACTCTCTCTGGATGGCCAAGTAGGGTGGGAGGGGTGGGGGGCTGCGACGCTACTGGCCGCACACAGCTTCTCACTGACGGGCCACTCTCTGCCACTTCTCAGGACTTTACCCACTTGAGACTTCTGCTGACTAAATTCCTCCACATGGCGCCTGCTCTGTGGGCCAGCCACTAACAGGAGTGAACCAAATCCTGTGGGCCTGCTTCCCCCTTTAAAGGCGTTGTCAGAGCCTCCAGTTCCTCACTACTGTGTGGCTCCAAGAAAGGGTTTGGGGACAGAAACGTAGACCTCAGGAGGGTCTTGCCACCCCCATGCACCCCAGAGATCCTCACAGTCACACCCTCCACCTGTTTCAGGTTTCCACCCACCTGCAGCAGCCTCCCTGGGATTCTCCCACTGCCCTGGGCTCACTTGACCCATGACACATTCACCTTCATTTCCTCGCTGTTCTAGTTGGGCTTCTTGCTGTGAAAAGATACCACTACAGCTATCTTGGAAGGGATAGAGCTTGCTTTTAACTTACAGGTTGGAGTCCATTATCAGGGCAGGAGAAGCCAGGGCAGGAGCTCACGGCAGGAATCTGGAAGCAGGAGCTGAGGCACACTGTTCACTGGCTTGCTTTCCATGGCTTTGCTCAGCCTGCTCTCTCACATAATCGAGGCCCACCTGCCCAGGGACGGCATCGCCCACAGTGGGCTGGGCCTTCTCGCATCGAACATTAATCAAAGAAATGCCCCACATGTTTGCCCACAGGCATTTTCTCAAACGAGCTTGCTCCGTGGGGCAGGACAAGACAATACCTACAGGTTCTGCATGAACACAGACAACAGCATGAACAATGCCCGTGCCTTGGAGTGTAGCCCCTGCTCCTGAGCGGCTGGCAGGAAGGCTACAGCTGCTTCATCAGCCACACCCCTGGCCTCGCCCTAGGCAGCAGGCCCTTTGTAGCCCACCTCCCAAAGGGCTGCCCAGAGCAGAACCTTTCGTACACCCTTTCCATACCCTCTTTTCTGATACCCCATGGCCTCCAGTGTGCCCCAAGGGCAATGGCCCCTGTTCCACCATGGGTCATATGGTTCCTAGGCTAGAGGACTTAGCCTGTACCATCTGGAGTGAGGTCAGGGGCTGTTGGTCTGGAGGACTAAGTCATTGATGGGGACCACCAACAGGGGGAACTTCCTGCTGAGCATAACTTGTCTCTCACTGGCCTGGCCCGTGCCCTGTAAGGGTGCCACATAGGGGTAGCTAAGCACCAGGGAGAAGCAGGCCTCCTTCCTTAGCAGAAACAGCAGGGAGGCAAGGACAGGCCTGCCCTGGGTGGGATTCTGCCACACCCTGGGGCCTACTGTGGACGTCAGGGGTGGGACATGGGTGCAATGCCCACAGGCCAAGGAGGCCGTTGCCAGGCCTCCTGTGTCTGGAGCACATGGACCTCCAAAGTAGGACGTTTGTCAGGGCTCACCACACTTACTTCAGCTCTCTCAGAGGTCTGCCAGGACAGCGGGCACTCGCTAGGCCTTCAGGGCTACTGGGCTGTGCCAGAACCACATTAGTCCCAGCACTGGTCTTATTCATTCCTGGTTTGGTTACCCCCACCCCCTGCTCAGCACCCCATATGCCCAGAGTGTTTCCAGTCCACAGGACAGAGGCCCTGTCAACTCCACCTGACTCCTCTAAGGAGTCCTCATTCACTCGGCACCTGCCTTAGGGCCTCCTCCCCACACCTCCTTGGCCTCCATTGGTCCTAGTTGATGTCCTCTTCCTCGGGCCTCTGTGGCTGTTCCTGCCTTCATACCCACATAACCTCATTCCTTCCTCCCATGAGGGCCCTTCCCATGCTTCAAGGCCTCGTACATTCCCCGGACTCCTCCTCCCCAACCTTCAACTTCATACCCCATAGCCCTGCTCAGCTCAGGCCAGCCATTTGGGGTTTAACAAACACACACAAGGAAACATAGGAGGCCCAGATGTGACCGTGGACTCATGCCATGCTGACCCAGACAATGAGCAGAAAACAGAACTGAGAGGGAGGATGCTGGGGTAGACTTGGTGAGTGAAGCCCAGTCAGGGAAGGAGAAGAGGACATCGGATACACTCTACTTTGTTTTCTAGAGACCACAAGAGGGCAGTACCTCTCCCTCATGCTGACAGGTTATGACTGGAACCACAGACCTCTTGGCTAGAGTTCTGTCTGATGCCTAGGACCAGCAATCTGGGTGGGGGTGGGGCAGATACTCCAAGGCAGGTCGCTTCCTCCTCCCAGTTCAAACTCAGGGCAGTCGCTTCTTTCCTGGGGAAGCCAGACAGCTGAGTACTGGCCAGTTTCCTCTTTCCAAGGAGGGCAGCTGGGGCAGAACAGAAAGGTCCCCAGTGCTGATCCCTTAGTCCCTCCCTCTGCCCACCCCCCTCACAGCCCCCGGTGGCTGGGAAGGCAAGACAACTACAGAAGAGGGTGCATAGACCTGGCTTCCTGTACCCATTCTACTTAGCCTGCCGTGTAGTCTTGAGAAACTTGCTCTAACACTCTCTCCGTCAGTCTCCATGACCATGAAACCAGCTCAGGAAGGTAGCCTCCGGCCCGCCCTGAAGACGGGAATCGGATATCCTGAAGGTGTGTCCTCAGCTCTCCTGTGTCTACACCAATAGTCTGCCCCCCCCCACTCCACAGGGAGCCACCTCTACAGAATAGAGCAACCTGCCTTTCCAGTTAGGCTTGCAGAAAGTGGGAGCTCTAGACTGGATCCCAGCTGAGCAGGAAGTGGCTGGGGCTGGAGAGGGTGTACATAATGAACTCGGGCATCCGGGGAGGCACAGGGGGTGACTGGCAGCCTCACCTGTCCTGGGCTGAGGTTTGGGCCCATCAGCAAGCCAGAGACCTGAAGACGCTTGGCTCTCCTTGGCCTATCTCAGCTGTAACTCAGCTCTCTGATTGTCCCAGGTCTGGCTCGTGTGGCTTTAGCTGTTTCCACCTTGTCCCATTCCAGAAGACTGAGCTGAGAGCCGTGCTTTTGCCTGCATTCATCCAGTGGCCACGGGGACTTCTCCAGTGCCACAGTCCATCTCAGCAGGCGACACTGCAGACACACGCCCACTGAATGCCACAGGACAGCTGTGCATCTACCACAGGGTCATGGGCACACCAATACAAAGACTCAAGACTCAGCCAGAATAGCTACCTCCCCAAGCTGTGGCCTCCCCTCAGACACCTCCCTCACCTAGGGCATCCCCATCTTCAGGTCTCCAAAGGCTCAGGCATCTCCTCCCCACATTAGCCCAGTCTTAGGATGATTCCCTTTCTGTGGGTAGCCCCTTTTAGTCTGGCTCCATGATGCCCGTTGGAGAGGGGCGCTTGAATAGTGCTACTGGCCCACAAGGGCAAGACAAACCTGATCAGGGTGCTGCCAAGATGTGCCCTGGGCTCACTGCTCTCCCCTGGGACTCAGGGCTCCCAGGCCGCCTATTACACAGCTGTGTCATAGAAAAAGCAGAGTGGAGGCAGGTGGGACAAGGTAGGCGCCAGGTAAACCGTGCTCGGGGTATAAGGAACTGCAGCTCAGGCTCCACACAGAGCTTCCCTGACTTTCCCTTGAACCCAAGGCTAGCATAGCCCAGAACAGTGCACCTCCCCCCCTCCATGGCATCCCTAATGGAACAGAAGGTGGGCGGGGTTTGGTGATCACAGTTCAGTTGCCATAGTCTCCTGCTGCCTCACGGTGTCGCTGCTGGGAAGTACACCGCCCAGGGATCAGGGCCCAGGGCAGTCAGGGCCTCAAACTGGCTGGTCAGAGGTTGGCTGCATGTGATGAACAGGCTGATGGCATAGACTGAAACACGGTTCCCTTCCCAGGGCAGTCCCCCAGAAAAATACCCTTGGGCCTAAGCACTTGACCTTCCTTCAGCCTTCTGCCCCCCAAAATCACCAGTGCATGCCTGACAGGGGTGTAGACAGATGTCTATAAGCCCAGATAGACTCACACTGGGCCACGCCACACAGGATTATGTATCTCCCTTTGTGAAGCAGTGAGTGCATGCTTGTGTTCATTCTGCTGTGTAATATATCCTGTGTCAAAGCTGACTATTATACTATATGCAACATTCATTGTTTTTGTTCAGTTTTGGTTTTTATTTTTAAAGGAAGTAAGACTATTTTGGGGGCCCACTAACATCTTCAAGGGTCTCAGATCTGACCCCCTGGATGTGGTTCTGTGACTCCCAATACCGTCCCTGTCCCTCCTCCCCACCCCCACGGGTTCCTTGGCCACCTCTGCACCAGTCACAGCCAGAAGACCCCGTCTCTGGAGAGTCATCCTCAGGAGGGGCAAGGATGTGCAGGTCTCACTTCTGTAGGACTCAGCTGTGCTTCTGCATGCTGCCTGGGCTTCCTCGCGTTGGGGCCACCCAAGGTCCAGCCTTGAATTGGCTTGTCCTCAACGTCACTTACCCACATCCTGATTTCAGTCCCAACCTGCCTGGATGGATATATCCTAGGACCTCCAGCCTGCAGCATCCCCTTGGCTCCTGATCAATCCCCTCCCATCTCCACCTCCACCCCATACCTCACAAGTGTCAGGCCAGGAGCCACTTCTTAGATTGGCCAGCAGGTGGCAGCAGGTGGCCAGCCAGGGACCAGGACCTTCCAGCATACTTTCCCTGAGACTATCATCCAAGGCGACGCGCCCTTGAATCCTGACTCCACCCTCTCCAGTGGAACTGTTCAGCTCCCTCAATAGCATATGGAAGCGGGGACATGAGCACAGGGTCTCTCTGGGCTGAAGCCCCTAAAACTTCCACTCTGTCCGGTGCTGGGTAACTCCCACCCTGACACCCCTCCCCCACACGCACCCCTATCTCTAGTGACAGCCAGTTGTCAGAGAAGAGGCAACGGAATGTAGAGAGGAACACAGGGCAGGGGGGGTGACATCTTATAGGAAGCTACCCTGACTGCAGGACCCCTCCAGGGCTCAGATACCCTAGGGCTACCTCCACAGGTGGCCACTGTGTGTCCTTGTCTGTGTCCCTAGTACTTGAATTCTGCAGGGCAGAGCCTGCAGAGGTCATCTCCCATTGCACTGTGGTAGCCAGAGGTTGGGCCTGGGTGAGGAAGAAGGGGTGGGGTGCTGGGCTGTGCAGGCAAGTATAGAGGGTGGGCGAGGCACGATGAACATGGATGAGGGGCAAAGCTCTGCTCAGGGAAGGGCAGGAAGGACCAGCCCTCTGGGCTTGAGTCACAGCAAGGGAGGATGGACAGAAATGATATTGAGAGGGCAAGAGCTGACGGCTTTGAACCAACTAACCAACTACAGGACAGAGAGGTGAAAAGGTAGCAGTTTCCCATCCTCCATGGTCCCAAAACATAGCAGGGAGGAGACAAGAGGACACTATTGAGTGTCTATGTCCAGCCCCGTCTCCAGCTTCTCTTACCTGCCAACTCCTACACAGCCATCAAGACCCAGCTCAGAGAGCTCCTGCTTTGGGAAGCCCTCCCTGTGGCCTCAACTCCTCTGAGCACTCTCAGCCCCGGGGCCAGCCCAGTTGATACTTTGTGATCACAGTTGACATGGCAGAGGTGATCTTTGGGAGTGGCGGGCTATGTTTGAGAAGCCTTGTAGCCGAGGATCGACACTGAGGAGTGTTAAGGGTGTTAGTGGGCATTTGAGGCAGGTTGGGGTGCGGGATGGAAGCTGGGGCTAAGGGCATCTATCATGGAGAGAAGGCCAGGAGACCATGGCCAAGGTGTCAATCCAGCCATGCCAACAAGGGAGGCCCTCAGGCATCTTGTCAGGTAAGAAAAGGACTCTCCATTCCTGAGCTAACCCTAGCTGAAGACTGACACACAACTCCCCAAACACTGCCTGAACGAAAGCTTGGGGCTCCTGGGAGAAAAGTGGATGGCCATTTGGCCCTCAAGGAAGGAAAGGTGCATTCAAGACCACCCCAGGTCACATTCAGGACCACCGTGGTCCTTGAGGGAGGCCGGGGGATTTCTTGGATCTGGTCAAGCCCATGGGCTGAGGCACATGGGAAGGCAGCCTGGGGTACTGACCTGGGAGTCACAGGGTGTGCTGCTCCGCTACCGGGAGCCTGAGTGCTCTCTCCAGGGCTCGGGTCGCAGAGGGGCACATATACAATGGGAGGGACAGGCAATGGTCACTAGCCTGAGCAGCCCTTACTGGCAACGCTTCACCCATGCAAACATGCCAACAGTGTGTTCGGCATTCCTGTGCCCTTTACCACCAGTTTCTGTGTTTCCAGAATGACCAAAGACCAAGTTGTAAGCTTACGTCAGAACAACCTTTATTTATACCCAGACCCCACACCACAGCGCCCACCCAACCTATGGCACAGGCTCTCCATGTAGCTTGTTGAGCAGGGTCCTCCATGTGGGCGTGTCCCTGGGCTCCTCAGGGAAGGCAGTAGGTTGTATAGTTATCTTCGGAGGGGCAACATCACTGCCCTGAAACCACACAACCTACTACCTCACCCTGCGGCGTCCACGTTCTGGAGGAGGCCCTGGCGCTCCCCACCCACCCTGGCCACAGGCCACCAGAGCCTTAGGGCGCAGCTGGGGCAGGGCAGGGGGTGGGGTGGGGGAGCGGAGAAAGGCTTGTGCCTACCAGATGGGTCGGGGAAGCCTCTGGCGTCCGAATCCATCACCCCAGGGACAGTGGCTGACACAGTCCAGCTGCAGGCTGTGCTCACCAGGGAGCCCAGGTGTGCTCAGAACGCCTTCTCTCACTTCCTTCTTGGAAAAGGCATCCTGCCTCTATGTAGATGGAGGCCACCCATCAGAACACTGACCCTGAGCTGGAAAGCCTAGGCAAAAAATGCCAGGCCTGGAGTGTGAAGACAACTCTGGAACAGAGCTGAAGGACTAGTCCAGACCCTCTTTTCGTGGCGACTTGTGAGCCCAGGCCTGATATGGGGTGAGGGGAAGGAAGGCCCCTTCCTTCAGTGTGGCCCAGGAAGAGAAGTGCCCTGGAAATGCCACGTCTGCTTCCATGCCCACGCCCCAACCCTTACATAGATGAGTAACAGAGCCAAGAGGTCAAGGGACTGTCCAGGGTCCCCATAAAACTTTCTTTTTGCAAGGCAGCTTCCACCCCCTGTACCTCCCTCAGCCTCCCCGGCCAGGGCTGGCGTTTCGTCCACTGCAGATATTGCGGCCACTTCAGGAAAGACAGTAGATTGTATAGTTACCGCAGAGCGGGGCAGAGCCCAAAACCATACAACCTACTACCTCACCCCAAAGGCCGTCAGTCAGTCTTGGTGTAGAGCTGGTGGTCACGGCTTCTCGAGGCTACCTCCTAGAGGAAAAAGGAGAGCTGGGAACATGGTGAGGGGGCCCAACACAGCCAGCTCAGTGCCAAAGGGATCAACCAGCAGGGGACGGGGATCCCCTCAAAGTGGGCCAGGGCATTAAGACAAAATCACCAAGCAGAGAGATTGAGGGAAGTGGGGGAGAGGAGAGGAAAAGCATGGGGCGGGGTGGTCATCTGTCACTAAGCAGGAGTGGCCACAATGAGAAAAGGGTGTCATTTGTTAAAGGACAGCCCTGTCCGGGGAGCTCCTAGTGTCCACCTGGCTGAGGTCCAGCCTCTGACCACTCAGTTCCAGCACAAGGAGAGTTGGAGGCACCAGGACTCCAGCTAGGCAGCGGCCTTGGACATGCACCCTCCTCCTCTTAGACAGGAAAAGCCCCTCCTTGTGGGTTCTGGTTCTGTCCCTGTCTCCCTCCCTCCGCCAGGGTGGCCTGAGCTGACCTTGCTGCAGGTGGCTCAAAACGGTTTTTCCTTGTGGGAGGCAGCCTAGCTCCCCATGGTGGCCAGCCGGGTGCAAGTACAGACCCTGGCTGGACACTCATGGCCAGTCTGTCCCTGGTGACTAGTACTTCCTGAGGCCAGCAGGGGCTCTGAGCCTGGGGCTCCCAGAGCCTTGGGCTAAGCCCAGCAGGGGGGAAGGCCTGGGTAAGGACAGAGGGCCTGGCATGGATCTCGCTGCTCACTGTGTTATGGGACAGATAAGGCTCACTCTAGGGCAGCGGTGTACTGTGCACTTGGAGGCTATACTGCAGGCCTCCTTCCCCAGCATCCTAGGCAGGCATGCGGCTGGACAGAGACAGGATTTCCCAGCAGTGCAGAGGGAAGCCCTGCACTGTCTCCTAGTCCCAGGAAGCCAGGCAGCTTTCACTCTCTACAGGAGCCTCAGCATCTGATGCCACACCTCCTTCCCTCCCTGCCAAGAGTCACAGGAGCAAGTCCAAGGTTCCTGGGTCAAAATGAAGCCAGTAGGCGTAAGTCCATATTGTGTACCCAGACCTAGAAACTATGAGGCAGAGTGGCTTGGGAACAAGGCCCCAGAGTGCTAGTGTGGCCTGGCCCTCAGTGTGCAGGCACTGCCCAGTCTGAGGCGATAAGAAACATTAAACTGCAAAGCCCCCAAAGAATTCTATTTAAGCCATTGGGTTGCCATCCCCTGCATCAAGTGGACTCTTTCACTGACAGACAGCTCAAATATCCCCCAAGGATGGTCTAAGCAGAGCCAGCAAGGCAGGAAGAGGCACGGGAAGAGAGTGGCTAGCTCCCCCCTCCCCCTTAATGTGCCCATCTGTGATGAGTGGGCCAGATGGGAAGGTTGAGGGGTATCACAAACTGCTTAGCCACTGCTTAGCTGACTGACTATGTCAGTTCCCAGGATGCACCTGGATGTGGTGGAATGACTAGAGATCACATTGGCCATCTCCATCTGAGCAGCCCCCCCCCCCCCCAAAAAAAGCACCTTGAAGAAAGAGAGAAGACACACTTCAATCCCAGTCTCTCAACACTTTGGATTCTGCCCCTGGCTGGCAGGATACAGGAATCGTGCCTGGAAAGTCTGGGCTGCCCCTCTCACTGCGTGACTGGGCACATCTTACATTTCTGCGGGGTCCCTTGAACTGACCCCTAGGGATTCTCAGCAGCTCCTCAGCCATTCTGTCGTTAGCAATCAGCCAGAGGATGGTATGTGCCCCTGTGATGGGCCCCAAAGCGCCTGTCCTGCACTTGCCGACTCTCCCTGAATTTGAGCTTCACTGAAACACAAGCCTTGCAGGGCCCAAGCTGTGGGACAGAAATAACGAGACAAGTATCCTGGTTCTTCTTGACATGGCCGCCACCCCCTGTGCCTTAGCCCAACCAGGAAACATGTTGACTCTGTTTCCCTCATCTGTCCTTTCTTCTCACTCCAGGCAAGACTCTCCTGGCAGGCCCTCCACCAATGCCAGCTGGCCTGAGGGGTATTAGGATCACACTGGAGGGCTGAGAGATGGTGGTGGGAGACAAAGAGAAGAGAGCTACTTCATACTGAGGGCCCCAGAGGGCTCTCAAGGCTGAGTGACCTGAAAGGTGTGAACCTGCAGCGTGTCCTCAGGGTAGCAAGGCTGTGACTCTTCCACTTAGAGCCAGTAATGAAGGGGACTGCATCTCTGTCAAACCATGTCCAGCCTGAGTAGACTGAGAGGGGGTCAAAGGTCATCCTATCACAGTGCATCGTGGGCAGATGAGTCATCTGGTGCAGTTCACTGCGGGGAGGCACAGTACTGGGGTGGGGGAGGAGCACATGGCCTCCAGGTAAAGGCATCCAAGGCTGAGGGCAGGTCCGGGAGCAGTGATAGAAATGTGGTTCTGACATTCCTCATTCTGAAGTCTCCCAATGGCTCCCACCTTTCCAGAGGAAAAAAGCAATGGGCCTCTACTCACCACAGGGGAGCAGGCGGCATGCAGAAGTTCCTGCGTGGTACCAGTTCCTGACCTGCTTGGTTTAGAAATAAAAGCAGATGAACATTGGCTTCAGAAAAGGAGAAAGCTTGGTCCCTGGCCACCTCCCCTGGCCACACCTTCATATCTCAGAGCACAGTTTTCCACCCAGTCTACTTGCTGCCTGGTAACACTGCATGCAAAGCCTTGCAAGGAATGGCCTCTAAGACCAGCCCTGTGATGGACATGCTGGTAAGAGACTACGACTCAAACTTCATCCATGGTGGCCGAGCATGTCTGTGTGGGTGGCCAATGGCCAGTGGCCCACCTGGTTGATGACTGGATGCTGTAGGGCCCAGAGGGAGAGAGGAAGCATGGTGAGGGAACAAGCTCAAGCTTGCCTCATGCACACTAGCCTGTGGTAGTTAACTGGACCCTGGAGGGAGAGCTAATCCCCTTTTAGAGGTTGTCAGTGGCTACAGCTTCCACCATAGGGTAAATGGGTCCTGGACTCTCCCCAAGAGCAAAGACCCAAGGAAGGGGCTCATTGGACCACAGGCTTGCTCCATGAATCAAGTCACTAATCTACCTCTGTTGGGCCCACTCTGGCCAAAGCATCATGGCGGAGCCGGCAGGTAGATGGAAGGCCAAGCAGGGACATAGTGGTCATGAGGGAGCAGCCTGGCCGGCTCAAGGGCTCTGGAGCTGAGCCTGGGTGCAGACTATGGAAACAAGCCCTACTCAGGGTCTGCCCAGGGTCTGCCCATCAAGCCAGGGCGTTTTGTAGCCAGCCTTGTTATCCCCTCACAGCTCAGGGACGGGAAGATGAGCTCATTGGCTACTAGGGGTCTGGTGAGGACACAGGGTGGGAAAGGCCTCTCCCTGACTACCAGCCTCGCCTGTACTTCCAAGACAGCCAAGCTATCCATCCACTGACACCCTTTCTCTGATCCTTCCTACTGTGCCCATCAGCCCTGCCCCCAACCCACAAAGCAGCAAAATGCCCTGGGCAAGCCTCCTCTGCCCTCCTTGGCCATTTCCCAGGCCCTTCCCACCTCCTGGCTTTTGCCCTGGTCTGTCCCTCTGCCAGGAACCGCTGACCTGTTTTGCCTGTTTCTTTCTGCAAGGCTCCTGCTCTCCAGGGGGTCTGGTGAGGCTGACCCACAGGTGCCTGCCTTAAACCCATTCTTCTGACAGTGTCTCTCCTGTGCTCCAGGTGGCAAGCATAGCTAGCATGGTCTCCTCGGCTCCTATGTAGCTCTGCCCTACCCAGCGGACTTAGAGTGGTTCCTCAAGACTTCAGGGCATGTCACCCTTTCTGGGTCTGTGGCCATCTCCAGAGCCATTGTGAACGACTGTGGAAAAGGCCAAGGTCCATACTTGGGGCATGTTCAGATGTGCCAGGGCCACCTGCAAAACAGGTAGGCCTTGACCACTGGCCTCAGGCCTCAGGCTGGGGGTCCGTTAGGACTCAGAGAAATGCTTCCTTTCTCAGGAGGTAACAGAGAAGGGGGTCCTGAAACAGACCAAAGGGACCCAGTGGGGCCAAGCTGGAGGAAGGCCAGCGGCAGGGCGGGTAGTACACATGAATGGCGCTCCTGAGCAGGTCGCCAGGGAGTGAGCAGTCAGCAGGACGTCCAGCCATCTGCCAGCTGCCACCTCCCAGCCCTGCCCCAGTCCTGCAGTGTCTGTCCATGGGCAGGGTGCCTGGGGGAGGAGCCAGGCTGGCCAGGACAGGTGCGCCAAAGGCCTAGGCAGGCAGGTGGCCCTTTCAAGGCTGGGCGGATGTCTGGAGGGAGAGAGGCAGACAGACGGTGTCACCCTGAAGTCACCTCAGGCTTGGCTTGGGGCCACCAAGAGCCAGACCCACCCACCCCCAACCCACACACACCAGTGGCAGCCCCCCTCTCCTGGTCTCCCTGATTAGGTTTCTCCCATAAAGCGGCCAGTGTCTCTGCTCAGTAGGCCGTGCCAACAGCGAGTCTGGGAACGATGGGAGGGGTGGCATCCGGCTGGGCAGAGGGCGGATCTCCTTGTGAACACGGCCCATAAAGTTAACAAGATGTATGCTCACTGACTAGGCATAGGTCGGTGTGCCCAGAGGCGGGCCATGCCCACCGAGCGCCATCTTGGATCTAGCTAAGACATGTTAGGGGTGGCCAAAATCTCAGTCATGAAGACAAGTAGAGCCTTTATGAGAAATTCAGAGAAATGATTAATGCAGAGGTCCCCCTAGACATTACAAGATGATACTTGAGTGAAGATGACCCATGTTTGCTGAGTCTCCCCTGCCTTCAGGCTAGAATGCTCTGGTAGGTCTATGGGGAAGGGCACCACAGGCCTGAGCACCCTCTCCCAAAAGTGTACCACAGGTTATGCAGGGGCAAACCTGGAGCTAGCCTCTAAATGCCTTGGACCTGGCCTCTCTCTAGCCCTACACACCTCATGCTGATCCTAGGACAGGTGCTACTTGCACAGAACTCAAGGCCTGGAGAGGCCCCTAGAAGTAGCCCATAGCAGAGCTCCTGAGAGAGAGAATGGGAGAGTTGGGGTCTACAGCTGCCTGAGGAGGCCCAGATCTGAGCTTAACTCTCTCCATCTGAGGCAAAGCCAGTCATCCATGTGCCTTCTCTGGGAAGCTAGTGGGAGAGCTGTCTGGTATAGACAGCAGCAGGAGCCATGGGTAAGTTGCTGGCTTATGCCTAGGGCAAAGCACAGATGGCGTACAGTGGGTAAAAGCCATTGTGCAGGGAGCTCCTGCTCCCTGGGCTCAGCTTAGGGCTGGACATTTAGGCTGCAGATTACCAGCTTTGACCACAAAGGTGTGTTCTCATCGGTAGCTATTCTCAACTCAGGTATCGTCTGGGTGATAGGAAGGCGGGTGGGAAATGACACAGATGCACCATCATGGAGTACGTACTCTACTTCTCTCTGACAGACCCCCTCAATCAGCTCCCTGCGGGCCTGGCCCCTCCAGGATCCCAGGAGGTCCTCTCCTAACCTGGAACTCAGGAAGCATTGGTCTGGGCAGGTGGATTTTGGACATTCTACTGGGTCTCTCTAGAAGGAGGGTGCGACCTGAATATGGATCACTGCAGGGTGACTGAATGTTCTGCCCAGGAGCTGTGGGAAAGAAGTCCAGCTAGCTTCCTATAGACAGCCTGACCCTGCTGTCTACACACAGCTTCTTGCTACCCTGGTAGAAGGCACGGGGCCACATAGGGCCACCAAGCAACCCATATGCTGCCCAAGAAGAGTCTAAAGTCCCACACCCTTCTCTACTCTGCATGAAACTACTTCCTAGCTTCTTTTAAACCCCCTATACACACTTTCCCAGAAACCACATGGTGGCTCACAACCATATTGAGATCTGATGTCCTCTTCTTGCATGTAGATATACATGCAGATAAGCATTTATATACACAAAATAGATAAATAAAAAAAAAACAACACCCCTGTCCCATCACAGGACTAAGCAGGGATAGCCGTCCACTCCCGGCTCCCAGAGCTTGCACTGTTTGTCCTGCCTTGGGGAGCTGGAAGAGATGGTCAAATGGTGATGACCCAGGGCTGCCGGGGGTGTTTGTGGGCCTGGATGGCATCACTTTGAGATACGATGCTTCTGATCCCTGGGAAGGCAGAGGAACAATGTGAGCTTGTTAGTGGGCACTGGGAGCTCTTAGGGGGCTCACAGAGGATCCTGCTGAGCCGAGCCATTGAACCAGGTAACACATAGGGAAGGGGCTGCTGGGTTTGGGTAGTTAGGAAAAGCCTCGCGTACCCCAGAGCCCCGACAGCCTGGTGGGTGGCCTTGCTCTTGGTGCAAAGCAGCCTCCTCTCTCAGGTACCATGACTGCTTCTTGATCATAAGCTACCCAGGCCAGGAGACTTACTGGCCGCTGTGAAACCTTGGCATTCTGTACCATGTTCAGCCAGGGAGCCCCAAGGTCCTTGGGCAGGTCAAGGGGCATTTGGAGGCCAGAGGCTTTCCTCTCCAGAGGGACCTAACTCAAATCTATGTTTGTTGATGGCTCCACTCAGAAACCCAGTACCACAGTACAGACATCATTTCCAGAACCATCTGTGCTGGCCCCACTCCTGCTAAGGACTCCCTCTAAAAGTACAGTGTCGTGAGCTGCAGGCTTTCTGGATTCTGATGTACAGCTTCTCTTTCTGTCTGTTTGGTGATAAAGCCTCCTAGGGCAGCAAGGAATAAGTGGAGCTGGGTAAGGGGCCAGGACTCCCATGCTGCCTTGCCAAGCAGCTGGCTGTGCCAAGATCGGGGTGGCCATGACCAAAGCCAAGCAGGGTGGGGGCTGGTCCTGGGCTCTGTCCAGGCCACTCAGGGCAGGCGGGAAGCTGGGGTCTCCTCTCCAAGGCTACTGCTGGTTTCAGCTACAAAATGGCGGACAGCTGTGTCGGCCATTTTGTGGCACGCTTGGAAGACAAAGGCCGTGAAAGCCAGCGGGTGGGACCAGTGGATGCCTGGCAGGGAGAAGGAAGATCAGCCTAACTGGAAACAAGGCTCGGCCCTGTGCTGAGGCCCAAGATGGTCTGCTCAGAGAAAGTGGGTCAAGCAGGCTCTTTCCAAAGCCTTCCTCCTGCCCAAGCGCCAAGCATGCACAGGACTTCCAGACTTCCCTGCAAGGGGCTCCTGATGGCTCATGATGTGCCTGTCAAAGAACACTGAAGTTCTTATGCTTTATGGTGACAGTTGGTCAGGCCTGAGCTCATTTGGGTTCTCTGCCCTAGTCTCTCTGTATGACATGCCCTTATCTGCTCACGTTGGGGAGGCCTCAAGCCAGGGGTCTCAAGTGCCAGCCTGCACTCCTGGAACCAGTGGTCCAGGTAGCTCTTTCCTGTCTGGGGCCAACAGGTTGAGGGATCAGTTGCTGAAGTGGCTATCAATGGGATGGATGTAAGCCAGGAGGACTAACATTAGGAGCGTATGGCCATGCCCCATTCCCACTTTCTACGGCTCCAGCTAGGATGGCCCTAGCTTTCCCATCCTGCCCCAGCTGCCTTGTAAATAAGAGACCGTTCACATTCCCTTTTCTGGCCACTGGCTAGGGGTCCCACTGCCCCCTTGCCATGGCTGGTCTCCAAGCCTCTCTAGGCAGAAGGCAATAGGCACTCAGTGACAAGCCACAGAGCCCCAGAGAGGGATGGATCCTGGAGTCGTAGGGTTGCTTTGCACCCCCTTCCCATCCTTATTCTCTCTCTCATTCAGAAATCTCTCTTTCATTTAGAATCCAGTTGTAAGCTAAAGGCAGAGAGGACAGCTCTAAGAGGTCCCAGGTCCTACCTCAGGATGCCTGCTTTTGACCTATGCAGAGCAAAACTCTGTGTGGAGAACAATCCCTCTTCACAGGCAGGGAGTCTGAGGCCCAGGGGCCAGAGACACTACAATCATAGGATCGACCTCGTAGGCTGGCTGGGTCTTAGGAGAGATGCAACTCACACAGCCAAGGGTTCCGGTCTGTGACAGGGACAGGCTGACATGAATCCAGGCCAGGGTCTGTGACCAAAAAAAAAAAAAAGAGTAGAATTGAGAGGAGTCCCCATCATTCTTACAGGGTGAAACTGCCATGGTGACATGGCAAGACTAGGTGCCACCAGTCATCACTTGTCCAACTATAGTCTCTAGAGTGTGAACAGCACAGTGGCCTCAATCAATCACTAAGGGCCTCTCCTCAGTGGGAAGCTACACGGTTCTGGGTTCAAGTCCCCGTCTACCCAAGAGTGCTGTAAACTCACTCCCCTAAGAACCTGGAGGTGTGAACACAGGTTTTTTTTTGTTGTTGCTGTTTTGTGTTTTTTTTTGAGGGGGTGGAGGGAGGCTGGGGACTAAACCCAGGCCTGTACCACTAAATAACATCTCTGGGCCTTCAAAAAAAAATGTACTTTGAGGGTCTTGCTAAGTTTCTGAAATCCACTCTACAGCTCAGTCTGGCCTCTCTCTCTTTTGAGAAAGGGTTTCTCTGTGTAGCCCTGGCTGTCCTGGAACACACTCTCTCTCTCTGTGTGTGTGTGTGTGTGAGAGAGAGAGAGAGAGAGAGAGAGAGAGAGAGAGAGAGAGAGAGAGACCAGGCTGGCCTCATAGACCCACCTGTCTCTGCCTGTGGAATTCTGGGATTAAAGGTGTATGCCACCACCTCCTGGCTGGCCTCAGATTTTCAATCTTCCCAAGTAAACAGGACCACAGGCCTTTGCCAAGAGGCCCTGCAAATATGAACACTTTTTGTACCTGCAATGTGCCAGGCTCTGTTAAGTCCCTCTAGGGTTCACTTTTGCCCTGGTGACAATGTGATCCTTGGCCAAAGGGTAGCTGGAGCAGGGAGAGGCTGTGATTTGAGTCTGTCCTCCACCCCACCCTCATCCCCAGTCACACAGAATCATGGAAGTGTCACCCTCCAGTGTTTTAGGGATGAGGGGTGGAAGATTCAGTCATACAGTGAGAGGTCACAATGTTGTTCAGAGGAATCAGAGCCTCTCTCTAGCCCCACCCCTCTTCTCTCATTCCCTCTCTCTCTCTTTTGGATGTTCTACACCATGGAGGGCCACTGTGCCTTCCCCAGGGCCTTTTACTTCCCAGGAACATTTGTCCAGAATCATCTTCCCTCACTCAGCCTGGCTGTCAGGGGCTCCTCAGGAGCCAGAGACTAGAGCACCACTCGGAGATAGAGTCAGTGCTGGACCAAGGCTGGCACTATGTGGGTTATCAATGGCACTGGGGCCAATGGCCAAATGCAAGGTATCTGGAAGCATCATGGAGCTGGAGCAAACGGCTCAGCGGTTAAAAGCAATTGTTTCTCTTTCGGAGGACCCTGGTTTTATTCCCAGCACCCATACTTGTAACTCCAGTTCTAGGGGATCAATCCAAAGCCCTCTTCTAGGCTCCACGGGCACCAGGCACGAACATGGCACACAGACATGCATGCAGGCACAACATTGATACATACACATCTCTAAAATATCTTTTAATTTTTTTAAAAAATATCCTTAAAAATCTTCTGATCTGGATGGTGGCATTTAACCTTGGGATCAGTACCCAGCACTGTATTAAAAACTGGGGACAGCGGCTCACACCTGTAATCCCAGCACTCAGGAGGATCAAGAGTTCAAGGTCACCCTCAACTACATACAGAGTTTCAAGGTCAGCTGAGGTGAGAGACCTTATCTAAAAAACCACAACATTATCTGGCTATTAGATGAATCTATGTCCTTTCCCACCCCAGGGAGGTCACTAGAACAGCTGGTCTCTAAGCTGGGAGTGACAGACCTAGGGAATCTGGAAACCCCATATATAATTTTCAGTGTGCTTCTCTACCATGGTGGTCGGGCCCATTGTCCCTAAGCCTTGGTTTCCCTTTCTGGCCAGGAAATCTATGGGACGAGGCAGATCCCTTGAGAAAACTAGCCTCCCCGGAAACTAGGCAAGGCCATGTGGCTACCACTTGCTTGGCTGGGCTCCTGTGGTTGACTACTTGGGGGGGGGGCCAATGCTGTGAGCATGGTGGGGATCATGACCAGCTAAGGAAGCCTGGGTAGGACACAAGGCTAAGTGCTTATGTATGCTCAGACCTCTCAGGCCCAGACCCAGTCTGGCATATTCAGGGGTACAATTCCAGCCTTGTCAACTGAACCCTAGGGCCCCAAACTTCCCATGGCTCCCCCATCTAAGCTGGTGTCTCAAAGATCTCATGGCCCAGTGTCCCCAGGCAACAAGTGAAATGGTCCTGACTCTCCATCAGGAGAGGCCCTTGGAAACTAAAATGGGGTGGTAAGCTCCATGTTCTATAGAGGGGTGGGAGTCCCTGAAACTAATATTTGACTAACACCAGCAACTGAGTAAGCACCTACTGCATACATTCAGCCTCATCTTGCTTGCATGGTGCTAAGCAGAGGCTGGGTTGTGGACCAGGACTGGCCACTCTACCCCCAGCCAGCCTATCCTTTTCTGTTCCAGACCCTTCCTCAGATGTCTTGGCCCAGGATCCCCCAGAAAAGCCTAGGATCTATGAACCAGAGCCCCTTGGCCAAGAGCTATGTGGTCCCTAGGGATACCTGGGCCAGCTGTATGCTCAGATAATGTGTCTAGGAGCTCTGCACAGTCTCTTCCATCTCTGCCTGTGCTCTCCTGCTCTGCCAAGTCCTGGAGCCTCCTCCCCAGCAGTCTCTTTGCCCCGCTCTCAGGCACTGGCTAGCAGCCCTGACCCCAGGGGCAGACACAAAGACCAGGGTAGTGTGTGCGGCAGCCCCACACACCAATGTGCAGAGAACAGAGGGGTCCCCAGCCTACCCCTCCAACAAGGACTAGTCCTACTGGTCACCAAGGACCTAGGGGCTGCCAGGATGAGCCACACATGGAAGCCGCCCCTGGAAGTAACAACCCTGCCAGAGAACCTCAGTGTTTAGGCCAAATGGCTGCTAATGGACCTCCGGTGGGTGGCATACAGGCCCTGCCCTATCTAAGTGATGTGTGGCAGGTCCAGGCGTCCAAGTGGCTGGGTCATCCCAAATGACGAGGCCTTTTACACACCCTCCTCAAAACTAACTTGAAGCCACGGAGCACCACTGGTCTGGGCTCCTCCATTCAGAGCCCTTCTCAGCCGTATCATGAGGGAAGCCAGCACAGCGTCACTCATTGGACAGTGGCAGAAACAATGCCTCAACCTACCCTCCCTAGTAGTATCTAGCACACACAGAGTCCAACTGGATGACTCTGAGGCTGGCAGGGGGAGGCTGGAGAGAGCGGTGATAGCACTCTGGCTCCAGTATACCACACAGCCTGCCACCTCAGGGCGCCTACTATTTCCTACTGTGTCTAGCTCCCTGGGACCTTCTCCCAAGCTACCCCTGATCTCCAGCAGCAGGTATCCATGCCTATTTTGTGTATCAGTACACTGAGGCTTAAACACTGACGGAACCTGTCTGGATGGATGGCAAGTGGCAAGGGGGCTGGATGACAGGGCCAGGGGGGCCTACTGCGGGACTGGGCTGCAAAAGGCTGTCTCAGAGCTAATTCTGCCCTCCACCACAGGCAATCTGTCCCTGCCGGATTCCATCTGCTTCAAGAGGACAAGTCAGGCCATCAGAGGCCGCAGGGCAGAAGGCAAGGCAGGGACCTGGAATCCTTGGCACTATCTCCCATCCTGTCCTGGGCAAGGATCTCTCCTACTGGTTGGAGGCTACGCTGAGCCCCTGAGGGGCTGGGGGCAGGGCAGCCTGGCACCACATAGAGCCTTTGAGGCCAGGACTGGTCCTGGCTTCTCTGAAAGAACAACTGTGGACTCTTGTTTGCCAGTACACAATCATCTCTAAGACTACTTCTGATAGAGTGAGCCCTCCTCTGCCCAAGTGGGTCAGACGGCTACCTGTGTATGAGGTTGTAGGGGGGGGGGTCTTCTGACAGGCGCTCACTTCCCTGGGAGGCTCTCTGGAGCTTCCATGTTCTGCAAGACATAAGGGAATCAAAACAGAGGTGTCAGCTTGGCAGGTCATGTGGCTCCAACACAGAGAAGGGTCATGGGTAGCGCGGCCTTGCCTTCCTTGCTTCCTCCCACAGCCATCTGTAGATAAGGCCATACACTATTCACTGTGGCCTTGGCACCAGAGGCCTGGAATTTGGGGTCACAAGAGACAGAGAACAGCATAAAAGAGTTATGACTGGATTTAACCAGTTCCAGCCTGCCGGGACCCACATCCCAAACCAATTCCCTGCCACGGCTCCAAGGCAGCCCAGTCACAGAGAAGACCCAACCCTACCCTAGAGTCCTCCGTGACTGTAGAGGAAGGGCTCCTAGGGCTTGTTTGCCTGCTGGTGCCTGACTAAGACCCTCCCTTCACTCCAGTCCTGCTCCGGTACCCATAATTCCCTGTGGCCAGAATGCTCTCCTACCAGCACAGATGGCTCCTACCTGCACCGGGGGTCCCTCCACCTCATCTCACAATGGCTGCAGTGCCCCTATAGACCTGGAAACTTTGAGTCAAGAGTGTCTTTTAGTGAGCATATATCAGTGCCTACCAGCCACAAGGATTCCATCACTTGCCTCACTTGACATCTGAGGTTTAGAGGTAAAAACAGGATTTGGGATCATTACCAAGAGGTAACATCAACAGTCATTATGAGCCTGAAAGGGGGATAGACCAGGACTGACAACACCAAGACCTGGAGTCAGCCAGGATAACTTCCAGGCACTTCCTCCTCTAACACACACACACATATATATACATTTATACATATACATATATATGTATATTCTGAGTGTTTAGGCCTTGGGCAGGATTACCTGCCCCTTTCCTGCTCTCTTGAGCTCACCATGGCCCAGGCATTCATGCTTCCATGAACCTTGGGTTGTAAGAAGGTTCAGGATATCCTCTTAGGGATAGCTTGCCTCTCTCCATCTTCAGAGCTTGCTAGTATCTGCATGTAGAACTGGGAGCCCATAAGAACTTCATGCTGGGCTTCATCCATACAGTGCTATAAAGGTCCCAGAGAAGCTAGGGGACAAGAGGGACAGGCTGGGGCTCTAAGTCCAAGTTTCATGACCGTATCTCATGGCCATACCATTCTGTACCTGACAGCTAGACCCTTCCCATCTCTTTTCTTGGCCTGGACCAAAAGTAAAACCCTTTCCACTTCTGGGCCCACAGTGTATAGATTCCCCAATTTAATTATCCTGGGACAGCTGCTTGCTACTCCCAGACAGTGCAGCTAAGCTAATCTCACCAAGAAAACATGGACTGGACCCATCTCTTCAGCTCTAAGGCCTCTCTAGGAAAGAAACCTCCATGGCATTGAGACTAGTAAAGCCTGTAGCTGCCTGGCTCAAAGAGGAGCACTTTCACAAACAAGAAAGCGGGGTATCCACGCAGCCAGCAAAAGAGACCCCTGTTTTGCAAATAGCACTTCATGTCTCTAAACAAGGTCACTATCCAAAGTTGGAAACTCCAGGCTTCAGGTGAAAGACCAGGTGACATAGAAACAAGTTGAGCCATAGCAAATAGAAATTCTGACCCAACCCTTGGCGGGGTTGGGCACCATCCTACGGGGGCAGTGGCCGAGGCTATGCATTCTGGACACATGAAAACACACAGTTCTCATGCCGACAGCACAGAGCTCCTGCCTACAGCACAAGGGTGGCTCTGAGGACCCTGCTTCCACTAGTAATACAGGAATGCATGCACCTTGCTAGACAGAGGGGGAAAGCTCTTCAGGCTGCTCAGAACCCCCAGCTGCAGAGAGCTTTGCTGAATTCCCTCTAACTTTAGGCATGTACCCACACACTTCCTCTTGGGGTTCAACTGCCCCTGGGCTTTTTTCATCCACTCTACCCACAGCAGTAATGGAAAAGCAAAGCCAAGTGATCTCCAGGGACTTGGACAGGAGACCCCCATTGGGATCCAAGGGTGGACAAATATTGCATTATCTGCCATAAAGACCTCTGAATAAATCACAGATATACACTGCTCCCTCTCAGGCTGACAAGCTTCCCAAAGCTGTCCCTCTGTCCCTTAGCCCTTACGCTCCGTGGTATAGTCATTTGTTAGACAGGGCCACATTAGGCCATTTTTATGGCTCACAGCCCATCAAAGTTAGTGCTGAATCTGTCAGACCAAGCACCAGGCAGAAGGTCCTGGAGGTCCAGCCCAGGCCTACCCCAGCATCTTTCCTACCTGGACTCACAAACACAATTGGGTGTTATCTGCAAAGTTCAGTGACATCCATCTAGTTGGAGGAATGATTGTCCCTCCAAAGCTGAGTAGCTAAGCAGAATATCTCAGGCTGTATGGCATTCGGGAACCTGTTTTCTCTGAGCCACACTTTTGTATCTTAAGAGAGGCCATTTATACCTACTAAACACATGGACGTCACAGACGAGCGAGAAAGCAATGGAGTGTAAGCTTCCCATCCACCCACTAGGCACTCTCAGTGGAGTCTCCCACTACTGACTGCCAGCTCCCGCTAATGTCCAGTTGATTCTAAAACTCAAGCCACCTCCAGACACAAGGCCATCTGCACCCCCACCTGGAATGCTTAGGTAAGAAAGCCAGTGTCTGTGACAGCAACGTAAGGAGCCATCTTTTCAGATAAGAGACTCAGAACATTCTAGCACACATGAGTCCTGACCTCAAGTGGCACACTGCTGTGGTCATCAGCTGTCTGGACAAGGGGGATACTCGTACAGCCCCTATGGTGCCCACAAATTGTCTCTGTTTCTGTTAAGAGCCTGCTTGCTGGTGGGTGGTGCTAATGACTTCCATTTCACATGCACTTTGGCAAGGTCTCCATTTGGGGGATGGACATATGGTGGTAGCTTAGGCAGAGTCAGCTCTTCCTTGGACAGGTGGTTAACTTTGGTCACTTCAACATTTTCCTTCCTATGCAAAAAGGAGTAACATTCATTCACTCAGAGCAAAAGTCTGAGACACAAAAGGACAAGGGAAAGCAGAGGCCAATAGTTCCCCGTCTGGTCTCATATACAATCCAGCTGTATGTGTGCACGTGCGTGGGTGTGCCCCTGCCCCCATAGTGGTCCCCATGTGCTGGGAACCTGGTGGGCTGTGCTGGGCACTGCATGAGTGCCTACCCAGGTGACAGCAGCCCAGCCACTGAGCTGGAGCAGCTGGCCTGGCAAGGGGGTGGTTTCTCCTCATTTCTAACTTAGTGTATCCGTCTCTAGGTCTTAGTGTATCTGGTCTCTAGGGAAGACTTCAGAAGCAGGGTTCCAGAGTGAAGCCTAGGAATGCTCACAAGACAGCTGCTTCCAACCTGGACTCTAGAACCTGCCAGTGACCCACTAAAGTAAGGCAGACGGAGAAGGTGAGGCCCAAGGTTGACGAGGAAGGAAGCCCTGGCTTGTCAGACAGGTGTAATCAGGTGACAGCACAGCTGCTTACATGTCGATCACAGACCCCAGAAGGTGGACGGCAAACAGAAAGATGACAGTCAAGGTAGCCGCAGCGGGACTGTCCTCTCTCAGGAACACCAAGGGCTGTCTGAGTATCAGGGAAATGACCTTTTTTGATCTGTAGTTTCACATGCCTGGATCAATCCTAGGAGGGACTGTGTTCACGATAATGGAGAAAGCCCCCGGGAGAGGTCCCAGCCGGTGGCTGTACACAGAGGCAAGGGGACCTTCCTTCCAGCGGGACCTTCCTTCCGGTTCCTTCACTCACAGTGACCTCCCAGGCCTCCCTGAGACATGCTGTAAGACACAAGAGTGTTTATAGCCCCCCTTCTGCCCAAGGAGCTCCCAGAGTGGACTATCAGGGTTGTAAGTCCACAGTGCAGGCGGTGAGTAGAAGGCTAGGAGCGATTCTAGGTGGTGACACGAAGTCCTAGTGAAATAAGTTAAAGAGGGTTGTGGAGACACAAAGCTTGCCAAGGGTTCCTCTAAGACCAGGGTGTGGTAGCACATGCCTTTAGTCCCAGTACTCCAGGAGCAGAAGCAGGTGGGTCTCTGTGAGTTCAAGGCCCACTTGGCCTACACACCAAGTTCCAGGCTAGCCAGGGCTATATGGTGAGACCCTGTTTCAAAACAAACAACAATAATTAGTTTTCACTAAGGAGACTGATCTTCAACTGAGACTGAATGGGAGCCCTCTTTTAGGTGGGAGGGGCAGGCAGTGGTCTGCTCTTTGGCTCTGTCCACTAGGGTCCCTGCAGCTGCCAACAGGGAATAAGCTAGGGCGCCATCTGTAAGGGCCTGATCTCATAGTCCCTTTCCCTTGATCTAGAGAAGGGGGCTGGTAGGGTCAGAGTTCTCCGAGGCTACCCGGATGCCAGATGTCTGCGCCCGGCACAGACTAAAGCTTGGTTCCCTTCATGGTGCCTCCTGCCCAGAGCCTAACTCCAGGACCCAATGAGGTTGGGCGTGGGGCAATGCCCACTGCCTCTCTGCCTTCCCCATGCTGGTCTCTAGGGCATATGGGGGGCCCAGAAGGACGGGTGGTGGGGGCAGTCAGAGGAGCCAGTCGGCCTGGCGGTAAATCATCAGGTCCTGCTTTGTAATTATCTGGGCACTTAAGCTCCTCTATCTTGTCTCTCCCTTCCCTGGGGAAATTTCCTTCATTTCCTACGCTCTCCTAGTCTCCTGGATGTCTAAACCAGCCCAGCCCAGGCCCAGTGTGCCGCTTTCCCCTGCTCTCGCGGCCTACAGCCACCAGGTTGTATGTTTGCATGTTGGACGGGAGCCACTGTCCCCATCTAAGTTTCCTCCCTGCCCAGGGACAGAAAACTGAAAACACCATCATACCCGCCCTTGGAATTACAGAGTCATAGAATACGTAGGATTTCCCTGAAACAGGCCAGTAAACCTAAGCGGCCCAGGAGTAGGAGGCTGGGGTGGCCCCTGAAAAGGGAATGAAATAGCAAAAATCTCAGGACAGGGTGTCCAGGCAGCAGCAATTGGGATGTGTGAGCTGTTTTGTTCATGAGGACCCTGCGCTGATACCATTCACATGTTGCCTGCTGCAGTTCATCCAGCCCTGACCCCTCTTTTCTCTAGCTCACACAGAGTCCGGCTCACTCTCCCTGCTCTGCTGGTGAAAACACTGAGGCAAATGTTTTCAAACGCAATGCAAGGGGTCTGGTTGACTTAGACAGCCCGATGCCAGCAGCTCTGGTTCCGGTGCAGCAGCCTCTGCAGTACCAGCACCTGTGATGGTCCCTCACAGGCAGCCAGGAACCAATCTTCCCATGTGGAGGTTGCCCAAAAAGTCCAGTGCCAGTGCCTGCACCCATACCATCTATTGCAGCTTCCCAACCCCACGAAGGAGGAGGCTGGCATGCTACCATGCCACGGGCATAAGGGTCAGATTGAGGCTGCCACAGACATGTATAGCCCTAGGGTGAACTTTGCAAAGCCACCACAGGTGCATCCCTTTCCCAGGCCTCACTACCTCCCCAGGGATGAACCCATTGAGTTTTTAAAAGCTGGATATCATTTTCAGCCTACATTTCTGACCTCCGGAAACCTCTCCAGTTGTTTGCAGAGCCCTCTGGCAGGACCGAAGCCGCCTGTCGCCGTATTCATAGCCAGGTCGCTGGGTGCCAAACAGATGCTGAGGGCTCCCTCCGGCCGGCTCACGTGTGGCCTCTCCAACCACCATCTCAGCTACATTCCATGACCAAGATTCCTTTGAAAGCCCTCTCAGAAAGCAAACAAAACCACAGCCTGTGGCCTACAGGAGGCCTGGTGTGGCTCCGTTTCTCTCTCTTCTTCTTCTCCCTCCCTCCCTCTTTTCCTTTCTTTTTAAGTACTGCTACAAGGGACTCAGGAAATCTGCTGACCGTCTCCTGTTGAGGATGGGTGAACCAAGGCCCAGAGTCAGGAAGGGGTCCAGGGTCCCATAGGTTCTATGAGAGTTCTGGAATCCAGGCAGGACTGACTAGGGTACACAGCTTCTCTGGACGACAAAAATCTCTGTAGTGAAGGTCTTCAGTGAAGGACCAAGTACTGACACCGTTACTTGCCAAGACCCAACGCATCCCCAGTGTCTGACAGGGCCCTGAACCCACCTGATACTTGCCTGATGTAAGCCAGCCAGTGCAGGCAGGGCTGGGACCCTTGGGCTCCCTGGCACAGACTGAGTGGTGCTCAGCAAATGAAGGAAGAAGTCTCTGGGGAGGCCTTGAAGCTCAGGGGCAGGGCTCCAGAAAAGCAGCCTGCTCTAATGGAAACCAGTCAGTGGCTAACCCCCCCCCTCTTGGTTTCCATGGGGACAGGATAGGAGGTGGAGCTCTGGCGTGGCTGCTGCAGCAGATGTGGCCTGTACAGGGCTGTGGGGGGGGGGGGGTGGCGCCTGGCAGGGAGCCCTGGGACGTGGCAGGAGTAGGGCTGGGCGCGGGGCCCTGCAGCCATAGCCACGGCGGTCAGCTTTAGGGAAGAGCCCGGGGCTGTGGGTCCACCACCTCCAGGAAGTCTCCCAGATTCCTCAGGTGCTGCAAACCCATGACCTGAGCCTCCTCAGAAAGCACTGGGC
The DNA here is from genome assembly GCA_028658305.1 of Pachyuromys duprasi. Taxonomy (NCBI): domain Eukaryota; kingdom Metazoa; phylum Chordata; class Mammalia; order Rodentia; family Muridae; genus Pachyuromys; species Pachyuromys duprasi. The sequence continues at coordinate 16,115,848 of CM053752.1, forward strand.
CCTTGGCATCTCAGTGGGAGCCCCACCCTCTTAAAGAGATCCGCATTTGTTATGTTATGCCAGTCATGTTGGTGCCCTGCGTGCCCCAGGCCTGCTGGTACTTGTAGAGGTGGGGGGCAGACCCCTAGAACACTACGTGGTCCTCTCCACCACACTCTGGATGATGCTAACGGGTCTCCTCCCACAGCCACACTCAACCTGGGGTGCTGCAGGGCCTAAAACCTGTGTGATGTGGCCCCCCAAAATGGAGGGAGCTTGGTACTACTCTGATGTGCTTGACACAAGCACAACTGATATGGCCAGCTGGGAGTCTTAAAAGGTTTCTCCCTTGCTCCGTATGTTGGCACAGTCCCCATAAAGAACTGACCTGTTATGAGCCCATCATGACCTAGGATACAGCATCTAGGCCCACAGTTCTAAGTAGTTCCCCACCTCAGGGCCATGGGGGAACAACAGTGATACCATGTTCCCTCCTTCTCGTCTCCCACTGCCACCCTGAGTGTGGTTCACAGCACAGCAGATCATGAAGGTATGGAGACCATGAGCTAGGGCAGAATCCTAGACCCTCAGAAAACTCAGACCTGCAGGGGGTTAATGGTAGTTCTGTCAGGGAGAAGTCTCTAGCACTCCCAAACCTACATGGCCTAGGGCCCCAGGACAACTGCTTTTAATTGCAGCAGGACACCAGGCCAAAGGGAATATCCTTATTGGCACTGGGTGTCTGAGGAGAACCAGTCAAGGTCAAGTTCTGAAAGGCAGAGAATAAACAGGGGTCTAATGCCAGGCATGGGGAAGATGTAGGCTAGGACATGGGTTCTAGAACCCAAGCTGTGTGGCTCTGGGAAGGCTCCTCGCCCTCCCTGAATCTTGACTTTCTCATATAGAAAAGTTAAAGTCCACCCCTCACCTGACCGGGACTTCTTCCACTAGGGCAAGAACTGTGTTTGTTTATTCTGCACTCTAACTAGTTTAGCATGGGCTCTGGTCAGATGTTGAGATGCAATAGAACCGGACAGATTAAGGTTAAAAATGGATGCTGTTTTTAAAATGCTTGGAAGGTTCCAGCCTGGACCTAGCATTTAGTAGGCACTCTGCAAAATCAGTTCTCCCAGTCACACACCTGTTTGCATTATCTAACCTCTACTGGTGCTCTCTGGGAAGAGCCAACTGTGGTCAAATCTCCCTCAGGCCAGGGCAGCGGCTTTCAGCCATTTAAGTCTCCACCTGGGTCTGCCACCTGGTCTTATCCCCTCTCTTGTCAGATGGACACTGACTACAGTGACCATTCCTTTGCGACCCTGGCACCTAGTTGAGGTCTTAGTCACATGCTTGGCCTTAGGAGCACTCACTTTCAGGTGCCAGGCATTAGCCCTTCAGCTGGATGGCCTAGAGGGGTCGCCTGTTTGAGAAGAGCCCATTTCAGGGGCACAGCTTTCCCAGGATGTTAGAGTACTCTGGATGTAGATCTGAGACCCCCAAACCCCCAAACCCCTGCCTTCAGGGGCCGAGTCTCCCAGTGTGCTGACACTGAATGACTCACTCTACATTCACAGAAAAGGCCTGGGCCAAATGCACTGTCTCCCTGTCCTCTGGCGGCAGTCACGTTAGACCCTGAAAAGGCCTATCAGAAGGTCCCATGTGCTAGCACCTAGCAGATGGAATAGGCCACTTAACAGGGATTCTGAAACCCCAGGCCCAGGTGAGGCTCATCCCATGAGCCTCGGCAGGGCGAGAGCAGGCAGGATCCCAGGATCCCGCCACCCACGCCTGAGCCAGAAGCATAGGCACACCCACCCCAGGAATCCTGGGCAGGGCTAGGCACCCAGGAAACTGGGCCAGAGGTTCCAGCACATACTGGTGTGGCCAGGCCGCCTCCTGAGCACCCCATCCTTCCCCCTTACTCCCCAAGCCTGCATCCCCTACCCAAACTCAAAGTTCAGAAGCCTAGAGAGTCCCAAGGCTCAATGCTGAGGACTCTGATCCGTCCGTGATCTATCCACTATCAACCCTGCATCTGGCCAAATGCCCCATCACATCACAGATATTTACTTTCACAAGAAGTCATTGTGTCTGATGCCTCCCTTTTAGAGTGTGTGAGGGGTGTGGAGGGAGTTAAGGCTGAGGCGAACAAGTACCTCTCTTAAAACATTCAGTCTTCCTATATCTTCCCACTAGGACACAACGAAGTTAAGAAAGCCAACAACTCATGGGCTCCCAATAAGAAATAAATACATAAATGAAATTCACATAAGCTTCCTCCAGGGTCTGAGGCTGATGTACCCTTCTTTTTAAAAGCCAAGCTCCAAGGCCTGTCAGAAGGCATGCTGTCCCATCTCATCCAAACCTTCAGTTGTACAGTGTCCCTGCCCTGGGCCCAGCATGCATGTAGACACACACAGACGTGCCCAGGAAGGCCCAGCCCTGTTGGTGGCCCCTTGTAAGAAGGTCCCTAGCAGCTGACCAGCAGCCATAGCAGGACTTCCGGGCAACTCCCCCGCCCTCCGCCCGCCTTCCCAGATTCCCGCTCTGGGCCGCCATTTCCTCTGCTGGGCCCAGAGGCTCACTCTCACTGTTCCAGATCTGAAAATGGCCGGCGCCTGGAACTGTCCATCTACGTAGGCAGCGGGCAGTCCAGGCCTTGCCTGGCCTTGCCTTGGCCTGCTGAGTAACTACAATGATCTCTGCTCTGAGACTGACCGTATGCCACCCCCATCTACCTTAGTTGCCCCAGCCTAGGAGAAGGAGGCTCATCTCAGCCCCCTAAGGATAGTGATGAGCTGTCTATTGCAGTCACTGCAAGGGATATAAGGGGCTTCATGGTCGACTTGAAGAAGAGGAAGAAGGACAATATCTAAAGGACACTGCTCACATTGGTGAAAAATGCCCATGTACTACAGGCCCCCCGGCCAAGCCTGAATGCTAGCCGGTGGGAAAAATATTGAAACCTATGTGTGTGCATGTCACTCACACATGCCTTTGTGCACATACCTCTGCAAAGACCTCCTTGCACATCCACGTTCCACCTGTACGCATATGAGGCACACATCAGTGAAAACTACAGCTGACCCATAGGAACTTGGAGAGAGCCCAGAGGGGCGTGATTCTTGACCTTAACTACTCATCTGGCTGAATCTGATTCCCTGCCTCTCTGGGTGGAAAGGAGAGGGGAGTCCCTGCTTTGGGAATGTTCCGAGGCTCCAAAGTACAGCAAGGATGCAACGGTTGGTAAAGGACCAGCTCCACTAACTAAGCTTTCTGGTTTGGGGTTAGGCCTCGCCTTCCTGTCCCCATTCTGTAGACAAAGGAACTGAGGCTCAGAAAATGAATACAAAGCCGGCCCAACTTGGCTCACTCTGCCCTACCCCTCAACCCCCAGCATGTGCTCTTCCAAAAGTGAAAAGGCCCTGGAACCCTTGCCCAAACTATACTGACACCATACCCACGCCTGACTCAGTACTGCTGCTACCCTCTCACTTCACATCTACCTTTACAGTGGCCAGCCCAGCAACACATTTCCCCTGACTCTGAGGCAGCAGCTGACAGACTGACGGACCCACGGGGATGTGTGAAGAGGTTAAAAAATTCAGACTCACCACTCCTAGCCGGCTGTGTCGGATTTCATCAATTTGTCACTTCCACTGTTCTCTAACATCTCCACCAACAGGTACAAGCCTTCAAGTAAACAAAGTACTTCTATTAACAAATGGGGGGTGGGGGCTGGAGTTCCAGGGGATGGGCGTAGGGGAGTCCTGGGCCCTTCTTTTCTTCTCTCCCAATGCAGGAGCCTCAAATGCTCTCTACAGGCAGGGACACAGCGTTTGACTCCAGAAGTACAGAGGTCAGTGCTTAACACATGGGAAAGGGGGGGAAAGTGCAGCTTAGAGTGATTACATCATCACATGTACACAATTCCCAAAATAAGCAGTTATCATCGTCTGCAAATTATTGTGGCTATAAAAGTTCTCTGGCCTCCAGTGTGTTGATATAGCCCAATAAATTCTGCACTTCCTTATCTTGTTGATATATATATATGTATATATATATATAATGTTTTTAAAAATTTATACCTACTGTATGTAATTGACCCACTGACTTTTTTTTCCAGTTTGCACTTAAATGTACTTTTCAACCATTCAAAATACTTACTATTTGCTTTTTTTTTCAGGCAGGTCTCAAAATAATTACACACATGTCGACACAGAATAGCTAGAAGCCCAACCTCCTTATAGTGAACAAGATATTAATAATTCCATGTCCCACAAGATGGAATTTAAGGCTACGGTGTTCACGCATCAAAACAAGATAAAAATTGGTAATTACTTAAAACTCGGAAGGACCTTTGACTTGGGGTATTTGGAGTCTTAAAAGATGGCGACCAGGTTTGGTGAGATGGCTCTGCAGGTAATGGCACTTGCCGGCCAAGCCTGAGAACCTGAGTTCAGTCCTTGGAGACCTGCGGTGGAGAGAACCACCTCCTGCAAATTGTGCTCTGACCCCCACACGCATGCCATCCTATGCAAATACCTTCAGGCACAAATGAACGGCATAAATAAATACACGTGTATGCGGGGACCAAACTTAAACAAAAAAAATTGAACTCAGTGACGCTGCTCCCTCCGCCAGCCCTTCCACAAGACCGTGAAGAAGGCTTGTTCCTCGGCACAAATGCAGCTTGTTTATTTTGACCTCAGTTCTTCGAATGTGTTGACTCCGCAGTTAAAATATGCCGTGTGTTCCAACAAGTACTAGGCAGTGGTAATGACAGACCAGCCCATCTGTGCCTTGAGAATGTATAATTTCTGTCTATAGTGGAATTTATATAGAGGCAATGATGTGGAAAGTGCTTTGCGTGGTACTTTCTTCCTTTCTATTTTTTTTTAATACTGTCAAAAAAAAAAAAACCAACAACAACAAAAAACCAACATTGGGTACCATGGGAAGTGCTGAAATTTTGCCCTTTTTTTTTTTTTTTTAAACAGAGTATACGAGTTTACATTTGGAAGACGGGGTCTATGATGTTAATGGAATGCAAAGCTTCAGGTGGCAAGTGAACATTTACAATCTCCCCAGACATGTAAGGGTGGTATGACAGACATACACTAAAAGCAATGGGTAAATTTACTCAGGGCAGAATGTAATAATTTTACAATGAAAATATTTATGTGAATTATTTTTCTGCTACTTTCCCCTTGCCCCAAAAGAAGATGAATTAACACTCAAGAAATTCTACCACACATCCACCCAGAACTTAAAATTGGAGAGTTGTTCACCTACATTCATTATTTAAAAATAACAACAGGTGAAGGGTGGGCAGCTATTAAAATGCAAATTCTTTCAAGCCGATAGCCTCCCTTTCTTCCTTGCATAATTCTCTCTTTGCCATGCTTTTGCTTTTGAAATATATTACACTGTTTTTCTCCCTCTATTACTTTTATTTTGCCACTAGTGTTTTATCCGATGCTTGCTAAATATTTGGGTGGAATGAATCCTCCAGCTTGCAGCAGCAGAATGTGGCTGTCATAATCGTGAAAATGTTTTAATTATCTCAGCTATATATGCCTGTCTCCGAGCCCCAAACCCTTCGGTATCTATTGCTGCCTAGCATAAGAACAAAAGCAGCCGGGCTGGGCTCCTCTTTCATATTTGGTGCTGTCTGTTGTCCCGGCTGCTGCAGCCAAGCCCCGGGACACATAGGGCCCGTGTGCCTTTAGACTAGGGAAACAAAGATGTCTGTACTTGGGAATTTTCCTCTTCCTGCACAGCGGAACTTTCTGTGTCGGATTTTCCAGTTCCCATAAATCAAGACCCCAGCTACCCTCAAACAGAGGGAACCAGGCTGTGGTGGAGGGTGCTTTTGTCAGCCTGCCAGAGGGGCGGAGGTGAGTGGGCAGCTGGACTCTGCAAATGTCACCTTTTTATAAAGGATGGGGCCTGGGACCAAACTCAGTCACTAACTCAGCTTGCAGGCAGCACAGGGCATGGCAAGTTACACAAAGATCCTAGGGGTTCCTAGGAGCTAGGGGTTCCTAGCTCCCGTTAGCCACAGTGTGGCTAATATGAAGGCCGGCACAACTCTGCAGGTGAGGAACCGGCAAGGGACAGGGACTAGACAGGCCTGCCTGGAGCCCACTCAGTGCTCTCCGAAGGTCTGCCTGGTGGCTGGTGCCCATGGGCACCTCTCACCCATCCTGGCCAGGTGGTTACTGGCCAGGCACATTATTGTGAGGTAGATCCTTCCATTCAAAAGTGAAAGAAAGAAAGAGTGAAAGAAAGAAAAGAAAGGAAGGAGAGAAAGAAAAAAAAACCTTAAAAACAAGTGCTTAAAAAGCAGACCGTCAAACAATCCCAGATTTTCCCCACACTACACTGTCAGCCAAGAAGAGCTTCCTTGCTTTTTTCTTTAAAAAATAAAATAAAATAAAAATAAAACGAAAGGCAGAAAGAACTAAATCCCTAAACTGTGGAAATGGTGGCATTAGGGATGCAGGACAGAATAAAAGGGCCTCTGTTTCTGAACCCGAAAGTCCTCCCTCCCGTGTGTGGCTGGCCCTGCCTGAGCCCTTTGCTGGAGGGACCCCACCATGGCTCTGGGTTTCCCCTCTCTGCTATGCCCAGCACTGCCAAGGATTTAAAAAAAAAAAAAGGTAGTGAAATAATAAGATCCCCTTCAACAACAAAGCAACGCAAGGCAAGGAAGGGTAGCTTGCCGACTGATGCCTCCTCCAGCCCTCGTCAGCTCCTACCCAAGCACACAGCCACTAGGAGATACCGAATGTGTGTTTTCATTATCATTTCGAAAGCCATAGCTTTGGATCTTAAAAATAAATGGCTTGGCTTCTGCTCCTTCCCTGCAGTTTTTGGCAGTGCCTGCTTCACTCAGGATTGGGGGTGGGGTGGGGGCTCTGAAATAGAACTGGGGGTTTGGGTTAAGCCAATTAGAGGGAAGAAGACGTAACAGGCACGGAGCACAAGATGGCAGGGCCCTCTGCTCGTCCCCAGCAGGAGAAGGGGAGAAGGTCACTTACCAAGAAACTGGAGAACAGGGTCACTTTCTCAAAAGCCAGGAAGTGAAAACGATGTCCCCAGCCCTGGCTGGGTAAGAGGGCTCTTGCCAGCCAGCAGGCCATGCCCAGGTGACAGCCTCTGTCGGACAGGCCCTTGGGCCTCCTGGGCTCTGGCGTCCATCAGTCCATAGGTCCTGGCCTGGGCCTTGGCCGCTGGGGCACCCTGGGGTTAGGACTGCCAGGAGCAAGTGGCGCTGGGGGAAGGCCCTGCTGCCAGCCTAGGAGGACGAGGAAAATGCTACTTTTGTCTCCTGCTCTCTCTCATCTGGCACTGGCTCCCAGGGAGGGGGGGGGCAGAGGCGGCCGCTACAGCTCAGCCCCGCCCACCGGGAATTTTCGAAAGATGCTCGTGGGTGCCTGGAGGATGGCAGACGTGGCAGAGGCGGGTGGGCCGGGTCCCCAAACCCACCACCAAAAAGAGGCGGGGGCTGGATGACGGGGAGAGGAGGGAGAATGCCACAGCGCCTGACCACTCAGCAGCTAGCCTGGAGCCCCAGCCCAGCCACAGCCCAGGCCACAGCCAGCTCTGTAAATGGGCAGGGTGGCCCTGGCGCCATGTTGCGACTGCCTGGCTAGCCAAGCCGTTCTGAGGGGCCTGGAGTCCAGGCGGTCCGAACTGCTCCAGATAGAGGCCTCATTGTTCCTATGCTGGGTTCTAGAGAGTGGCCGGCACTCCGCAATTCTCCTTTGGGAGAACCAGAGCTCTCATCCCAGCTACCCCCTGACCAGAGACCAGTCTTAGAGTGACCCGTCCTAATCGTGGAGGCTGGAGCTGCCTGGCTAGGAGCCTGGACTGTGGGTTTGAGTTTAGCTAGTGTCTAGCCTCCGTTTTCTCATCTATGTAACGAAGAGAGATTATGTCTCCTACTTGTGGTAGCTGATGGGCTACAGAAAGAAATATACCTTGTGCTGAGCATTTTGCTTGGTACCCAATACCCCTAAGAGCAAAGAGAATCCCAGAGTGAGCGTGCAGCCAAGAACAAGAAGGACATCACCTCTGTCCTCTCAGATTCTTCAGATTCTAAAGCCATGCCTTATCACTGCTTTGGGGATTCATTCCTGTCCTCCAGCCCTCTGAAACAGCCAGCGTGGCTAAGGGCCTGACAGGGGCAAAGCTGCTTGCCTATGCCAGCTCAGCCTGGCGGTCCTCAGCTCTGTGTCACTCTGGGGCCTTTATGTGACATCACAGGTACTCAAGGCATCTGGAGTATGGGAAACAGTTCACAAGCGGGTGTGCCATCTCTCCTCAGACACCGAGGCACCCCAGGGCCAGTTCTGCCACAGACGATGGTCTAGAGGAACCACTACCCATGAGCCTAACTTCTCATCATGTGGGACACACTAAGGGCCTTTCTGTCCGTAATGATTCAGGTAAAGCGTTGTCAGGCAAATCATGTACACCTGGCCTTCCTTGGGCAGCCCACTTGTTTTATACTGCTTTCTGCCTGCTCAGGCACTCACGCTGAAGACCAAGAAGAGGGTGGGTAGAGTGAGCTAGGAGGAAGCTGCCCGGGAGGAGTCCCTGGTCTCTAGCTCGGGCCTCACGCATACGGCCACGTGACTGCTTGCCAGCTGACGCCAGAGACAAAGCAGGTAGCATTCCGATGCCATGCGCTCTACCAAGAACGCCGGGAATCCATGCCAGCAATGGCTTGGCATGGCTGCCAAGAGCCAGGCCCTGGGAGGAGAAGGGTCCCTATGCTGTGTGAAATGGGACCTGTTCTGCCAGTCTACAGTGCAGAGAAGCCATTGAAACCCGACCAATGACTATTTGGGGGTCGTGCTGAGACAAGGGGAAAGAGGCAGAACCTCTATCACACAGCCATAAGGGGAGGTGCCACGCACACGCGTGCACGCACACATACACACAGTATCACTACAATCAGAAGTGACTACCACCACGCTCAGCTCACCATATAGGAGACGACAGCTTCCCCACAGCTACGGCAGGCCACTGAGGCCTCAGGACACTGGAGCACCATGGGGGCCATAGGCCTAGCTAGAATCCCCACCAACCAGCTTTCCTCTACATGGGGAGGCAGTTGATGTGGGCAGACTGAAATGCTCCGTCCAGGTCGGAACCAGCCTTGTCAGGTCCAGGTACTGTGAAACCCAGAGGAGGACTGGCCACAGCTGTACTGCCCAAAAGGATAGGGAAGGAGGCTGTAGCATTGCTATAGTTTATAATCATTTAAAACGTAATTTTATTTTTTTAAAAAAAGCCTAACTTGGTTGTAAATAGCTTTCTTAAATATACGAAAGGATATTCTAAATTTAAGATATTTCTACTGAGTAGTCCTCTGGCCAGAAATCCCAGTCGTTAAGGACAAACCCAGCCCGGCAGCGTTCATCTCTAACCCGAAGGGAAAAGTTACGCAGCCTCAAAAAATACATCATGGGCCTTTGACTCTGCTTGCCGCATGTGTACATTTTACAACCATAGTGACAGTCCTGACCTTCAACCTTACCCAAGCCTGATGGCCATCGCTGCTTACAGACCCTCCCCACCATTGTCTGGACAGTGAATCCTGGACACCTGTGCACACACGTCTGCATGATAAGGAAACTCCAGATTCCTGAAGACTCCAGATTCCAGACTCCAACTAGAAAACGCCAAAATCTGATGGACGGCAAGACTGCACTGCATTTTGTGCCTATTTCCTCAAACAAGGGAATATAACCCATGTTTTGGGGTTTGGGGTTTTGTTTTGCTTTGTTTTCTGCCCAGGGCACAAGGTTTCATTCTTTCCCATGATTTCAGCTTTTCCACACCTATACTCACAGCTTTAAGTCTCTCTGCTTGGCATTTTGGAGATGCATGTTAGTGGGGGGTGCTAAGAACTCCCAGAATTCAAAACAAATTAAAGATTCAAAAGCAATTTTAAAAACAAAAACTTACTCAGAAGGTAAATATTATGGTTTAGCAGAAGATTTGTGTGTGTGTGTGGTGAGTAGGTATTCCCTGATCAGGACCTGACTCTTGTCTGTCTTCTTCCACTGGAAGGAGTGTCTTGACTAAGGGTCACCTGAAGTAGCAGGGGACTAAGGGTCCCCTTGGGAATCCCCAGAATTGCATGATGTTGGCCCTCTCCAGCAATCCCTACACAAACCGCAGCTACAACAATGCCACTCTGAAACTCCAAAGTGAGCCTCCGCTGCTGGCCTGGTTTTAAGGTGGCCGCCACCAGGCACAGCTTGGGCCAGATCAGTCTTTGGAGAGTAGGCTGGACATACTCTCCTCGGTATAGATCTAAATCCAGGGCATTCAATTAGTTCAGAAGATAATCTTTGTGGTTCCATGCACTGGGTTAGTTTATCACGAGTTCCAAAATACTTTCGACAGTTGGGAGTGTAAAGCAGGGCCAGTGAGGGCTTCTCCACTCCAGTCAGACTCGCACAACCTTCAGGGCCACTCCCAAGTTCATCTGAGAACAGGATGTGAGGCAGAGGAGATGATACTGGAAAACCACAAATATGGGCCCACACTGGTGAAGCCCCTGGAAAGTAATTCTGTCTCTTCCAGTCTGTTTTATTCACTTCCATCCTGAAACCCAGCTAGGCTGACCATCCTTGGCCTAAGGGAAGCCTCATGTGGCTCATAATCCAAAACCTGGCCACCTTTCTAAGGATTGTAGACATACCCTGGTGGCCTTGGAAAAGAAATCACAGAAGGAGAAAATAAATTGAAAGTTTAAACAGCACTCCACAAAGAAAGATGAACAGGATGAAATTTCCCAAGAACCACAGCTCAGGGGACTTTTGTTTTCCTCCTGTAAACCTCTGCCCTGACTATGAGGCCAGGGCCTACAAGACTGGGACATCAGCCCCAGCCAATGGAATACTAGTCAGTCCTCAAAGTAAATATCCCATACAAAAGATTCTGTCTTTGCTTGAAGACAATTGTTGCTTTTTTTGTTTTCATCATCCCTTTAACATCAGAAAGTGTTAGTACCCTTAAGATTTCTTTTTGTTCCAACAAGGTGCTTTCAGAAAAAGGCAATCTTGCTGGGTCTTTCTTTAAAAAAAAAAAAAGCCAGGAGAAAAATCTCTCCAAAGCAAGCTATTTGGTCAACGTATCAGGCCAAGGAGCACTTCACTCACCACAGTGGCAAAACTCTCCTATCAAATTCCTACCTGATCTATAGCAAGGATGCTGGAAGTTGCCATGGCCACTCTGGACCACCATCGGGGTACAAAGTTCAGACCTGGACCAGCACACTGAAGTCATTTTTCAGGAAGATCTCATCCTGCCCTGTGAAGGGGTAGCATATTATGAGTCCCCATGGAAACCTCTATCTCATCACCTGTACCTAGATCCACAACACATAGAATAGTCACATTCACATCAAATCCCTGGGACATGGAAAGTTTTGGCTTTGCAAATTCCCACCAGCCAACCCTAAGGAGCTATAGAGTCAACTTCTTGGTGTCCTCTCTGTATAGATCAGAGAAGTAAGATCTGTTACCTACAATATAACATAATATATCACACTTAATACTATGCACAAGGCATTAAGTGATAAATATACAATTACAGTGATTTCATTTACAATAATGACCACAGCACAGCCACTGGATGTTCCCAGACAACATGTCAGCGATAGGGCCTTATGAAAATATTGTTGTCTGTATCCTTTGAGATTGGCATCTCTATCCCTTTTTGGAATGCTCAGGGTACTGGCTTGAGGAGGCAACAGGACTTGCCTTGGGTCACATGGTGAGCTGGCGACAAGGACAAATTAGAACTCTACGCCCTGGCTTGGGCACTCCAGCCTCCTGAGTTCTGTATCAGTATTCTGCTTCACTCCACAAATGCAAATGCACCCTGAAAATCCAACCATAGCAATGCAAACAAGGCATGGCAGTTTAAAGATGTTTCTTGCCGGGCCTGGAAGGCCTAGCCCTTCCCTACACAATGTTCCTCTTTCAAGGCCAGTAAGAGGTTCTTCTGATTAGAAGGGAGCACCCACCCAGCAGGGTGCCCATCTGGATGGGCAAAGTCCTCCACACCCCTCTTGTCCTGCCTTCCGGTAGGACCTTGTCTCTGCTGGGCTGGGGTAGGCTGTGCCCTGCTGGGGACCAGATAGAGCCAGGCAAACAGGTTTACACAGAGGTTGCCAGCCAGAGGTGCAAGCCACACTGTTACAGAACCTGAAGTGTGTTGCCATGGCAGAAGGCACCGGTGGGTCTCACCGGCACACAGGCCTGGTGTTTAGCCTATCCAGCCTCTGCCAGTATGCTGGAAACCACTTGCCCAGGATAGCGTGAGGCACAGTGAGGTTCTGGTGTGGCTACCCTGGGCTTGGCCCTAATAGAAAATCAGATGTCCGTGCCGGTAGGCAACCCACAACAGCAGTCCATTCCACCAAGGCCCGCCTACCTGTCCTTTATATTAATCCAACAGAGAGAAAAATAAAGAAGTATTTGTTCCCTCTTCAGAGCCTCCTCTTTTGCGTATGTATGTCTCCCCAAAAATAAATAGCCAAAACAAGCTATTTGAGCATGGGAAGATGTCAGAAGCAGCCTCCCCAGAAACAAACACGCTTAGTCCTGTTGTTTCCTGGGTCCTAGGGTATGCTCTGGGCATACACAGGGCCCTGATGTTTGCCAAAATACCGGCCTTGCTTCAAGGCCGTAGAACCACCTCCTCGGATGCTCTGGCCTTTCCCGTTTGCCTTGGGTTCCACACGATGGCCTGGAGAGAAGTACAGACATCCACTTGTTTGGGGGGGGTGGTGTCTGCTTTAGTCCTAAGCATAATGAAGAACCTCGACTAACCACCGCACAATCTCCACCCTCCAACCCTGTGCCATGGGTCTTCTGTGGACAGGGGAGAACACTGCCAGCATTTTCCAGACAAGGCTACAATGGAGTGTAAGCTTCTGTTAAGGACCCCATCGTGGCCAACGCTAAGCCAACTGGCTCACCTTCCACACACTTGCAATGTACTTCTACATCTGAGATCACTCCCAAATGTCTCACCTAGGGTTTTGCATTTGCTAAATGCTTCTGATTAAGTAATAAATAAGAGCTCAAAACAGGGGTGGTGAGTAGCACAAAGCAGCCTAACAAATAAAAAATAATAAAATAAAATAAAATAGATGGTCAAAGTTGGACTTTGGTTACTGTTCAGGCTCTGCCGAAAAGAGAATCTCCTTACTCTTCGGAGTTCTTATCCTGGATCAACTAGAGCAGGCAGCACAGGAAGGTAAGCACAGAGCAGGCCTGTACTCTCCGGCCTCATTCACATTCGTAGAAGCGGGGTCTCAAATGCCAGCTCCTGGCTCTGGGGTGTTATGGAAACAGATGCTCCCCCTCCCCACACACAACACTGTGTGTGATTTGAGGTGAATGCCCCCAACAAGGCTCTCTGAGCCACATCTAGGAAGTGGGGGCAGGCTCAAGCAGTGTGTCCACACCTGCCGCACAGCTTCTCGCAAGCAGGCTTATCCCCCACGGCTGTAGTTTAGCTTCAACCCAGGCTGCGTACACAAGTAGAGACACAATCTCCCAGACAGCCGGAACCTATGTGCTCAGATAAAATGAAGCTATCACTGGCCTAGCTTTCCGAAATCCAACTTTGAAGAAATTAATTTCAGTGTTACCTAAAAACTCTATAAAATGACATCCAAGACAAATATTTTCACCCCCTTAATTTGATCCCACACGCCTCCTCCTCAGGCCTGCTAGCCAGGCTGTGTGGGCCATCTAGAAAGTGCGCTTTTTACAAAAGGTTATGAACTGAGTATTTTATTTTGCTTTGCTTTATCTAACTGCCCCATAAGCAAGAGTTCCCCCACCAGAACCTTCCAAAGCACCCCTGTATCTCAGCGGCTACCCTTAACATTCACCCTGAACCAGTTCTCTGAAAATTTCCAAGAATATTTTTAAAGGGTTTGGTAAAACAGTTCAAATTTTCAAGAAAGGGCTTTAGCTTCCAAATAACATCTCCAAACACCTCCCCCTACACACACACACACAGACACACCAGATGTTTTTTTCTTTTCTATTGTTTAAGATGCCTGCTATGTTTTATATACTCTCGATAAAATTTCTACGTGGCTAGCAGCCCCCACACCTGCGATCAGAAGCCTTGTTTCACAAATCCCAAGTTCTGGATCCAGGACATCGTGGCATTCTTTGCAAGCTGGCTGGCTTCAGGTCCAAAAGCAACCTACCTCGGATGAGTCCCCTGACTGGGAACTGTAGACCCTGCAGAAGGATCTCTCTTAGAAACCTGTCTTAGAAATCTGTCCATCAAATATTTAAATGCCAAGTAGCTAAAGTTTTAAAAAAGAGAGAGAGAGAGAGAAGACGAAGAAGAAGAAAAAAAAGAAAAACGCTCTTACCTCTCCAACCTTGATGAAGCCCGCGGTGCACAGGTCCACCGCCCTGCCAGACAACCTCTCAGCCGCCGCTAGCGCTGCGCTGGTGTGCCCTCGGCCGCTGGTTGGAGTCGGGGTGACTCTCGCCGGCTCCTGGGCGCGCAGGAACAGTCGAGGGCAGCGCGGAGCTGCACCCGCAACTCTTCTTCGGAGGGTGGAACGACCTCCGGCAAGCGCACGGCGAGGCCCCAAGCCCCGAACCCACCGCTGAGGCTCTCCCGGCTTCGGCAGTCCTGCATCCAACGACCCAGCAGGCAAAAGAGTGGCCCGAAGGATCGAGTCACGCGTCCACGACTGGCCCCACTGGAGACCTTTGTCCCGGACGCAAACGAGAGCGTGCCGGCCCGCGTGCGCCCACGCCCTGCCGCGGAGGACCCGGCCGGCGTGCCCCGTGACTTTCTCCAAGTTCACGTGCATCCCGGAGCGGCCAGGCGGGCGCAGCGGGCCCGGACGCTCAGAGCCTGGCCGTCGGGCGGACTCGGGACCCAGCGGCCCAGGGCGCAGGCGGGACCACAGTGCGGGCCACCGGGGGCAGCCGGAGGGCACCGGGACATTGCTGGCCACTCGTCTGGCGCTGCCCGGGCTCCGAATGCAGCGGCAGCTTGGCACAGACGCGCCGCGCGCCCGGTGCATGCTAATGGCCGGCGGGCGCGCCATGAATTATTCAGCAGCGGCGCGGAGAGGACGAGCGCTGGCTCGGAGGGCGGCCTGGGCCGCGCGTCCCCCGCCGCTGCAGAGCTGCCGCACCGACTTCCCAAACTTTCCCCGGCCCGCACCGAGGATGCGGCCCCCGCGGCGCCGCGGTCCCCGCCCGAGCGCGCTGGCCGCGCTTCCCCCGTTGCCGCCTATTTTATGTCTTTTGTCTCGGAGTTGGCACCTGTCCCAGAGAGCGCGTTTCCCTGCCCACCCCTTCGCCGCCGGATCGGGGCGGGGGAGGGGGCACGGGGGACCGGGGAGGAGGGGACGGGGGAAGCGAGGCGCCCGCGCGTCCTGCGTCTTGGGGAGACCGCCCGGGGGTGGCAGCGGCCGTGCCCAAGCACCCGGGCACCTCTGCTCCGCGGGGAGGTTAGGGCGGCGAACGCGCCCGGAATACCAAGGAAGCCGCCGTGCCCTCTGCGGGCCGGTGCGTCCGGGCGTCGCCCCTCCCGGGCGGCCCCCACCCAGACGGGCGCGCTCGAGCTGGGCGGGCGGCGGGAGCTGCGGATTCGCCGTCCCGGCCCCGCGCCTGGCCCCGCAGCTCCGCGTGCGCGCCCCCGCGGGCACGCCGCCCCGGGCGCTCCCCGCCTGCGCGCGCCCGCCCCGCGGCCCCGCCCGTCGCCCTTGCGCGCCCACTGCACTGGGCACCGCACGGCGGAGACCCACCGGTAGAGCCCCGAGACCAACGCAGCGAGGAGGGCTGAGCAGGAGCGCGTCCCCTGCCCGCGCCGACTTGGCACCGAGGCGGCTGCCGGGGCGCGCTCCGCGGCTGCGCTCCAAGGCGCCGGCTGCCATGATTGCGGGCAGCACCCGGACGCGCGCGCACGCTCGGGGCGGATTGGGACCCTCGGCCGGCCGACAGCAGTCCTCTCTGCCTGCCAGCAGCCCAGTGCGCGCTGAGGAGAGCCGCCAGCATCGCTGAGCTCTAGATAGGGTACTGAGACAGCGTATCCAGTGGGCTGGATAGTGGCCGTGGCTTCCCACAGGAAGGGGCGCGCGCACGGGCGATCCCGCCACTCCAACTGAGCAAGGGGCGCGGTGCCCAGCGGGGTACGGCAGGGAGGGCACACTGAACCTCGCGAGTGGGTGTGGGGAGTAACGCACAGAACTGAGCATGCAAAGGGGTCGCGCAAGGTGCCTGGGGAGGCTTAGTAGGTACCCAGAGCCGGTGCCCACCTCCAGGCTCGGCCCCTTCTCGCTGGAAACAACTTCCTGCTACTAGGACCAGGGCACAGGAGCTGCAGGGGTAGTTCAAGGCCATGGCTTTGCTCTCAGCCCTAAGGCGACACTGCTGGCTCCAGGCCACATCGGGCCCCTGAAAGGGGGAATGGGACGGCTGGGCTCCAGGGCCTGGTTACTGGTTAGAATGCCAAGGAGGCCGCAGCGTCTTCCAGATCGCTTCACTGGCGCGCACAAGCGTTTTCCAAACAGAGGCTGGCCTGGGCCTCAGGCTCTCAGAGACACAGGCGAACACTGGGTCCCTAGACTTGGATTCCGTCCTCCTGTTCAGACATGCTCTGGATCACAGCCACTTGGACCTGGCTGGTTCTGGAGGTGTGTGATAGCCAGTTGACGACCAGGACCAGGGAGAACAAGGCCTCCAGGGCCCATCCCACAATCTCTGTGCCTGTCTCTCCCCTCTTCCCCCGGCCCTCCCCCCACTGGCCTTGGCATTCTAACCAGTGTCCTTTGACGTCATATCTCGCCATTTCTGTCAACCAATTGAAACTTGCCCGTTGTAATAAAAAATATAATTTTTTATGCCATTGGTAAATTCAAAAGTTCCTCATGTGTCCCGCTTCCCAGGAAACTTCATTCCACGTTGGACCGGACTACCACGAGGAGGAACCTGGACACAGTGGGTAAAGCCGCCAGGGCCGTTAACTACCAGTGACCTGCTTTATAAGTTCTGTAGAACACCATGACCCTGGCCTGGATGGGCTAGTGCAGGCAGCCCCATAACATACAGTTTGGGAAAAAGGGGTGGGGGGAACAGGACACATCCTGTCCTGATCAACTTTCATTTTCTACAACTGCCAGTAACTGAAGACAACCCCAACCAGTGAGCTTCACTCCTTTTGGGGAAGGTGCATTGTGGCCGCAGCTCTCAGGGCTGAGTTCCCAGGGCCAGAAGGGCAAGGGCCTCACTGCTTTATACCAGTGAGGCTGTACCCAGTCCCAGCCACAGGGCAAGTGAAACCTATCTTTTCTGGCACTGTTTGGTCCTTTATAATTCTTGTTACTATCAAAATTCCCAGCCTCGATCAGGAAGAGTTGGGCAGGGTGACCCTGTGCTGGGCAGTCTCCTAAGGCCACAAAGATCCCTCAGGAAGCCCCTCTTGTAGCCACAGCAGGACATGGAGGATAACCTCAACCATGAGGTGTCATCACTGGAGCATCCCTCCTTGTTGTGTGGGTCAGAAAACAGGAAGGATGTTTTGTGGTCTAGCAAGTTTTGAGGCTCCGGCAGAGCAGAAGCTCTGGGACTGGGCTGACCACAGAGATCCCGGCATTCTACGTACGAGGCCCTTCTAAACACCGAATCTGGGTCCTCCAAAATAGTGAGCAAACTCGGGAACGACCAAACGGGGATTCTGAACACAAATATTATGATGCTTATTTTCACGTGAAATTGCTCTCAAGTGCAAATTCTAAGATGGCTGCACCACCTTTGAGATGTGCTTGTGAGAAGAAAAATAAAATAAAATAAAAATTGCATCCAAATGCCACACTATAATCTATTTCTAATCACCTTCCTAAACATTATACATATTACAAGTAATGTGATATATGTTCTGTGATTAAGTGGGTGGATTAAAACATTGAATTTTTTAAAAGGCACAGAGAAAGAGAGATTATCTTCCATTATGCCACTTACAAGTTTTGCCCTACTAGCACAAACACACATTTGATAAGTGTGTCCTTACTGAACATGACGACTAAACGCCTGGATATTGGCTTTGTAGTTTTCACCTGAAATCATTGTGTAATCACGATGGGTTGCTAACCTTCTTTTTATTAGCTGGTCTTTTTTTCACTTTCACAGAGTAATAAATTAATTTAATGTCTTCTCCCTCCCCCGCCTTCCCAATTTTTATTTGGTAACACAAGAAATTGGGTGAGTCAGAGCAATATTCAAGAGCACACAATTTCTAAAATTCTCCCTGTACTTGGCAAGGATTTGTATGTAATTTGGTTGCAAATTCAGAAATCAAATTCTGCCTAATTTAGGGAAAATAATGGCCTTTAGGTAATTCTATTGGGCATTATTCAGTTTGGCTAACTTTTTTTTTTGTCTAATTGCTATCAAACTATATTATCCAAAGGAAAAAATATTAAACTATGCTCAAATGATCAAAAAAGGGGAACCTGAAAATTTTAAATTGTTAATGAGCATTTTTGCTAGACAATTTGTGGTAAGAAACCCTCAGCTGTCCCTCTGGGCCATCGCTGGGGTCAGATGTTTGAAAATAAGTCCTAAGAAGCCTGTCCCTGGACCAGGATGTTTATAATATTGGCCTTATATAGTTATTTTTTCCTGATTTCTCCCAAGATCTGCCTGATGGGAATTCAGCCAGCAACTTCCTGCTATGCCCTTTCTTGAGCCCTGGCTTTTTCTCTGCTCAGCCCCTGGCCTACAGTCTAGCCTCAGAAAGCCATGGGGCTGTACTTTCGATTCGCTTCTCTCCACAAAGACACGTTTAATGGTGTTAAATTTTCAGTATCCAGGGCAGTATGTGGGCTTAGTAAACAGATGCACTTAATCTAGTTAAAACAAGCAGGATGAGTGTGAGCGGGAAATCAGGTTTTCACTCGGGTGCTGACCGTTCAACTTACATGTCCAAGAATAATGGTGTTTAGAAAGCTGGCCCGGGAACCTGGCAGTACGGGTCTGCAGCCGCCCCTGGGTAAGATGCCACTTCAATCATTGCTGACAATGTGCCCTTCAGAGGAGCTGTGAGCCAGCTTTGAGCACTCTGTGAAAAGGCAAACCAGGCTTAGGATTTCTTTCTTTCTTTCTTTCTTTCTTTCTTTCTTTCTTTCTTTCTTTCTTTCTTTCTTTCTTTTTCTTTCGTCTTTGTCTGGGAGTGCAGGTTTGAGAGCCCATTTTACTACGCCTGTATCATACGAACTTGTGCTTCTATCTTGGGAAGGTGACCTCCTAACTGGATTATTTATAAACAAAACCTATCAACACCCCTGTCTCTTGACTGTATATATGCATATATACATATATGCATACGAGTTGATTATGAAGGAAATTAAGAAAGGAAAGACATTCACTGATTCTTATACAGATAAACGGTGCAAGGAAATTCCAAGCTGTAAAGACCAAAAAGCAAGTGAGCGACTGTAGAAAAGATTCTTTCCTCCCAGACATGATGAAGCCGTTTTCAGAATCTTTTGCTTTGGTTCTCTCTGTTTTATGTCAAACTTGGCATTCGTTTGTTACCAACAGTAATGAAACTCTGGCTGTACCATGAGCCTGTCTGAGGACAAAAGCAGACCCAGAACACTGCTCAACAGCCACCCCAACCTCCGTCTCCACCGAGGCAGCACGCTGGTCTCACCATACCCTCTTTCCATTCCTCTTTCTTTTTAATATAAAGACCACGCTTATGTGTGCCTGCAGCCCACAGTGAGGAGGCTCTCTACTCCCAGCCCTGGTGGGTGCAATCATTTGTGCTTAGAGAGCCTCCCCAAACATCTTTAATGCACTTTGGAAGCATTTTCTTTTTCAGTTACTCTGTACCAACATCAAAGCATCTAACCACCCCGAAAACATCTTTAAGGGGTTATTATCTTTAAAAAAGAAGGGGGGCATAACAATTTGAAATCTGTGATAAATGTATTTGGTCATAAATGTGTGTGTTTTTATAGGTAATATATGCATAGTAGGATGAAGATTTTGCCTTGATTCAAATGATGAATTGTAATTAATATTTTTCAATCTAAAGAAGTAACAACAAAAAATTTTAAAAGTATGCACTGAAGATAAAGGGATTATTCCTGATGAAAAATGTCATGGCTAGATTCTTAGTTTTATATGCAGAATAAGGAAAGGCATGGCACAAGTTTAAAAAAAAATAAAATTACCTTTCAAAGGGAAGTAGGTGCTGAACTAATTTTAGTTGTTCAATTCTACAATTTCTAAAATGGAACCATCATAAACTGGGATACTAATATTCTTCTAAAGAATTCTTACGCTCCTCAAAGCATTTTATCAGCAATTTAGGATGTATTAGAATTGGTAATTTTACAGATATTGGTAGGAGGTATAAATTTCCAAGAAAATGAAAATACATTCAAATGTTTGGAAAACATTTTCCTTCCCCGAAAAGGCCCCAAAAGCTGCCTTCCTTTTATAATGAGACATCTCTATTTCTTGGGAGCGCTTTGCATCTTGTTCATCCTTTTCTTGGGTCTTAAAGAGCCGCTCTTGTAATGATCACATGTCCTGTTTGCAGCACATGTAAGCAAAACTTAGCTGTGAGATTTTAAACTTCAGAAACCGTCCAGTGTTTATATTTGTGTGCTCCAGATTTTAAAATAATGCTGACATGACAATCAAATCTGTTGAAAATTTGTTTTCTCCACAGCTGAGGGGAGAACCTCAGGAGCTCTTCTGGGTTATACAGTTGGGGCAGGTTAGAAATCCGCTAGAGTCAAGATTTCACAGTAAGACAGGGTAAGAAGCCCATGTGGAACTAAACGGCTCATTGTTAAATTGCAAGTGGTTGTAGGAACTGTTTTAAGACCCAAGAATTTACGGGTATTTTTGTTGTTGTTGTTTTGTTTTGTTTTTAAGGACTGGGACAGGACTTGGCTGTCTGCAGATCATGGACACACTGAACATGGAAATTTTGGGGAAGGGGTCCAATTACAAGATGCTTGGATTTGGGCCACTGCTCTTATTTATTGAAATACTCTTTTCATTTTAAAAGTTAAATATGATTTCACAGAGTGAAATTTCCTCTGTAGCTGCATTTTCCTAATTATATCTAATGTCAACTTCAGTCTGATTCTTCACACATGTCCTTTATGCAAGCGAGAAAATATCTTACCTATGCCTTCTGCCTCAAAGAAAGAAACTATTTAACTGCTGCGAAAGAAAGGTTCTGAAGGAGGGGGGAAAATGCTTTCATTTTGTTTCTGGCGAGTAACTTTTGATGTGATTCCTGATTTCCAAAGAATATGAAGTTTGTTTTCTTTAACCAAAAGAAAGCAGTCATGTAGTTCACAGGACAAGAAGGGGTATGTATGACAGATGCAGATTTTGGAATAACCAGAAACGTGAGTAAGCATTCCACTGCTGCGCTTGGTTTTCTGTGTTGTGCGGAGGCGAGGATTTAAGTTTGCAGTAAAGGAGTTTTCACTTTGTAAATGCCTAACCCATTAACCAGTTTTTCAACTCTGTGTTCTAAATTCACAATGGGGTTCTGCCACCCCTTTCTGTAGAGGGGAGGCAGTGGACATAGGTGCTGCCGGCTCCTTCTCTCCCTTTCGAAATTTCAAACTTGGAAATCTGTCCTGTGTCGAAGACTAAATTTACAGCAGGACCCCAAGGTTTACCAGGGAACTTCGTGAGCTGGGAAAAAGTCTATCGGCATACACCTGGAACCACAGATTCAGAAAAATTAACTGGCTGTAGCCAAAAACCAAAACGCTCAGCCCTGAAAACAGTCTGCAAGAAACACTGAGTTCTTTGATGTGACAAGAAGAATTATAAATAAAACTGCTCCAAGGCAGACAGGCGGAGAGAGACTTTAAGACAGCCTGTTGGTGCCTCAAACTTTAATACTGAGAACACGAAGTATTATAAAAGATATCGTCCTGGTGTGTTTGTGTATGTTTGTGTGTGTGTGCATGTATGCTTGTGTGTGTGTACTCACTTGTGCATGTTCATGTATGACAATGCTGGTTCCTCCGTGGCCTAGGGGCCCAATCTGAAATCGTACTGAGAGCCCTCTGCCAGGTGCTGGGTATGCCCTATCTACCGCTTCCTGAGCTACACCCTTTCCCATTACACCTGTGCCAACCCCCACCCCCCGAAAAAAAAAAGACAGGGAAAAAAAGCGACCTAGATAACAGACAGATGTCTGATACAGTGGAGTTTTCCTTGCAATAAAAGCCGTACTTTGTGAATGAGAGCACGGCTCCTGGCCCAGCTGAAAGTTTCAAGAGCCTCAAGGCCACGTTGGTAGAGCCAAAGGGTGTATACTAGGCTGAGGCTCAGGCTGAAGACAATCCATTCTACCAGGCTGGGCAGAACTATGAGTGCCGTGAACAAATGGGCTACCTGGTACCCAGAGGACCATCAACTCCAGTCTCCTCAACGGGGACCATCTTGTTACCATGTTTAAAGGGAAAAGTTGAGAGTCCATCTCTCCCATAGTCAGTCCACACCTGACCATGGGTGTGACATGGTTGAAGTCAACAACAGCATTGCTATCCCTTAAGCACTAGACGCCATATAAGCTGCTAAGCATTTTAATCATAAATGAGTGCCTCATTGTAGAGGAGTTTTTTTTTCAAAAGGTAGAAGTAACAGCATTATGTGTGTATACAGCAAGCACTTCACAACTCATACAGTATGCTTCTACCTCATCTCATACGACCCTTCCAACCTGGGAGGTACAACAAAACTGATCATACCTCTTGAAAGACTGAGGCCCAGCAGGCAGAGAATAATGAGATGGCTTGATATTACACAGACCTCAGCCTCCAACCCAGAAGAAAATAAAACCAACCAAACAAAAAACCAAACCAAACCAAAACCAGAAAATCCCAGGCCAGAGCTGCCTTCAGCTGGTTCAGCTTCAGCACTCCCTTCCCCCCACCCCCACCCCCAGTCTGAACCCTGAAGCCAGTTTTGGTCATCTGAGGTTCCCACTCTTCCCAGAAAGGTACATGCGACCAGCTCTTCAAAACCAGATTCAAGGTATATAAATCACAGACACGTGCTCCCCACCGCACCTTTGAGAGGCCTCATAAGAAAGCCACCTGTCCTGAACTGAGGGATCGTATCTCCCGGGCTCTGCCCTCATTTCCCAGGTGCCAGCACCCTGAAACTGGAGCCTCCTTAACCAGGCAGCCAGAGTGGCTCCGGCCCCGTGCCTGCTGACAGCCACTCTGGGACCTAGCAAGTACTTGCCCCAAGGTCTCAGTATATCCAAAGTCAAGCAGTTGATGAGAATAGCTAGGGGAATTTGAAGGTCTCCTCTGACCTCCAAGGTCACACATTACTTTTTCTTGAGGTCCCCACCCTCAGGACAGATTGCTAACTGTCTCAAAGAAAAGGAAGACTAGCTTGGTGCCGTCATCATAGACAGAACTAAAACTTGGAGAAGGCCTGAAGAAAGAGAACAATTTGGCAAGCCAACCGATGGGAGACCCCAAAACAAAAGCCATCTCCAAACAATGCTGCTTCCAAGCACTGGATTGCACTCAGGCAAAGTTGCCATGCAGCTGCCTCCTCCTCCGCTCCTGGTCACGGCAGGACCCTGTTCCAGAGCCACCCTTACAATACTAAGGCGTGCCCTGGCAGCAACAGTGCCAGGCTTTCCTGGAGCTAGTTTCTACCCTGCAAACAACACGTTCGGAAACAAACCTCACATCTTGAAAGTCTTCCTGGCAAAGCCTGGCAATAGTTAAAGCTGGGAACAAGACTATGAAATAACTGAGAATCAGGCCAGAGGACCTTGCCCAGAAGAGCCAGAGGCTGAAGGACTCTGGCATCTTCAAAGGCAACGGCTTCTAAGGGTCCTCTGCTTGTTTCCCTTCTGCACCTAATTACAAGAAAGTGCCTTTTATAAAAAGAGATAAAACCTATGTTCAAAACACAAGGAGTTAAGTCTTAAAAAGCTTCTTGGGATAAAAATTATAGCCTTGTCCAACACGGGTGGAAGAACAAAGGAGACAGGGCATGGAGTGATGGGGCCTGAATTCTGTGCCTGCCGTGTGCATGGTGACCAGTGTTAGCGTCACCTGGCATTACCCTCCACTGGAGGTGTAATATGGAGGGGGAAAGAAGGGCTGTGCAGAGAAGGGTCTGAGGAGACCAGCTTTTTGGACAGAGGATTCTGTCTTTTCCTACTACATAAACAGATTTCCAAGCAGCCGTAAAGAGCAGAAGGTATTAGAAAGACTAATACGCTCTCATCTCTGCACCCAACCATCTGAGATCCCTAATGATTCCCGGGCAAGTGGCAAACTAAGAGGACCAATGTCTCACCTGGCCACAGGCCTGCTTGGAACGGTTTTAAGCAGGACATAGGAGCACCAGCCCATAGGGTGAAGAGGATTTGGCCTGGCGCGCCTCCTGCAGGCAGTCCGGGAGCTTGCCGCGAAAGGAAGAGGTCTCCTTTCCTTGGCAGTGCCACGAGTTAAGCTGGCTAGGCACCAGCAGGTCCTAGGTTCTAGGTGTGGCATTAAATCCCAAGGCAGCCCAGTCAGACTGGGGACCGCTTGGATGCTGGCACTACATGTCAGCAGCGGCCAGGCATGTATGTGTTTGTCAGGCAGGGGCTAGGTCCAAGTCTGTAGCCCTGGTCTGGGTATAGGTCTGAATCCAGTGTCATTGTGGGTGTCGGGGATGGAATCTGCCGGCCTGTCTGGGGCTTCGTCAATATCCAGGTCTGATCTCCGCCCAGGACACGGTTCAGGGTCCATGTTGGGGTCTGCATCAATATCCAGAAGAGTCTGGAGCTAGGTCCTTGTCTGAGCCCAGCGTCAGTGTTCAGGGTCTTGTCTAATCTTCGCTTTGCACAGGCTCCGGGGTCCGCGCGTGAGTGTCCCGGGCTGGGCGCCTGTCTGTGCCCAAGGTGGGTGTCCAAGTCGGGGTCTGTGTCCATGTGCAGGACCAGGCCAGTTGCGCACAAGCACCGCCGGTGAAGGCTGCACGCGCCCCAATTAGCCGCGGGCCAGGCGACGGGAGGGCCCCATTGAGGGCGAACAAAGGGCGCGACCCCGGGGTCAGGAGTCGCGGGCCGCCGGCCGCTGCTTTGTTCCAGTGTTTGCTCGGAGGAGCAGAGCGCACACTATATTGACTAAAGCGGATTACGGGGTCGCGCCCTGGCGGTGGCACAGACCCGCAGCCTGGACCTCCCAGGGACACCGGCCCTTCGCAGGCCACAGCTCCATCACTGTGCGCTGCGCCGCCAGGGAAACTGAGGCTCAGGTTGCAACCTGAGAGCTCAGAATTGCACGCCCCGCAGCCTGGTATTCCTACCCACGCAGGGGGTCACTCTAGGGAGCCTCACCAAGCCTTTCACACCAAAGGAACACTGACACTTCTCTGGTTCAGCATGCGACAGAATTTTGCCGTTTTTTTTCCCCATCCTGCAGGACTCCGGCATTCGGGTTTTTGTTTTCTTTTCTTTTCTTTTTTTTTCTTTTTTGGTTTTGTTTATTTTGTTTTTTAAAGGAAGACCCCCCATGAAAAACTGAGAAATCCTTTAGTTAGAGACACGGGGAGATTTCCTCCATATTACAAAATCAGTTCTGCAACATTACTGACAAAAAAAGAAAAAAAACCCAACAAAAACAAAGTCAGGCCCCTTGTCCCCAGCAGTGTCACCAGATGTGACGCGAAAAGAGCTTGCACGTGAAAGAAAAAAAATGTGATATAGAAATTCTTGTAAACATAAGCTTAAAATATATGTTTTTTAAAAAGGAGAGTATGACTATAATAGGCTGCTAAGATTATCATTTGACATCATGAATCCAGGATTTATTTACTTCTCCACTACCCAGAAGTTTCTTCACCTTTAAATTGACTTTAATCGCAAAACAGAGCCACAGTGAAGCACGCAGAGACCAAGAAGGCATGCCCATTTCTTCTTGATGCTAAACTTTAGAGGACACCAATCACATCCCTTTAAGTCCACATAAAACTTAAACTGAGGTTTTTACCCTCTGCTTATGTAAGCATTTGTGTTTGATCAGGGACCCCATGAAGTATTTGATTGATAACCTATCAATGTAAGCATCTTCTACAGAAGAACAAATAATATTTACTCACCATAGGGTATATGTTGGCCTAACAAATATTTTACTGCCTGCCATCTATTCCCAACAATTAAAGAAAACATGTCATTTGTCTATATTTCTATTTCTAAGCCTTTAAAAATAATCATCCCGATTATGAAAATATCACGTGTTTAAGGAATGAAGGGAAAAGTTTAAAGTCTAAACAACTTGAGAATAAAATATAAGCATGTAAAGATATAGGTAATTTAAGTAGAAAATGTGTTTGTGTGTGTGCAGGTTAAACACAAAATACATAGAAAAAGAAAATCTGGGCATAGGTCCTAATATTTCGGCTACTTCCTTCTTGACTAGTGTTCAGTGAACATGTGCACACCATTACATAATTTACATATGTACTTACTGTTAGGGAACTACCACATTCTGTACTTCCCCAAACCACTACAAACTCTTTGTGGGCACCATTTTAAGGGGGACCCACTCACTATGCCTCTACTTTGTTCTGTGATAATTTACTGCAGTGTCCTTGATATTGCAAATTTCATCATTTTGCTATTTCCCCCCTGTGATTAATATTGCAACCTATGACCCTGATTGTAAAATTTGTGTACAGTGTGAACTACTAAGAAGTCTCTAAGGGCCAGAGAGGTAGTTCAAGGATTCAGAGCATGAGTTGCTCTTGCAAAGGACCCAGGTTTGATCCCCACCACCCACCTGGTGGCTCACAAAATATCTTTTAAGTTCAGTGCTAGGTGACCTGATGCCTTCTGACCTCTGAGGACATTAGGAATGCCGGTGGTACGCATTCATGCACATAAAACAGAATAATTAAATATTTTTAAGTTAGAAAAGAGAGAGAAATCTATAGCTCTCACCAAGGAATTAACAATTAGCAATTTTGAAACTTCTTTTGAATCCAATTGACTCCAGTACACTGTATGTAAGTCTGTTGGTTCCCCTTGTAAAGGCCTGGTTTTGTGGAACACCTTCCTAATTTGCAGCACCAGCTGAAGTACATGTCTAACTGTGACACGGCATTTGGGAACTGTATCCTTCTGCTAACTGCTCTGCTGTATCCCTCCCTGCCAGCTCCTTGACACCCTGGGTCATCTCCCGCTTGGTGGATTTAAGTCAAGGCCATAAAGTGAACATCTTGGAGAACAACTATCTCAACAGCTCTGATGGGCACTGCATATCTAACAACAGGCCTGCCTCATTTGGCCCAAGTATCTTATTTTGCCAGGACCCAAGCACCAGTACTGCAGTCTACTGCGTCAGTTTACTGCATGTCCCTGTGCTAACAGCCACGTTCCCTGCCCACCCCAAGGAAAGCCTCACCTGCTCCTCCCCACCTTCATCGCAGGGGCTAGGGCTCCTGGCCCGGCCCCCTCGCAAGCATGCACGTGGAGCTTGCCTCTATCCTTGGCTTTGCAGTGGGGCTGTTGGGCTGACTATGTGCTGGCTGCCAGAGTTGGGCCCCTAAAACCTCAGGGCAGAACGTTGGTGCCAGGGAGCCCCAGGGCCTTGTCCTTGAACACCTAGGGCCTGAGCCGGCCGCTCGGAGGGGAAGCTCTGGTTCACCTGGGAAGAAAAACGACCTCTGAAGCCGAAGGAGGAAAGAAACAGGAACAACAGAGCAGACGGGCAGCATGGCATTATCTGAAAGCAGATAGTACAAGAGTCAACAAGAAGGAAGCCTAGGAAAATGCGAGCAGAGCGTGTCTCTTCATGGAGAGCACAAACCATGTTCCCTCACATTCCTTTCTGCAGCTTCTAAATTGTCTACAATGCACCCGAGATACAGACAGGATCACAGGAGTCTGTAGTCTATGTTATATCAAAAAGATATAATCCATATGAAGAATGAAACGCACGATTGCTACTATTTATGAACTTGGTATGAATAACAATCATACACTGCCTAAAAAAAAAAAATGTTAGTTTTCTTACAGTGATTGACATATCTCCGGCACTTGACCCTGTAGGGCAAGCGTCTGTTTCTCAAATAGAAACTGAAACTGAGGGATCTGCCAACACTGTCCACTGGTGTCACTATCCTGCAGTAGCCCTGCCAGTGAGGAGGCTCTGGTTTGCACCAGGAGTGAAGAGCCTCAAGGCTTCACGAGCCTTTCCACTCCCATATCCCTATAACTGCTATTTTCCTTCGAGATTCAACGTATTCCCTACAGAGTTTTGTTTGTCTGTTTCCTGATTTCCCATTGTCAGACATAGTGCCTGGAGCCAGAGCAGAACTACAATGAACAAAGACTGTCTAGGTTCGCCTGAAAGTAATGGTATTTGTACGGGTCCCTTTATCACTTGAGGGGCATGCTCCAGCTTGTGTGTCACGCTGGCTAGTGGCCCTGCGGAGCGTGACAGTGTCTCGGCTTATGGGGAGTCTCTCACACGATAACATTACAACCTTAGAGGGAAGAACTGTGCATGGACCGTCACTCAGAGTATGTCTGAGGACGCTTCCGTCCTCCGACCCCTGGCCCCTGTATGAGTCTATCTTGTTCCTTACTTGTTACTAACAGTGGGCTGTTTTCTAGACCCCAGCTGGAGGAACGGATCTCCAGGTCCAGAGAGGCTGGTTTAAACATCGTTCTTTAAAAGTGGGTTAAAAGGCGTGGCTGTGTGCTGTTTTCTACTCTAAAAGGCAATTCCTAAATTTGGATTGAAAAAAAATATATACTTGAGCTTGAAAAATCCAATGGCTCTCAGAATGTGAGTGAGATCTACCACTCTTCGTGCTAAAAGCATCTTAAACAGCCGAAAATAAATCAGAACAAAATGCTGTGTGCACAGCATATGTCTTCCATCACTGGCTTTCTGAAGGCAGTTTGAGTTGCCACACACAGACATGTGTGGACCCAGGGGCCAATGGCCCTGACTCCGGTGGTCCAGGACCTATGGGGCACCAACCTCTCACAGACTACACAGACCCAGTCTTGCTAGATGCCAAAGACAGTCTCGGTGCTCAATGGGGATTAGACTATAAAACAAATAATTAAAAAAAAAATAGAATCAACAGGTGAGTTGCAGAAAATACCCACATTTATTTCCTCCAAGTTGGCGGGGGTGGGGAGGGGCGACAGTAGGGGAGAGAGTCTGGTACTTAGAAATTTTAAGCCGTGAATGGATGGGCACACTTTCAAAAGATTTATTTTACTTCCTCTCCTTACACTGGGCATAGAAAAAAAAAATCCCTGCTCTCTAAAACAAAAACACATGCCATTTTAATTTAGCAAACAAAAGCCAGGATGCAAAAATCTTTGCTGCGATAATTTTTAAATTAAAAGGCAGGAAGGGGCTGTTAGTGTGCTTTATACCTTTTGGGGAGGATTACCTTATGCAATCATCAATAATTTAACAATCAAACCAGAGCGAAATGCCAATTCCATCTGAGGCTTTGGGACCAAGGCCTAGGAGAGATTTCACTTGTAACTGCCAACTAGCCAACGCCGAGGTTAACAGCAAGAGTGCTTTAGGGAGTCTCCAGACAGGGTGGGGTCATAATTAATTTATTTTATCTTATCCATCTATCTACACACAGGATTAAAATATTCACATCGGCCTGCTCACTTTGAAACATACACCCACTTCGGCATGACTCCTTCAGCTTTCACTGTTGTGGCTTCCCTCCTTCCTCATCTTTGGACCATCCCTATTTTCCCATTCGGGTGGGATGGATCTTTAAAGTCAGGGGCCCTGTGATTGCGCTGGGTTCTCTAACATGAAAATCCGGTGACAGTGAGGTCACAGTAACAGAGGCCCTGCCAATAGTTTTCCCCAGAGAGGCCAATGAAACCTTACAGGTCTGAGCTTGGCTTCTAGAAGGAGTGTGACATAGCCAAGGTAGCTTGATGGCAACCAAAACCCGGCCGGGATGCCAGGTAGTTGGTGGGTAGCAGAGGGTTAACTTGGGGAACAGGGTGGGGTGCAGACAAAAGCACACAGGCAGGGATCAGGAGCTCTAGGACCCTGCGAGACAGGCACAGACACAGGGGGCTCTGTCTGCCTGCCTGCTGCCCTGGCACAGTGACTAACCGCCCCACCATTATAAGCCTGAAGCCAGCCCTTTGTGTGGTCCCCTGGCGTCTGGGAGCACAGTGGAAGAGCCCTTTCCAGCACTTCGCCTTTGCCCTGGAAACCTGCAGCCCAAGTCCCCCTTTATCCATTCTCAGGGTTGCAGGGGTCCTGACAACCCCACAGAGGACTCCCTGCCCTAGCCAGGGAGGTATACCTAGCATGAGAGGTGTGGGGGGGGGGTGTAAAAGAAAGCTCCCAGCTTTGAGGATGGACCCAGAAACCAGCTCAACCTGGTTTGCCTACTACAGCAGGCTGCCCACTGTCTTGGCCCCTGAGCCCTTGAGATGTGAAGAATCCAAGTTTGGACACTTGCATAAAATACGTTTAGAGTACTGAGGACATTGTAGAAAAGAAAGGAAGGTGCCTCTCACTAGCAACTCTGTGTGCCATATTGGGAGTACTATTTGGGATCTATGTTAGAGCAAGTGGAGCCTATTGTCAAGGCGGCTCCTCTTGCTTCTGCTTCTGCTTTGTAAAACCATGGCTATGAGGACCTGTTTGATTGATAATAGGCCAGTGACTGGGGCTCCAGCTATGCTTCGACTGGAGAGGGCCTGGGGACCGGAAAGGAATCTTGAAAACTGTTTTTCTCCCAGGGAGACAGACAAGGGCTCCCCATCCCAGAATGACTACTCACTTAGGATTCTGAAAAATTAGCTACTGATGGCAACACTGTCCTCAGCTTGGTATTTCCCTGTAGTGACGATTGGGTCTTTTGCCTTCAGATACTGGGAAACCCTTTCTGACACACACATGGGTAAAAAGAAGTGCATTTGTGCATGCGCACACGCACGCAGACGCATGCAGACACACATGAACAGCCATCAGGCCATGGCTCCTCTCCATGACAAAGTCACCCTGTCCTGCCAACCATCAGAGAAGCCAGATTTGCAGAGGCCCCAAATACCCCCAGACCCTCAAAACCCAGGAACGACAAGACTAGCTCATGACCATGACTCTGTTTTTCCTGATCTAATCACTCTTGCCTTCCCAGGCCTTCCCTCCGTAAATATTAAAAATTCTATTTTATGGACGCACCAGACGTGGGCATAACATAGGCTGCGTTCAATATTATGTGTTCATTATTTCATGCTCCTTTCTCTTTTAATTATAGAAGGAGTTGAAATTAAAACATGTTGTGGGTCTTAGGTGGGGCAGCTGCCCAGCACATGGACCCAAGCCATTCCGGGAGCTCCCACACCTGCAGCTGGATCCCTTTAGCATGCCAGCCAGGAGCAGGCCTCCCGCTCTGGGAACACACCTACCACGTTCCTCTGACTGCGGTCCCCTAGAATTCGTTCCCTTTTCTCTCTGGGTTGACAGGGGGAGAAGCCCCCACCAGCCACCAGAAAGCATTCCAGGAGATTTTTAAAACACAAAAACCAGCTAGAAGAAAAGCTCTGTATCCCACTGAGGGCCCAAGTCAAGAGGAACCCAAACCATCGTAGACACCAGTGAGGTTCCCATCTGGTTGCCAAGAGGGCCTGATCAACACCTTCAACCCCAAAAGCAAAGCCCAGGAATGATAGTAACAGGGCCAATGACTGGCACCCTGCCACTACCCATGATGCACCAGGCTTGTGCAGGAACCAGACACTATGCTTCCAAGCCCGCGCCCTCAGCGGGTGCTCTAGGCCCTAGCTCTGCAAGGGGTGCTGAAGAAGCCTTGGCTTCCCAGTATCTCATTTAAAAAAAAGCATGTGGGCTCCCCACAACCCCTTTCCCGTGGTGCTACTGCCTAGCCCCGCCAAACTTTGCTGAGGAAGGCCTGGTTGATTCAGGAGATGGTTAAAATTCTGCATCCGTTTGCATCCGCCTCCAGAGGAAGCACTGCTTTTTTTTTTTTTCACCCCCAGCAGGAGGAGGGGGGAAAAGCTGAGAGCAGCAATTTGCAGGCCTTGGGATGTTTTTCTCCTTGACAGCCCTGGGCCCCGCCTGCCTAGCTTGGCCTTCCTCGGCTGGGCTGTGCTGGCTGGCCCTGCAGCAGAGGCTGGGCTCCGTGGCTGCTGCTCCTGAGCAAGCCCCACGCACACGCACTCACGTCTCCCCCCATCCCAAGCTGCAACCGCACCCCCCCCCGCCGCCGCCCCGGCTTGGGCGGGCAGGCCATGCTGCATGCTGGCGGCCTGGTACTGCCATGCTTTGTGCCTGGTTGTTCCGCCAGCCAGCCACTTCCCACGAGGCCTGCTCCCGGCTGGGCTGCACTGCCTGCCCACCCCCGTGGCTCACCCTGCTCCCACCCGGAGTGCCCTCACCTTCTGGGCCCCTGGCCCCCGGCCTCGGGTCCTGCTCGTGCCCAGGGCGCCCAGCCACGTCCTCTGCGCCTCTGCCGCTCGCCCCACCCTGATGCCCGCGCTCTGCGGCGAGCCTGGCACTGTGCCAGGCTGCCTGGGAGCCCAGCCCGGGCAGGGCGAACTTTCCAGCAGAGTGTGTGTAGGGGGATTCTGGAGTGAAGCTGGTGCCAGGGGAGGGAGCGAGCCCCAGGTGCCCGGCGGCCAACCCCCCTCCAGCCCTGGCCACCTCCCCCCCCCATCCCACCCCCTGTCTCCAGAGTCCCATAAAGGCGCAGACAACACGAGTGGTTTAGTCAAAACAGTCATGTGCAGGAGCCCGCAAACAAACAAAAGCCCTTATTTATTTATTTAGTTCACACACCCAGATAAGGAGCCGCCTTTGTGCACATAATTTCACAGAAAGGAGGCGAAGCCACGATGTTCCCCGCAGCCCAAGAGCCTGGACAGCAGGCCTGGCTTCATGAATAATTGCAGAGCCTCAGCCTGGGTATTTCCATATTTAAATTGGGCAGCAGCGTATGATTAATTAAGAAGGAAAAAGGCAAAAAGGAAGAAAAGCGGTGGGGGTGGGGAGCCGGACATTCTGGTCAGTGCGACGTGCCAAGGTGCCCACTGCGGCTTAACTCCTCCCATGCCAGGCCCAGGAAGGGCACTGCTGCAGATGCTTTGAGGGGACCCTGATGGTGCTCACACCTTCCTGTGTCCAGGGCTACCTGACTCTAGATGCTGCCCAGGAAGGTTCCCCCATGGTCCAATATGGCTCACACACAAAAAAATGTGCTGTGTCCAAGGCACCCAGCAGGGCACTTCAGGCTGAGACAGCCTTCTCCATGCACATCTCCAAGAGTAAGCTGCAAAGGGGCTCCGAGGTCCATCCGCTCCCCCACCCCCCAAAACACACATCAGTCCCTTCCAAATTCAGAAGCTATGTCACAGCTTGGCCACGAGAGCAGGTAGCCTGTTCTGCAAATGGGTCAGGAGGCCCGTGGCCCTTCTGGAAATGGTCTAGGGCTGCTACCTAAGTGAAAGAGGGAAGGACTATATTCCTGAAGGTCACTGCCTTGGGGTTGGGGCTCAGCCATCATCGTGGGTCAACCCTGACCTTGCTGTCCATTTGGCTTGAGGCAAGTAAGTTATCTGGCCTTCCTTAACCTCAGTCTGCCCATCTGTAAATGGGGAGGATACTATCACCCTTATCTGCCACCGTGGGACCGAGACAATATAGTACAACTTCTGACTGAGTTGGGGGATTGCTTGAGGTCTTAGGTCATTAGTTTTTGTGATGAACAATGATGGGTCCAGGGAAGCCTGTGGCAGGAAGCTTGGCCAAAAAACAAGCCTGGTGGCCCCAGCACAGCAGTCACTTTGCTGAGAAGTTGACCTGAATTCTGTGGCCCCTGGCACCCACTGCCCTTTAGTATGTACAGATTGGGCAAGAGCCTCCGAGGGAGGGGGTGTCCCTCTGAAGTCTATCTACAATGCCCAATTTGCAGATAGGTAAATCTAGACAGAAAAAGATCAATCACCCCAAAATAGGGGCAACTAGATTTGAACTTGGAGCAACCCCACCCCACAGCCCTGGCTTGTAACCGCCAACCGGTGTAGTGGGGCTGTTGCCTGTCTGGGAGGTGTTCGTGTTAGAGAGGCAGCAAAGCACCCTCAAAGAGGGACCACCCAGCCCCTATTCGACTGCCCCTCAGAGCCAACATCTAGAGACTGTGCATGAGTAGTGTGACCATAGGAAAGGGAGGGAAGTCAGGCAAGGCAGATGTCGGTCTGGGCGGAAAAGCACTCTAGGTGATTGTGTCTTTGGGGGGAAAAAAATCAATGTACCTCTCTAAGCCAGTTTCTCAGGTGTCACCATGAGAATTATCTCTGGGTTCTTAGCAGGCAGGCTCTGCTGAGAGGCAGTGGCCCTTGACTTCCTGATCATGGGACAGTCCCAGCCACATCTGCTTTTCTGCCAACTACAGGCCTTGGGGGTTCTCTGCAGGGGACAAGGCTCCTCTGTGGACGTGCTGCTGCTTTCTGAGAGCCCTGTATTCCTCGTCTGCAAGTCGAGGGGGCACATTCTTTCCATCCCACAGGGGCTGGGGAGGCCAAGTGGGAAGTGATACACATTAGTCACTCCATGCACGTCCCCCTGCCCCAGATCCCTTCTGACAGTACTGGGAAAGTCCTGAAAGCTGGTGTCCCTGCAGACGGGGCATCAAGTGTGTGTGTGTGTGTGTGTGTGTGTGTGTGTGGTGGGGTGTGGTGGGGTGTGGAGATCTGCACAGTGGCTAGGTTTCTAAGTCCCTGGCTTCGCTGACCTTATGTAAGTTCACATGCAAAGCAGGGAAGAAGAGAAGGAAAAGGAGAGAGGGGAGGAGGAGGGAAGGAAGGTGGCATCTCTTAGTGCTTCAGGAAACATTATTTTACTCCTAACCCCTCCCCTGCTGGGCAGGATAAGGGCTCTGAGATACTCAGGGCCCAGGCCCTAGAAACTATAGATGCGTCACCTTTCAAGACAAAGGGGACTGAAGGTTTGGTGAAGCTAAGAACCTGGAATAGAAGGCTGACCTGGGCTACCCACAGTCCTTTAGTCAGAATTGCTGGCATTGAAGACAAAGGAGCAAAGGAATGCAGGCAGTCATAGGGGGAAGCAGGGGGGGTGATGGTGAAGAAAAACAAAACAAAACAAAATTGGGGAGCACCCTGGCTTCATTGAGGAGGCCACTGCTTCCATTTCACAGCGGTTGGGGTTAAGAAGGACCTGACACATAGTAGCCATTCCATAAATGTTCCTTCAACCTCTCAATCTGGGAAAATGGCCCTCCCCCGCAGGACACCTTGCTTTTGGCCCAGGGAGACCTCCATCTGATTTCTAGCCTCCTGCAGAGACAGATAATGAAGCTGCATTTTTCTTGCCACAACCTCAGCGGCCCTCAGGGTAAAGGGCAATGAAGGACCCTGATAGACGAGGTGGCCACTGCACAGGCGGAGCTCATTTACTGAGCACTGTCCATGAATGCTCGCCACGCTATTTCATTCCAAGTCTATCCAACAAGCCTTGGGGTCCAGGCCGCCTACTTTGCCACTTGCTGTCTCCCATGGCCCCTCCATAGCTTGCTGGTATGGAGGCCACTGTCAGCTCTGTGACTTTCACTGTGTTCTCCTAACGTAAGGACATTCTGTGGCCAGCATGGGATACCCATCACATGGAGAGGCACTTGGGCCAGATGAAACTTCAGATAGCCTCAAGAAGCTTCCAAAAACTAAAAGTTCTACCTCTGCTGACTGACAGGGGCTCTTGAATGGGCTCCTAGCCTTGGGAAACAGGACACACACACACATACACACATGTGCTTTCCATGCTGAGGTTAACAGCAAAGGAATCTGGGGAGAATCTTTGTGTCCAGTGACGAGGGACTGGTTGAGGAAGTGCAGCCAGGGATCTCCCTTTAGCTAGCCATGACAATCACTTTGTAGTCCTGAGTCATTTGACAATAGGCCAAGGGCTGTGATCAGTTGCTAGGTGAGATCAATATGAGGTATGGTGAGACCCACAAAGACATTAATGTGTTTTGTTCTCATTGAAAGATGGGTAAGCTGTTTCCAATGGGTGCACTCAGTGTGAATTCAAAAATAATTAAAAGATGGTTTTCTTCCTTTGTGAGGATCCGAAATGATCTAAGCTTACCACAGAATACCCTCAACACACACACACACACACACACACACACACACACACACACACACACGAAGAGCCCTTCTCAGTGTCAGCATGAACAGGCCCAGTACCCAGCAAGCACCTGAGTTCAGAAGGGTCCTAACGTTCTGTTAAATCCTCCACTGTCACCATCTTGAAATTCTAATCCACTTTCAAGCAAGGAAGGCCATGAGACAAAGCACACCAGGCGCTACACAGCTGAACATCCATGTCCCATCTCTGTCTGCAACTACCAGATTTGCTGCTCCGCTACTTAGTGACTCTCTTTCTTTCTTTCTTTCTTTCTTTTTTTTTCCATGATTGGGAGTCTAGCCCCAGAGAAGTGAAAAAGATAAATGCTGTCCCCAGGGAAAGAGAGTTATTTGTTTAGGGGCTAGGTGGGAGTCACTAACATGGACCTGGCTTTACCAAATGGAACGTTGGCAAAAAATGGGAAGCAGAGTGCAGGTTTGTAAACAGTAATTACAACAATGAAACACCATTCCCCAATGATTTGTAGTGCTTTTCCTAGAGACAGAAGTGAGTCTATGTTCTCAGGACCTTCATAGGAGCGCTTTTCCCCAGCAACCAGATGCCCAGGCACAAAACTGTTGATTGCCCCTTCTCCTTGGTCCCCCTGAAGTAATGTTGAAGGATGCCTAGAAGGTTTCATCCAATAGCAATGCGACAGCACCCACTGAGACAGAGAACAGCCTGTCTCTGCGGGCATTCAACCCACTGTAGCAGCCTGGGCGCTGTGCAGCAAAGAGAGGTTTTGGTTGTGCCTTAGGTTTAGAGAACCTCATCTTTGATGCTGGCATTACTCAGGTTAGCTTTTGCCCTGCCTCTCAGTCCCCTCAGGGAGTGGAAGGAGAAGAGAGAAGAAGAAAATAGAGCACAAAAAGTAAGGGGAAAGACGTTTGATGCAGGAGAGAACTTTCTGAGCTGCCTCAGAGAGGAAGCGGGAGTCTGGCCTTTTGACCACCAGCTGTGTGTCAGGAGCTCTGACTCTCCTGGGTGCTAGCAGGGAACTTAAGCAAGGAGACACAAATATCATCTTGACCCCCACAGAGACACCTGAGTCAGAACTCTTATTGCGCTCTGTCACCAGCGAGGACACAGAGGCTCACACAGTGATGCTATTCCACTAGGAAGGGGTAGTGCCAGGATGCAGAGGCATCCTGTGTGTGTTCAGAGCTGGCCCTGCCCAGGGTCACAGTGCACAAATGCCCAGTATTTCAATAACCTGCCTCTGACCACCTAGGAAATGAACAAAGTTCAGGTTCAGACCTGGTTCCTGCATCCTGTCTCCCTTGTGGCATCTGGCCATCATGGACACTGAGTGAGCAGGGCTCTGGGGCCAAGACAGGTCTGGAATATTTTCTAAACAAACAAACAAAGTTATTTTTAATCGAGTGTGTGCAGTCATGTGTATAAGTGTGTGTGTGCGCCTGTGGAGGCCAGCAGAGGTCATCGGATCCCCTGGAGCTGGAATTTTAGGTGGCTGTGAGCCACCAAAAGTGGATGCAAGGAACCAAACACTGGCACCCTCTTCCTCTAGAAGAGCAGGAAGGCTTCTTTTTGTTTGTTTTGGTGTTTTGAGACAGGTTCTCTCTATAGAGCCCTGGCTGTTCTGGAACTCACTATGTATACAAGGTTGGCCTTGAACACATAGAGGTCCACCTACCTCTGCCTTCTGAAAACACTAGGATTAAAGGCATGTGCCACCATGCCCAGCCAACAAGCTCTCAAAACTGCTGAGCCATCCATCTAGTGCTGGGAATCTTGCTTGGGGCAGGGCGGGTAGTGTAGATTTTAACTTTGAAATAATCTCACAATGGTCAAATCTGGCCTGAGAGGGCAATTCAGCTTCTTCATCAAGTATAGTGAATGAACACAAATCTGCCTCCTAGATCAAGCTGGCCTCCTCCTTAAGGATCTGACTGGGTCCCCAAGACACTGAGAAGCCTGCCTTTTAATATGAGCCCATTCACATGCAATCTTGGGACTGTACAAGAGCCTGAGCTGCAAATGACATATTTCATTATCCTGTAATACTTTCTTTTTTATCTTTTTCTTTCTTTCTTTGTTTTCTGGTTTTGGGGTTTTTAATTTTGTTTTTATTTTTTTGGTTTGGTTTGTTTTTGTTTCAAGACAGGGTTTCTCTGTGTATCCCTGGCTCTCCTGGAACTCAATCTGAAGACCAGGCTAGCCTCAGACTCACAGAGATCCACCTACCTCTGCCTCCCTAGAACTGAGATTAAAGGCATGTGCCACCACTGCCTGGCCAGGTAATACTTTCAATTTTATGAAACTCTGGCATCCTTCTCTGCATACCCTTATTTGAGAACCTGCTGAGGGGTATGGGTTACTGAGAACAGGTGGACTATTGAGACCCAGGGAATCAGAACTTCAGTTCATACTTTGGTTCCCAGCCAGCCACCCACCCCCACAGTCCCTACAGCATCTGGGGTCCCAGGTGCCTAAGGGACATCTGTAGGCGGGGGCTGACCTCTAGACAGCTGAGGACCTGGCCAGCATTGGTAGTAGTAGTTAGCCAGTGATCTCTGCAGTGGCTGGGGTACCTGGCTATACGCTTGCTGGCCCAGGGCAGAACTCTAGGAGGCTGCCACTGCTTGTGGACTGGGGACTCCTCACATGCACAGCGCATACCAGGCTATTCTCTAGGCAAGTACTTACTTCAGGTAAAGGAGGATGGCGCTGAGAGGTGGGCTACACAAGTGGTCTCAGGGGCAGAACCCAGATAGCAGGCCCTCCAGGGTCTCACTCCATCTCCCCTTAGACCCTTTGCTCACAGCTGCCCTGTGTCTCCAGCACTGGCCATACCCACTTACACCCTGGCTGACCTCAGGCAGCATAACAGTGACAACTGTTCTACTTTTCAGGCTACAGGGAAGCAGCTCAGGTCTTTCCGGCAATCTCAAACAATGCCCACTGCCCTCCTGCAGCAGGGTGAAGCCCTGGTTAAGTGTGCTGCCCAGTCTAGGAAGGCTAACGCCTCCCCCTAAGCCCCTGCGTCCCCAAAGGGGCCATGTGCAACAAAAACATCCAGCAGAGAGCCTGAGTGCATCATCTTTTTTCCCCTTTAAGAGCCCTGGCTGTAGCCCTGAGGAAGGAAACGGTCTCAGCGGAGCATTCCAGGCCTAACGCTGCAGCCTTCCTTTGTGCGAGGCTGGGCTGCTTGGGCTGGGGCCCGTACTGCACCCCAGGGCGGGCCCCAAAGCCTGCCCCAGCTGCTCCCTCCAGCTTTAGCCGCTAACCCCACCCCAGACCCCGGCTTGGGCCAAGCAGAGGGCGGGGCACTTTACCAGGTCAGCCGGAGCCCCGGGGCGATGAGCCTGGGAGGAGCACAGGGTCAAGTTCACAGCCACCGCGAGGACTGTCCGAAGTCCCTAGGAGCAGGCTCTGCTGTAATCCGAGTCACGACCTCGGGCAGCTCCGGGTGCTAACACCCCTCTCTCTAAGCCTCACCTCAACTTCGCGCACAGCAGCTGAACTCGAAGTTTCCGGGCTTCGCAGAGGCTGGGCTGGGTTTCAGTAGCGACGTCTGAGCTTGGCAACAAAGACAGAAAGCAGGCCGGCCTGGAGACAGGATAAAGAATGACAGCAACAAGGACAGGGGCCGCTTAAAAAGCCCTCGAACTTGAAATGATACCCGAGAGCTTTTTGTTTTGTCTTTTCCCTAAGAGGAAAATAAGAAGGGCCTAGACCCCAGTCTGGACGTGGGCAAGGGAGGGGCAGGGAGGATTTGTTCTTTTCTTCCACAAAAGTGGGTGTTGGCGGCTGGTCTCTGATAAATGGGTATCTTCATTTCAGTTCTTTCTGAAAGAGTCAGTCCACACAGATGTCAGAGAAGCGCTCAGCCACTGGTGCATGTGATTGATACTGTTTACCTACCTGGAAACTTCTATGACATGGCACTGGGGGTGGAGCCAGGGGCTTGCTGAGAATCCATGGCACCCATTCTGAGAGTCCACAAACCCTTTGGCCTCCACAGGGTGACCGTGTGTTCCCAGCATTCCCCACGGGTTTCATGGGCGGGACCGTTAAAGATCCTCTGTTAAGAGTGTGGCCTGACACTTCCCACTGTTTTCAAAGTAAGCAGCGAACCCACAATCCCTGGGACAGTCAGCGTCAACCACCCTACTGCAGAGCAGTGAGGATTCCATCCAGGCTGGATGGTCATTTCAAGAGAATCCAGTCTAAATCACACTCCCGTTGAAGGGGGAAAGCCTACCTGCTTTCCCCACTGCATCCTTACCAGGAACTCCACTTGGTATTTTCAATTTCCTTTCTCTTTTTTCATTTAGTTTTAAATTCATAACCATAAACCTAACATTGCAAGGAAATGTTAAGAATTGGAGGGGAATGAGGAAAATGTGGAACCTTCAGCCAGAGCAGATGCTATGGAGTACTGAGGGCAGGTGGGATGGGGATGCTTTTCTGCTACAGAAGGAATGGTCTGGGGAGATGCTGGGTAGCCAGAAGAATTAGAGTTGTCTACAGTCAGTAATGGTGGTCTTCTTGCTGCTCTTGCTGTTCCAGGTCCCCCAGCCTCCATGGCTTCCACAAGGCTCACGTCTTCTTTGGACTTCCCCGGAGGCCACATGGTTGCCATCCAGCCCACTCAGTCCTTGCAGATGAAGAGCTGGGAACTATTTGTATCTAGCTCAGTGTTTGCCACAGACAAGGTGCCAGGACCTGAATGCTTCAGGGTGAAGTTCTCATCCTCAAACATCTCCCTGTAGATGAACCTGTCACGTGCCATCACGGTGTACAACTCTTCCGGCCTGGCAAATGGACCCTGAAATAATTCTATGAAAGGAGGAGCCCTTGTGTCCCGATCCTTCCTCTCCAATGCTAAGACCATGAAAGTTTTCTGCTGCCTTTGGAATGTTGTTGGCTGATAGCTTGAAGGGGACACAGCCCGTGGGTCACCATCAGCCATGGTATGAAGTTGACCCTGGCTGCGGCAAGCGGTGACAGGGACAGCTGTGTCTGCAAAGACTACTTTGTATTTTCGATGCTCCCAAGACGTTGTTTTCCTGGTGCTTGGCCTCCTTTGCCTCTGTACTTCTTGTCATTGGCATTTGTCCAGTGACAGCTCAGTTTTTCCCAAAGGAGCTGGGTGTGGGGTTCACGCCTGAAATCCCAGCACTCCAGATTCAACAGTTGAAAAGTTGTGAATTCGAGGCAGTCTGGGCTGCATGGTGAGAAACTGTCAAAACCAAAGGGTCTGGAGAAATAAACGGGTAAAAGCCTCTATTGTTCTCCCAAAGGACCCATGTTTGGTTCTCAGCAGTCACACCAGGTAGCTCAGAACTGCCTATAAAACTCCAGCTCCGCTGGAGAGATGGCTCAGTGGTTAAAAGCACTGTCTGCTCTTCCAAAGGACCCGGGTTCTACTCCCAGCACCTACATGGCAGCTCAAAACTGTAACTCCAATTCCAGATGGTCTGACACCTCACACCAATGCACATAAAATAAAATTAAATAAATTATTTAAAAAAACCTCCAGCTCCAGGGAATATGACATCCTCTTCTGGCCTCTCAGGCACCTGCATGCACACACACACACACACACACACACTTAAAAACAAATCCTGAGAGTTGGTCATGATGTCACATACCTTTAATCCCAGCACTTAGGGGGCAGAAATAGGCGTGTCTCTGAGTATGAGGACAGCCTGGTCTACACAGCAAGTTTCAGCCTAGCCAAAAAGATGAAAATCTTGAGACTGCAGTCATGATTGAGTGGTTAAGAGCTCTGGCTGCTGCTCTTCCAGAGGTCCTGAGTTTGATTCCCAGCACACACATGGGGGCGTACAACTGTCTGTAAGTCCAGTTCCTGCATATCCAACACCCTCTTCTGCCCTTCATAGACGCTGTACACACATGCTGCACAGACATACATGCAAGGCAAAATCCCTATGCACATAAAAATCAAAATAAATCTTTAATTCCTTTTTTTTTCAAATAAAAAAGAAAGAAAGAAAGGAAGGAAGGACATGGAAGACGGAAGAAGCCCTGGGTTTGATTCCCCAGCACTGCAAAAACCAAGAGTGGTGGTATGTGCCTATAATCCCATCCCTTGGGAGGTGGAAACAGGACAATCCAGATTATGTAACCATTCTTGGTTACATAATCAGTTCAAGGTCAGCCTGGGCTATATAGATCCTGTCCAAAAAAAATAAGAAAGAAAGAAAGAAAGGAAAAGAAAAGAAAAAAGAAAAGAAAAGAAGGTCAGGGAGAGACCACAAAGATGCAGAATAAAGTCAGATTATTTACCCAGGGCTGGCTTGCGCAGGCGCGCAGCATACTCAATCCTACAGGGCCATGGGCACAAATGGAACCCCGTACTTG
The DNA here is from genome assembly GCA_028658305.1 of Pachyuromys duprasi. NCBI lineage: Eukaryota > Metazoa > Chordata > Mammalia > Rodentia > Muridae > Pachyuromys > Pachyuromys duprasi. The sequence goes on from CM053752.1 coordinate 16,158,443, forward strand.
TCAGCTGCCACCTGCCTGGAAATCTGAGTCATGTTTGAGCCCAGAGCTGCATTTTCATCTCATTCTGGGCTCCAAGAACTAAGCAACCAATCCTGAGTATAGCTGTAGGTGAACAATGCCACAAGGCAAGTGTCTCTTACTGAGGTTTCTGCTACTGAATTCTGTCTACAGAAATAATTTCAAATCCTGAGTATTTGAAAACAAACAACAAACAACAACAACAACAAAAAACCAAAACCATTTCACTGTCAATGTACTGTTCTCAGAGAATGTGTGTCTTAGAGAAGCTGCGGTAACAATGGTGGGCTATAAGGACTGAGGCCATCGGGTCTATTCCTGGCTCTCCTGTGTGGATGTTGTGCTCCGTCTCAGGGTCTCCAGTTTCCTTGGAGGGGGATGAGGGTTTCTGGCTGCAGCTATTCTTAGGCACCAGTGTATGTGGGAGGGAGGGGTGCAGTTGGCAGTATATCAGAATGCAATAGGCACTTGGCAATAACCTGTACTCTTGACTCTCATGGTTATGATTTGGCAACAGAACCCAAGGACAGTTTCGTTTCTTTTTGGTTTTATTTCTAACACGTGGTCTCACTATGTAACCCAAACTAGCCTGGATCTCATGGCCCTCCTGACTCAGGCTGAGTGAGTACTGGGATTATAGACACATGCTCCTATGCTCAACTTCATAATTTTAGTGAAAGTGTATTTGTCTTCTCTTTCTCTCACCCCACACATACCCACACCCACACCCAGGGTCTTACTATACAGCCCTGGCTAGCCTGCAACTCTCCATGTAAAAATCATTCTGGCCTCAGATGCAACAATCCTCCACTTTGTAAACCAGGCTGGCCTTGAACTCACAGCAGTCCTGCCTGCCTCTGCCTCTGCCTCCCTGAGTGCTGGGATTACAGGCTCTCGTCCCTTATTGTTAAATAAAAGCATCAGTCCGGGACCCCTACGGGGTAGTTAAGCTGATGAAGGTGCTTGCTGCCAATTGAAGCCTGAGACTCTGGGTTTGATACCTGGAACCTACACAGTGTGTCAAGAAAACAGACTCCTACAAAAGTTCCTCCGACCTCTGTGCACACATGATGTGACATGACTGGAACTATACATATACTTATAATAAATAATTAAGTTAATTAATTTAAACACACACCAATGAGAGACTAACTCAGTGGGCTTGTTTGCCATTGAGTATGAGGACCTGAGCTCAAATTCTCAACAATGGAGTCCCATCACCCCTATGGGAATGGAGATGGGGAGGGAGGGAGGAAGGGAGAAAGAGAAAGAGAGATCGCAAAACACAATAGCACCTCACCCGATTCTCTGAGCAGAGCCAATGACCTCCCTACACCCTGGGGATGCCTAGCTGACCACAGCAGGGTTGCCTTCACACCAGGCATAAACCTGGCCCCCATAGCCGGCTGTTCTCCAGGACCAGACAGTGTAACATTTGCTGCTGATTCAAAGCTTTGCATCACACTGCGTCCTTAACCTTCTGTGCCTCAGCTTTCCCATTTGAGACTTGGTTAAAATAAATTATTTTTAACAGTTTCAGGCTCTTATTTATACCCACAGGCTGCTGCAGAATCTGCTCCCTCCATCAGAGAGAAGAAAAAAAAACCAACCAGAGACACCCAGTATCTCTCTGAGCACCCCGGTGAGACCAGCAGGCAGGAGAGAGGGGTGGTGAATACTGGGCCCCAGCAGCTTTCAATAAAGGCAGAGGTCTGTTTCCCAGAGAAGATCACAGTCAACTTCAAAGCCTAGCCACAGAGCCCACAAGAATCCAGACCCTAAACCCACAGCACCTTAATGATCTGCTGGGTCCAGAGACTCATGGGAACTGAAATTATAAGAACTGGAAGCCCAGGCAATGGGATAAGTTCACCAAGTGCTGGTTAAGGTCTTCTGGGCAAGTTACTCCTTTTCTAAAGCTTCAGTCGCCTCAAACAATAGCCTTAAACATTCAGGTTCACAAGCAGATGTTCAGTGACTGACACAGGCTCTACACACCTGTGTCAGAACTACCCCCGTAGCCCTTGGGGAATCAGGGTGACCACCAAGATCCAAACCCAAGACCCCATGCTGGGCAGGGCAACACAAAAGGCAACTGTTCCCAGAGAGATGCACCTAGCCTCAGGTCAGGCCTCCAACCAGAAAGGTCTGCCAGGGAGAGAGCTCTCTTGGTTCCCCTTGCCCACAGAGCCCTTGAGAGCCACCAGCACAGAAACAGAGCCAAGGGCAGAGGGTGGGTGTTCCAGACCAAAGCCATTTGCCTTGCAGTGCCCCACCTCACTGAGCATTGCCCTTTGATGGAGTTGGGGTGTTTTCTGAGTCACATCTGGGAGTCCAGTTCTACCTCCCAGACCTGCTATATTTGGGGGAAGGGGAGGGAAAGGAGATATACTTGATTTTACTTAATTTGTTTATAAATAAAAAAGTGTTCATTAAGGAACACTGGATATATAGAAAAAGCATAAAAAAGAAAACAGAAATTACTCACAAGGTAATTACTGGGTACATTCTGTTCAAAGTCCTGGGATAGTTCAAACAGTTTGTGTGTGAATGCAAGAGTACATATGTGTATATACATAAACTAGATAGCATGGTAAGTTACACATGTGCACATGTAGTTAGATCACGGCATAGATTATTTTAAAATCTTGTTTATATGTTGTAGAATTTTATGGCAATATTATCTCTATGGTATTTGAACACATAAAAGATAAATAGCTTTTAAAATCAGCATTATTAAGCAGATATGTGATTCAGTTAGTGGAATGCTTGCTAAACATGCACAAAGCTCTGGGTCTAACACCTAGCGCCACGCACAGCAGGAGTAATGGCCCAAGTATGTTATCCTAGCACCTGGCAGGTACAGGCAGGAGGATTGACAGTTCAAGGTCCTCCTCGGAAACATAGCAGGTTGGAGGCCAGCATAGGATATGGTGAACCCTGTCTCAGCAGAAAACAAAGCAAATGGAGTTTAGCGTTGTACACTTGGGAGTTCCGGTATACCACAGTGTCACCATCACCTGCACCAGGAAAGAACATTTCCACATACTTAATGGTCTCTGGAGCCTCTTGTAAGGAGGTGATGACTCTCAGGCCCCAGATTCACATGTCTGAAGCCTGTCACTGCACAGCGTTTTTATGTAAATGAACCACAGAGTGTGAACTCTTGCTTGGCACATTTGACACTTGCCTCTGTTCAGTTTACCACAAAATGTTGCTTTTCATTAGTCTGTGATATGACATTGAACGCTGGCTGGAAGTTATCTGTTTTGTCTGCTGATGGACCACTGGGTTGTTTCTGATGGTTTATTTATTTATTTATTTGAGCTGCTGTGAACAGAATTTTGAAAATCTTTTTAAGCTTAGAAGTGAGTTGCATCACCCATAAACTTGTGTCTTTCCTCCCTGGAGCATCTGAGATGGGGGAAACAGAGGGCTGGAAGGAGGCATGGGTGAACCAGAAGCCTTAGAGTGGGTCGGGACCGGCTGGGAGAAAACCCAGCTTCAAAAATCTCAAAATCCCACCCTCAACAGGACAGATGCCTCCTTTCACAGATATGCTAGTCAGAAATGCTCCAAAATTTTCCTACCAGGACAAAATTCTATGAAAGTCACACTGCACAGCATTCATGTTAATTCGGCTGCTTCAGTTCAATTCCTCCACCAAGCTTAGAATTGTGTGTGAACATGTCTATGTGTCTACACACTCAGACACTCACACTAACCAACACCACTGGTGGTCGACCAGTTTAGACTTCTAGGCTACTCTGCCCTTCCTGAGAGTCAGGAGTGCTGACTTTATGGTTTCAGCACAGCTTGGCCCTGGACAGGAGGCCTGGACTTACCTACTGCAAAAACCGCTCAAAAGACTCAGCAGCATCCCACCCCCACCCCCAAATCCAGTCTCCCCATGAGGACACAGATGTATCTTCTGGGGACTTCCTAAAGGATGATGAATCACTGAGATGGCTGCTTCTAAAGAGATTTATCACAGCTGACAGGGCTAACAGAGCCCAGGCAAGGATGGAGACAAGAAGGTGCTCATTAGAGAATTCTCTCTGCTGTGTCTAGATCAGTGGTTCTCAACCTTCCAAAAGCTTTGACCGTCTCATACAGTACCGCAAGTTGTGGTGACTCCCAACCATAGAATTATCTTGTTGCTACTTAATATCTGCACCTTTGCTACTCTTATGAATGGCAATGTAAATATCTGATTTGCAGGGTATCTGAGATGCTACCCTCAAAGGGTAGCAACCCACAGGTTGAGAACTGCTGATCGGGCCTAGAGTTTCTTGGGTTCCTCCACACATTCCTGGAGTGCATAAGAAGAACTCAGCATTAAAACTTGGACCAAGTTTTGTCTTGCTCCTGAATTAATTAGCTCTGTGTTACAGGTCTGATAGAGCTTCCGCATGTCTTTATTTTAAATATTTGTTTTATTATTTACTATGTCTAAGTGGATGTGACTGTGTTTGCATATGTGCACGTGCATTCAGATGCCTGTGGAATCAGGAAAGGGTGTTAGATCCCTAGAGCTGGAGTCACAGGAAGTTGTGAGAGGCTGGATTTGGGTGCAGGGAATTGAACTCAGGTCCTCTGGAAAAAATGGTAAGTGCTCGTAACTGCTAAACCATCTCTCCAGTTCCCCCTTCATCTTTTAAAAATAACATTTTATATTTATACTTTGAAAAATTCATGTAAGTATACAATGTATTTTGCTCCTATATTATTGCATCCCAAACAACCAAATGCTGGGGTGAAACAAGCCAGATGCTGGGGTGAAAATCTTCTAGCTAAGAGAGGCAGAAAAAGGATCCAGCTAACCTTTGTTCTCAGTTCAGGTCTGGATGGAAAAAACCCAAAAGGCTCACTAGCTCAACTGTGAGTCCAGGAGCAAAAGGCAAATAATAATAATAATAATAATAATAATAATAATAATAATAATAATAAATTAATTAAAAAACGTGGCCGAGCACTTCCTAGCTCAAAGTCCAAAAAGCCAGGGAGCTGAAGAGCTGAAGCCTAAGTGAAAACAAGAGCTTGAGCTAAAAGCTCTTTCTTCTTCTCCATACTGTCTTAAATACCCCTCAACTCAAAGTCCCTCCTACTCTTTAATCCCTGGCAACTGGGTTTCTTGCTCTGCCTCTTGACCTAGGGTAAACTTTATTAAATCCATCGTACAGAAAGCTCTTGGGCTTTCTCAGGTCTTGACTCCAAGATGACCAATAAAAGAAGAAGAAACAGCGGTCGAGCTAAAGAGGGCCGCGGCCATGGTGCAGCCAATTCGCTGCACGAACTGTGCCCGCTGTGTACCCAAGGACAAGTCCATTAAGAAGTTCGTCATTTGAACATTGTAGAGGCCGCTGCTATGAGGGACATATCCGAAGCAAGTGTCTTCGACGCTTATGTGCTTCCCAAACTCTATGTCAAGCTGCATGACTGCGTGAGCTGTGCAAGGCGGTTAGGAATCGATCTCGTGAGGCCCAGAAGGACCGAACACCCCCACCACGATTTAGACCTGCTGGTGCTGCACCACGGCCTCCACCAAAGCCCATGTAAAGACAAAGGCATTGGTGACAGAAGGACAGAGGAAAAATACTCTGGACAAGTAAAATGGAAGTTATACTTTTAAAAAAAGAAAGAAAGAAAGCTCTTGGATTAAAGGTGTTCGCTAGGGCTGGGTGAACCACACAATAATTACCTGTTTACAATAAAAAGTTCTTGGATTAAGGGTGTGTGATAGGGCTCAACCACACCAAACAAGAAAGAGGGTTTTACAGTTCACAATTTTGGCATTCAAAATGGGATCAAATATCCTGCAACAAAATGTGGTTATCCACATTTAACAGATGAGAAACCCTGTTCAAAGGGCTCAAAGAAGTTAAGAAACTAGAGCTGGGGAGATGCCTCAAGCAATAAATTGTTTGCTATGTAAACATGAGAACCTGGGTTTGATCCCTAGAACATATATAAAGAAGCTGGACATCACAGTAGAGCTGCAATCCCAGCACTAGGGAACCAGGGACAGGAGGTTCCTTTGCTGGACAGCCAGCTTAGTCAAATCTCCAAGTTCTAGGTTTGATGAGAGACTCTGCCTCAAAAAAACAAAGTGTAGGGGCTGGAGAGATGGCTCTGTGGTTTAGAGCACTTGTTCTTGTAGAGGACCCAGGTTCAGTTTCTAGCACCCACACAATGGCTCACAACCATTTGTAACTCCAGTTCTAGAGAACCTGATGGCCATTTCAGATATCTGTGGGCACCAGGCATGCATACAGTATGCATGCATACATACATACATATATACACACACACATACATACAGGCAAAATACTTGTACAAATAAAATAAAAATTTTAACTTTGGAAAATAAAAACAAAAACAACAAAAGCCTGAGTGATTGAGGAAGATAGTGAATATCGATCTCTGGGCCTTCACATACACACGTGTGAATCACCCACACTTGTGACCCACAGAAACACATACACACATACAGAAAGAAAGAACTAAGAGGTAAAGTGAAGGCTTAGCAATTACAAGCACATAGTTCTTTTTCAGAAGACCCAAGTTTGCTTTTCAGGACCCAAATCAGGTAGCTCACAACTGTCTGTAACTCTAGCTCTGGGGGATCTAACATTTCTGGTCAACTTGGCACCTGTACTCTCATGTGCACACTCACTTGCCGACATACACATAATTAAAAATAATACAAATCTTTAACAAGAAAGGGAGAAATAAAGAAAGAATGGAAGAAAGGAATGGAGAGAGAGAGAGAGAGAGAGAATAGAGGGCTTGTCTGAGACCTCAAAGAGTAGTCTGAACTCCCAGGAAAACCTGTTCCATACAGATTTGCAGCCAACACCTCTTCTGAACCAGAAAAGTCTCTCTGCACGTGTGGCTAGCAGACCCTGAGGGACACCTACTCACCATAAACTAGCTATAAACATAGTTCCCTTCTGTGGTCTCCGCCAGCGCTACCTCATTCATTGGTATTTCATCCCTAGCTGGAAGACCTGAAGGTGCCTAATGTTTCCACCCCTACCTGTTCACCAAAATCATCAAAAGCAGATGCTCCTTAACGACAGCTAAACCAGAACCCAGAACTATTTCTTTTTCTTTTTTTACAAAAGATTTATTTTTGTATATGTGTGTTCTATCTGCATTTACATTTGCCAGAAGAGGGAATCAGTTCACATAGATAGTTGTGAGCCACCATGTGGTCACCGGGAATTAAACTCATGACCTTTGGAAGACAGTGCTCTTAGCTGCTGAGCCATCTCTCCAGCCTCCCTCCAGAACGATTTTCTGACAGAGAAGTGGTCTAGACCATCTGCCAAATCCTGTCCAACTCCAAGAGGCCTTCTTCCTGGGCATCACCCTAGATTCATCCTTTTCATAAAAGGGGGCCATTGGTCTCTGTGCTTGGGGATACTGGACTGAAGCATGTCTCTAAAACCAAGAACCAACTGTTGGAAACCATGTATTTTCTGTTTACAGAGGTGCCTGTCCAGTTTCCACACTTCATTTTTTAATATGTAGGAGGAGGAGAAGCAAACAAAACAAAACAAAACAAACAAACAAACAAAAAACACTATACAGCTGCCTCTCTGAGGCACACTTAATTCAGTCTACAAAATCTGAACTGTTGCAGACAAGTTAGGCAGAGCCTCAAGCCCAAGGCCAGGCATCCAGTGTACCTGCTACTGCCAACACCCAGCACATTAGATCAGAGAAGACACCATGGCACCAATAATATACCTCAGGACATCCCAGGAAGAGCAGTAAGTGCATATTGGGGAGGCCTCCTCATGGCACCACAAGGCTAGTTTCTTCACAACTATGTATGCGAACATTGGGGTGGTCTCTCTCATACACATTCTGTCTGCTGGAGTGGCTTGGCAGGCCTGGTGCAACAAACCAGATGCTTGGAAATCACCTACTTTCCCATGTCCTCTATTCAAAAGCTTCATTGAGGCCATCTCATGCAACCCACACCCAACTCCCGTACAAAGAGACAGTGCACAGATGGTGCACAACCTACAGTGTTTCATTTTGGGGTTCATCTTGCAACGATGACAGGCAGACGTGACAGGCATCAGCAGAAACAGTACTTGGAACTTTGAATTTGATCTTTTCCATGCTTGTGATAATGCGATAGAAACGCCCTTTCTTAACGCCGGCCGTCGGCAGGGGAAACCACATGCTCCTGTGTGCTGTGTTGATAAGCCAGGACGTGTAGTAGATTAGGCGACCCCATGATGTCTGGTATGAGCCATCGCTAAGGAACATCTGCTTTTGATGATCTGGGTGAGCAGGTGGGGGTGGGGACATCAGGCACCTCTAGGGTGCTTGAGGAAGGAGGGTCTTCGAGCTAGGAATGAAATGGCTACGAAAGGAGCTAGCGGTGGTCACAGAGGTGAACGATGTTTACAGGCTCCAGTTGAGCACAACGGCTTTTTTTTAAAAGCAGAGATTCAGAAGCACGGTGTGGCTCCCACCCAAGCAGGGCTCCAGATCTCAGTGGAGGGACAGATCGGGTTATAGCTGCTAGAAGCATCCTACAGGAGTACACGCAGGCCTTCCTGGGAAGTGGTTGTCAACAAACAGCTGCTCTCATTCCTGGTCCTGCAGACCTCCGAAAGGGGTCATACCGAGGGGCTAGCCTCTACTCCGTATTTTATGGACCTGGGCTGACCACGCAGCAGGGCTACCTCGCTCCCCGTAAAGAGCGAGGCTACAGAGCAAAGTAGTAGGGGCTTCGTGCTCCGGGTGCCACAACCCTGCCGCCATCACAGTGCCCTGGCCTGCCCTTCCTAGGGACCTAGAAGGCCTCGCGCTCACACCTTGGAGGGGCACAGAGAGAGCAAAAAAAAGGAAGAAGTGCGCCCACCGCAGGGACAGCGCCAACGCAAACCGTGCCAGCCTCACGCCCCACCCCGGAAGCCGACTCGCGGTAGACGTGGGGTGGGGCCTCTAGAGCCCGGGGGCGTGACTTCTAAGCGGCCTGCGCCGGAAATGAAGTCCAGGGCGCGGCTGGTCCTGCAGCAGCGGCTCACCACTGAGGGGCGGGACTATGTTTGGAGGCGGGGCCTCTGCATAGCTGGAGGTGGAGCAACTGGGCCATCGTCTCCGATTTCCGGGGCTGCGAGCTGTGCGGGCCCGCTCTGGACCGGCCTCTCGTGAATGCAAATACGCGAGCTAGGCAGGGGGCGAGGCCTGCGTGGATGGGGCAGAGACGAGGAGTGTAGGCGGGACCTGCCAGGCGGGGCGAGAGGCGGAGGCCCGGCCGCGAATGCGTTTGCGCAGTCTCGTGGCCTGGCTGCAGCAGGCGGGAACCCCGAGGGGTCGTACGTGTCGTCACTGTGCACTGTTGACCTTGGGGCCGGCTTTCTCTTGAATCAGATTTTCATTTAAGTTAGACTTTTCTCTATTGAAAGGTTTTCTTTCCTTCTTCTTTGAAACCAGACGAAACCGCCAGATAGTTGGAATTTGTAAACCTTGGCGAGGATGAAGAAAATGGGAAACCTCTCTGAGCTCTGCACTCCAAGCACCTCGGGAGATTTGTTGTTATTCGAGGCTGTGTACACGGTGTAGAGATTCTTGAGTGATTGGAATAACACTTGTAGATACTTTTAAAATACCCAGTTCTTGGTCTGGGTATTTTAGACCAAGCTCAGCTGACAATGCTTTCCTAGCATATGTGAAACGTCGGGCTCCATCCTGGTACCAAACATAAACAAAACAACTTGGTAATTTTTCAACGAAAAAAAATACACGTTACTGATGAAAATTTAGGAAGTTGAGAATTTTAAAACATGACCATTAAGCCGGGCGGTGGTGGCACACGCCTCTAATTCTGACAGGCAGGAGTAGAGGCAAGTGGATCTCTGAGTTCAGGGCCAGCTTGATTTACACAGAGTTTCAGGATAAAAACCTTGTCTTGAAAAACAAAAGAAAATTTCAAAAAACAAACAAACAAAAAAAACAACTGATCATTTAAGATCAACAGTGTTAATATTTTTGAGTTTCTGTTTTTACAATTCCATGTATATCTGAAACAAAAATGGGGTCACACTGTAAGTAATGCATCGCCCTTTGTCTCTTGGTGGCTGGTGTTGCTGTGAGGTCCCACTGCTTCCCTATTTGTGGGCACACACAGCCCCAGATGAGGGAACCCCTTTGTTATTATTGGGCTTTGCCAGTTTCATCTCTTCCTTTCCTCATGCCTGTGCCTAGAAGTGGAATGTTACCTGTCAAAGTTGCAAATACTAGGCTTTCTTATTTCTATTCTCTTAAGATGAATTTTCTACATTTAAAAGATAACAAATGTTTCAACAAGTGATAAGTTACTTGTAGCCAAAAATAGATATCTTGTGTCCAGATTATATAAAGAAGTAAAACTCAACAATGAAATACCTAATTTAATTATAGGCAAAGGACTTGAATTTTTCCAAAGACTATGTAGCTGTCTAAGACCCACACAGCCAACAAGATGCCCATTGTGGCCAATCAAAGGGGTAAAAATAAACCAAAATCACAAAACAATACTTCACACTAAGGTAACAAGTAGAAGAATTAAAAAGAAGTGTTGAGGTTTTCAAAATATTAGAAAATTCATTATATAAATGTATGGAACACAAACAATTTGAAAAATTGGAGAAAGTTAAAGACTGTTGGCAAGTATGTGGAGAAAATCTGGAACCTTTTCATGTTGCTAGTAGGAATGCGAAATGACATTGCTGCAATGGAAAACCTTTTGGCAGTGCCTAGAGGTTAGAGCTACCATGTGACCCAGCAGTTCTGCCTGTCAGGAACACTGGAGAGACTGCTGTGCATCCCTGTTCAGAGAAGATGAAAGGTAGAAAGAGAAACAGCCCCAAAGGGTCATGTGTGGGTGAGAGGGTAAAGCTGATACATAAATGCTTACAAAGGGATATAATCAGGCTTAGAAAGGAATGACTCTCCCATCAGCTACAATAGAACTGAACCCTGAAAACATGCTGCTAGGTGAAGAAAGCCAGACACAAAGCATCCAGTCATGAGATCCGTTCAGCAGGAATGGGGTTACTAGGCTCTGGGGCCAGAGGAGGTGTGGAGTTCTTACAAGAACAGATCAGGGTTTCAGCTTGGGAGAATGAGAAGATGTGGGAATGGATGGTGATGACTGCAAAGCAGGTGAGTGTGTAATGCTGTGAAAACAGCACGTGAAAAAAAAAGAAAAAGAAAGAAAAGATGGGCGTGGGGTCACACGCCTGTAATCCCAGCACTCAGGGAGTCAGAGGCAGGCAGATCTCTGGGAGTTTCGGGCCAGCCTGGTCTACAAAGGGAGTCCAGGACAGCCAACGCTCCACAGAGAAACCCTGTCTCCAGTTGGGGCGGGGGGGGGGGAAGCTTATTACTATTCATGAAGAAGTCAGAGGACAACTTTCAGGAGTGTCTCCTTCCACCTTGTTGAGGTAGGGCCTCTCATTTCTGCTGCACAGGATACCCCAGGAAAGCTGGCCAGGTCCTTGTGGGCGATTCTCCTGTTTCTGACTCCTATCTCACAGTAGGGCTGCTGAAATTAGACACACACCACAATATCAGGCTTTTCATGTAGCATCCAACTCAAGTTGTCAAGCTGCTATGGCAATTACCTTTAACTCCTGAGCCATTAGCCAGCTTCGGTAATAATATTGTTACAAATATTTTAACACCCACTAAAGACTTTTTTGTGTGTGTGAGGGAAGACCTTTTGGTGTGTGTGTGTTTATGTATATGTGGGGGCCAGAGGTAGATTTTAAGTGTGTTTCTCCATTATTCTCTGCCTTAGTATTTTTCCCACCTTATGTTTTGAGACGGGGTCTCTCATTGAACCTGGAGGTCAACTTTCAGATTAGACTGGCTGATCAGTAAGCCCCAGGAATCCTCCTGTCTCTGCCTTCACAGTACTAGATTACATGCTGAACCATGGGGAAAGATAGGGTCTCTTTCTCAGATGCTAATCCCTGTGTATAAATCTCAGACGCATTGAGTTGCCCCTCCAGGGGTCTGGGGATGGGTTCATTCAGCCTTCTCTGTATTAATCTCCAAGCTGGAAAGGGAAGCATGCTTAGGAAGAGGAATAAATCATTGGCGATCTTTATTTGAACTTGATCTTTTCTCTCTGACCAGCCAACACACACACAAAGAAACACACACACACACATTCTTCTCTAACAGCATACACGTTCATTGCTGACAATTTTGCAAACATGGAAACATGAAAAAAATAACAAACAGAACCTCATGCTGAAAGAAGGCCATTGTCGAGACCTCCCTCTCTATTCATGACACATACTCAAACCACTGTGACCATATGTCATGTTGTATTATCTTTGCCTCTACAAACAGGCAATAAAAAAAATTCGTGTTTCGGTGTTTGTGAAGCACATTTTAATGACCTTGTGACACCCATTGTTGGATGCCCCTCCTGTTACTCTCTGTACCTAATTCTTCACTGTTGGCTATGTGAGTGATTGACACATGGGCTGCAGTGAGCATCATGCATCTCTCTCATGCTTCCCATAAAGTGCCCCTTGAGTATTTGTAACTTCATAGAGAACCACCCTTTCGAAGTTCTTGACTGCATCACTGGTTAGTGCCCAAGAAGAATGGAAATTGTTTTAATAACACAGCAAGTGACAGCAGATATTGTTCTTTTTTTTTTTTAATATGCCTATGGGTGTTTTGTCTGTATGTACGTGTCTGTGCACCACATGTGTGCCTGGTGCCCCATGGTCAGAAGAGGGCATTGGATCCCCTGTAACTGGAGTTACATAGGGTTGTAAGCTGTCTTCTGGGCAGAGTAACTGGGATTCGAACCCTGCTACTCTGGAAGAGCAGCCAATGCTCTTAACAGCTGAGCCATTTCTCCAGTTCATTTTGGTTTTGAGACAGGGTCTTGCTGTGAAGCCTTGGTTGACCTGGAAATCGCTGTACGGACCAGTCTGGCTTCAAACTGTGGGGATTCCCCTTAGTCTGCCTCCAAGGTGCTGGGCTTCTGTGTCAGCTGAGCATGTGTGAAGCATCTCACTGTGGGGGAGCCTTGGAGGTAGGAACAGCATGTTGGAGAACGCTCCTGCCTGAGGCTGTGGCCCACTCTGGACCCTTGCCATGCTCAGCAATCCTGAAGACAGGTGGCCAGGGAAAACTGGGTCTTGGTTCCACTCCTAGCTGCCCCTAAGGCTACCGAACCTGTCATTGCCTGTCCTAAAATCCTTTGGCTTAGGCCTCAAAATAGGCTGATCTCTGCTTCTTTCTCTGGCCTCCTCACCACCACCATGTTCCATTCTCCAGCTGCAACTCCTCACTGCAGACACTCTGATAGAACCACTGGCCTTTCCTCACTGTTCCTTCTGGAGATGTGCTTTCTTCCTGGGGATCAGAATCCCAGCTCTGCCTGAGAGTAACAATAGCAACTCAGGCTGTTCTTGCTGGCTGCTCCCTCGGCCATCATGTCCTCCAGGAAACTTCCCAGGACAATGGGGATGGATCCCTCAGCCACTAGAGGCTACACGGACAGTGCTGGCTCTTCCTGCCATTGCCGCAGCCTATCTTTGCATTGAATCCCACTAGGCTGTGAGTTACCTGAGAACAAGGAATGGCCTCAGTGTCCAGCATGGGCCTGCTATAGGTGCCCAGCTGTGGCCCAGGAGCAGTCTGCTTAAGCAAGTGACTGACTATAAACCGCTAAATCAATACAGCTCACAAGCTAGGTCTGACCTCCCAATATCAACCTCTTAGTCATTTGGATACAGCTTGATAATCTGGGATGCCATGGCGGGTATTATGCACATGGGTGTCAGCTGTCATTCCCCAGTCAGCATCTTCATCCCACACCCCACCCCAGTGTCTCTCACCGACCTGGAAATCACCAAGTAAGCTAGGCTGGCTTGGCCAGCAGGCCCCAGAGATTTGCTTAGTCTCCAATTCCCCAGCATTGAGAACATGGGTAGACACTGCCATACCCAATGTTTTTGTTTATTATTCATTATGTAGCCCAGGCTGGCCTGGAACTTGCTATGTAGACCAGGCTGTTCTCAAACTCAGAGATCCGCCTGCCTCTGCCCTAATGCTGGGAGGACAAAGCGCGCATGCCACCAAGCTCGGATAATGCCTGGCTTTGTACATAGGTTTTGGAGATGGAATTCACGTATCTGTATTTACAAGGCAAGAGCTTTACTGACTGACCTTTCACCCCACCCGTCTGAGACTGTGTTTATTACCCTGGTTTGGGGTATAGCATGTCCTTTTCACAAAAAGAAATTGCCTTGCCTATTTTACTTTATGTGTTTCTTTGAGAATACTTGCTTCCAACATTCAGAGGCCATCAGCTTTTGACAGGAGAGCTTCCGGCTCATGATGAGCATGTGGGATACAAATACACACACACACATACACACACACACACACACACACACAAGCATCTTGCAACATCCCATGCAGACAGCCAGGTCACATTAATTCAAGCTTTGACTCTCTTGTTCTCACATATACCTTCCTTCTTAATATTAGCCAGTGTCCTCTGCTACCTTGTCCAGTCACAATGTCCAGCCATGGTCCCACCTGGGTCATTCTCTGAGAATGGCCATTTTGGAAAGCACAGTGGCTACAGGGGACAATTGGAAGATTCACTTGCTCTCCTGGGGATCTGGAAGCCAGTATACAAGGTAGGAAGAGGCCTCAGAAGGAACCACCCTCTAATGGGCACCCGTCCAAACACACTATGGAGTCACTGCTTCCTGTCTAGAGTCTGTGGTGGCTCCCTGTTGTCCTTGAGTTGAGAACCAAATTCTTTAGTACAGCTGTGAAGCCTAGGCTAAGAGGAGGGGGGACAGGATGGGAGCTGCTACCTTGGTGAGGGATGGGTGGGTACCTAGAGGGCAGTGGTGGTTTGAATAAGCCACAGCCTCGGGCATTTGAACACTTGGTCCCCATTCATGGTGATGTTTGGAGGAGGTTTGGGGTGGTACAACCCGGATAGAAGATCCATGTCACTGGGAGAGGGCTTTCAGATTAAAAGCCTCAAACTGCTTAAAGTCCCCTCCCTGTCCCCGATCCTTTCTCTCTCTCTCTGCTTCCTGCCCACCACTGAGACGAGACGTGTCTGCTTCCCATTCTCACCACCGTGCCCTGCTTCCCCACCATGAGAGATTCTTATCCTACTAGAACCTTCAGCCAAAATAAATCCTTCCTTTTATAAGCTGCTTTTGGACATTTAAAAAATGGATTGAGTACCATGTCCAGGCTCCACTTCACGGACAAGGTTCCAGGAAGGGCAGACACCATACTTAAGTCACATAGAGTGGAGCAGGATGCTGGGAAAGAACTTGATCCTGGATCTGACTCTAGGCCAGACTTTCTGCCACCCAAAGACCTGGGGCTATCTGGCCTCTCCATGATGCCCTTTCTCACCAGCCTGCCTTGACCCTTTTTCCAGAACTTGGGCCTGGCTCTGGCCCTGATTGTAGTAGCAAGTCCGTGGACATCATCCCAGAGCATGGTGCTAATGCTATCCCGCCCGCCTACCCCCACCCCACTGGCTTCACAGGAATGCACAGGAACAGGCACTTCAGACAGCACTGGCATCGGGTGGGTACCACCCACATATCCACACAGAGCTTCTGCTTCCCGCTACCTTCAGAGGCTCACGAGTGGGCAAGAGGGAACCCAGAGGCACCCTCCAGGAAGAGGCTCACTCTCACCCCTCCCCCAAAGGCTCTGAGTCTCTTTCCAAGTACTGGAAACACCTAAAGTCACGGCCCGTCCCCATCTGCTACCACCCAGCATGACCAGCCCCGGCTGGCATTTGCCCATCTAATTATGAAATCAGTAATTCTGTCCTGAGCCCGAGGGAATCACAAATTCCTGCCCCGGGGAGGAAGTGAGGAGGATACCAGGACAGTGAGGATGGTTGAACCATCCTGGCCAGAGCCGCAGCCGAGGACGTGAAGATGACGGTGAACGACAGGATCTGAGGCCACTCCCACCCCAGACACTGGCTCAGCACAGTAGGACCTC
Organism: Pachyuromys duprasi; assembly: GCA_028658305.1. NCBI lineage: Eukaryota > Metazoa > Chordata > Mammalia > Rodentia > Muridae > Pachyuromys > Pachyuromys duprasi. Next base: position 16,174,499 of record CM053752.1, read on the forward strand.
AACCCAGCTCCTCCTACAGCAAGCCTAGAATTTAGGGTCTCTGTTCCTGGGTCTCTAGGCTGGAAGGCGCCTGCTGAGAGGCAGGCTAGATCCAGAAGTGCATCTGGAGACTGGAGGGCGAGCTGCCTCGTGGTTTAAGGGAAACTGAGGCTAAGATTTATCCCAAGCCCCATGGGAGTGATGGCGGGCCCTCTCTACATCCTGGCCAGCCGCTCCCCCGCCGTGGGCCTGCTTTTCCCACGGGGCCGGGGCACTCCTGGCAGCCCAGGGGTCTCCTGGCACAAGGCGTGGAGGAGGAGTGCGGTGGAGGGCATCTGGCAGCTAGAGGTGCGGGGGGCTCCTGGCAGCAGGGGGAGCCTGGGGGAGGGGGCCTGGCAGGGGACGCAAGGGGCTCCCGGCGGCAGGCCGCTCTCCCAGACGCCGCTGCCAGGCTGATTAGCATGGGCGAGGGGCGCTGGCGCGGGGGCGCCGCCGGCCAAGCTGGCACGTCCCGCGCGGGCCCAGCTGGCCCGGCCGAGACACAAAGCGCCTCAGACGGCGGCGGCGCTCGGCCATTCACGCGCTGGGACGGCCGGGCGAGGAGTTCCCGCCGCTGGGGCGAAGAATAGCGCCTGGGCCAGGCGGGGCTTGGCCGCCCCGCGCTCCTGACCTTGAACCTTTGTGACTGGAGCGCATGCAAATCGCGGCGGGGCCGCGCCAAGCCCCGAGGGCGCTGCGCCTCCCGGGGTGTCCCGGGGAACAATGCTCCGCTGTCCCGGCGCGGTGCCGCGGGCTGGGAACGGCGCGGCCAGCGCGGCACGGAATGCCGATGCCGACCTGCGCGGTGCCCGCGTGTGCGTGGCCGTCTGCGTGGGCTCAGGGCTGGCGCTCGAGCCCACTCTTCGCCCGGTAGGCGGCTCAGTCCCGCGCGCTCTTTCCCTGCGCGGAATCGTGAGCAGATCCAAGAGTTTTGAGACTGGGTCCCACTCGTGCCCTGCCCGCGATAGTAAATCCTCCAGTGATCCATAAGGAGATACAGACTGGGACCACAGAGACAGCTTAGCTTGTTAAGGCATTTGCCACCAAGCCTGGGGGCCTGAGTTTGATCCCCGGGATCCACTTCTGGAAGTTGTTCTCTGACCTCCGCATACCATGAATCTTGGTGGGGTTCCGCACATGCTCTTTCTTTGGGGCCTCCTCTCTCTTTGTATTCACTCCCTTGGTTTTGAGGCCCAGATTAAAGTTCTGTTGGGCTGTGCCACTGCTCTACATAGAGTGATTGGAGAGGTCCCCATTACAGAAATAACATCTTGTTAACATGCTCTTGCCAGTCCTTTAAACACGTTGAACAAAGACCTTAACAAGAGATGCAGTTGCAGGAGTTGCAGCTCAGGAGGTTGTAGCAGGGTCCCCTGTGAGCACTACAGCAGCTCTAGGCAGCACTAGGCAGGCTGCTGTGGTCACATGACTAACTGGAGGCAGCTTTCCTAGTGTCCGTGAACACATACCTGGCCAAGGAATTCCAGCATGTTCCATTGCTTTGAAACTGAGTCTCAACCCAGCTTATCCCTCAGAGGCTCAGTGTCCTTGTCTGCTGTGGGTCTGTGAGCCCTGCCTGCTTGCCTTGCAGGGTGTGAACCTTGCCACACAATGTGAGGGCAGGTTCTCTGGGGCTGCCAGGCTCCTCTTAGAGAAAGGAGGTCTTAGTGCGACTGCACACATGTGTGGACGTATGTGCTGGGCAGCTCTGCCCTGCCATGGCCAGGGGCTAGAATAGGAGCAAGAGATTAGCAGCTGTCCTTGAGCAGGCCACAGTGCCCCCAGGTATTGAGTGAGGGGTTAGAAAGTCTGAAAACCTTAGCTTTCTCCCCTCCTCCAGGGTATATATGGTTACTTTTCTATTGCTGGCATGAAACAGCATGACAGAGGCAACTTATATAGAAGAGTTTATCTGGGGCTAACAGTTTCAGAGAGTTAGAGTCCATAGGGTGGGTGAAGTTAAGGCAATAGGCATGACCAAGAGCTCACATCTCAAAACCACAATCAGGAGGCATAGAGCACAATGGGAAAGGTGAGAGCAAGGCCCGCCCACAGTGACATGCCTCCTCCAACAAGGCCACACCTTCCAATCCTTCCCAAAGAGTTCCACCAACTAGGGACCAAGTATTCAAACATATGAGCCTATGGGGACCATTCTCATACAAACTGACACACAGGGTCTCACTATCTGGCTCTAAATGGCCTGAGAATCTCTGGTAGACCAGACTGCCCTTAAACTCACAGGGATCTGCCTGCTTCTGCCACCCAAGTGCTGGGATTAAAGGCATGTGTCTCTACACATGGCCCTACTATCTTCCTTAGAGACAAATGAAAATGAAGGTTTTGTCTCTTTAAAGGACAAGACAGGGTGACACATGTCATGCCACCCTGCTGAGGGCACTGTGTCATTCCTATTGATGATTTGTTAAGGCATCCTTGGGGCCAGGATTTATGGAAAAACTCCCTAAGCTTTGCACAGATCCTGTCGGTCCTCAAGGAGTTCAGACTTTGTGAAAAAGCTGGAGAGGTAGAGATGAAGACAGCTACTGAGCCCAGTGAGTGAGGAGGCACAGTGCAGTGGGAGGGCATGGCCAGCCGTGGATGGTCCAGGGAGGTTTTCTGCATGAGTAGGTGACCACTCCATCTGAGGGAAACCTGCAAGGGAGCATATAGAGAACTCCAGAGGAAGGAGCACTTGGGAAAAGAAAATCTCCAGGAAAGGGAGCATCAAACAACCCTAACCCTAAGCCTAAACTTAGCCCTAACCCTATCACTACAAGTGACCCTAATTAGACCCCAGCCAAACCCATAACCCTAATCCTACATCTAGCCCAAGCACTAAAGCTAGGACTAAAACTAACCATAAGCCAATTTCTAACATCATCTGTACCGTGCTGCATCAGGCTCTATTCCTGATGCCAGTCCTAAGTCTAAGCCTAGCTCAGACCATAATCATAACCCCTGCCCTATGAAGCTGTATGTGTAAGTTTAGACCTAATGCTAACCCCAAACCTATCTTTAACCTTACCTTAAACCTACAACCACACTATAGTCCTAGCCAGAATCCTAAGCCAGGCCCAATCATAACCTTAATCCTAGTGCTACCATAACCATAACATAAACCTAGCCCTAGCCCTATGCATAAAAGTTAACCTTAGCATAAAACAAAGCTCTGCACCTGACCCAGACACTGGCTCTAAACCTAGTCTTAACCCTAAAACAAACTCTAAATATAGCCCTAAATCTAACCCCAGCCCTAACCCTACCTCTAACCCCAGCCCTAACCGTAAGCATGAGGATCAAATGCTTCAATGACTGAAGAGCTGGGTTGTGTGACCTGGGGCAGCTCACAGGACACTTGGGGCTTTGGTGGGGCTGACATCATGGGTGGAGCCTGTGTGGAGTCATCACAGGGCTCTGGCAAGGCCCTGGCTTCCATGCCTAGCAATGCTCACAAGAGTCTGTAAGGTTAAGGACAGGACATGGGGAGGGAAGAGGACACGAGTGGCTGGCTTCCCTCAGAGACAGGCATTCAACCTTAAGATTTCTGGCTTTTTGTTTTTCAAGACAAGGTTTCTCTGGGTAGCCTTGGCTGTCTTGGAACTTACTCTGTAGACCAGGCTGGCCTCGAACTCACAGAGATCCGCTTGTCTTTGCCTCCCAAGTGCGGAGGTTAAAGGCGTATGCCACCATTGCCTGGCTGATTCTTGGCTTTTTCAATGGATGGTGGTGGCTTGCCCCTTTGATCCCAGGCAAAAGCAGGCAGATCTCTGAGTTCAAGGCCAGCCTGGTCTACAGAGTGAGTTCCAGGACAGCCAGGGCTACACAGAGAAACCTTGTTTTGAAAAACAAAACAACAGCAACAACAAAAGATTATCAACTTTGAGGAACAGTTGGCCTCCTGAGAGACAGGCAGTGTGATTCCGATTCCCAAAGCTGGAGGCCGGTGAGCCACATGGCAGTTTGCAATCTTGACTCTCTGTTCTCGTGACAACCAGAATAGCTTGTTTTGTGGGGCACGTTCTGGGTAGGGGACTGCTAGGTACCTACTTCATTCAAGTGCCAGGCTGAGTACCCACAGCAGACACAACCCGAGGGAACAGGAAGCCCCGGTGTGGTGTTTCCCATCTAGAACTGAAAAGCATGTTGTAGGCCTGGTTAGGGGGGTTGGTCTCTCAAGCCCTCAGTGTGCTGACAGTCTGGTTCATCTGGAAGGTAACTGTGGGTTGGGGGCCATTTTTGAATTCTCAAGTCCTCTGTCATCTTAATAGAAGTGAAATTTGTAGCCTGAGAAGTCACTATAAGACAGTCTCTATAAACCAGCCACTGAAGGCCTGAGATCAGGCTGTCATGGCAGCTTACCCCAGTGCTCCTTCGTCTCATGGCACTTGAGTTTTCACAAGGTAGAACTGGACGAACCCTCGGCATTGCAACTTCCAGTTCCTTGCTCACAGAGGTGGCAACCGTGGTCCTGGCCGGCTGGTCTGAAGCCAGAACAGGCCAGCATGAGAAGCAAGCCTCCCGCCTTTTAGGTCTTTCCACTACTTCACCAAATTCCTCAGAAATTAGCAATGGAAAAGCCATCCCACACTCTTGCTCTGGAGAGTCAATCTTTCCATCCTGGCTCCTTGTGAGCACCTGGGGCGAGGGGGAGGGAAGGGGAGCCCCGCAGATCTGTGTTATGTCACCTGCGCCAGCTCCCAGGACTCTTTGGGTTGTGCTGCTGTTGACATCATGGGCTGAGCCTGTGTGGAATTGGTGGCTTGACTTCTCTCCTAGCTACCAAACCATAGGGGTGGGTATCCAGCTCAGCTGCCATAAGGGCAATAAGGCCTTGGTACCTCTCCTACCTAGGAGAGAAGGGGGGAATCGTGGACACACACGTTTGCCCACAGCAATCTTCTTTCCTTCTCGGGAAGGACTAAGAAACCAGGGCAGGAGCTGGTGGGCTGTACTTAGCCCTAGGCCAGCTGCCTCCGCACCCCATCTTCCGTTTACTTCTCTGAAGACTCAGATATCAGCCATTGGATACTGAGAAATCAGTAGGCAGCACAGGGGGAGGGTCTCAGATGGCACTAGGCATGTAGTAAGCACCCAGCGAATGAGAGCAGCCACTTGACACTCAGCCATAGCCAGCCTCTTCTCTTCCTTCCTTCTTCCTATTCACTGTGCTTCCCGTCTGGTGGCTGTGCCACTTGCTGGGGACACTGACTCAAACTGGACAGATAGTGACTCTGGTACTTTTGATCTGGCATGAAGCAGCAGGGGCTGGTCCAAACAGTCCAGAGCAACTTGTCCAAAAGAGTGTTCTGTGATGATCCAGCTGCTCTTTTTTGCTGCCCCCAAAGTAGCCACTGTTAGCTCATATGACGGCTGAGCCCAGTAAAGGTATGACCAGGGAAATTCATTTCCTATCTTATTCCACTCATTTTTAATGGAGGAGCCAGAATTGAGAATGGTAACGGTGTATGTGTGTGCCGTTGGATCACAGTGCACTTGAAGTCAGAAGACAACTTTTGAGAGTTGTCAGAGGCAGGGTCTCTCTCCTGGTTTTCCTCCCACTCTGCTATCCTCCTGGCTGTCTGGCACTTCAGCTTCCAGTTTGCTGTCCTGTCTCACCTTCTCATCTTACCACGGGAGTGCTGGGGTTACAGATGTGTGCCATGACATCCAGCTTTTTCCTTGGGTTCCAGGGATCAATCTCAGGCCATCAGGCTTACATGACAAGTGCTTTACTGTTGAGCCCTTCCCCTCCACCCTCATTTCACCTTAATGTCAATCACTGTTACACTTAAGTCCTCCTATGTGGCTCTGCTACTAGACATCACAGATACAGAGCCAAGACAACTCCTTCACACCACTGATGACAGTTATCTAAACCCACCAGGTCATTTTCTGTCATTTCTTTCTAGGATGATACAAGCCTTAGACTTCTTTCTTTGAAAGCAGAGCTTAAGGTGCTGGAGAGATGGCTCAGATGTTAAGGGCACTGTTTGCTCTTCCAAAGGATCCGAGTTGAATTCCCAGAAACCACATCATGGCTCAGACCCATCTATAATGAGGTCTGGTTCCCTCTTCTGACCTACAGGTGTACATGCAGGCAGAACCTTGTATACGTAATAAAAATCTTTTGAAAGAAGAAAGAAAGAAAGAAAGAAAGAAAGAAAGAAAGAAAGAAAGAAAGAAAGAAAGAAAGAAAGAAAGAAAGCAAGCAAGCAAGCAAGCAGAGCTTGAGACAGAGATTGGCCCCTGGGCTTTTGGTCAGAAATGAGACTCCAGGGAAAACCAACTCAAGGATGCGTTCCTACATCAGTGCCTGAATTACTGATGACTTTGGTTAGTCTTCTTGTCTCTCTGACCAAACACCCAGCAAGAAGCAACTTGACAGGTTTGGGAGACGGCTCAGTCAGCAAAGGGTTTGCCACACAAGCATGAGGACCCGAGTTCAAATCCCCAGAACCCAAGTGAAAAGCTGGTGTGTGTGTGTGTGTGTGTGTGTGTGAAGGGATGGGCTGGGTGGAGACACAGCGCAGAAGTTAGAAGCTTTCCCAGGGGACCCAAGACTACTTCCCAACACCTATGTCTGTCTGGAAGTTGATGGTAACTCCAGCTTCAGGGTTTTTGACATCTTCTTCTGATCACTGTAGACAACAACTACACACATCCATTCACATACGAAACAAACAAACTACATTGGGTTGAGGTAGTTCATGCCTGTAATCCTAACACTGAAGAGACACACACAAACACACACATATATACATACATGAACACACGTACACACATATTGACACTTGTACAGTCTCAGTCTGGGTGAGTCTAAGTAGTGTAGATTCATACCAGGACAGGATGCCAGAGATGGCCACCATAGGCCCAAGTGAAGGAACAGTCTAGTTACACAGGCCCTCAGCTAGCCAAACTCAATGTGAGACAGCCTCCAGGGTTGGGACTGAAAAGACCCAGGTGAACATGAGTTGTCCACTGCAGGCTACTTCCCTGATCAATCCTACTTGCTTGTGCCTTTGGGAAGGTACTGTGCCTTGGAGGTGGTCACTGACCTCACAGCCAACAAAGCCTACGGTTGTGGGGATGGCAAGAGGTCCTTATAGTGGTTTGAACGTGAATGGCCTCTAAGCTCATATGAATCCTTCATGCTCAGTTGATGGAACTGTTTGGGAAGGATGAAGAGGCGTGGCCTTGTTGGAGGTATGTCTTGGGGGTGGGGGGGAGGGTTGAAGTTTCAAAAGAATCATACCATTCCCAGTGTGCTCTCTGCCTCCTGCCTGTGGTTTTGAGGTGTGAGCTCTCATGTGTCCCTGCCATCATGCAGGGACATGCATGATGCATCCTTGCTCCATCATCAAGGATTCTAGCCTTTTGGAACAGTAAGGCCAATTGAAAACTTTCTTTATAGGTTGCCTTGCTTATGGGATTTTATCACTGCAATAGAAAATCAACTAATACAGTTCTTTCATGTGAGGACACATCTTCTCAGGTCAGGGCTCACTTCCCACCCTTTGGGTCCACAAGATTGTCTGACACACACTGCTCACATTTGAAGGGATGAGCCAACGAAGTCTGGACACACTGTAAGCTCCTCTGAAGCAGCGCTGGTGTTCGCCTTGCACACGGTTGGTCTTCCAGCCTCAGAAGATAAGCCTGAAAACCACTAAACCAAGAAACAAAGTCATGTCCCAAAAGATTTACTACCAAATAGTAAAGTGAGTAAATTGTTTGTTTGGTTGGTTGGTTGGTTTTTCGAGGCAGGGTTTCTCTGTGCAGCTGGAACTTGTTTTGTAGACCAGGCTGGCCTCGAATTCAGAGATCCACCTGCATCTGTCTCCCACAAGCTGAAATTAAAGACATGTGCCACCACCATCCAGCTAGTAAATTTTAAAGCATTTTTAAAAAGTCACTGTGCTGTCGCTGAAAGAGGTGGCTCCATAGTGAAAATGGAAAACTAAGATGAGGTGAAGCTGTCACATGAACCCCCAGAAGTCCATAAATACTCTAGGGAAATATGTAGGTAAACATTCGCAAAAAGGCTAAGTCATGAAGCTCATTCAGGGTTTATAGAAGAAATATTGAGGAATATATATATATATATATACATATATATATATATATATAATCACTTTCTTTCCCCGGGGTCATGTATAAGTAGAGTCAAAGGACAATCTGGGGGAAAAGCTATGTGATTGAATATGCAAGCATGCCTCTGCTGGCCAGGAAGATATTCTCAAAGGACACATAAAGGAAATTGGTAAGAGACAAAACTCCAACTGCCAATATAGTTGTGATAAGGTCTAATTTCAAAGGATAAAGATTAAACTGGATAAAGGCTGACACTAAAACTGACTCATGATGAAAGACAAAAATGTAAAAGTCTGGAGGAAAAGATGTCACAGACTTGGAAATAGCTGGCTGCCGTGTTGTGGGCACTGAGTGACATCTGTCCAGCAGCCCCTCCGGGAATGTTCCAGCTCTGTGAGTATGCCTCTTACTCTGCACAAAGTGGAGCTGTGGAGGATTGACTGAGGCAGCCACCTTGGCCACAGCAGCAACTGAGGTTTTTCCACAGTCAGGACCCTATATTCTATTCTGTGCCAGAGACCACGATCCCTGAAGGCAAACCTTCCTACACGAAAGTAATAGGTTCTGTGTGTGCATCAGACTCACCCGTACACTGTCCTTCCAATGCCCCTGTGAACTGATTCCCTCATCTTCTTGGTTCCCTTATTGATTAATGAATTAAATCAAGTCTTAGGTGGATTTGTTTGCTCATTGCATGAGAATCACGATTTGACCTCTACAAATCATTCTGTGCCTGCATTCACAGTATGTGGTATAGAAGTGCAAAGGGAAAAGACAAAAAACAAACCAACAAGACCCCAGTTAAGTACAGGCTCCAGTTTCTGAACAAAAGAAATGGGCTGCGCAATGAGGAGGAGAGAAGGTGAAAGCAACACCAGGGCTGGTTCACCCTCAGTAGGTCCCAACCCGCTCAGATTCAGGTCTCTGCTCCCAAGAGGTTGGTCAGGGGCAGAAGTATTCCCCTCCCCCAGCTGGCTCTGTCTTAAGGCTCTCAAGGGCTTGTTTAGAGGCTGGAGGAGGCTGTGTGGGCTACTGGCAGTGGCCAGGAGGTGGTGATGGGTCTGGGTATTAGCAGATTGAGCAGTGGTGGTGGTGAGGGACATAGATGATGACTTGAGTATTCGAAGTGGCTGTCTTTTTAAACCTGTGACTCAGTCTCCCATGTCACCTAGAGAGTCAAAGACCAGAGATCAGCAGATATCCCTTAGTCCAGAGTATATGTCACTCAGTTCTCGTGACAGGGAGTGGGACACTGGGGCAGGGCTGGGGAGATATGCTCAGTTCCAGATGTGTGACTGTTGCAACCCCAGGACACTGCAAGTTGGGCAGAGCCAGGTCAGACGGAGCCAGCCTGAGGTGCTCTTGGTATCTCACAATACCAGAGTTTTGGTAGCCTCTCCATGTCTACTGCCTACATTTCAGGGGACTTAGGGTTCAGGTTGTAAGCATCACAGTGCAAGCTCTCCAAGGACTGACTATGTGATCCTTGAAGTCTGGGGTTGAGTGGCTCAATGAGGACAGAAGCAGGGGTACACAGACAGAAAAAATGTGAGGCTGGTTGCTCAGGATGGTGCTCACTGCTGACCTTGACTGGAGGCATCACGTAGAGAGCGGCAACAATCAAACCCAAATGGAAGTGGCCTGAAATGCAGGTTGGGGGTGGCCAGCTTAGCCGGGTCCTGGGCTGTTGGGAGGTGGCAGGATGGGGAAGTGGCTAAGTCCAGAGTGGGGCGGGGCACCAGGGTTGTGTCCCTTGGGCTGCTGGAGGGAAGGGTGAGGTAGCAGATGCTGGTGAAGGAAAGCAGAAGGAAGAGGGGCCTTGGAGGATGTGGGCTCTGGTGCTAGGAGGCTTGTGGCAAAGCAGGAGACGCCACGGTGAAGCTGGTGAAGCCGGCAGGCCACGCAGCGATTTGCCCCAGGCTAAGGGACACCCACCCCCGTGACTCATCTGCGTGACAATCTGATGGGCTGTGGTAGCCGTGGGAAGGCAGCTGGAAGGACATCTGAGTTCCTCAAACGACAAGTTCCAACACGGCTCAATGGAGCTGTTTCCCGACAGCGGGTGCAGGGCCTGCTGGTCTCGGCGGGGGACCCAGCATGCCAGGGCTGACTCCGGCGCGCCCTCCGGGAGGCAGGCAAAGTCCTACAGGGCGCTGCCTGCCCGGGTCCGCCCCCAGGGTTTCCTTTGCTGGGACTGCTCTGGAGCGGTTCTTCCAACTTTAGGGGGTTCGACCGTCTCCGGTGCTGAAAGGTGTTCTGAAGAGCTCCTATGGCCGCAGAGCGCAAGGCTCATCTCACAAGGGACTATTAAAGGCCTGGGCGGAGCCCCTTCGCCAACTCCACTGTCATCTCTGTCATTCACGTGCTAGCTCATTCATTCCTGCGCCCGCACGCTTATACTACTCGTGCTGGGACCCCATCTGCTCTCTGGCCTGAGACAGCGAAGTCAAGGTGACAAATATAGGCGCTAAAGCCCGTGAGGCAACAGGGCAGGTGGAGAGGTAACAGTGCAGTTGGAGAGGTGAGTCCTAAAACGAGGAAACCCTAGACTGACCAGGGGGTTACCTGGAACAGCTGGGCGGGGTCGTGACAGGGCGGAGCCTTGAGCTGGTCAGAACCAAGCGCTGAACTGGGCGGATGGGACCCTGAGCAAACTAGGCAGAGGCCTAAAACAGTTGAAGCCCTTGGGCTAAACTGGGCGGGACCTTGGTCTAGGCGTGGCCCTGAGATGGGCGGAGCCCTGGGGATGAACCTTGAACTGGGTGGGAGGAGCCTTCAGAGAGCAGGGCAGAATCTGGTGAGGCTCTATTGAGGGCTAATGAGGAGGCCCAGGTGTGAAAGTGGAGCAGAAGAGACATGAGCTCAAGGGCTTATCTGTAATACAGAGGATGCAGAGAGGGGCTTGAGTGAAAGGGACCAATCATAGAGACAGAAGGCCGGGGTGAGAATGTGAAAATGGAACAGCTTCTCGAAAGCCAGGGTGAAAGGGAGGGGTTTGTGACCATAGTCATTCGGGGCCTGAGAAGAATCCCAGCAGAGGACTGCGAGCCTCTCACCCTTGCCATAGGCTTTCCTCCAGCACACAGCCCTGACCGTGGACACTGCAGGGTGGGCCTCCGGCTGCAGAAGCTGGCCTGGGTGCACGGCAGTGGTCCCTGGATCAGAACTGCCCAGTGACTGATGTCACAGTAATGGAGCCTCGGTCCACGCCACCAGGCTGAGGACAGCTCTGGGGTTGGTTTGAAGGGTCAGTCCTACACTGTCCACCCCAGCATCCATTTTTCTGCTCCTATCCCTGGTACTGCCCCGCCCGCAGGCCATCCTCCCATCCAGGAAATCATGAAGTATTGACTTTCTCCGTCACACTAAGGCTGGGGTTACTAGACCACTACGCAACTGCTGGAAGGTAGTCTAGCCCTGGGTGGGGAAAGTGTTGGAAGCTCTGGAATCTTGGAGCCTGTGTGTTCATAGGGAAGGGCCAGAAATGGCCTTCTATGAGGCCTGTGAGCTCTGAGGGCTGCTGTCTAATGGTACCCCTTGCTCTGGTCTCTTCTTAGCTCCTCAAATGTAGATCCCTTTTCCTGAAGTCCCATTCGGGTCTCTACCCCTTTTGTATATCATCCAGACCCAATTGGCCTCAGTGTCTTTCTTGCTGAGATGGGATGATGTAGGATCAGCCTTTCTGAACCCCATAGACTAGCCTGCTGCACAGACCCTTCCGTGAATGAGCCCCTTCCTGCTCCTGTCTTCCTACAAGGTGGCCCTGAAGCACGGGTACCTACATGTAAGTTGGACTCTCTCATGGAAGAGGGCTCTAGCCAGTGCAGAATATCCATCAAGGGCAGCTGGGTACAGTACCACGGGACGCTGGGACCGCTGTCTCGGCTAAGGCAGCCTCGTTCCAGCTCACGGTCAGGCCTGCTCTCTAGCACGCTAGCTGGCACCTGCAGCTCAGTTGGCGTGGGGCCAAAGCTGCGTCTGTCCCAGTGGCAGCTAAAAGTGCACTTCCCACACTCTGTGAGATGCCCCTGAGGGTGGGGGACTCTTGTGCTGCTGCGGGGCTGCTAGCTCCTTACCCAGGGACACAGAGGGACAGCCTGCTGTTTTTAGTGCCCTTAAAGCCAGATGAGTGACAGTACCCCCACAGTGTCCAAAAAAAGGGGGTCCTGCCTGCCCGCTCCTTTCTCCCCTCCTCCAGCCCATAGCTCCAGCTTGCACCCCAGAAGTTAAGAGACAGGCCACTGCAGGGTGTGGCAGCTCAGCCCTGACTGGCCTAGTCTAAACTGATGTTCCGCCAAGGAGGCCCTTTGGCTGCCTCAAGCACCTAAACAGCCCTGCCTTTGTCCTAGTGGCCACGGGCACTGTTTGCTCAGTGCCCAGCTTGTTTTTCCCAGGCTGAGCTGGGCAGGCAGAGGCCCGGGAGTCATGGAAACAGCACAGGCCACCTGTCTTGCCCAGCCCCGCTTTCTGCCTAGTTGCTTTCTTAGTCTCTTCAGACCTCCTACAGCACTGGCCCTGCCCCAGCTGCCCCTGTCCCGCCCCACCCCCACTAGCTGGGCTGGGTGCAGAGACAGCTAAGGGTTTCGGTGCCCTGGGGTCAGCTTGGGCATTCAGGTGGCTGACTTCTGCGAGCGCAGTGACTAAGGACTCCAGCACAGACGCTCTGTCCTGCCACATTACATGGCGCTGTACCCTGCCTGGGGACCGGAATTCACTAAGCTTCCTGTGCTAAGGAGGAAGGCTGTGGGGTCTGTCAAGGGTTCCACAGCCACATTAAAACTATGACGCCAGGGCCTGGAGAGATGGCCCAACAGTTAAGAGCACTGGGGGCTGTTCCAGAGGACCGGGGTTCAATTCCCAGCCCCTACATGGTAGCTCACAATTGTCAGTAACTCAGTCCCAGGGGATGGGATGCCCTCTCCTCCGTGGGCACTGCACTCACACGGTGCACAGATACCCATGTAGACAAAAGAAATCGATCAATCAAGCAAAACAAAACAAAGACCTTCTGCCCCAGTCTCTGATTTTTTTTTCCTATCCTCTTAGAATCTCCAACCATTCATTCAGAACAGCCTGAAGCCCCAGACACAAAACGTCTGATTCTTGTCCCCAACAATGCTTCCTGCCCACTAATGTGTCCTAGGTTATTCGCTAATAAGGAACCAGGACAGCTACAGGACAGCCGACCTTGGACCAGTGTCTACAGGTTCCCCTGTCTGTTCCTCATGTCTGTTCTCAGTGTAGCCCTGACAGGACCAATCTCTTTTAGTTAGTTTTTTTTTTTTTTTTCAGGGTTATGTAGGCTTTTTCCAGGTAGTATTTGGGCAAAGGTGGTGAGTGCAGGAAGTTTTGTGGTTGGGTTGGGTTGGAGGACAGTTTCGCGCCCCCTGGGGCAAGGAGAGAACTGTCTAGGAGGAGTCCCCTGGCTCAGGCAGGGGGACACCCACCCATGTGGCTCCTTCAAGCAGCAGCAGTCGGGCAGTACCTGAGTCCTCAGATGTCTTTCAGCTGCTGGGGCAAGAAGCTTATTTGCTCCATTCTCCAGATGAGAAAATCAAGGCTTCAGAAGTGTTCTTTAGTACTGCCGCTGGGCTAGGGCCTAGGGAGCTCTCCTGGTCACCTTTAGTCTCCTCACAGCCCCACAGCTGTCCCTACCCTTCCCTCCCCATCCCTGATCCTGTGGCTGGCCGCAGCAGCGGACATCTGGATGAGTGCATTTAGGCAGCAGGGTACAGTCATATGTCCACCGTGCCTAATGCTTCTGTCTTTTGAAGGAGGGGACATGGGCTGGCAAGGGCCAGGGCTTGGCGACACTGCCCTTCATTTGTCCCTAGCTCCTCTCATGTCTGGCCATTTGGTTCCAGCTCTTGAAATATCTGTTCCGCCTACCTGGAAGCGGTTGGCTTCAGGCAGGACAGAGTCCCTCATGCCTGCTCAGTCCAATCCAGCCTTGTCACCTCCCTGCAGCCATCGCTGGACAGGCACCGGGCATGGGCTGTCTGCTCTGGTTGGGCTCCTGGGTGGCCAGGAGGCTCTTGGAAAACCCTCTTCATTCCCACTCTTGGAGCTCTGCAGCTCTTTTCCGGAATGGCTTCCCGATGAGGTAATGCTTCTTGCAGACGGGAGGAGCTGCTGAAGAATGGCAGTCAGTGGCCTCCTTGCCTGGGCGACCTGCCCAAGGCACAAAATGAGCCCTTTTTGGTGGCTGAAAGGAAGACCAGACCCAAGACTCCAGACCTTCATTCATCTCCCAGCCTCGAGCTGAGACTTTCCCCAGCCCTGGGCTGAGCCTGCAGCCTCACAGTTCTTCTTCCTTGCTCAATAAATACAGCAGCCCCTGAACAATGGGGAAACTGAGGCCTGAAGGGAGAATGGGTCAGACTCAGAGCCCCAGCAAGAATCCACAGCTACTCCTACTTGACACTATGAGGAACAAGGGAAGCCCCCTGGGCTGCCTTCCTTGGTCTGGGAACAGTAGGGGACTTGTTCCCACCTGCCAGATTTCATTCTCCTGGAACTCAGGCCGAATTTAAAGCTGTTGCCCTCCTGTGTTGGAGCTGGTTGCATGCTGACCCAGAGGACAACTTCTGGGCTAGCCACTCTATATCCTGGGGGAGAAAGATGCTTCACTGATAGATGCTATGCTGGGAAAGTCCTGAGGAGGTTTGCCTCCTCACTCAGGCTCCCTCCATGTCTGCCAGGCTCTGCCCTGGTGATGAAGTCTCAGATACCCACATGGTCTAGGAGCCCCCACACCTCAGGCTTGGAAAACGATATGAGACTTCTCGCTTCTGAGGCTGGTGGCCACAGTGCCCAGCGCCTGGGGCTGACACAGGAAGACCTTCCTCAGACTTGCAGGACCCCTCTCCCACAGGACTGCAGCCTTTGGTGGGATTGGGACACAGGCTGAACAGTGACTCTGTGAAGCAGACAGGCCCTGTGACTGCAGGCCCAGCTGGTCCTGTCCCCGATTTGAATTTATTGTGCAATGTCATCCAAGCCCCCCTGCCCTGGCTGGGTCTCAAGTTCCCCATCTGCAGACAGGAGAGGGGCAGGAGAGGCCTCAAGTGGACTCCAGAGCTCCCCAGGTCTGGCGGCCCAGACCTGCAGCTGTGTGGGCGCAGCCTCTCTGGGCAGGAAGTTAATTTCCGCGTTGGAGGCAATGCCTGAAGCAGGCCCAGTGCTCTCTGCATGTTCAGATGAGGGCCGGGCTGGTGAAGTCATGTGGGAAGTATCGGCAGAGCCAGGATCCAAGCCAAGATTTCTCTGCTGGCCTGGAGTGACCTTGCTCAGACTCCTTTGCTCACCCCCAGCCCCCCACCCCTCTGGCCTGCACAAAGCCCTGGCTCCACAAGGAAGACAGGTCGCCTTGGAAGGTGGGCTTGTGCCCTCTTCTGCCCCCTGGTGGCTATGAGGGCATATGGCAGTTCAGTCAGGGCTTTGGACACTACAGGGCCAGAGTCACTAATATCCATACTGCCACCATCATCCCCCACACAGGATCACAAGAATATACAGAGATACAGACACCCACAGAGGCACAGACACTCACAGAACCACAGAACTTACAGGGCTGAGAACCTACAGGGTCACTGACACGCTGAGCCACAGACACCCACAGGACCATGGGTACCCATAGGGTTAGGGTACCATCTCTGGGAGCTTAGTTGTGACGCCCCCACACAGGAGGCTGTCACTGCCGCCTATGTCTGAGGAGTGTGCAGTATGGGTCGAGAGTGGTTAGGTCCTGCAGGGAAAGATAGGAGCAAGGCTGGGAGAGAACTGCTCACCCACCCGTCAGCACCGTCTGGGGAGAGGAAGCTGAGCTTCATGTCTTTTAACTCCTGACAGTGACAGTGACAAGAAGGGCTCAGTATGGTGGTTCTTCCCAGTGTCTGGGGACAGATATGAGGCTTTGTGTCCCCTGAGCTGGCAGCGGCAGTGGGGCGGGTAGGCACCCACGAGCCTTGACCTGACTGTGCAACAGCAGGCTTTCAGAATGGAGGGCAGCTTCCCTGAGGCCCGGATGTGCTGAAGGCTGTACTACAACGGGGCTACAGGCCAGGGCAGCCAGCCCAACCTAGCTCTTAGGGACCTAGCACCTCTGAAATCATCATCAGGGTTGGGGGTGAAATGGACAGTCTTCAGATGTTCCAGAAGGCTGGAGAGATGGCTCAGCCATTAAGAGCTGCTCTTTCAGGGGTCCTGGGTTCAATTCCAGCATCCACATGGCAGCCTACTGCTACCTGTAACTCAAGTCCAAGCAGATCTGACACCCTATCCTGGCCTCTGCAGGCATTGAACACACATAGTGCAAAAACATACATGCAAATAAAACACCCAGGACTGCTCAGGTGTTTCTCTAGAGTGATCCCTAATACCCTTCTCCTTTTCCACCTCCCCCAATGCTGCCTGGGCCCTATGGCCAAACTTCCTCCCCACCCCTGACCCTTACCAGGCTACCTGGCTGAAGGAGTGACAGCTCCCACAGCACGCCATCACATCAGAACTAGAAGGGTAATCACCCACAGAAACCAAGCATCGATTGCACTGGTAGGTAAACTGAGGCTGCAATAGAGGACCTGGCAAGGCCCATGACTAGCCAGACACAGACCTGGGGCTGGCATGACCACAGAGTCCAGGGGTAGTCACCAGTCCAGAGTGACTGTGACACTGAATCCCCAGGGGGAGGGGTGGGGTCCCCACCAGCCTGGGACATCCTCCATACCTCCCACCCTGGAGTAGGGGAGGGAAGGCTAGATCATGCTGCCCTGACTGAAGAGACAGGGCCTCAGGCTGGTAGAAAGAAAGGACCGGGCTGGAGACCCAGAACCTCCCAGGTTTGAGTTCTGGGCCTCTGATACTGATGTCTGAGGACCCAGCAGGACAGTGAATCGTTATGTCACCCCCCTGTCTGGTGGCCTCTCTTCTCAGCCTTCTGAAGGAAGAAATACTTGGGGAGCGAGAATGCCATGATTTGGGTCTATGGTGTAGAAAGACAGAGCGGTGTGAGCAGCAGGAATGGGCCTGTGGCTGCTAGCCCAATGGCCTGGTAGGTTTATCCAGTGTGTACCATGGCAAGGTGCACAGTGATGGGGGTAAATACCCAACTACTATGCAAGCCTCTGCCCACCTCAGCTGTGCATCAATGAGCAGCTGTCTCAACCTCTCTGTGCTTCAGAAAGTCTTACTTTCCAGGGGACAATGGAGTACCACATATAGAGATGGGGCAAGGGAAGTCCAGAAATCACAGAAGCTATCATTGGTGGTGACGTTACAGCTGAGGACAGGGATTCAAGGGGAACAAGATACAGCCCAAGCTCTTGGGGGTTGATTGTGCTGAAGGATGGACATGTCATCCCTCCTGGAAGCCTTAGGAAGTGACTTATACCAGGAACTTTGGGGATCTTGTCCCTAGACCTTTGTGGCATTATCAATGAGATTAGGAGATGGATGGGAACTCTCTCCATTGGAACACACCAAGGCCTTCACATAAGCTGTTTTAGGCAGGAGATGTGAGTAGTCTGAGGGCTGGTGGCTGAGAGGAACTATCTCTTTGTGATGGACCTGGTGCAGATAGCTATCTGAGCTCTGGACAGCCTGTGGAGTACACATTACAGTGCCTTGGCCTGTATCCTTTAACCCAGCCCAGGGCAACCAACAGAACAGGCACAACATAGGGTCAGAGAACCTGAGATGCAGTTCTGAAAGCCAAGAAATTATTGTTTGGGGATTAAAGTAAAATCTCATGATTCAGCCAGGCATTGGTGCACACCTTTAATCCCAGCACTCAGGAGGCAAAGGCAGATGGATCTCTGAGTTCAAGGCCAGCCTGCTCTACAGAGTGAGTTACATAACAGCCAGGGCTATGCAGAGAAACCCAAACAACAGCAACAACCTCCTAATTCTGGGGCTGGAGAGATGGTTCAGTGGTTAAGAGCATGGCTGTTCTTCCAGAGGACCTGGGTTCAATTCCCAGTACCCACATGAAAGTTCACACCTGTCTGTAACTCCAGTTTCAAGTCTTCTGGTACCTTCACACAGACAAATATTCAGGCAAAACAACAATGAACATAAAAATAAATATTAAAAAAAACCTCACAATTCTAAGATGATGATCGGGACCCCTTAAAGGAGGGCTTTGTGGTACAGATCCTTGAACCCAAGGAAACTTCATTCCTGTGCTCATCAAACTGAAGAGAGAGGGATTTGCTTCCTAACCACCTGCCCCAGACAACCAGTTCATTCACTGACTCTGCTGCCTGCCCCTATTCTAGGCTCCTTTCCCAGGCTCTGCATCTCTATTTGGTGGAGAGGTAACTATTTGTTTGTTTGTTTGGATACAAGGTCTGTCCTAGTTTGCTTCTCTGTTGTTGTGGTAAAAGATTGACAAAAATGACTCCAGGAAGAAAAAATTAGACTCATCCTAGAGGTCACAGTCCATCATTGAGGGAAGTCAGGGCGGAAGCTTGGGGCCGGATCTGAAACACAAGCCATGGAGGGACACTGCTTGCTGGTTTTCTCCCCATGGCTTGCTCAGACCTGCTTTCTTAAATAGACCAGGACCACCACTTGCCTAGGGATGGAGCTTCTGCAAGAGCAACAAGTACTTTTAACCAGTGAGCCATCTCTAATCCCATTCTTTCTCCTCCTCCTCCTCCTTTTTTCTTCATCTTCTTCTTATTAGTTTTATGTTTTGTTTTTCATGACAGTGTTTCTCTGTATAGGCACGGCTGTCCAGAAACTATCTCTGTAGACCAGGCTGGCCTAGAACTCACAGAGATCTGCCTGCCTCCTAAGTGCTGGGATTAAAGGTGTGTGGCACCACACTTGGCTCTCCATTTATTATTTTTTAATCAATTTTTAAAATAAAATTTTTGAGTGTTGTCTTTTTTTTTTTTTTTAATGTGTGTGAGTATTTTGCTTGCATGTATGTCTGTATACCACATGCCTGCCTGGTGCCTAGGGAGGCCAGAAGAGGGCGCTGGATCTTCTGGGACTGGAGTTACAGGCATTTGTGAGCCACCATTTGGGTGTGGGGAGCTGCACCTGGCTCCTCCGGAGGGGCAGCAAATGTTCTTTAACTGCTGAGCCATCTCTCCAGCCCGAGTGTTCTTAAATATAAATGGTCCATTCTTGGGCATGGGAGCAGCCAGGCTTCCATGGAACTTCTGGGGCTCCATCAGCTTGGAACCTCGATGCTAGCAGCTGCCCTGTTTGTACTTAGGAAAAAAAAGGGATGTTATCAGTTCTTTTCTACTGGTGAAAATACTGAGGGACAGGGAAGTCATCGTGGGCAAGCCAGTACACGACTGTAGGTGAGGCTGTGACTTGGGGTGGCAGGTGTGTGTGCGTGTGTGTGTGTGTGTGTGTGTGTGTGTGTGTGTGAGAGAGAGAGAGAGAGAGAGAGAGAGAGAGAGAGAGAGAGAGAGAGACCAGGAGGTTGAGGTGCTGAGAGAGAAGGTCTCCAGACAACAATGTTGGAACTGGATCTGAATGGGCCACGAGGGCAGCTGGCGTGCTGTGTGCCAAGTAAAGACTCTAGCTGTGGAACCTAGGAGCAGAACTGGGAAATAGAGGGGGAGGGGATTGGATTGTTATCTTCACAGAGGGATATGGCTGCCCGTGGCCTTGAGTGGCCTCCAGTCCTGTGGGGTAGCCAGACTGCAGGGTGCCGGGGAAACACGACCGACACTGTTTGTTCAGCTGTTGGGCTGGCGCCGAAGTCCTAACCAGGACCTGGTCTCTCTGGAGTTAACACATGCATTCCACTCCTCCTCGAAGAGCGTGTTCATGCAGTGATGCTCCCGAGAGGATACAGTTTTCTGCAGAAGCTATCAAGGCAAGTCAGTGCCTGCTATAGGTAAGACTGTACTGGGGTCCTGGAGCGGAGGGACCTGGGAAGCTGAGGTGTGGAAAGAGATAGGCACTGACCAAGCACGGTGGCCTCTAATAGAGGAACCTTGAGATACCACCCCATCCCTCTAGCTAGGACCAAGCAAAAGTCTGCGTGCAGAGTTCTGGGGGCTGCCAAGGTCATCCCTTGGGAGTGGCTTGGATGGGTGAAAATGAATCTGGAAATCCCAAAGAGGAAGTTGCCAGGTCCCTGAAGAAGCCAGCCCGGCTGCTAGAATGTTCCTTCCCAGGGAGAACATCAAGGTCAATCTTCATGGAAGCCAGAGGGCGCCACACCACTAAAGCTACACCAGGGGGTTCTACTCCACCATCACCTTCTCTGACTCTTCTAATACTGGCCACATACCATTAAGGGTGGCGTCTAAGCCCCTGCCCCAACATAAGGCCCATGACCCAGAGGTGCCACATGGGCACAGGGCTGGACTGTGGGATTTTTGGCTTCAGTCTGGCGCTGTGGGGACCCAGCTCATGTGTAGTTGTCACTTAGGGTCCACTACTTGCCAAGCCTGAGTAAGAATGACCCAGACTCCAGGCTCCAGACTACCTGCAGCAAAGGCTCCCAGCCAGGAAGAGCAGAGGCTGGATATTCACACTGCAAAACACAGGGGTCATAAGGGTTAAAAAAGTGTGGCTGTTGGTGTGGAGTGAAATGTTTACCATGAATGAGAACCTATATAAAAAGTGGGGCATAGCCGCCTGAGCCTCCAATCCCAACAAAGGAGAGGCGGAGGCAGAAGGATCCTTGGAGCTTGTGGGACAGCCAACCTTGCCTACTTGGTACCCTCTGGCCAATAAGAACCCTTGCTCAAAAAAGTGAAGTGGTTGGCTCCTGAGGAAGGATCCCCAAGACTGACTGCTGGCCTCTACGTGTACACACACGCATGTGCACCTGGACATATATGAACTTGCCCATATTCCTTCCCCCATGCACATGACAACTGGCTGTGTATGCATCTATCTAAGGGTTCCTCTTATATGGCAGCCACTGTACCTGGAACAGAATCCCATGGAATAGCCTGGTGCTGGATAATTTGGGCGCTGAGAGAGACATGGTTGCTGTGAGCTCTGAGCCTGAGCGAGTACAGTGGGTAGACTGGATGCCTGGCTTGTGAGCCATGTTCCCCGAAGAGCCCAGTGTCCTTGGCTTTAATGCCGTCAGCGTCCCAGTTCCCAGCCTGCATGGAGCTATCCCCTGATAAAGATGAAAGGAAGAAGGCGCCAAGAGGAAGGGGCAGGAGAAGGATGGGGCGCTATCATTTATCATTAGCAGTGGGGAAGGCCTGAGCCATTGGCTCTTCCAGCAACATTAGGGCCACTCTGTGGGCAGAGCAGCCACACTGAGAAAGGCTTTTGGGGCCACATGTGGGCTGTGGTTGGGTCTGGGGAGGAGAGAGTAGATGGTACCTGGACAGAGGACTAAGTTACCCCAACGTAATCTCAGGAGATGTCTGGTTGAGGTTGTCGAGGTGACAAAGTTATGTTCCAGGGCCTGACATTACTGCTACAGGGTCAGAGGAACAGTCCGTAGCCAGAACATGGGGACAGAGGGTACAGCTGTTCCCTACTAGAGTCTGCCACATCTCCATTGCTTTGTTTGTCAGCTGGAAGAGCAGCAATGGAAGCCTCGGCCCCCAAGTAGATGCCCAGGTGGTTGAGGGGACAGAGGAGGCTCTGTGACAGACACATGCTGAGGGCCTGGCAAGCCTGATTTGTGGTTTTACCTGGAGTGTCCCAGGCCACCCCCATCCGCCCAAGCTGTAGTTCAGTATTGAAGGATTCTGTTTAACGGTTGTTCTCAACCTTCCTAATATTGCCACCCTTTAATACAGTTCCTCATGTTGTGGTGACCCCCAACCATAAGATTATTTTTATTGCTACTTCATAACTATAGCTTTGTTAGTTATGTATCATAATGAAAATGTCTGATATGCAACTCCAGGAGATCACAACCCATAGGTTGAGAACCAATGTCCTAGAGAAACAGAAAGCTTAGATAGATAGATAGATAGATAGATGAAATAGATAGTATTAAAAGGGTTTCTAGGGATCTACATTCAGTTAATGGTTGCTAGGAAAGGGAAGAGAGATATTTTCTTCAATGATGTTTTAGGGTTTCTACTGATATCTACAACACATCATGACAAAAAAGCAAGTTGAGGACAAAAGGATTTCTTTGGCTTATCCTTCCAGATCATAGTTCATCATTGGAGGAAGTCAGGACAGGAACTCACACAGGGCAGGAACATAGAGGCAGGAGCTGATGCAGAGTCCATAGAGGGGTGCCGCTTACTGGCTTACTCCACATAGCTGGCTTGGTCTGCTTCCTTATAGAACCCAGAAACCACCAGCCCAGGGGTGACCCCACTTACAGTGGGCTGGGCCCTCCCCTGCTGCCCACAGCCCAATCTTATGGAGGTATTTCCTCAATCAAGGTTTCCTCCTATCAGATGACTGCAGTTTTTGTCAAGTTGAGATAAATCTAGACAGCAGACGAGGCATAGCCATTGGTAAACAACCTCAATGAAATCTAATAGTTTTCTTATCAAAAAATAAGAAAGAAAGAAAGAAAGAAAGAAAGAAAGAAAGAAAGAAAGAAAGAAAGAAAGAAAGAAAGAAAGAAAGAAAGGAGAGACTAGGGGAGAAGAGGAAGAGACCCAGTGAGTATTATCAAAATATATTGTATACAAGTATGAAGCTGTCAAAATGAAACCATTTATTATTATAATTAATATATGCTAATAAAACCTTTTTAGGAAGAGATTTGTTGGATTAGCTTACACCAGGCCTTCAGGGGATGATGAGAAGTGTGACGGGTTATAAGTGTGGGCCTGCCAGGCTCACTGGTACCCACAGTGCTTACACAGGGGACCATTCAGGGAACCAATGGCCTCTTCGCCAGGTGGGTATGGCCACCTGGTGTGGAGGATAGGCCTCTGTACCCAGACTGCTACCCTACACAACCCTTGCTTCTGAGTCCCATAGGTTGGGGGGGGTGCAAAGCAGAGAACTTGCTCTGTTTCCCCCCCCCCAAAGAACCCAGGACTTTGTACATTCCAGGCCACTGAGGCACACCCCCAGGCCTTTTAAAAGATCTTCATTCTGAGGTAGTACCTGACTATGTAGCTCAGGCTGGACCCTTCTGTCTTCAAAGTCCTGAGTGTTGGGATTCCAGGCACGTGTCACCACATCCAGCTCGGGTCAGCTTTTAATCCTCAGTGATACTTTGAAAAGTGATACTGACAATGTTTGGAGGGAAATAAGAGAAGATTCTAGGAGTGAGGTCCCCATCCAGAGTGGGCTCCTACCCCAAATAATGGAGGTAAGGAGCCAGTGCCTAGCCTAGTGTCGCTGAGACAGGGCCACAGGTCCTCAGGGAAGAAGAACAGTATTCTGAGGGCCAGGCAGGGCTGGCCAGAACTTTGTGCTTGAGGACTGAAGTATGTGGGTGCTCTGAAGGATCCAGCAAGGGGCAGGGGAGCCGGACACCCACAGAAACTGTAATCACGTGTGTGTGACTTCAGGTTTCCTGGCCCCTTAACAGGCATGGAAGGCAGACTGGGGTCCCAAAGCATACCTGCCAGAGCAGGTGGATGCCAGGCCAAATGCTCGTGCAGGTGATCTGGATGGTACTTTACCTTATGAGCAAGGTCACACAGGTGCAGACACATGCATGTAACTGGTTTCTTCTGGCTGAGACCCGCCATTTTTCTTTAAAGTTGTCCGCACAGGAAGTGTTTTTTGAAGCTTTGGTGCATGGGGTTGGGAGGGAGGGAAGGATGAGTGTTGGGGGTGGGGGAAGAGAAAGGACCTGACTCAGGGCAGAAGCCATGGGATAAGGAGACTTGTAAGTTCCCAGGCTGGACATTCATACCCCACCATCCTCACCCCAGAGTATAAGATCCAAATTCCCATGAGACCAGCAATTGGACATGTTCCTCTCGAATGAGGAGCTGGCCAAGACTGGAGTCATTCCTTCTTGGATTAGGGCTTGGCTCTTCCCCTTGGCCTTCTCTACTGCATCCAGGCTGAGAAGTGACCAAAATCTTCTGATTGGTTACTCTCAGACTGGGTGATGGGATGATGCCCAGGACACCCGGCAAGTGAGCAGATGGAAGGACGGATGGGATAGTGACCAGCTCCCCTCTCCCCACAGCCAGCTTTCACATCCCAGACCCCCACGCACCGGCTGACTGACTAGGGAGCTCACAGAGCTCAGGCTGCCTTTGCAAGCCTCTCAGTTCATGGTCCCCGCAGGCCCCACCCGCCCTGGGCAGCAGCTGCTTCCGGCCAGACAAGCGGACAATGTGTTGGCGGGTGGCCCGGGGCCAGGACCATCCATCCCCCAGCAACACAGGAAGACGAAGCACAGAAGAGAAGCCACTGTGTCCCGGAGTGAACCCACTGCTCAGGCAGTGATTTAGAATTTCAGAATCCAGTAGGAGGAGCCTCTCCCCGTAACTGATTCTTCCAGCCGTGAACCCATCAGGACCCTGGAACGCCGCCTGGGGGATGGGAAGAGAGTCTTGGCTTTGTATTTCCCTTCTATTGACAGCCTTGGCTTCAGACTGTGCAAGCCTCCCCTACCACAGTGCCCTTGCATGGCTCTCGGTACTTTATCTGGGTCTGTTGAGAGCATCTGTCTACTCCGGTGGCCTCCAATGGTCCACCTTCTCCCCTCTCTGACAGAAGCCTCTTTGCCCAGGCATCCTTGTTCAAGCGCTGTCTGTCCCTTCTACTGGGCCCTCCCTTTCCCTGCCCCTGCCCACCTGCCTGTCACAGGCACTTCCTGGGCACACATACCATACCTCACAGTGCTTGCTTGTTTGATGGTCTCATCCTTCCAAAACACCTGGAAGGACAGAACCTATCCAGCTAGATCTTAGCATAAAACCCATGCGCTTAGTAGGTCATCACAGAGGGCTGATCGATTGCTGAATAAGTTGGTTTCAGCAGCTTCCTGAGTGTGCTTGGTTCTCCCTGCCCCAGCAGGGTACATTTCTGCCTTTTCCCCCCCTGTCCTGGCTTCTTAAGTGTGGCTGGCTACAGGGTCTTCCCTCAAACCAAAACTGTGAACTCTGAAGGAAAGAATGCACCCCACTTTTCTAGCCTTGCAAAGGCTGTAGATAAGGCCACTTCCACATACTTGGATGTTATAATGGCGATGATACAACAATAACAAAACACAACAGAAAGAAGAGAGGCTAGCAGGCGAGAGGGAGGAAAGTGAACCTCACACCTGGTTGGAAAATGGCCACACTGGTAAGCCCCTCAGAAAGGTCAACACAGAGTCCGACTATGTGACCAGAAAGCCCACTCTCAGACCTAAGCCCAGAGGAGTGACAGTAGGGGCTGTATCAGACTCCTGAGTACCAGGAAGGGGCCTGGGTGAGTCAAAGACAGAGACAGTGCATGGGTGGCCTTTCTACACAGTCCCGAGATTGTCACTGCTGCTCCCCTTCCAGAACCCTGAACCTCAGGGGCAATGACACAGTTTGTAGATCCCTCAGCCCCCAGGACTGCAGCTTTTAATGCTTATTCGTGGTCCTGTTCGGGATACCATATTTCTGTTTGGGTCTTTACAGGCTAGCACCAACCTGGTTTCCACGAGTCGTCCATAGAGAACCTCAGGTAGGCACCATGCCACAGAGCCAAAGGTCTTAATGGTCACATAGCCTATGGCCTGGCAGGGAGGCCATAGACAGTCCAGAATCTACATTCATTCTCTGTCCGAGGAGTGCGGACTCCAGCTCCATGGCCAGGCTCCACTGTGCCTATTTCCTGCTGCAGCGCGCCCTCTGGTGGAGATATTGAGGGTTGTCAAGCCATAGAGAAGGAATGAAGAACCCGGGCAGATTCCCAAAGGTCAAGGACATTTGGAGGGCCACATGGTAGGGACTGGCCAGAAGCTAGAGCTGCCTGAGGTCGCCAGTCCTCCCCATGACTTCCATAGAAAATGGATTCAAGCTGTGGATCTTTCCCATGGACTATGACGTGGTGAGGACAGCTTGCAAACTGGCCTCCACAGAAGACATTGCCATCAATATTATTCTCAAAAGCACGACCACTGTCAACAATCTTCCTTATCACCACCATCATCACCACCACCATCATCACCATCACCACCACCATCTCCATCACCACCATCATCTCTATCACTTCCAACATCTTCATCATTGCCATCATCATTATCACCACTATCATCTTCATCACCGCCATCTTTACCACATCATCTCCATCATTGCCATCATCACCATTACTCCATCCTCATCACACCATCATATCACCATCAATGTCATCTTCATCCCTGCCATCACCTTCATCACCACCATCATCACCATCACTATCATCTTAACCATGATTGTCTGTACTGGCTAGTTTTATGATACAAGCTAGAGTCACTAGAGAGAAGGGAAACTCAACTGAGAAAATGTCTCCCCAAAGGGCTCTGGGCAAACCTGTGGGGCACCTCATCATCTCTATCACCATGACTACTACCATCATCACCGTCACTGTTGACTGGTCAAGCTGATCACAAAGAGCAGAACCAGAAAAGCATGCACGTGAGTATAAAGGGGATTTTTTGGACTGACTTTCGAGAAGGATCCTGGGTGACGGTTCAAACAATGGCCATCTATGTTCAGGAGAACCGGCAAACCCACTAGCTGCTCAGCCGGTGAAGCTGGGAGCTTCAGAACAAGAAGAATGGAGGATGCACTGGTTAGCTTCCTCATTTCCCACTAGGATGGTGCTGCCCACATCAGGGCAGGTATGCCCTCAGTTGATGCTCCACATATTAATCATCTCTGGAAACACCTAGAAATGCACTTTTCTCATTCCCTAGTATTCTAGTTTCATCTCTGTTGCTGGGAGAAATTATCCTGACAAAAAGCAACCTTATGGGAGACATTACAATGACAGGTCACAGCCCATCGCTGCAGGGAAGTCAAAGGATCAGGAGTGTGAAGCAGCTGCTGACATCACACCACACAGATGAGAGCAGAGAGAACGAATGTGTGTGCGATTCCGTGTGCTTAGGCTCCTCTCTACGATTACATGGGCCAGATCCCTTCCCTGGGGAATGGTGCTACCCACGGTTGGCTGGGTCTCCCACATCTGCTAACAATGAAAACATATTGCCTTCGCAGCCTCCCTCACCTCCACTATTGCCACCAACAATGGCATCCTCACTGCTGTAATCACTGCCACCAGAGGCCAGCAGAGGCCGTGCACAGCACCCAGCCAGGAAGCCATGCTGTGTCTCCCACATATACTGGAGGCAGGAAGCTCCCTGACTCCACATGAGAGTCAAGCAAGGTATTGTATAGATAGGTACCAACCCCAAGGCTTCCTAGGGGCTTCAGTAGGGAGGGGTGTGTGTGTGTATGTGATGAGGTGTGGAGATAAGATCATCAAAGATGCTTTGCACATTTGGTAGGGCTCTCAGGGAGGTGCCTCCAGTTTCTGTGCAGTTCTGTGTCTCTTGGACAATTTGAAACAAATACTAAAAAGACCCTGGTGGTCTTTTCATGCTCTAGAGGGACAAGACTAGGCCCAAGTAGGAGGTGTTGTACTGCTGGGAGCCCCATGGAAATCTTCACAGGCTCAATGGGGCAGGGCAGCCTTTGCTATCCATTTGTAAGTCACAAGACCAGAGCTGCTGAGTGGAGGCCGTTCACTAACACTGGAGTGAGTGGGAGACCCATGTTCTCTGTGCCGTCCACTGAAGAGAGTCACGGCTCTGAGAACCCCTCCCCTCCTCCGGCCCCTCCCCTCCTCCAGCCACTGGTGGACAGTGTGGGCTTCAGGAGTCTGCATCCATGTCTCCTGACTCTAAGACATCCATCAGGAAAGGCCCTAAAGATAGCTGCTTCTGTCAATAGATCTGGTCAATAGATTTATCACTTTATGGCTGCAGAGATTAGTTTTGCGGTTAAGCATACTGACTGCTCTTCCAGAGGACCCGGGTTCAATTCCCAACTTCCATATGGCTGCACACTTCTCTGTAAGTCTGTAAATAGAGTCCCTGGGGATCAATGGCCTCTTCTGGACTCCATGGGCACTGCATGCTGATTGTGCACAGATATACCAAGCAGATAACACACAGATCACATCACACACCATAGACACACACACATACATACACCATATATACACACACTACACACCCCATACTCACACACGCACACACCACACATACACATACACAGCACACCACACACACACCATATACACACACAACGCACACATACACACACCACAACCCCCACACCTTAAGAAGGTATTTGCACTGATTGATAACACGAAGTCCAGGCAGAGGTACCAGCTCTCTGCACTTCCAGGAGTCAGTCAAGCTTTACTTGATTGACTTCTACTTCCTGTCCACTAAGTGCCACTTAGGTGCCCTGTGAGCTCTTGAGTGTCACACTTGACTTTTCTTTTGTGCCTGTGTGTGGCAGTATTAGGGACTGAACCGAGAGCCTCCTGCACGCTAGGCAAGCGCTCTACCACTGAGCTACGCAGGGACCCTTATGTATCTATCTGGTGGGGAAGACCAGCGTGCCCTGTATGGGAAAAGATGGCTCGAGACAGAGTGGGATGGTGCTCAGAGTCTAGTCACCTCTGACTGGAGGTGCTTGGGTTGTGGCTTCCTGTGGCAAGGAGGGCCAGGGCTGGTATGCATCTATAGATTCACTTCCTCAGAAGCCACACTCCACCACCCCCTCCCACTGCGGCGTCCACCCGGAGCCTCTGTAGGGGCCCACTGGCTCCAGAGGAAGGCGATGAGGTCCTGTGATCACCCTCTGCAC
The DNA here is from genome assembly GCA_028658305.1 of Pachyuromys duprasi. Lineage (NCBI taxonomy): Eukaryota > Metazoa > Chordata > Mammalia > Rodentia > Muridae > Pachyuromys > Pachyuromys duprasi. The sequence continues at coordinate 16,203,334 of CM053752.1, forward strand.
CACCAAACCTCTGGAGAGGACCCGGCCCCTTCTCGGGCAGGATCACAGAGGGTTTTCCACCATAACAAACTTGGAAGTGTCCTCACAGCCACCATTGTTGTCACTTGGGGAGGGGGGAGAGCGATGTCTGTGCTAGAGAAGAACACTCAGTGTGTGTCAGGCCCCACCAAGGGCTTTCTACAACTGACAGTGGAAGAGGCAGGCACGGAGCATGGAGAGGGAAGTGAGGCTCACTCAAGCCTAGTGCCTCCAGCCCCGTCTGCAGTCCTGGCCTCAGGAACACCTTCTGCTCTCTGAGCGCAGGAGCTGCTGTCACTGCACTTAGCGTCAGAGCAGCGTGGACGTCTGTGCTCCCATGAATGAGGTGCCAAGACAAGAGCAGGGTTGCCCACTGGGCATGTACTGAGTTCAAATCTAGCTCATGGTGTGAACCATGGCTTGGAGTGTGCTGAGCAGGAAGGCAGTTGCCAGGCCAGGGTAGGGTAGAGTCTCCTGACACCTGCATGCTACAGCCTGAAAGCGTCCTCAGGGAGGAACGAGGAGCCCTCTGGGGAGGCTGAGGACCACCGGGTCCCCTTCCTGTGTACACAGTGGTGGGGAGCAGGTAAGGTAGCCATGGTCTGTTGTTGTAGCACCCACTGGCCAGCATGTGCTGGACTCAGCATATTTGGGCTCAAATTCCTTCTCAGTGACCGTGGGCCACAGCGAATCCCAGGCCTCCCGCTCTTCAAGGCAGTGGTTCTCAACCTGTGGGTTGCAACCCTTTTGGGGGAGGGGGCTTCCAGTGACCCTTTCACGGGGGTTGCATATCAGACATCCTGCACACCAGATAGTTACATTATGATTCCTAACAGTAGCAAGATTACAGCTATGAAGTAGAGATATAAATAGTTTTGTGGTTGGGGGAGGAGGAGTCACCTCAACATGAAGAACTGAATTAAAGGGTCACAGCATTAGGAAGGTGCAGGACCACTGCTTTAAGGTTCTGTCACTCATGAGTTCTGTGTGGTTGGCATGGAGAATGTCAGTTCCCAGGCTTGAGTACCACCCCTGGTCAGGCCGGTGCTGTGGCTCTTGGTGTCCAAGATGAAGAATAAGAACAGATGACTTTTCAGGGCCGGAGGTGCTTCCTAACACACACAACCTCTAGGTCTAATCCCCAGCACGGCATAAACTGTGTGTGATGGCTTATGTCTGTCATCCTGGCACCCAGAAGGCAGAGGCAGAGGATCAAAAGTTCAAGGCCATCAGCCTGAACTACATGAGACTTTGTGTCAAGAGAGAAAAAAAGAACCTATAATTTTACATTTGAAAAATATTGTTGTTGTTGTTGGTGGTGGTGGTGGTAGTGGTGGTGTGTGTGTGTACAAATGCCATGGCCTACACGTTGAAGTCAGAGAACAACTTGTGGAGTTGGTTCTTTCCTTCCACTTCTATGTGGGGTTCTGGGGATCGAACTCAGGTTGTCCGGCTTGTGCTACAAGCATCTTTACCTGTTTGCCAACCCATCTACAACTCTTAAATCTACCTGGCAAACATGATCACAGCTATAGACTACAAAATGGCCAATCCACCTTCCTTCCAGGGACAGTGACAGGCTCCTGGCTATGAAATGAACCACTCTTCCCTCCTGGGCCAGCAAATGTGGAGAGGCTGGGAAATCTGGGACCGGGGGATCTCTTGACTGCAGAGACACACATATCAGAAACAAACATGGAGGAAGAAGTGTTAGCACTGGTCCACGAGCTGCACCCCAACATCTGCAAGGTTCACCATGCCAGCATTGACCCCAGAACTCAGGGGAGACAGAGGAGGGTGGGGCACTCCCTCACTGCTTCAGCAGGGAGCTCTGGGTCCCCAGCAAGGACGCCTTAGAAGAGTCACCCACAGGCTCCCCGGGATCCAGGACCACGACCTCAGGGAAAGTTGAAGGGCACAGAGAAGTGGACATGGCAGGGGTCTCCCATGTATGCCCCAGTATCTGCCTCCCATCCCCGTCCGTGACGGCTCCAGTTTCCACTGGGTTTTTTATGCTCAGCTAAAAGGTGACATGTTTCAAACAGGCTTACGGCTTGATGTGGCCATATGGCTAAAAGTAGAAGAAGTTGCAGAGACATTTAGGCGTGAGGAGAGAGCTGGCCCTTCTGCTTACTCAGAGCACTGTAGGGGAACAGAACTGATAGAATGAATACGCAATGCTAAAAGGCTTCATTGGAGTGGCTTATGTGCAGCAGGGCATAGGTAGACCGTCAGTGGCCATCTGCAACCTGAGAGGCTGGGAACCCAGGAGGCTGGATGAATCAGCAGGTGCAGTCTGTGAGGTGCTGTGAGATGGGAAAACTTCCTGGAGAGCTGCTTGGTCTTCAGTTCACATGGGAGGGTCAAAGAAGCTGGGTTCTGGTGACAGCAAAGGACAGCAGCATCAGCAACAGCAGCAAGGTGATGCCCTTGCCTGCAGGAAGCAGAGGCGGGCAGCACTGCTTTTCCCTCCTGCCTCTTCATATTCATACTGCCAAAGGTGCTGCTCATCTTGGAGGGTCTTCTGCCTTCAATTCATTCTCCCTGGAAATACCCTCCCATACTTAGCCGGAAGCATGCCTCTTAGTTAATTCCATATCCAATCCGATGGAAAAGCAAGATTAACCACACATCTTCTTTGGGCCTTACTTCCTCCGACATCCTGGAAGGCAGATGTGATAGTGGGACTCTCTTGTGGCTGTTTTTTGAACTCTGAGGCAAGTAGCACCATGTTCAGGATGGCAACCGGGTCCTTGGTGATATGAGTGGCCCTTAGACCAGCTCTGGTTTTTATATACGACTGAATTTCTCTTGTGAGAAAGGAAACTGCATGCTTGCTGTTTCAACTTTTCTGTTGTGAGCTGCGACCTACTCAGAAGTAAAGAACACTGGAGAACAAGGACTCTTTGAGAGAGCCGGAGCATCCGCTTGGGGAATGGTATACAATTTTCCCAAACCAGAGAATACAGTGGCTGCCAGGCAGTCAATAAAAGGACTGCAAAGTTCCTTCACTACCCACAGGAGCTGGGGCTATCTACTCTGAGTCAGAAGATAAGAGGAGCTGGTGGAAAAATGATAAAAAGCAGGCGAAGGTGTCAGCAGGGAGTGCACAGGGCCATGGTGGGGGCTGCATCCAAAAAAGATGGCAGGCCTCCAGATATCCCCCAGTGTTGGTGTACTTGTTTTATGTTATTTGGGTTCTTATATATATCATCCTTCTCTACCCCAACCCCTATCAGCACCCCTAACACTAGGTAGGAGACAGAAAGTTAGATGGGGAAAGAGGTGTAGACCTCTAGAGGCTACTTCCTGCTGATTAGGGTCATTGGGTTCCTTGGAACAAGTCTAATCTTCATTGTCAGGATAGCTCCAAATTCTTCTTACCAAACAGCAACCACAACAACCAGGAGCAGCAGAGGGGAGCAGCCGCTGCCTTTTTCTTCGGAGCACTCTTTGGGTTCCACCATTTATACCCTCTCAGAGCCCCCAGAATTAAACTATCTGCAGCTGGCAAAGGTCATGCCCCTGCTAGTGCATGATGCAACCATAGTTAATGGCTGTGGACAAACTGAAACAGCCCCATATCCCACACCTAGGATTAAAACAAAAACATATTCACATAACATAACTGTTTTTTTTTAAAGAAACCAAAACTCTCACTGCACTCCAGAATCTATTGTTCCTTCCTCCGTGGGTCACCTAGTGCTCAATGATCCTAGCCAGTAGCTGAACCTAGGCTCCGGCTCCTAGCCTCCCTTGCAGCTAGGTGTAGCCCAAACCAAGTTGGCATCAGTGGGATGCCAGAGCTACAAGGTGTTGTCACTTTCTTTCTTGGATGTTTGTGCTGCTTTGGCTATGACTAAGCCCTAGCATGAGCCTGGTTATCATAAGCTATGTACTGGACACACACAGTTGACCTGGGTTCCCCACCCCCAAAACACTATACTTTATAGCTTAGATCACTGGCTTTTAATGGTCCAGTTCTGTCTCCCAGGAAGACATTTGGCCATGTATACAAATAATTGTGGTTGTTGTGCCTAACAGGAAGGGCTACAGGCATATGGTAAGAGGGGGCTAGGTACCCTGCTGAGTGACACAGAACATAAGACAACCTGCTACAAAGAACCATCCAGCAAAATGTTCTTGGTTCCGTAAACAATCCATCTTGAACAAGCAGCTGTGTGCTGTGTGGGTGCCCCCAGGCCTAGACCCACCCAGTCTTTTCCCCAGGTATCAGGTACTCAGGGCTTGGCCCATCAACCAGTCATTGAATGAAAGCATTTCTAGATAGTGGACACCCACTGGGAAGGGATGTCTCCAGTTCTAGGGGGTGGACACCTGTCCGGGAGGTGTGTCTCCAGAGTGTTCAGGTTCAACTTGTTTGTTTGTTTGTCGTTGTTGTTTTGCCTTTTTGAGACAGGGTTTCTCTGTGTAGTCCTTGCTGTCCTGGAACTCACTCTCTAGACCAGGCTGGCCTTGAACTCACAGAGATCCACCTGCCTCTGCCTCCCAAGTGCTGGGATTGGAGGCAGGTGCCACCATTGCCCAGCTTTCAACTTGGTTTCCAGAGGGCCATGCACTGCCAAATCAATCACCAATCAAGAAAATGCCCTGAATCAATCACCAATCAAGAACATAGCCCACTGTGATGGAGGCATTTTCTCAATTGGGATTCCCTCTTCCCAAATGGCTCTAGTTTGTGTCAAGGTGACAAACAGCACAGGAGCCCAGTAGGAGATTAAAAGGGTGTTCTCCAGGGGTGACCTGGAAGGTGCTTTTGTTCCTTGGAAACCCCCCAATACATACACACACACACACACACACACACACGCACACACACACACACACACACACACACACGCACACACACACACACACACACACCACACAGTGTTTCCATGTCAGACATCATCAGCAAGGAGAGGAACAGAAAGGTAGGACCTAGTCCTTTGCCAAAGAGGAGGAAATCATGGATTGGGGGTATGAGCTGAGCAGCACTGACTTTTAGGAGCAGAGAACCATGGCAGATACACTCACCTATCAAAAGAGGCCATACCTGGTGGGCCCTGTCCACACCCTCAGAGAGAACACCCTATTGCTCTGGTCTGCATTATACTAGATGAGAGGCATCCACCCTAGGCCACTGTCTCTCAGTTAATGGCAGGTCAATCTGGACCTGGACCAGGGTTCAGGTCGACTGTGGCCTATCTTCTGGGCCTAAGAAACACGGCCAAACCTGTCAAACTCCAGGGCTTGCTCTTCAGGAGAGTCATCATCCCTCAGGAACCAGTACTTCTAACTGTCCATCCCAGTGATGGCGCCCCACTTCTTCTTCGGGGAGAGTCTTCCATCCTTCCTCTTCCTAGAGGCCCTGCACTTCATGCCATAGGGACTGGAGTAGGACACACACACACACACACACACACGGGGAGGAGCTGCCAGGAGCTAGAAGGTGACTCAGAACCAACAGTCACTGGTGGTACAGGTTCCTTCCTAATCAGATTTGTTCTCCAGAACCTCCCAGCATGCATATAGGATGCCCCTCCTCCCCTGCTGAGGAGTCTGACTTGAGGTGATCCCAGACCTGGTTGGTCAGGCAAGCAGGGGCCACTTCATCCAGGGCCTACCTCGGACACTCTTTTCTCTCCCCAGAAAACTTCAGTAGCTTCCCTGTGCCAGAAAACTACTCCCCGCCTTTCAGCCTAGCATGCAGTCCACGTTAGGGGTTCTGCTTTCCCTGAGTCATCTCTTACCCTGTCCATGCCAGGAGCCATTGCTTACACTGTCTTGGGATTTGGATTTCTGTTTCCTTCTCTGCATGGCCAAATCCTACACTCTGTTATGTGTTTACCATGGAGTGTGCAGCTTCTAAGCACTGGCCCCATCAGGAGTCCAGCTTGGCATGGCTGGGGGCTGGTATGGGGTAGGTAGGGACCAGGTAGAGGCCTGCAGGAATGGGCCTCTGGGCTAGTCCTGGTGGCAGGCACAGGACTCTGTTCACTGCTGTGGGAGGATTGAGGCTCCCATGTTCCATGCTGGTTTCCAGTAGCTTTCAACCCCTAGAGGCCATGAACCTTCTCCCCAGGAGGCAGCTAGCTCCTCCTCAGAGCCACTGCAGAGGTCAAGTGCCCCTGTCTGTCTCTCCCACAACCCCTCCAGCTACAGCTGCTGAAAACCCTGCTTTTGGAGGGCTCAGGAAATCCGACCCGGCCCTCGAGGGTAAGCTCTGATGGAGTCAGACGACTGTGACTTTTGTGCGCCTGTCTCCCAGGCTACCACAGTCTTGGACACTACCGGGAGGAGGTCAGGACACCTTGAAGAACCTACCACACCTCCCACTTCCTCCTGCCCCCATCTGACTCAGTCCCTCTGGGGGTCACCTAGTTCCTCCCTCCCATCCTCCCAACACCTTTCTACTGACCTCTGGCCACCCTTAGCATCCCTCCCCTCCCTGGACTGGGGTTTTCCAGCAGTGGCTGCAGGGGCTTCCCCTCTGCTTCTGCCCCATGAAGAGGTATAAGTGATGCCTCGGCAAGAGTCTAGCTGTGTTGACAGACGTGGATGAGAACCCTACCTCCCTGCCTCGGTTTATGGTTTCCGCGGCTATGAAAACACACTATGACCGAAAGCATGACTGGAGGAGGAAAAGATTTCTTTGGCTTACGCATCCCGATCACATCCAAGGCAGGAACTCAAGTCAGGAACTGAAGCAGAGGTACCGGGGAACGTTGCTCCCCGTGCCCGCTTAGCCTGCTTCTTACACCATCTGGGACCACCTGCCAGGGGTGGCATTATGCACAGTGAACTGGGCCTTCCCACATCAATCGTGACTCAAGAAAAGGCCCACAGGCCAGCCGAGGCGGGGGGTGGGGGGGTGGGGGAGGGCGGCGTTTCTCAGTTGAGGTTCCCTCTTCCAAAATGACCCTGGCTTGTGTTATATTCCCGGCATAAAACAAACCAGTACACTACCCCAGCAATGCGAGCTTCGCCCCGTCCATCGCTCTCCATTTCTGCCCCTGTGTCTGCATGAGCTTGGGGCCCCCAGCTGCTCATTTAGGACCAGTGCACCCCCAGGGCACTTGGGGCTGGAGCTTCGGGAATTCAGTTAATGCAAGTGACCACGCCACTCACACGTTCCTCACAGGATACCACACAGAAGCAGGGGCAGGAGAGCAGCAACAAGCAGGTACGGTGCTGGAGACCGTGGTGTTGAACCCATTGGTTCAGGGGAATTGGGCCAGGCCCTTCTCTTTCCAACCCAGAACACTGCAGGCCACACATGCCTGCTGCTTCTTGCAAAATCATTTATTCACTCCTTAGTTCATTCAAATAATTACCCAATAGAACACCTACTCTGCCTCCAGGATACTGCACTAACCAAGACAGATACTGCAGTGGTAACTGTGAAGCTTATATGTTAATGGAATCCAGACAGATAAACAATGAAATCTGCTGGGGGCCGGTGCTGCCTTTAATCCCAGCACTCAGGAGGCAGAGGCAGGCGGATCTCTGAATTCGAAGCCAGCCTGGTCTGCAGAGTGAGCTCCAGGACAGCCAGCTGTTGGGGCTTGGTCTGATGCTTGTATTTTGATGCTAATTACTGGCCCTCAAGATCTGGTTACTGCCCAGATACAACTATTCTTGTTGTGTAAACCTGCCTAAGACATTATTCCTAATTGGTTGATTAAAAGGCTTAAAACTGGGCAGGGCAGAATAGGGGAAGCATGGCAAGGGCTCCAGAGATGGAATTATCTGCCCGGCCCAAGGTGTTTTAAGGCAATTATAAAATCTAACAGGTGTCTGTGTTTTATTTGATTGTGATAACAGGTTAAATAATACCTCTGAAATAATAATTATAGGGCAAAAAATAAATAACATTATTTAGCCCAACACCAATTTTATTTACTACAGCAGCCAAGGTTATACAGAGAAACCCTGTCTCAAACAACAACAACAAAATCAATGGCATCTTTCTTTGAGAGGAGTAGCTTGTGTCATAACAAAGAATGACGAGAGGTATAGTTGGGGGGAAGGATGTGGAGGGCACTTTGATGTAGAATACTTAGCTGAGACCAGGTAGAAACAGAGGAAGAAACTGCTGGAACAGCATGTACAAAGGTCTTAGGGCAGAAACTAGCTTGGAGTGTCAAAGTGACACAAACGATATGGAGGCATATATATATAGGCACCTCCATATATGTATTTATATATTTATATAAAAATATATATATTTGCCCTTTAGCTTTTTATTCTGTGCATCCATCTGTACCCCCATCTTCCATGTCTGTACCTGACCTAGTCTAGACTCTAGGCCAGTGGTTCTCAACCTGTGGGTCATGATCTCTAGGGGTTTCATGACCCTTTCACAGGGGTCACCTAAGACCACTGGAAACCATAGATATTTGCATTACCATTCACAACAGCAAAAAAAAAAAAAACCTTACAGTTGCAATGGTTGAGTAGCAGTGAGAATAATTTTACGGTTGGGGGTCATGAGGAACTACATTAACACATTGCAGCATTAGGAAGGTTGAGAACCACTGCTCTAGGCATTCAGGAATGGAAAGCAAATGACTCTGGCGCATTGGGAATAAGGGGAAAGCTGTTTTGCAGGATCCTGTGAGGACTCGGGGGGGGGGGGCTGTGCTGCAGTGCCCATCGACTAAATGTGAGTTGGCATTACCTTTCCTATGCTCCCACTCCCACAGCCCAGCCAATCCCAGGCACTTCCTGCCAGCAACAGAGAGAAATCACTTGGTTGAGGAGGATCGTGGTTTCTCTCCTTTCATTTAGCTTAAAAACTATCTGCCAGTCATGGTGGTGCACACCATTAATCCCAGTACTCAAAAGGCAGAGGCAGGGGCAGAGGCAGAGGCAGAGGCAGGCAGATTTCGGTGAATTTGAGGCCATCCTTGTCTACATTGTGAGTTTCAGGGCAGCCAGGGCTATGTGGAGAGATACTGTCTCCAAAATAAAACAAAACAAACAACAACAGCAAAATCAACCAGACTAAAGCAAACAAACAAATCAACAAAAACCTGGGAATGTCAAAGGCAAAGCACCTAGACGTGATCCAATCTCCATAACCCATGCCGGTCCACAAGCAGATGGCATGTGGCATCCTTCCACAGCAAATTCATCCATGAATTTGCCCATACATCCACGTGTCTATCGATCCACATACTCGTTATCCATCAGTTCATTCATGCATCCATCCATTCACCCACCCACACATTTCTCAACCCATATAGTTATGTAGTCATCCACCACATACCTACCTATTCATTCATCCATCATGTACACATCCATCTATGTCTCACCTACCTGTCCATCCATGTATGATTTCATCCATCTGTGCATGTACCCATGCATGCATCCATCTACCCACCTACTTATCTATCCACCTACCACCCGTCTGTGCTAGCTAGTTTCATGCCAAGTTGGCACAAGCTAGAGTCATTTGAGAAGGGATTTCAGTTGAGAAAATGCCCTCACCAGATTGGCCCATGGGCATCTTTGATTGATGACTATAAAGAACCCAGCTCACTGTGTTCTTCTACTTCAGTTCCCGAATCCAGGCTCCTGCCTTAAATTCCTGCCCCAACTTCCTTTGATGATGAACTGTGAAACTAGAAGCTGATATAAATCCTTTGCTCCTCAACTTGCTTTTGGTTATGGTGTTTTATCACACCAATAGAAACCCTAACTAAGACAGAACTGGTACCAGGAGTGGGGTCCTGATGACCATGTTGTTTTGGAAAGGATTATAGAGGTATTTGGAACTTTGGGCTGGACAAGCCATTGAGTGCTCAGAGCTTAATTGAATGTTGTGGGAACTTGGAATATAATGCCAAAAGCAGTTCAGACAATGGAAGCCTGGCTCATGAACTTTCAGAGGGAAATGAAGACTCTATCAAGGCCATTTATGTGAAACCTTTGCTTTGCTGGGACAATTGATGCTGGTCAGTTGGAGCTGGAGAATCAGTTGTAATTAAGAGACCAGCATCACTGCAGATGAATCTTTGGTGAAATGTTTCCTCGGGGTCAGTACACAGAAGCGGGGGCTAAAGCTGTACTTTGTGCTGGCAGCTGAACTCAATAATATGTAAAAGTCTCCCAAGCAGTACTGGCTTTGAATGCATGAAGGGGCTTAGCACCACGAGAGACCATGAGAGGCCATAAATTCATCTATCTACGCAGACATCCATATGTCTACCAAACTACTCACTCATGCATGCATGCCTCAACTGAAGTAAAGCCCCGGGATCGAAGGGGTCAGAGAGAAAAGCTGAGGCTTGACACCATGCAGTAATCTGTTGGTAAAGGTGCAGCCCAGTTGCAGAGGAGACCCCAGCATTTTGGAGATGCCAGTACCTCCAAGGATGTCAACAGCTGTGGAGTGGAGCCGGTCTGAGTTTAGGAGGCAAGCTGTGTGTGCTGTGCCATGGACCCGCTGGCCTCTTAGAGAACCATGAGTGGCTCTCAGATGTGAGGCGCGGCCCTCTTTACGCTGTTGGACTTTGGTTATACTTTGATTTGATTGCGACTGTGCCCTGGTTTCTCCCTCTTGGAGTAAGAAAGTATTTAGCTTGAGTTTTGATTTTCCAGGAGACCACAGCTACGAGACCTTGAACATTTTAGAGAAACTTTGGAATTTTGGAGATACTTTAAATGTTTTAGAGAGACTTTAAACTTTTTAAAAATCTTTTAAAATGTAATTTACCTTTATTTTATGTGCTCTGGTCTGTATGTATGTCTATCTGTCAGATATTAGAGTTATGGACAGTTGTGAGCTGCCATGTGTGTGCTGAGGTTTGAACCTGGGTCCTCTAAGAAGAGCATTAAGTCCCGTTTACTGCTGAGCCATCTCTCCATCCCTAGTGAACTTTTGAAAAGACCTTAGATATTTTAAAGAGACTAAATTTGTGTTTGAGTTCAAGGCCAACCATGGCTACATAGAGAGAACCTATCTAACAAAATAAAAATAAAAACAAAGCTAGAATGTTTTATATTGTGATGTTAATATTACCTTGCCATCTCAAGAGACAGATGAGAAAGGAAAAGTTCTAGCTCCTCAGTGATGTACTTGTATGTCAAGACCATAAGGGATCAACGGTGATGGCCTATTTTATGTCAACTTGACACAAGTCAGAATCATTTCGGAACAGAGAATCTCAATTAAGAAAATGCCCTCCCCCCGCCAGATTGACCTATGGGCAAGATGATGGGGCCTTTTCTTGACTGATGATTGCTGTTGAAGACCCTAGCTCACTGCGGCCAGGGCCTGTACATTCCTGGGATGGTGGTCCTGGGTGCTTAGAGGAGTGCGGGCTGAGCAAACCATGAGCAGTAGGTCAATAAGCAGCATTCCTTTGGGACTTCCCTCCAAGCTCCTGACATGAATCCTTGCTCTAATTTCCTTCCATGACAGACCGTGATATGGTGTCATACTGAAGTAAAACCTCGCCAAGTTGTCTTTGGTGATGATGATGGTGTTTATCACAATAAAAAGCCCCATGTAAGAACCATCTATGTACGCACTCATCCATCTATGGATGTACGCATCCATCACTCCTACCCACCTACCCATGCATCCATGTATCTACCTACCTATCAATCCATTCATCCGTGCATTCATCACCCACCTGCTCTTGCATCACCTACCTGAATACCTACTCAGATGTGCATCCAAAATGTTTGCTCATTTTGGAGTGTACACATCAGAAAAACACCACGGAGTAGAGGAATGATGGTGGTGATGATGACGACGACGATGATGATGACAATTCCCAGGCTGAAGAAGTTGAAAATTTTACCTGAAGTCACACAGGCCTTAAAGATAGCTGAGCCTGGCCGAATCCACAGATAACCAGGCCGTCAAGCTGTCCTGGCTCTGTCTTCTTCGTACCAATCCCATTCAAACTTTATGGAGAGAAGCTTCCCCACTAGAGGCAAGTCTCCGCCTTGTTCCACAGACATATGTGAGGGATCTTGGAGTCAAGCCTTATCCAACTGCAAGGTCAAATGGGGGGTAGGAGCTTATCTATCCCCTGGATGCCTGGACAGTGCCGCTTCCCACCTGCTGCCGGCAGGGGGCAGCACGACCCTGTGCCACAGGCCAGACAAGCTGCGTTCTGTTTTGGGGAAACAAAGGCATAGAAGCAGGTCGGGTCCCCTATACCAACAGAAGCACCCGGTTTTCTCGGGCACAGCCCTCGTGGAGAATCTTAGGCCTCCAGGTGGGGTAGGAATCCTAAGGCCCCAGGTGGGGGACACGTGGGTGCTCTCACGTGTCCAGTCCCGTTGTAGCCACACACATCTCTTGTCTCACTAACCGTTACCCCATGACTGAGGCTGTTGGCGGTGACGGGTGGAGTGGTCTCCAAACTCCCGGGCAAGGTGAGGAACTCTTAAACATCTTAAGTCCATCTCTGGCTGCCAGCGTCGCTCCCTGTCGCCACAGAGTGGCAGCATACGCCTGCCAAGTTCCCGGCTGTTCTGCTTGCTCCCGCCACCAGGCCCAGCTCAGCTCCCTGCCCACCAAGCTGTTCTTGGTTTCAGGGGACAGTGGCATGGGACTGCTACTACCGTTTGACATCTGTGCCTTAGCTGCCCAAAGTCTCCTGTCTACAGAGTCCTCCAACCCAAAACGTTCTGCACAGCTGCACCTGTCCTCTGAACCTGGGGCCCAGCAGCGGCTCTCTCTCTGGGGTCATGGCAAAAGTTCACAGGATTTGGAGAGATTAGGAGGGGATTAGGGGCAGGGAAGGTAGCTCCTGAGCTTGAAGTTCCTGGAGGAGCTGGGCTGGGTAGGCCTGAGGACAGCAACCCCATGCCCCTCCCCATTTCCACACCAGGCGACTGGGTATTGGGTAGTCCTTTAAGATGCAGAGTTCTCTGAGCCCATTCCCTTGTCCTAATAGCTCCATTTGATATTGTCCGGGGCCGAAGACGCTCGAAAACCTCTCTTGTGCCCCCCACCCCCACCATGTGTCTGGGCTAGGACAAACCTATCTATGTCAGGCAAGGTCCCTGGCATCCACTTGTCCAGGAGAGAATCGAGCAAGACCCACACAGGAATATGCTAGGCACCAAGGCTAGTCGTCTTCCCACTCTCGCTGCTCAACGTGAATCAGATCTGGGACCCGTGTTGGACAGCCCTGCAGAGTGCAGCAGAGAATCTCCAGACTGGGACTCTCCGGGGACCCCTTCTGACACCGCTCGTTAAGTCTCTGTCGTGCGGCTCTTAAAGGTGGGCAAGCTGGTGTGTCTGCTGCTGTTGAAGTCCCGCGCTCTGCTCGCGTTCTACAGCGCCGGGCGCTGGACCGATCTTATACCAAGTTTGCTGGCCGGGCAGGGATGCCTGATGCGGGGGTGTGGCCCTGGGAACCCCCACGTGGGCAATGTCCAGGGAAAGGATGTCTGCACTTAGAAAAGAGAGGGTGGTGGGTGGTCTATCCCCCTTCGACTAGAAGCTGGAAACCAAGCGACCACCAGGCCCCGCGCTACTCGTTTCTTAGCCCCCGCCTCTCCCCCCACCCACCCTCACTGGCTCTGAGGAGCGCAGGTGTCTCTTCGGAGCCGCACCCTCTCTTCTCCCTCCCCCCTTCCCACGCAGTCCTGGGAGGGCGATCGGAAGGGAGCTGGCCTGGGGAGGGGGGGCGCGGGGGTTAGATGCGTTCATGTGTCACGGGGGAGGGAGGAGAAAAGGGAGGGGAGAGGCAGGGAGCGCGCGCGAGAGAGAGCGCGCTGCGAGCGAGCGAGCGAGGAGGGCGGGCGGGAGGCGGATCCTCCTACCTGGGGCGCGCTCGCCTGCTCGCGGCAGCTCCCTTGCCTGGGCCGCGAGTCACCTGGGGAGGCGGACAAGTGCGGACACATTGGCCGCCGCGGCGCACCGCGAGGCGCGCACGGCCCCAGGCGGCTGAGCCCAGCGGAGGCAGCTCCCGCCCACCCACCCGCCCGCTGCGCCCAGCCCCGGCTCACGCTCACCGAGCCCCCCACGGTCACTCCGCTGGGCTCCGAGGTCGCGCTTCCCGGCCCGGGTCACTCCCCCCCGCCCCCCACCCCCGGGCGCACGCGGCGGCTGCGGCGCCCCGGGCTCACCATGGTGGCAACGCGTGCCGGGTGCCCGCGCGTCGCCCGCCGCCCAAGCCGGAGCGCCGGCTGAGCGTGGTCCTCCCGCAGCCCGCCCCCCTGCCCCTGCCCCGGCCCCTGCCAGCCCGCGCGTCCTCTCCGGCCGCAGCTGTCTATGGCGCAGCCCCCCTCCCTGGATCATGCACAGAAACTTTCGAAAGTGGATCTTTTACGTGTTTCTCTGCTTTGGCGTCCTCTACGTGAAGCTCGGGTGAGTATTCCTGGCGGGGTGGGGCGGGGGAGGCAGAAGGGGAGTCCGCAGCCTCGAGAGCCTCCTTCAGCGGACCTGGAGACCCGAGTTGGGGGGTGGGGGGAAGGGCGTTTCTTGGAGCGGCCGGGCTGGCCGGTGTGGCCGGCCCTCGCCCCGGCCTCGCGGAGACGTATCCGAGCTCCCCCGGAGCCAGAGCTCCTCCGGAGGGGCGCTGAGCCCGGGACGCGGCGGGGGCAGCGCGGCCCGGGGACGACGGCAGCAGGGCTCGCGGGTAGCGGGGCGAACGTGCCGGGCGCGTCCTTTCACCTGTTTGGGCTCCAGGCCCCGGGGGTGGGACGCGCCTTCCCTCCCCCGGGCTGCGCTGGGCGCCGAGCCCGGACGGAGCGCTCCTGCCTCCCGGAGGGCGCGCCGGGCCGGGGGCGTAGGGGGGGACACATCCCGGGCAAGGGAGATCGGGGCGCGCACCCTCCGCGAGCGCGCGGGCCCCGCACCCGCCGCGGCCCCAGCGTCTCTATCCATCACCGGGACATGTTGAAATTACCTTGACAACTCGTCCGGCTGGCTCGGGATGGGCCCCGGGGGCTGGCGCAGCAGCCTCGGGCTCCGGCCGGGGCCCGCGCCCCCGCCCGCCCGCCCGGGGCCCTGCGCCCGGCCCCCTCTCGCCGGCTCCCCCTGGCGCGGCCGGGCGGGCGGGCGGGCTCCGGGAGGGCCGCGCTCGCTGCTCGCCGCCGCCGTAGCTGCTCCGAGTCGTATTTCCACATTCCTGAACCCAGCCGAGTCCTTACCTGTTGAGCGGCGATCTCCTTTAGACGGAATCTGTCTCGGCCTCCCCGGATTGGGGGGTGGAGGGGCAGTGTGACCGAACCGAGCGCGGGGCACCTCGCAGGGCGGTAGTCGCTCTCGGCGGCCTGGCCCGGCCCAGGCCCCCCGCCCCAGCACCTGCGGGCGTCTGCGCCCTCCGCGGCCCCGCGCTCCTACTGTGTGCCGCCCGGCACTCTGGCTTTTACTGCTAGCCTCCTCTTGGCCCTTGGAAGGCTAGTGACCAGACCTGTAGGAGGGGCCGGTTCCGGTACCTGGGAGACCGGCTTTCCAGGCGAGAGGTGGAAAACAGTAGCTGAAGAGCAGCACCCTTCCCAGCCCTTTGCACCCTCCGCCATCTTACAGGTGAAGAAATTGAGGCCCAGAGAGGGGCAGGGACCAAGCCCGGTGGCCTCGGAGACAGGGTTGGAAGTCCCGTCCTAGCCTTGTTCCCGCAAACCTGGGCGGGAGTGTCTGCGGCTGCTGGTGGTTGTGTTTATTGTAGGTTTGTGTGGGTAGGTTGTGTCCCTGTGTGTTTGTTTATGAAGGTGAGGGTTGCCGGCTTTGAGCCTGCTGGGGGGGGGGGGCAGGCCACCGCTTCCCGGACTCTCAGAAGCCTGCAATGATTCTCCTGGGCCTGCGAAGGGATCCACAGCCCTTTGGGGAAAGGCTCCAGGCTGGTCCCAGCTACCTGGCTTGACTCCACTGGCTCCGGCTTTCACTGCTGACCATTCTTTGTAGCACCGGTTCTTCAACAAGAGGCCCCGGCTAAGGCCTCCTATCAGCAGATGGGAAAGGGTGTCAGCAGACCGGCCTGGATTCCCAAGGTTGGGGACTCCCTGGAGCGGCTCCGGCGGTTCATCTCTGTACCTCTTCTTTCACCTTATGGGAGTAGGCATTGGGCTCTGTCTGTTCTAGCATGGTGGTCAGTGTTGAATAAAGAATGGGTGAGTGAGACCCTGAGGGTCTCTTCTAGCCTAGCCTGGGTTCCTAGATGCTTGTGACCACTACCTTCTAGGACTGAGGAAGCTTTCCTCTGTCCAGGAGCCCCAAGGGAGAACTATTCTTCCTCCAGAAACTGCTCCCTACTTCTGAGTTAAAAAAAAAAAAAATCTAAAGACCAAGTTGAATGACAGCCAGGGAAGCCAGAGACTCACCCTGGGACCTGCAAATGGGAGGTTTGGATCTCTTTGTAATCTCTCCCTCTCTCCTTCCCTTCCTCCCTCCCTCCGTGTGTGTGTGTGTGTGTGTGTGTGTGTGTGTGTGTGTGTGTGTTCCATCAGGTGAGCAGGAAAAGTAGCTGGGCCTTCCCATGTGACCTAAAGGGATAGGGGGTGTGGGAGAGATCTCTTTGAAGGAGGCATCCCACACCCCTTCTGGCCTGTGCGTTAGTGACCTCTTACCCTGGAGCAGCCTCCCGCCCTCATCTGAAAATAGTAACGATGCTAGTATCCCCCTTGGGGCTGGGGAGGGACTGGTTCTGGTGTCTTTCACTGTGACCTTAAGTAATGGTGGTGGAATACCGTGGCACCCGCCACTGAAGCATTTTGTATCACCAAGGATGGTGAGATCAATGGTGTAGGAGCCATTGTGGGGACTCCTCCCGATAGTTTTTTCTGGGGAGGGGGTATTTTGTGATGGAGGCCTCGGAACCAGCCTCTGCTGCACATTTCTATACGAGCAGTGGGGCCTCCAGAATTCCCACCAGAGCATTCATCCCACATGCATGCCTCACAAACAAGCAAGAGCCAGGATTGAGCCCTTACAGTCCCAGAACAGAAATGCTGTGGATTCTCAGCAAGTTCCAAGCATAATGGCATTAGATTAGTGCCTAACCTAAGGTCCCTGTGGATGGAGCTTCCGTACTGGAGGAGACCAAGGTGGGGTAGGAAGCAGCCAAGGCCATTGAAGCACCAGGACCAGCCCTGCCCTGGACTTGTTCCTGCTTTTGTTGTCAGGAGAAGGGGATGGGGGGGGGGTATGCAGGACAGGAAGGTCTGAAGGTAAGGGAGGTTCCCGACTCCTGGATATCCAGGAATCGCCAAGCCCAGGAGCCAGGAGTCCACCCTCAGAACCGCTACTGTACCACACTGAGCGCCCCCTTTCCTGCTGTCCTCCCTGCTCGGAGATTTCCCCCAGGGGACACACACCTCTATAGGACATTCCAATAAACCCAGGAGCAGCAGAAAGAGGAGATGGGGCCCCCAAATCTGTTTCTAGGCCCCAAAAATATTTAGTAGAAAGGGGAGGAATTCTTTGGAAGAATCTCTCTTCCTCGTACCGACCAACCAACTCCTCAATGAAAAGCACAGGATGAGAGATGAAGAAGCCAGAAGTGAGGGGCCCCGTGTGATGAGAGCAGCAACTGGGGGCGAGGAGGGGAGGGCTTCCCTGCCGCCTCTCCAAAGAGGTACATGAAGTGGGTGGTGCAGGCACCAGACAATAGACCCAGAACAGAGCTGGCCCAGGTGCAGTGAGGGCGACCCACACCCAGCCATCCCTAACTAGGCTGCACGCAGTCAGAGGGACAACACACACACAGGGCATCTGTGCACACACACCTGCGGGCTCCCCTGCCGCCCGTGCTCCTGCAGGAACCTGCACGCGCGAGCATGCACACACGAGCATACGTTTGCTGAGCACGGCCCCTAAGAGGCGCACACACCTCCGCGCAGTGCCTCCCAGAGATGCTCTCCATGTAGCGGTGTTTCTCGCCAAAGGTTGTGGCTAGGGTATCCTGGCCAAGGCAACTTGGGCAAAGCCTGGGGGCGGCACCCGCTGCACACTCTGGTCAACCTCCCCTTTAAAAAAAACCCGCCCGCGGAGGAGGCGGATGTAGGGGCGGCCTGTCCAATGGCAGCTGCGCGCTTCGGGAGACTTGGAGACTTGAGCCAGAGTGAGCAACAGAGCCGGTTCGCACCGACAGACGGACAGAGGACCAGACTGACGATAAGGCGCGCCCACTGTCCCCCGCCGGGCCCCCGCCCCGAACTCCAGCCCCAGCGCCCGCTGCTGCCCCCGACACAGCACGATGCGCGCTCCTGGCAGCGAGACACGGGCGACCACTGTCCCCCGGTCCCCGAGCCCTGTCCCCTAGCGCCCAGCGCTCCTGCCCTACATCAGGGAGGGCCGCGGAGCCCCCAGCCTCGGTTGGCGCAGGAGCCCTGCGGGTGGGGCCTGCCCAGCCCAGCCAGGCGCGCCGGCCCACCATGCTCCTCCTGTCGCCGCGCAGCGCGCTGGTCTCCGTCTATTGCCCGCAGATCTTTCTCCTTCTGTCCAGCGGCAGCTACCTGTGAGTGCCGCGGGGGGCGGGCGGGGAGGGCGGGCGGGAGCCCCTGAACACTACTGCCGGAGGAGGGAGGGAGGGAGGGAGGGAGGGAGGGAGGGAGGGAGGAAGGAAGGGGGAGGTGGCAGATAGTCCCGTTTGGGGCGCTGGGTGCCAAGCGCGCACAGAAACTGGGGGTCTTTGGGTCATTTTGCTGGCCTACACCGCTGAGGTAGATCACCTGGGGGACAACTGTGGCAACGAGAAATTTTAGCTTCGGGGTCAGAGAGTGGTCCCACTGTGTGCAAGGAGCGCGAGAGCCGTTGCTAGCCAGTCGCGTCCTGGACCGGCGGAAGACCCTCTCCCTAGGGCTCTCATAACGCGGCTGGCACGTTAAGGAGAGTTATGTGCCACGCTAAGGAGAGTTATGTGCACCCATCCGCTTTCCCGCGCAGGCACCGGCAGGCACGTGCATACTGCGCCCCCACCAGACAGCACGCCCAGGCTGTCCCCCGAAGTCTCTGTGGCCCCTTGCGCCGTTCTCCCGCGCCGGTCGGCCTTGACCTCTGCGCCCCGCCAGACGCCTTGCCAAGAGGCGAGGAGGGCGCGCGCTGTGCGCTCAGGTCTCCGAGCGCCCAGGTAATGAAGGCCCAGGGAGTGAACGGAGCCCAGCGCGCGCTGAGCGAGGGGTAGGGCAGCGGTCTCCAGGCTCAGGGAAGCTCGGGGCAGGGCCCAAGTCGGGCCCTGTGAGCCGAGGGGGCGCGTCCGCACAGCAGCGGCTTCGCCCGGTTCCTAATGGGACGCATATGCTCTGGCCTCCGATTTAAAAAGAAGTTTGATTTATGGAACCGCCGTTTGGGGGAATTGAAGCTGGATGCTACTGATTAAACCTCAGAGCCAGCGATCTCTCTCTCCCCCTCTCTCTCTCTGTCTCTCTCTCCTCCCCTCCCCCGCCCCCTCCTTAACACGCGGGCCACGTCCGGGGTCGCCTAACGCGGCCAGAGGCGGCAGCCTCCTTCCCGCTCCCTGCACCACCCCCTTCCCGCCCCGCGGCCACAGTCCTGATAAATTGCCCCGCCCCCACCCCTTTTAATAAAGACGCGGCCAATTTCTCCTCCAGCTCCTAGGAAATTACTATCCTACCAGTTTTCCTTCTATAAATAGTCGCGCATCTTGAAACAAAAGTTCGCAACCGCAGCCAGATGCTGCGAGGCCCGCGGTTTCCCCGGCTGTGGGACATAATTACAAGGTCCGGGCAGAGGGAGCGCTCCAGGCCCGGCAGGCAGCCCTGGCTGCGGAGGCATCGCCTGGGGTGGGGAGTAGCAGGCCGCCCAGGGCAGGGCGCAGGGCCCGTGGGCACCGCCTGATCGGTGGGGACCTGGCCAAAGGGAATCCTGCTTCCGTTGTCCTTGCTTGAAATGAATCAGTCATCAGGGCCTTGGACCCCAAGGCTCCTGCCGGGTTCTGGAGCTCTGGGGGGCGTCCCCTTCCCCAGATCCTGGCATCTCAGTCTTAGGAAGTCTTGCTGAAGAGGCAGCAGTTCCTCTGTCTGAGAAATCATTTGGGGAAGCTAGCAGCTGAGGGTTGGTGTTCCTGGGGAGGTGTCCAGGGGAGGAGGCCAGGAGCTGGGTCTGAGAGGAGAGGACTGCAAAACTGGTTTTGTCCCACAGCAACTGCAGAACTCTCCAGCAGATAGCAGCCAGTGAGGCCCTCCTGAAGGGCCCACTCCGGCTTAGCCGGGTGACCTCCACCCTCTGTGCCCACATAGGTTTGTCCCCGACTATACTGCCAACTCTGGGAGATGAAATTCTTTCAAGGAAGCAGCCTTTAAAGTCTGTCCAGGCCAGTGCTGGGGCCAACGTGGGTGGTGGTGGTGGTGGGGGGAAACAAGGGGGAAACCAGGTCCCTTCTTCAGCACTGATCCTGCCTATTTCAGCCATGCTAGGAAAGGAGATGGCTCTGGTTCCGTCCTCCATATGCCCTGATCCTGGGAGGGAGAAAGGGCTAATGTTTGCAATGCTGCATTTCCCTCACCTTGCCGGGTATTGCAGAGTTGGCTACATAAGATGCCTGAGAGGGAAGGGCCTGTAAAGTTACAATGGAACCATGGCGGTACACGGGGGTCCAGACACCCCAGTGGCAGAACTTGGCTAGATGGCTAGCGTAGAAGAGCAATGCCGACTGTGGAAGGTGGTGGGGGCCAGTGTGACACCCCACCCCATCCCAGAAGTATCCCAGAGGGTGCCACAGCAAGGAGGGGCCCTGAGTGGAGGCTGCGTTCCGTTCCAGAGAACTTTCCAGAAGAACTTCTGGAAAGTTCTGGGTCCCATTGCTAGGACCACAGACACTGGCCAACAGTTGATCCTGCCCCTTTCAGCCGGGCTGTTCTCCCAGCTCCCCATGCCCGGTTATCATTGGAACACAGTGAATCCCAGACACATGCCTGGACCTCTGCTGCTGATCATGTTGGACGGGTGTGCTGGCCTGGAAGGGCCCTGAGCCGCCATCAGACTCCAAGTGTGACCCAGCTGTGAGAGGCTGCTCTGGTCACCTCTACCCCTGTGTCGCAGAGTGGGGGCCCAGTGGGGTCTCAGCAGGGGACCAAGGGAAGGCAAACGGGGGGGGGGGTGAGGTCACAAGAAGGGTTTGTAGTGCTGGGTCAGCTGGTGGGAGGGCCTGGCCCAAGCCTGGAGCCAGAGCCAATCTGGGCTACTGTAAGGGCAGGTCGCTTCCGTTCTTGGCCTCCCTGTCCTAGATGTGGTAGTTGGCTGTGATGCCCCCCCCACATGTCTTCCGGTCGAGCCTGTCATGGTAACCGCCTGCTCTGGGGAGCTGAGTGAGTCATGGGTGACAGGATGGTTACTCACCGACCACCTGGCTTGGGGGTGCAGAGGGTGCTCACCACTGTCTTCCCCAGGCCCAGTCGGGCCTCTTCCTGGCTCCTGTTGTGGCTTTGCCAGTGGTGCTGACCACAGTCCTAAAAGCCCTGTGGGCATGACCCTTGGTGAGCTGGGCGCTGAATCAGGCCGCTCCTGTGGCATCAAGGTCCAGGAGGGCAGTGTGGGTCACAGGACTTCCACATGGACAGGTCACCTGGAGGGTGCTGTCTGTCTGGACCTCAGTCAGGGCAAAGAAGACTCAGGTCAGGAGTAGGTATCTCTGGGTTTGAAAGCATGAGACAGCCCATAGAAGATTGGTACTACAGGGTTAAGGCTGGGACACCTGAGGATAGCTTCCAGCTGGAGCCCCTGTGTTCCCTACCCCAAACCACTGTGGCATGGCTCACCAGCTGAGAAGGGAGCGAGGTGTATTCTGGAATGGACGTTTCCCAGCCCTTGTATGTGCAGAGTGCTTTGTCTCTCTGGGCTTTGACTGTACAGGGGGGGGTGGGGAGCTGGAGGGTGGATGGAACCCTCTCTAACCTGGTTTCCTTGGAGTCCTGGAGCCCAAGAGGCATGCCAAATCTTGGTTCTCACCCTCATGCCGCCTCTTCCTGTGGGGCTGTATCCTGACCCTAGCTCACCCCTCTCTGCTCAGGGAGAATCTGTGGAAGTCACGCAAACCTCACAGGGTGACCTGGACCAGATTTAGAGCCAGTGCTCAGTTTAGATCCTGCTGTTAGGGACAGTTCAGGAGACAGGTGGCTCTTGGGTAGCAGGAGAAGGGAGCTGGCTGTTAGTGATCCAGAGGGAGGGCCAGATTGGGCAGTCACTCAGGGAAGAATAGAGTGTCTCAGGGGGCCTCCTGCAGGTGGATCCAAATGGGATCTTAAAAGATAGAGGAGTTTTGGCTGAACTAAACAAGATCACAACAAAGGGACTCCTGAGTGTCAACACACATCCATCCAAGGGACCCCGTTGGAGAGCCAGACACAGCACTGGGGTCCTGAGAGAAGACATCACCCAGGCCCCAGGTCATCATCTTGTCCTCCTGGCACTAGCTCCTACATGGCTCTCTCCCTGTGGTGATTCATCCCAGAGGAGAGAAGTGGCATAGCCAGCGGTCACAAATGCAACGAGGCAGGTGAGCCCAGTGGAGGGAGATGTGCCTCTGCTTCTCTGCCCTCATGCTCTTCTGCTGGGCCTCCAAGTCAAGAGCTGCCCTGGGGCAGAGGACAGGAGGACTGGAGTGTTACATTGCTGCCGGTGTTCCAGTGGGCATGGATGCCCTGCTGGGGTTTGAGCCAGTATTCTGGGCACAGTGGAAGCAGGAGAGCTGGGATGGAAACTAGTATTTTGGACCCAGGCTCCCTGTCAGCAGAGGGTCAAAGGGGAGTGTCCAGATCAGGGCCTCTCTGTGCAGCCTATAGCCAGCCCACTAACCTCTGCATCTCCCAGGCAGGTGCAACCGCTACAGCAGGCTCCCTCCAGGCCTCCATTTTGCACAGTCCTGAGTCCGGCTGGGATAAGGCTCAGCTCCCCTCCCAAGGGGACAAGAGGCTGGCGCCCTCCCTTGTCAGATGAAACCCCGGCCCAGGGCTCCCTCAGCCTGATGAAAGGGTCATTGTGTAATACAGGCCGCCCGCTGGCCAAGGACAAAACGGCCGTTTGTCCTCCCTCCTTGGTGTGGGGCTGGGGGCCTCCCCTCAGGCTGGCCGGTGGGTGGGGGTGGGTACAGGTGCACTCCAGGCTCCCTCTCCTTGTCTTCCAGCTCAACCTGCCCCTCCCCCAGTCCCCATACCCACCCAGGGTCACCTTGCCCTTGAGTGTGGGTCCCCAAGCTTGGGCCAGCTTTACAGCTGTCTGGGAGACAGCGAGCTTCCTGGGCCTGGGGGCATCCAAGCAGATGTAAGCACGAGACCAGGAATTCTGAAGAAGGGCTCTGCTGGACCAGGGAATCCAGTGCCCTGGGCACTCCGAGTAAGCAGCCAGGTGTGTGGTTGAGGCTACTGTATTGGCTCAGATGTGCTGCAACCATGGCTGAGCCTGGGAGTAGAAGATGCTAAAGGGCAGAGGCCCCCTAAGTGGCCATGGCAAGCTATCCTAGTTAGGTTTTATATTGCTATGATAAACACCATAACCAAAAACAACTTGGGGAAGAAAGGGTTTATTTGGATCGTATATCTCAGAGCAGCCCATTGAAGAAAACCAAGGCAAGGACCTCCACTCAGGAATGGAAGCAGAGGCCATGGAGGGGTGCTGCTTACGGCCTTGCTCAGCCTGCTTTCTTATAGCACCCAGGACCACCAGCCTGGGGTGGCATCGGGCTCCACTCCCTGTGCCGTGGGGTCCTCCCTCATCAATCCTAAATCAAAGGCAACATCTTACAAACTTGCCTACAAGCCAGTCTGATCGAGGCAATTTCTCAGTCTTTATTGATTCCCTTTTCTCAGATGACCCTAGCCTGTATCAAGTCATGAAAACTAGCCGGCACAGTACAGAAACTACAGCACAGCTGTAGGCTGTAAAGCCTTCCGAGGGCTGGAGCATGGGTGGAGAAAAGCTAGAGCCTCTGGGAGCTCCATTAATCGATACGTTAGGACTTCCATCATCTTCCAGAACCTTCTCCCATAGGGCTTCCTGATCTACCCCTCTTTGTGCTCAAAAGTCCCACCACCAAGCCCAGGGGAAGCTGCCACCTGTGGTCAAGTCCCTGGAAGGAAGCTTGTCTGGAGTCTGACTGTTGAGTCTCTTTCCTCCCTGGCTGCTGGCACAGGAACTAATCCAAGCCACCTCCTGCATAGGAATGAGAGGGCAGGAGGGCAGGGCCAGATGTCCCCCAGGTCAGGCCATCTGAGGCTGAATTTGAACCCAGGTCTATATAACTCTTAGGTCCATGGTACCTCCCAGCCTCTAATCAACACTGTTGCCTCTCTCACATTCATTACATTTTATAAGGCCTGAAAATCTAACTAGGGTACTATGTTACAATGTCTGTGGACCAGGAGTTCCTCAGCCTTAAGCAACGGCTTCCTGGACAACTTAGGGCCTAGCTTTTGTTTTAGTCCTGAGGAACAGAGATATGATGCTCTTGGAGGATGTAGCAATGTCTCTGCCTGTCTTGACTCTCCTCCAGCAGCTCTGAGGCCAGCTTTAACCAGGAGAAAGGTAGGTCCAGCAAGCCAGCCTGTGACCTCGTATGTTGTTTGTGCATGATAACCGCTCTTAGTTGTGACTGGGCCTGGACTTGTGGTGCGCTTAGTTTCTCTAGATCTTGGTTTGCCACCTGGGGGAGACTCTGGAGCCCTTCCAGCTAGTCCCACCACACATAGTTGGCTCTTCAGAGCCCTTTAATTTATGGCAGCTCTCCTGCCCACCTTCCTCGGAGGTCACACGGAGCCCTGCAGTTCCCACAGCAGGAACCCTGACTATCTGCAGTGAAGGCGAACCAGGAAAGACTTTCTGAGTAAGGTGCCCTGAGAAGCTCCAGGAGTCATCTCTGACAGCCTGAGGGGCACAGGCTGAAGCAGGGGCTGAGGCCGAATACCTTCCCGGAGGCCACTCAGGTCTTCTGGGGTGACTTCAGCTCTGGCAGGGAATGCTGGGACTTTCCAAGTGCTGCTGACCCTCCCCAGGAGCCAGATTGGCCACCCTGCTATTTCCATCGTCTGTGTGTTTCAGAGACATGCCGTGTCCCTGTAGCCCAGATTGGCCTGGTGAGAAAGAATGAATTAAAGCCACCATAGATGCTCCCGTGGGCCCAAGTGCTGGTGCAGCGTTCCTGTGGACCAGGCAGGGCTGACATTCCCTTTGGTGGCCCTGCCACAGGGTGGAGCACCAGGTTAAGCATGCCAGCCTCCCAGGGTGACCTTTTGAACTTCTGGGCCACGGGATGGGCTGAGATGTGCCGTGGCCAAAGTACTGTGCAGTGAGAGAGCCTGGGGCTGGTTGGCCAGGCAGGTGGTATAGAGAAAAATGCTAGCTAGGGGCTGACAATTCCAGCAGCAACTTATCCTGCCGGAACTCTGGGACGGAGATGCACGGCACGAGGGACCCCCAGGGACGCAGCCCTTAAGATGACCATGGAGCAGAGTGCATAAACTTCCATTCTGTCCTCTCGCAAGGTGGGAGGTGGAGGGCCGTCCTAGGGTTGGACAGCTTGCCTTCAAGCTGTGGTATCTGTGGTGGGGGCCCCTGACCTTGCCTGAGGGTCTGTGTTTCCTTTTTGGCATCTTCACAGTAGAGTATATGGCAATGACTCCACCCAAGGGAAGTCCTCATTTTGTGTGATAGTCAACTCCAGAAGCAACATAGGTTGGCAACCCTCAGGTCAGCAATTCCTTCTGGAGCTCTCACGAAGTGGGGGGGAAGAAGGGTGCAGTCTGATCTACAAGCCCAGAACTGACCCCTTCCAATGCAGGAGGAAAAGATGAAGCACCTGGCTCGCTCACCGCCAAGCTGCTCTTCAGCCTTAATCAAAACACGGCCCTTTTTTTACCTCCTCCAGAAAGTGGGCATAATGAACTCCTAGCCAGGCTGGCCACCGGGACTGAGTGGCCCCTTTCCCAGGGCATTCAATCTGAGGCAGTTGTCTGGGAAGGCCATTAAGGTCATGGAGGGAAGCCATGAGGTGAGAGACCAGGAAACAGTACCCAGGGGGCTTCTGACTCAGACAGGTGCCCAGCTGTGATGGCAGCAGATGGCGAGGGTGGGTCTGGCCCCTGGCTGAGGCTCGCAGTACCCTGGGTGTTGTGTGGCCAGGCAGGCCCCATCCTCTCTAGACTCTGTCTCCCAAGTGATTTGGGGTAAGAATTGCCTTGCCTTGAGGTCTGTAGCAAGATGGTGACTTTCTGTCCTCTGTGTGTGGGACTTGGTCCCCAAACTCACAGCTCAGAATACTCTCAGAGTGTCCCAGGAAATGCTGGCTCAGCCATCCAGTGTTTAGACTCCCAAACTGGCAGTAGGCCAGTGGGGCCTGCCAACTCCCTCCCACCTTTTACACCCACCTGTCCTTCTGTCGCTAGGTCTCAGTTGGTGTCTTGGCCAGCCATGCCTCCAGGGCACCCCATATCACATAGGTTCTGTAGTGAGCACCATGCTGGGCTGAGGGGGGGTCTCAGCCCCATTTTCGCTTCAGTCAGTCACCCTCACAGCCTCAGGGACCCTAACATCTCTAGGTGTGGCAGTCTCCATCTGTACTGTGGGGAGCAAAGAGAAAAGCCAAGGGTAAGACCAGAGAGGAGCCGCCTCAGCCCCTGTGCCAAGCCTGGCACACACGGCAGTCCTTGCAGTGAGAACAAAGTAGGGTCAGGCAGGCTTCCTGGAGGTGGGGGCACTGAGCTGGGTATGGAGTCCTGTTTGACTGCTAGGGACACAGGGTACCCTTCCCAGGGCAAAGTCCTGATCCATCAAAGCCAGGACTTCTCATGTTATGTTGGGCCCTATGAACCAGGAGAGGTTCTGAAATTTCTGATGTCGGAGGTCTGAGGAATTACAGGGATGCCTCGTGAGGACTTGGTGAATCCGTTATCCCCCTTAAGCCCTTTGCCCATGCTTTTGTGCCACTCTGTGGCTGAGGCTTTTCTGTCTTTAGCAACCCCAGCCTACTCAGGACTCCTGCTCACCGCCTGCTTTCTACCAGACCGCCTTCTTTCCGTCCAGGGTGGGGTCCTGGGCTGCCTGGCTGGAATGCCAGCTATGTGGAAGGGTGGGAAAGCCTTTAGCAGAATCTCTCCTCTCTCGCCTGGGAACACTAGGACCAGCTGAGGGGAGCAGTGGCCTGGAAAAATGGGAGCAAGTGGGGTCCATGCTAGAAGGGAGGGGCCACCCTCAGGAGACCCAACCATGGGCAGACTGTTTTCCCTATGGACAGATGGGTAGACTGAGGCCCAGGTTTGGTCGGAAAGAGTCAGAGACGGAGCAGAACCTGAACCTAATCCCCAGAGCCACAGAGGCCTTCTTCAGGGTCTAGCCTCAGGTATCCTGTCTTTCTTCTCAGCCCCTTAATATTTGAATGGGAAACTGAGGCCCAAGCAGTTCAGGGAGGGGTTTTGGGGTGACTGAATTTCCAAGTAGAGCCCTAGAGGTGTCTACCCTCAGCCCTCTCCATCCAATGGATGCCTCTAGGCCCTTCTGGGTCTCCCTTAGTCTGTTTTCCCCTTTGTAAGTTTAGCTCCAGGGTCCTCCCTGAGGAACCACTGTGGGGATGGGTAGAACAGGTGGGGAACTGAACTAGGTGCTTCTTTTGGCCCCATGTCTACGGGTGCAAGCTCTGTGTCAGGGCTTACTAAAGGGCAACTTGGATGACCAGGCTGGACCTGCCTTCTGACACTCCCTCACCTGGGACCAGGCAGTTACTGTTGAAGTGGCACGCTCTGAGGTCTAAGCAGGGGGATCAGAAGTTCATTGTCAACCTTGGCTACTTAGTGGTTTGGAGATTAGACGGGGCTATGTGAGACCCTGAAAGAGAAAGAGAAGGGAGGGAGGGAGAGAGGGAAGAAGAGAGGGAGGGAAGGAAAGGGAGAAATAAAAACTCAGCTCTGGGGCTGCTGTGCTCTGCCCACGTTTCTGAGCTGGGGTTACCAGCAGAGGGGAGACTGAAGGAGGACCAGGGGGAGGACAGATAGCCCGAGGGCAGGGGCCTCAGCACCTGTTGTGTTCTGCTCTGACCAGTTCTGTTCCACAGACCTGCCAAGTGGACCTGCTGTGCTCAGTTCTGGCCTAGGTGAGCTCTCCTTGGTCAGGTCTTATCTAATTTAGAGTGTAACTAATGTCTGTGTGGGGGTGGGGAGCGGGGACTGTGATCTGGGGGCTCAGGTCAGTCTGCACCTCCGAGACATTCCTATTCCCACTTAACCTGGCAAGAACATTGAGGTTCCTCTAGTCTTGTCTCACAACCAGTCCACCCCCCTCCCCCCAACAAGTGCCCCCATTGCGCTCCAGAGCCTGGGAAGAGCCCTTGGGGCCTTCAGTGGCTGGAAAAGTCCTGGACACACCTGTCCACCCGAGGGAGAGCTCAGCGCCACCCTCCAGGGGATTTGCTGAGTTACTTCCTGGATGAGTGGACCCAGGCCCGCCTTCCTGGCTGATCATAGATAATTAGAACATTCTTCAAATATTTTGCCGGAGGATGCCCAAGAAGGAAGAATTACAAAGTGCCCTGGGCCAGGAGCGTGGGCTGGAGTTGCTGGGCAGCTGGGTAACTGGCCTGGCCAAGGCTAGGGGCCCAGAGAGAAGCCAGACCAGCCTGTCCCCGCCTTCCAGAGTGGTACTGGGTGAGACCCAGTGCCATTTTAGGGACTAGCCAGTTACCTGGCAGTGATGGGGGTGGGGGGTGGAATCCTTGCCCTGGAGACTTTGCATCAGGCAAGAGGCAGAGTCTGCTGCAAATGGCCTTTGAATAGGACTGAGGGTCACACACTGAGTGCAGGGTCCCCAGGTGGGCGGGGGGGGGGGGACCAGTGCCTGGGAGGAGGTATATTTGCAGTGAGAAAGCAGGTCTGAGAGCAGAGCACAGCAGGAGGGAAAAGAGAGGCGTAATCCCGCTGTCATTGGCTAGGCAGAATGGAGCAAATAGGCTCTATCTGAGGCTGGGAGGGTGGGGCAGGCCTTGAGGTGGGGCAGGCTGAGTGCAGTGCAGACTAGGCCCCGGGCTAGACCAGTAGCAAGAGCAGGTAAGGGTGGAGGGAGCAAAGGGGCCCGCCTGTCCTGGGGAGGGATTTCCTGAGAGATTTCCTTTCAGAGAGGACAGCTCTTGTCCCTGCTCTTCCTCCCCAGGCCAGGATGAGCTCAGTTCCCGTTCTAAACAGTCTTTGGATCCCCGTGCTAGTCTTTGCAGTCTGTGAATCCCCTCACATGTGTTTGTTCCAGCCCAGCAGCCTGGGGGCAGCCTGGGCCCATGTGGAAAGGGCTCAGGCCAGAGAGAAGAGCCCGGCAGAGGTCACCGCTCTGACGGCACCCATTTGCTCTGGTGGGTAGAGATTTCAAGGGACTATCCGGACACAGACCACCTAAAGACAGATCTGTGCATTTTGTGGTGGCTGGAGGTTTCCTCTGGTTGGGAGAGACTGCTTCAGTAGTCATCTCTGCAGCTAGCAAGGACACTATTTCTTTCTGGCCATTTAAGTGGAAAAGGACCAGGTAAATGGCACAGTTTTCACTGACCTGTCGGTGAAGGATGAAGGGAAGGAACCCTGTGACTGCTTCTGGAGCCATCACCTGCCCCACTACACTGAAGGTGCCCGTATTTCACTCAGCTGGGCATGTGAGCCTTGAGCATGACCATTGTCCTCCTGTGAGGGGCCTCTTCTGCTGTGCTTCAGTGCGGCTGAGCTTCCTGACTGGAGTCCCTCATTTGCTCACCCGCTGAGGAGTGGTGCAGTGGGCTGCAGCCGTTACCCCTTGCCTGCCTGTCAGCCCACGGCAGCCAAGCCTCTCCTGGCCTCTGGGGAAATTGTAGCAATTCTTACCACACATTTTCATATAGGGACGTCATGTGGACCTTGAGCACAGTCTAGCACACAGTAGGCCTTCTCTGACTCAAGCCTTGAAAACACTAGCACATGAAGAATTTAGGTTAAATTCCTAGCCCTTCCGGACAGGCTTTGGAGGGCTTATTTCCCGACAGAAAGCGGGAGTGGCCTTCATACAAAGTAAGGACAGGATGGCCTCGGTCCTGGACATAGGAATACCCTTCCCCCAGCCTTTAATGTGAGCTGGTGATCTCCAGAGATATTGGAGACTTGAGGGGGGGGCACTTGAAGGAACCCCCAGGGTGAGGCCTGCCCTGAAGGAAGGATCTATCCCCTATGCATGACACATAGCTCATCTGGTGGTTGGTAACTGTGCTGGCTGGCATCATTGATACTGTTGTTTTGTTTTGTTTTTTTTTTCCTGTTTTTCACACCCAGAGTGAGTTGGCTAAGCTGGAGGGAGGAAGAGCCTGAGGACAGCCCCTTGGGTGGGCATGGAGACCTCAGTGGGCACTCACTGGTTCAGGATCCACTGCAGGCATCCCAGGAGGCGAGGGGCGAGTGTGGAGTCAGGAGTGCAACCTCTGTGTGTATCTAAGGGACGCAGAGTGACCCCAGCCCCCGGCCCCCAAACACATAATGCCACCTTATGCTAGCTGTGGTGTGAGTACATATGTGCACAGCAAGTCTGTCATTCATCCAGGATGCTCTCACACCCTTTTACGGAGGAAACTGAAGCACGAAGGGTCAGGGAATGTGCCTAAGTCCTGCCTGCTCAGCCACGAAGAGACCTATTCAGGGCTCCCACGGAGCACCACCGGAGGTCGTGGCTCTAGTCGCTGCATTAGAAGGCTGGGTATGGAAAGCCTGCTATCTGCCACTGGGCAGTGCGAGCCAGGCTGAGATGTTCTCCTCTGTCCCTCACTCCCTCCTCACGCCCCTCGCCAGGAAGGCAGCCCCATTCCTTTAAGTTTCTGGTAGGTAGAAGGGTCTTCTTGTTATCCAGGGAAGTCCCCCTGTCGCAGCACCCAGCCTAAATCCAGAGCTGGGCATCACAAGACTCAGGTCCCCCTTCGCCTCTACTGGCCTCTGGTGTGAGCCTGGAGGCCTTGTTCACAGCTCTTCTGAGATCTCTCCAGGAGCCTGATTTAGGGCAGAGTTGAGGAAGGTTTGTAGAGCTCACTGTGTAGCCCACTGTTCCTGGCACTTTGCCCATGTCCTAGGGCCCCTGAGCCGTTCAAGGGACAAGCCCAGAACAGATTTTTTCCGAGGAAAAAGTCAGCCACAAAAGCACACAGCCCTGCCAGGCTTCTCTGCTCACAGGCCTCCCTGGTCTGGTCACTTGGCCACCTGAGCAGGCAGCTGCTGGCTAGGAAGAGGGTTTTCCCAGTGTGGGATGAGAGCCGGGGCCCACCTCCAGGGTGGCCTGATGAGGGTGCCAGGCATGCTCCCCCCAACTGCCAACAACCCCAGCAAGGCCCCACATGCCACTAGCCTCCTGCTGGCACCCGGTTGCTTACGTTTAGAATTTTAACTGTGTTTCCCACTCACAGGCTTTGCCTTCAGTCTAAAAGGCTGTCCCAAAGGCTTGGATGGGCCATGGTATAGCCTGTTCTAGGAGCTTGGGATCTGGTCAGTTGGTGCCTGGGGGTTAGTGCATGGAGACCTCTACACCGTAAGTCCGAATGAATGAATGAATGAATGAATGAATGCTTTTTAGCAAAGAAGTGACTTAGATTGGGTTTTGAGGACAACAAAACAAAACCCAAACAGGCCTAGTCTAATAGGGAGGCATGCTCT
Source organism: Pachyuromys duprasi (assembly GCA_028658305.1). NCBI lineage: Eukaryota > Metazoa > Chordata > Mammalia > Rodentia > Muridae > Pachyuromys > Pachyuromys duprasi. Next base: position 16,234,909 of record CM053752.1, read on the forward strand.
ATCAACCCCAACTAAAGGAGGCTGAGGCAGGATTATAGAGTTCGAGATCAGCTTGGGCTACAGAGTAAGACCCTGTCCAAAAAAATTAAATAAAAAGGAATAAGAAGAAGAAAAAACACAAGGACATGTACAAGAAAAGAAAAGAGCATGGAGGAGGTGGGTCAGCGGGTTAATGATGTTTCCGCCAGGCAACAACCTGAGTGTGATCTTCAAGACCCATAAGGTGAAAGGAGAAAACCGGCTCTCACAAGTTGCCCTCTGATTTCCACATGTGCTCTGTGGCACACCCACGCCTATACACACACTAAGCAAATAATAAATTAATAAGTAAATCCTTTTTAAAAAAGAAAGGAAGGAGGACTAATCCCCCCTCCTCCACACCTCCCAGCCCACCACCTCTCCCTGGACTTGCCCACGCTGCCTGGTTTCCCAATGCACAGTTCAGCCTCCACCCCTGAGCTCTGGAAGTGGGGTGCTAGCTCTGAAATGGGACTGTAGCCCTCCCCAGTTTCCTGTCCTCTCTGAGTTCTCACGCCCCGTCCCCCTGCAGAGCATAGTGCTTGCTGGGGGGGGGCGGTGCAGGGAGACCCCACAGATGCCAGTCTCCAAGAAGCCTCCGTTTAATGGATCCCTTACGCTTGGGTGTTTAGAGTGCGGTGAGTTGCAGGTTTGGTTTTGTTTTCAATGTTGAGAGGCACATAGGATGAAATTTACTGCTCTGTCCATCTTAAAGCACAAAATGATGCCATTTCGTGTTTTCATAACATCACAGGACCATTGGCCTACATAGCTCCATCACCCAGACGGGAATTCCACAGTCAGTCAACAGTCAGTCTTTGTCCCCACCTCCTCTCAGGTCTCTTCCTTCTGCTTCTGTGGATTTGCCCATTCTGTACACCTTTAAATGGACTCAGGTGACATCTGGGATTCTGTGTCTGCCTTCTTTCTCATGGCATAATCTTTTTGAGCTTTTTCCACACTGGGCCGTGAGTGCATGCTTCATTCCTTTTTATGGCCGAATAATATTCCATGGCATGGGCATACCACATTTTGTTTTCAGCCACTCATCCGTCGATGGGGAATTGGGTTATTTCTATCCTCTGGCGACTGTGAATAGTGTTGCTGGAAGCATTTGTACAGAAGGTTTTGTTTCGACACCTGTCTTCAATCCTTTTGGATCTAGGCCAAGAAATGGAATTTCCGGGCAGCTTTGTGTGTGACTTTTAACTCTGCCAAAACTGCTGCCTACAGTGACGGCGGGGTGGGAGGACTCTGCCCTCCTGCCCCCTCACCCGCCCTTGGCATTTTACAGCTTCTCTGTTTTGCTCGTGGGGGTCCTGGTGGGTGTGTCATGGTTTGCATTCCTGGAAGGATGGGTGAGGTTGCACCCCACTGCACGTGCTGCTTGCTTCTCCTGTGTCTCTGGGGAAACATGTCAAATCCTCTACATAACTGAGTCGTCTGGTTGCTGACATCCAACAGTGGTTTCCTGTGTGCTTCACGAATTCTATGGGAGCTGGAGAGGGCCTTTCCCCTACACAGACACTATTGAGTCCCTACTCTTCTTGGGGCACCTACCATTCGGAGGTGGCATAAAGACAGAAGCAGCAGGGTACCGAGGGATGAGGCTAGACTCTCAGGACAGATGTTCAGTGTTCCTCTTCTTGATGCCAGAGCTTGTGGATGGGACATATCTGGAAGGAAGAATAGCATTTTTCAGATGGAGCCAGAGATGGAGGGGCAGCGGGCTAAAAGAGTGCTCTATGGACACAGTCAAGGTGGACAGTGGAGACAGAAGGGAGAGATCATCAGAGCCAATCCCCTAGGCTTTTATTTCTAGGCAGAGGGCAACGAGGAGCTACCGATTGCTACTGAGCCGGGGAGTGACACAGCCTGATCTGGGTGGCAGAGGAAGCTGTCTGTAGGTGGGAGAGGAAGCCTGATTTATTGCTGCCCCTAGTTCATCCTGTATCCCCTTATGTGTCCACAGTTTAGCTGGTGGGTCTGAGCACTCTTCCAGGTAGGCAGTTGAGGCATGAGGTCCGAGCCTATTGGGGGAACTTGGGAACAAGAAGTGCTCTTGAGATCTTGTGGCTGCTTTGCTGTGGTGGTAGTGCCCGGTAGAGTTCCCATCCATCTCATTTCCCCAGCTCGGTTTCTTGAGGATTCTACAGTTACTTTGGGCTGGATTCCCCAGATTCCAGTCCGCTCCCGGCCCCACCCGCCCAGATGCCCTTCCTCAACGCCAGCCTGGGGCGTGTTCACCCCATTGTGTCATGGGAGACCCAGGGGGGGTTCTTGGCCAGATTAGCAGGTAGAGCGGGTGGGCAGGCCACAGAGATTGAGTGTCACAGGGCTTCGGCACACGCTGGGGGTTCAGGCCACATGGGGATTGCCCAACTGCCTGGGGAGCACGGTGGCCTGGAAAAACACAGGGTTCTCAAAGAACGGCCACAGGCCTAGTTGCCAGCTTTGGGGGACGCGGGTAGTTTCTGTTTACTGTTGAGTCCTTCCTAATCAAACTCACTCTGATGATGAGGATGATGATGATGACTGGCTTTTTTTTTTTTTTTCAAGAAAAAGCTTCTCTGTGTAGCCCTGGCTACCTTGAAATTCGATTTGTAGACTAGGCTGGCCTCGAACTCAGAGATCCACCTGCCTCTCTCTGCCTCCCGAACGCTGGGATTAAAGGCTCATGCTGCCAACCACCACCACCACCACCACTACCACCACCGGCCGGAGACATTTTTGTGTTTTTGAGGCTGGGATCTCCTGTAGCCCAGACTGACTTCACACTTCAAGTAGCTGAGAATGACTTTGAAACTCCCATGTGCTGCGATGACCGGTGTGAGCCACCACATACAGTTTATGTGTTACTACATACAGTGTGAGCCCCACCAGCCCTGGAAGTGGGCTTTGTACCTGGAAGGACAGATCTCCACCAACTGAGCCCTTAACCTGGAGACTGGCCCCCTGCTGCCTCTGTCTTAATGTTCCTTCTCTGGTTGCCTAGAACCAAAAGATCAGTAACAATGGCTGTGGACCACCTTTTTTAGCAATACTCCAAGAGGTCAAAGGTCACCCGATGACCCAGGAAATCCATCCCTAGCAGTAGGTGCTCCAAAGATTGAAAACAGAGACTCAGACAATGACAGGCATGTGAGAGGTGGGGCCAGGCGTCCGCCCATGGGGAGCAGATCAATGAGAGGGAAGGGAATATTATTCAGCCTTTAAAAGGAACAGGGCACTGATGTATGATGCGACTCGGATAAACTTTGAAAGCGTTTCACTGAGTGGAAGGAATTCAGCCCCAAAGACCACATGTATTGTAAGATTCCACAGACTGTCCCATCGAGCAAGCAAGCGGCAGGGCAGCCTCGTGGGAACAGAGGCAGATTAGTGGCTGCCAGGGGCTGGGGGAGGAGGGGCTGGGAGTGCCCGCTCGTGGGTACAGGGTTTCCTTTTGGATGTTGAGAAAAGCTTGGAACTTGATAGAGGTGGAGGCTGCACAATACTGTGTGTGTGTTAAAGGCCACGGGGCTGTACACTTTAAAATGGTTAATGTTATGTTATGCGAATTTCCCCTCATTACAAAAACAAACAATTGTGTTGATAATACTCCAAGCTCAGAGTGAACTTGGCAAGAGGCTTCCTCCCTGGGAGTTGCCAGGAGACATTACAAAGGCAATCGCAGGCTCTGAGCCCAGCCCAGCACACAGTAGGTGCTTCCCTCATGTCGGCTCCTGCCTCTTCCCAGAGCAGGCATTTATCTAGATGTCAGGGGGCTAGTTCAGGTGTGTGTCTGTGCTTGCGTGCCGGGGACAGCAAGGGTCTATGCCCACTTCCTGAATTCGAAACATAGGAGCAGAGTATCTTGTCAAGGTCACACACAGGTGGGAGCAGGAGGAAGTGTCCTTTGGGTTCAGAAGGAGCAGATAAGGAAGCCCAGTGGTCTGGGAGTTGCGTGTGCCACCCCAAGACAACTGGGGACTGATGCCAGGTGGGACCCTGTCTGATCTGAGATCTGGGTGTCTGACTCAGGCCTGGGGACGGTGGGTTCTGCAGGTGTGAACTGGCCTGTGGTTCTAACACCTCTGAGGCTGGCGGGGCTCAGTGGAGGGAAGTGGCTGGCGCCAGCAGGGGCACAGCAGACTGCCTAAGGGGTTCTCAACACCTTTCTTCTCTCTGCCCCCGCAGAGCACTGTCATCAGTGGTAGCCCTAGGAGCCAACATCATCTGCAACAAGATTCCCGGCCTGGCCCCACGGCAGCGTGCCATCTGCCAGAGCCGCCCCGATGCCATCATTGTGATCGGGGAGGGGGCGCAGATGGGCATCGATGAGTGCCAGCACCAGTTCCGATTCGGCCGTTGGAACTGCTCCGCCCTGGGCGAGAAGACCGTCTTCGGGCAAGAACTCCGAGTAGGTAAGGGTGTCTCTGGGCCTGTGGGCTGGGGCCAAGTCACCCACCAGCCAACCCAAGTTCAGACCTGACATCCCACACAGCCTGTGTGTATGCATGAGTGTTCTAGGTCTGGGCTTTGGGGCAGGGGGCACAGTGACCCCCATAGACAGGAGCAGAGCCTGGGGTGTCAATGCAGTGGCTGGGCCTATTTTGTAGCTTCAAATACCCAAGCCCCTGCTCCACTTTCTGTGGCTTCTATTGGGAAAGCAGGGAGAACGTGTAAGGCTTTGGACTCGGGGTGAGAGCTGCCATTCCCCCAGAGGACACTGTGAGATGCTATCTGCTCCTTGCTGAGGGGTTCTGGCAGACAGAGCCTGTAGGATGCTGAGGTGCCATGAGCTGAGGTGTGATGACCCTGCAGGAAGGATGCTTCCCTTGAAGACGGTGATCTGCTATTAGAATGTGTCAGCTGACGTGGCTACTGTTGGCATAGCCTGCCCTTGAGGCACAGTGCAAGCTACATGGTGCCCACTTCACACTTCAAGAACAAAGCTCAGGGAGGACCCTATGCGGGGCTAGAAGGAGGCTTAAAGGAAATTTCCACAAAGTATCTAGATCTGAATCCAGGTGTGTGAAATTGGCTGTGTTCCTCAGAGCTACTCTGGGCTTTGGGTTCCTTAGCCAGTAGGCTCTTGTCTGGGTCTCAACACCAGAAACCAGTAGGTGCTCAACAAATGCTGTGGGTTCCATGTGGGTAGGGACAGTGATTCTGACTGCCTTCTCTAGGTAAGATGGAATAACAGGGTAAGGCTTGTTGGTTGCCTAGCCTTCGGGCCCAGGCCCATGGTGTCCTCCATACCCAAGGGGTCTGCAGCTACCACAGGACTCAGGCCAGAGCTGGCTCTACAGGGCTGCAAACAGCAGCACGGGGCTGGAGGAGGTGGAGGGGAAAACTCCCTTTGCGGTGAGCAGCCTGTGGGTGGCACCTAGTGCAGCCAGGAACGTGGCACCGCCCCCTCCCCAGGGCTGTGCCACCCAAGTGCAGATCTCTCCCTCCAGGTGCCAGCTGGGAGGGGTGATGGGGAGGGCAGTAGTGGGCAGAGGTGCCCGCCTTGTGTGGCTTCCCACCCACTTCCCCAGGTGCCATGTTTGCAGGCATCTGTGAGTACCAGACCCACAGTGAAGAAACTGATGTTGTAAGGCCTCAGGGTCACCTCATCTGGCAATCAGGGTAAGCTTCGGAGAAGTTGGGGCTTGAACTGTGGAAACACAGGGCACAGGGAGAGAGAGACACGAAAGCCCTGAGACGCCCCCCAGGGCCCCAGTGACTCTGTGCACACTGTCTTCTCAGGAGCAGTGCTGGCCCCGCAGTTGTCCCCTCACCTCCTTACAGTGTCACCTTTGAAGAACATCATAAGATAATCCCTGGGAAGTGGCCTTGGGCCCACAAGCACAGGAAGGAGGTCGCTGAGGCAGAGCTGCCCTGTGTGGCCCTCCCAGCCCTTGCTCTCTTGGGGACCAGGCTGTTATTCAATAGTCTGTTCTTCCCACTGCTTGTGGCCCCTGCTCTTGAGAGAACCATGCCTGTCTCAGGTGCTTCTCCTAGGGGGAACCTGGCACTTCATCCCACCTTCCAGAACATTTCAGGGCCCTTGGGAGGCTTCCTGATAACCCAGCCCACTGCTGCCCACTCCATGTTAGCTTCTTGTCCGGGTCATTAATGGCCTCTGTGTTGCTGATTATCCCCATTCCCTGGCTTCCATCTTGACTCATCAACCTGGGTGCTTTTCTGTCTCTAGCTGTTCGCTATCCCCAGGCACACATGGATGATTATTTCCACAGAGGCCTGCCTGACAGCTCATTGTCACCTTATGTTCTGAGTCTCACTAAACCTCCTCCCCACACACACACCTTGGCTCTTCTGCATGGCATCTGGCTTCTCAGATACGCTGTGCCCAGCTCCCCCTACCCACCTGACCACCTGCTGTCTTTTCCACTCTCCACCTGTCTACTCCGTGATCCTCACCAGGCTGCTCCTCTCTCTGGTCCTCCCCTGGAAGCTATGAATGCCTCCTGCCCTCTACAGCCCCAGTTACTGGGTCAGATAGAACCTACCCTGTGTCCTTTCCTTTCCGTTCTATGAGTACACATCTAACCTGGTACACCAAAGGATCTGGGGTTGATTCCCTAGCACCTCCTAAACCAGGTCGCCACAGTAAGGGCCTGTATTGCCACTTTGTTAGCTACTGGCCCACCTAGTCTACCTGAGCTTCAAATCCATCACCACTAACAAAATTCAGCAATGCTTAATCTTCACAGTAGCTCTCTACTGTCCTGTGGTCAGGTTAACTTCCTGGCCTGGAGCCCCTCACCTTGCCTTCCTCAAACCAGAACTCAGCCACGTCAGGCTTTTCTGTCTGCCCCAGCCCCATTTCTCAATCCAAGAGGCCCCTCCTCTCTGCTATATGTCTTTATGGCTTATCCCCCTTCCTTTTGGGGGACTTTTCCCACACTTTCAAGCTGGGTCAGCCTGTGCCTGTCCCTAGCCCTGCCTGCCCTGGGATGGGCAGGCTTTCTGGAGCCCAGCCTGGGTCTTGCTGCCCTGCCTTAGCCTCCTGTGGCTTCCTGCTGCACTCAAGCAGGGAAGCTCTCTGGCCACAGGCCGAGCTGATGGAGCAAGGGCAGGAACCGCAGGGGCTTTGCCTATATGAGAAGGCTCCTTCTCCATTCTCGGTGGCTGCAAGTCAGAAGCAGCAAGCAGGCTGTGAGCTGGCCACTTTGAGAGGCTCGCTGGATGCCTGGACATGCCCGGAAGCCTGGCTATGAGCTGGCAGGCAGCCGGAGTGCTCTCGTGGGAGCAGCCTCTCAAGCAGGGCCAATTAATGATTGTCCCCGAGAGGGGCAATGGTCTGGATGGTGGGACAGCCCCCTTTAGGCCTTGCCTGTGACCTTGCACCAATCCTAAAACTTAAAAGTTGAAGGGAAACCTCCTTAAGACAGCAAAGCCCCCCTGCAAATTTGCAGCCCTTCTGCAACACCTTTCCAAGTGCCTGGGTATCTCCAGGCACGGGACGTTCAATACTCCCATGATAACCACCACACTAGCCTAGTGTGGCACTCTGAGAGGGGTGATAACTCTGTTATTCTGAGAAGGTCAAAACAGTCCTTAGATTTCCCACTGCTGACATGGTATTCCTTGCTTGGTAAGCCTGTCCAGTACTGTTTGCACAAGGCTCCATGGAGAGTGGTGGTCTAGAACTCTTCCAATGGTCTCTTCTATTGACTGAGAGTGACCTTGAGGGTGCAAACATTGTAAGTGCAGCCCACCTCTGCCCTGAGAGGGGGAGGGACAGAGCAGAGGCATGAGGGCACATGCATGGGGATACCTGTGTATTCCAGGGAAGCCTTCTAGAAATGTGGGTTCCCTTGCAAATGAGGGAGCTGCTAACAGTCACCCTAATCAAGCCAGGACTTTCAGCAAAGTCTTCCCCAGAGGGGAACCCAGGGAAGGAGATCCAGAGAACAGAATGTGCCAAGGCCCTGAGGCCAGGAAGCAGAAAGTGTTTTTCTTAAAGGGCAAGTGCTTTGTGGTACAAGCTGGGGAAGAGCCGAGGCTGAAAGAGCCTCCAAAGAGCTTAGAGCATCCAGAAGACCCTGAGCAGGCAGGTTCTCCCCTTGAGCGTGCATGAAGCCCAGTTCCTCTCCTGAGCCCAGAGCCTCTCACCCACTCACCTGGCCTGGATTGTGGTCTGCACTGTCCCCAGATCCAGAACGCAGGGCTCTGCCCATCATGTGCTTGCTCTCAGACATGACCAGGCATAACGGCCACCCCTAATCTGAGCTCACGTGAGCAGACTGAGGCCGACTCCTGCTGGCTTTATGAGCAAGCTCTGTTTCAGGGACAGCATCCTTACAGTCAGCCCCCCCCCCCAGTGTTAACAGCAGGGGTGGGCAGCTAAGGCCCCTGGGGAGGGGGTAGATTGATCCATTTTTGGTCATCTGGTGTGGCCCTTCATCACATGTACTTGCTGCCAGGGCTTTGCAAGCAGGTCCGTGTGGGGCAGGGAGCATTGTCCTCAGAAGGACACCGGCTGCCTCTGCTGGCAGGTGTGCTTCCACTGAGTGAGCAGTAGAATAAGACACAGCAGGGCTCAGACCCCAGAAGCAAGCGTCTCTTTGTCTTGCAGTATATTAGAATGTACCATTTTGAAATATTGGCTAAATAAAACATCACCCATCATCACATCCCATGTCATTTCTGCTTTTCTGAATGTGACCCTTGGAAAATCTCAGATTACCTGTTGCTTGCTTGAGATTTCTGTTGGGCAACACTGTTCTCAGAAGGGATGCCAGTGACCTGGCTCACCTGGCCAGGGCAAAGGGAACATTTGAACTTGGATTTAATGATCTTTTTCCAGGGCACGATGGTTGGGGCAGTTCGAGGGACAGTGGCTGTCATTATTGGCCTCTGTGGTGGTTCAGCTTGCTAGCATTGAATACCTGCTGTGTTCTAGGCCACACTCTGCCCAGGGCACCGCGAGCGAACTGGGGTGGATGGGCATGAGGTGTGGCAGTGCTAGAGGAACCCTAGCCTTGACGTTTTCAGACTTCTGGTTTGAGCATCTCATATTACTGTCCCATTGAACCTGTCACCAGGGCCAGCCAAGGCAGCAGCGCAGACATTTCTTACGCCCAGGGTCCTAGTTGCCAGGACTCTAGGGACTGTTGGGAGCTTGAAAGTCAGTTGCTGGCTTGGGATGTGATGAGGCCCCAGGCAACTGCCTGGACTCCATCCCTCCTTGGAAAGCAGCTGCTCCCTGAAGACCACACTGTCACTGTCACTGAGCAATTCAGCCTCAAGCAGCTGGGTGTGATAGACTGGGCCATCCTTCAGCCCCTCAGAGGCCACCTGGAACTCATCCAGAACTAGAATTTTCACCTTGTTGGCAGGTTCTATGAGGACGATAGTCAGTGAGGCCTGGAAGGGAAGGTCTCTCCTGGGCTAGTGGTTTGTCTCACCCAGGTGACTTTGAGTATGGCTCTCATCCTTGGGGCCTCAGTTTCCCCTTCTGTGCCAAAAGAGGCTGAAGCTAAAACCCCACCTCTCCCAGAGGTAGTTTTGTCAGTAGCCCTGAGGGAGGGAAAAATGGAGGGTGGCTAGTCCTATCCCAAGGCAGCATGGATGAGAGGCCATGGCTGTCCAAGGGCCATCTGCCTTCCCTCAGAATCTCTACAGGACCCAAAAAAGACACAGGCCCTTACGTTCCCTTGTCATGTAGCCAGGTCCTGTTCTCTGGGCCCAGTGCCCCTCAGTTGGGGCACTATATAACTATATACAGGGCCGCACAGCAGCATGTGTGGGCACCCTGGGTCGGAACAAAAGCCTGGGGCGCAGGCGGGCCTGCATGTTCGGACCTGGCAGGCCTTTCCCTGGTGCTCTGTTTATGACAACGGCAGCGAAGAGCTTAAAGTGGAGACACTGACTCAGCCAAGCCGGGTGGGGCCGGGTGGGGTGGGAGCCAGAGGGGACAGAGGGACACAGAGAGATAGAGAAGGGCAGATAGGCACATGGAAACACACACACATACACACACCATACGTGTCTATATAAATACGTCTGTACATGCTCACAGACGTATACATGTACAAACACACATTCACAGACTCACACACAGCTAGACACCTGTGTATACATATATGCTCACACATGAGCTTAATATATATCTGGGAGCTGGAGAGATGGCTCAGCAGTTAAGGGCACTGACTGAGCTCCACAGGACCCACGTTCAAATCCCAGCACTCACATGGCAACTCACAACTGTCTGTAACGCCAAGGTCTGACATTCTTACATGGACATACGTGTAGACAAAACACCAATGCACGTAAAATAAAGGTAAATAAATTAAAAAATATTCATATCTGTTTGCATATAGACAAATGTGCACATGTGTGCACACACATATATGCATACTCCTCACTCACACATGGATACACAGCACCTATGTAGGCCCAGGGCAGCCCCACTCTGAGAAGCATGGTATCCGTAGCACATGCAGCATGCCACCTTGTTTCTTCCATGGTAATCAAGTCCTGGCACATGTGATGTCTCCCTGGCATTACTTTACTATCAGAAGCCTCTTCAAAGGGCATTTGGTACCACTTCACTTTACAGGGGCAGAGGTAGGCACAGGTTTGAGGCAGCCTGCCTAACCGGCATTGGGCAGAGCCTGGAGATCCCTATGAGGTCAAGAGGTGTCTGTGTGTTGGCCCACTTCACTTCCCTGTCTCCATCCTGCCCCCTGCTGCACACAGATGCCCCTAACCTGAGGCTCTGTGTGCTAGGATGCAGGCCTGAGATCTGCTTGGGCAAGGTTTGCACCTAGCCCATGGTGACTGAGTCCTTGCCGGGGCCGAGTGGCCAGGCTGGGGCATGGGCAGCCATAACAGACAGACTGGGCACTGCTCTGGCTCCCTAGCTTTCCGTTTCCCAACTTCTGTGCCCAATGGCCACTCAGAGCCCCGTCCAGACTGAGGCCCCCCTGGATATAGGCACTATACCTATTGGCCAGGGACATCAGGAGCTACCCACAGGTCCAGGGATGTCCTTATCTCCCTGAGGCTCAATTTCTCAATGTATAGATTGATCCTTTTGGAGACTCCCTGCTCAGTTCTAGACTTATGAGGATACTAGGGACCTACCTGTAGGCTGGGGTTAGGGAATGGATCTTAAGTGAACAGTGAGATCGCCAGCCATGCCCCACTGCCCAGGCCCACTGTTCCGTGTCCCTGTCTGCTGCAGCCTAGGAATCCTTCTGGAAAGTTCAGAAAAGGACCGCAACCCTTTTGAAGGAAATTTTAAAGGGGACCCATTGTACCCATTGTACTGAGGCCTAAGAGTGAAGGTCCTGGCCAGGGTCACGTAGGACAAACCCAATGCTCCCTGGGGTTGGCTTTGGTGATGGTGGTGGTGGTGGGCACAGCAGGACTGTCTTTGGGCTAAACTTGTGTGCCAATTGTCCCTCCTCCCTTCCTGTCTTCAGATCCCTTAAACTCCCCACAGATAAGGCTTCCTTTGATCCTCCAAGGCTTGAGCCCCCCTTGGTGAGGTCCTCCACCAGTGGCTCCAACACCACATAGGAGGTCTTCTGGAATCTTCCATCCCCCTCCCCACCTTCCTGCTGATCCACTGCCTCACCCACAGGTACCCTTGCACCTGCCTCTCCTTGCTGCCTCTAAACCCCTACAGTTGGTCACAGGGTTCCCTTCAGCTTAGATTAGAGCCACACCCCCAAGGATGTCCTGTCTTCTCAGAAGAAAGCCCTAAATCTTCCTGACTCTCTTCCAGGTGCAGCAGTGGGGTGCTCCTGAGAATGTCACTGCTTTCTTAGGGTAAACTTTGGGTGGTCAATTCATTTCTCCCCGGGATTGCGGCACTGGTGGTCCACCTGCCTGAAACGCAGCTCCCTGTGCCTTTGCTTGCCTTTCTTCCCTACCATTTAGGGCTTATCTTCAGCATCATTTCTTGCCTGTCTCTCCCAGTCCCTCCACTGCCCTCCCGCTGACCCCTGCACAGTCAGACTGCTGCCCTCTACCTCAGCAGCTAGGAGTCCCGCCCGACCTGTTTGCCCTGGGTCAGCATCTCTGGCTGCCATGCTGTCTGTCCCATGGTATGCTTGACCTTCTGAAAGTTTTTCCAGTTAGGGGAAATATGGCTGTCTCCCTAAGGCCCTGGGTGATCAGGCCAGGGGCAGAGCTGCGCTTGGTGGCGCAGGGCACATAGGCTGTGGCATAGTATATGATGGACAGATGTTGGACTGACCTAAGTGGATGGGGACTCTGGTCTGAGGCAGGAGGCAGAATATGCAGGTTTTCCAGACTGGCTGTTAGGCCTCAAGGGCAGTGAGACTCAGGGTTCCTGAGTCAGACTCCATCCCAGCGTCTCACCTGCTGTGTGCCCTCGGGCTAGTCACCAGCGTCTTCTCAACTTCCTGTCTTAATGGAGAGCTGAGGACGTCGCTGACGGAGTCTCATGAGGACTTGACTGAGTAGGACTGGTGTGTGGAACCCTTCAGACTATCAAATGCTGCGCTTCTCTACCAGGCCGAAGCCATACAGCTCCGCGGGTGGCGAGCAGTCTGGGGCCTCCACAGTGCAGCCAGCCCCACATCTTTCTCAGCTCCAGAAGAAACTCTGTGCCCTACCTTCCTGGCCCTGGCAATACCAGTCCACTTCCTCTCTATGGACTGATTAGCTATAGATATTCCTGTAAGTGGGCGCCGGCAATGTGGGGGGCCTTTGTGTCTGGCTTCATTCATTTTACATCATGTTTTCAAGGCCCAGGACTTAAAATTAGTGTCACTTCTTTTTGAAGATTAAGTAATAATCTGTTGTATGGGTGGGTATACTGCATTTTCTTTTTCTTTCTTTCTTTTTTTTTTTTTGAAGTGTGTTCAGCTGGGCGTAATGAAAGACTCCTTTAATCCCAGCACTCAGGAGGCAGAGGCAGCTGGATCTTTGTGAGTTTGAGTCCAGCCTGGTCTATAGAGTGAGTTCTATGTCAGCCAGGACTACATAGTGAGAACCTGTCTCAAAAAAAAAAATCGAGAGAGAGAGAGAGAGAGTGTGTGTATGTGTGTGTGTGTATGTGCGCGCGCGCGCGCGCGCGCGTACCGGTACATGAATGCAGGTGCCTGGGGAGGCCAGAGGTATCAATTCCCCGGTGCTGGAGTTACAAGCAGTTATAACATCTAACATGGTCCTCTGCAAGAACAGCATTCTCTGACCCATCTCTCCAGCCTCATTCATTTTCTTCACCCATCCACTGACATGTACTTAGACTGTTTCCACTTTGAGCCACTATGAACATTTATGTGTGGGCGTGGCTTCATTTCCTAGCCCATGCCTAGCTGTGCAGTCACTGCATCAGGTAGCTTAACCATTTACATTTCCAAGGACCAGCCAGACTTTCCCATGATGGCTTCCCATCTCACCTCCCCCAAGACAGTGCCCAGGGCTCTGAGGCTTCAGGCCCTCGCCAGCATGTGATATCTGTAGTCTTTGATTTCCACCATCCTGGTGGGTATGAGCTGCATTTCACTGTGGTTTATAATTGTTAATGATACTGGGTACCAAGCCTCTCTCACATCTCTGCTGGCCATTTCATATTCTTTCTTCAGGGTCTTTGTCTACACACGTCCCTCTCCAGCCTTCAGGCACACTCCCAGGTGCTAAGTTCAAACAGAAGCTCATGCACACCCAAGTCCCTGTGTGTGGACACGTGACGCACACACACCACACGAGGTTGCTTAAGCATGTGCATACCACCAAGACCCTGTGTGTGTGACATATGTGGGTATGAAGCTTAGTCCAGCCTGTCTGGGGAGGGTCTGTGTGTGGTCACAGGGACGCAGGAAGGCTCCTTGGCCGGGCCAACATCACCTAAGTAGCCAATTTTAGGATCTGGACTTGTAGAGGTCTCTAGGCCCTGGGTGACTCCAGACCTCTGACCTCAGTGACCTCAGCCTGTGAGCACTGTCTCTACCATGTCCTGAGTGGCTGTATGGTATTGGGCAGCAGCCTATCCTTCTCTGGGCCTCACTGGGTCTCCTTGCTTAAAGTATGTCACTGGGCAGTCCTCAAGGCCTTTCCCAGATCAGAGTTCCTAGTCCCTAATTCCTCTTCAGAGAGACAGGCGGGTGCTTTTGTAGGCCAGCCTCCCCAGCGTGGCTCATGGGGTCATTGTGAGCTCAATTTGGGCTTTTATAGCATTCTGAAAGTAGTGTGTGGCCTGTATAGATGCCAGGAAGTGGCAGGTAGCTTGAGTGATAGGCCTAGGGAAGGCAGGGGGCTTGAGGCAGGGGGCTCTGTCCTGCCTCTGCTTTGGACACGAGGTCCATTGGGGTTCTCTTGGGGTCAGTGTGAGGGGACAACAGGCAGCTGAGCCTGACACTGCATAGGCGTGTGGCAGGCAGGGGCTGTATCTTTTGTCCTATGAGCCCAACCTGGGCCAGCCGGGTGGGGAGCCCATAGGCTCTACAAGAACAAGAGTTTGAATAACCTAAGGAGAGCGCTGACCTGGGCAGTCCTGCTGTGGCCGGTCCAGCCTCTGCTCTACAGCTGTGGTCTCGGAAGCTGCTCCCCACATCAGCCTACTTAGGATGAAGATGGAGGAGACTTCAGGGGCGAGGCTGAAAGTACCAGTCTTGGAAGAGGGTGCTCCCGGCCGTCCTTACTGAACCTTGAGAAGTGCCTGGCCATGCTGTGGTTCCTCTGCTAGCTTTAGTCCTCCTCTGGGCTAGTGCCACTGATTCTGTTTGCTCCCAGAGCTTGCTCCAGCTGAGGGGCTGAGGAGCACTCTGCTCCACAAGGCAAATGAGGACACAGGCTTCTAGAGGGGTTGTGGTTTGACCACCCATCCTCACTCCCAGAGCAACTTCAAGCCCAGCGCTTCCCTGCCTTCACTGCTCCAAGCCTCTCTGCATGTCCCTCTCTGCTTCCCCCCTTTTTGACAAAGGCCCATCTGCTAATTTTGCTTGTTTTGATGCATCCAAATGTCGGAGGCATGGGACTGTATCAGCCTAGTCCCCCAAGGACCGTCAAGACTCAGAAACCCATCTAGGGACCCCGGAGAGCCAGGAATAAGGGGTGGCCATTGTAAGCCCTACTCACTTATCTCTGATGTCTTCCAGAGAGGCGGGACCTCCAGTGTTTAATGGCACAGACCTGTGTGGGAATAAGTCTCAGGTCCCAAAGGGCACCTAGGTCTCTCAGCTCAGGACATACTGAGAGATGATGTGCACATTCACTTTGTCCCCCTTCCTGCCATCAAAATCACCTAGACGAGCCCAAGCCCAGGCAGCAGCCACTGCTGGAAAAAATAGCTTATAACCAGGAGGCTCAATTTTCCTGTCTGAGAAATGTGTCCAATTAAAATGGCCTCTTCTTGGGAAAGTTGGAAAGATAAGATGCAATAAAGTGTCCGGATTCACCCATGTCTGAGGAGCTGGGAGAGGGTCTTGGTTGTGAGTGAGAAAACTGACCCTAAGGTTACCCAGAGGATACCCTCAGGGACAGGAAGAGTCCTTGCTGCATCCAGAGCCTGTGACATGGGGACACTGAGAATCATTAAAGATAGAGCTGCCACTGCCTGCCAGGCAGGAGGCAGGGAGCGAGGGGCCTCTTTCTTCACACATAGTTCCTCTGCACTAAGGGTGGCTATGCCCGTCTGCAGATGAGCCACCATCCATCCTGGCCATGTTGGGCTGCAGCTCATGGTAGGAGAGGATAGACCTTAGAGACTTTGGGGACCAGGGCAGGGCACTGGGATCCAGTGATCGAGGGAGCCATCAGTGGTTTGTTGAACCAGGTCCTTGAGCTCAGCCTGTCAGCATCTGAACAGGATGGGTTCTTCTGAGTCAATTCTCATTTGTTCTCGCCTGGAGGGAGCAGGCTAGGGCCTTGGGCAGCCCCAGCCAAGGCTCCAGGAGGGATGGGGAAGCCTAGAGTCACTCCTCCCTCCTCACTCAACACCTGGGCATGTCATGGCCTGGGGCAAGTTACCAAGCCCAGGGAGCCAGCATCCCGGGCTTGGTCAGGACTTGAGAACACATGTAGCATGGTAGTTGCAGGGACCCTCAGCCCATGACCCTCTCCCCTCTTGTTTGACCTTACATGGGTTGTTCTTCACAAACTACCGCTTGCCTCTTGCCCCCCCCCCCTTTAGCCCCCATCTCTATGGCGACAGACAGAGGGCTTGGCTCATTAAAACCAAATAAAAACGGCTCTAGCAGGAGTGGCAGCCTGATGAGTAACTGCTGAGTAACTGAGTCAGAGCAAGTGTGGGCATAAGCAGGTGAGAGCTGAGGCCCAGAGCAGGACCCATGCAGGACTCCTTGGGTTGTCCCGAAACACACCTGCCAGCCAGGGCACCTGCCTGCTTGCCTGGGGCTTCAAGATAGGCTTCCCGGTC
This sequence comes from Pachyuromys duprasi, assembly GCA_028658305.1. Lineage (NCBI taxonomy): Eukaryota > Metazoa > Chordata > Mammalia > Rodentia > Muridae > Pachyuromys > Pachyuromys duprasi. The sequence goes on from CM053752.1 coordinate 16,251,281, forward strand.
AGACTGGGAGAAGATGAACAGTCTCTGGTGGCTGCCTTGGCTTGGGTTGGGGAGTGTGGTAGATGACACCCACAGCTCTCTGCCTCCTATCGCAAAACTGCACAATCATTTGAACTTTCTAGACCCCTGCATTGAATGCTTGCAACCTGTGCTCACTAGGAAGTCAGCTTGGCCTCCACAGAGCCCCCATCCTGGGCCCAGCGGCTGTCTCGCTGCCTTGCAACCAAAGGCACCTCCCCAGGGTACTGGGAGCCTCTCCGTTCTTGTTTCTTCTCCCACAGCCACAAGCTATATATGAGCCAAACTGGGGGCAAAATAGGTCCCGGAGACTTAGGTTTGGGCCCCCAACCCCTTCCAAGTTTTACTGGGCTTTGCACCCATGGACAGGTTCAAATCCCACCTCAGTCACTAATGCCCACTGTTATATCCTCTCACTGCCAGTAAGAACAGGGCATGGTCAGAAAGGAGCTGGGTGCATGGTGGAAGCTCGTGAGTGCTAGCTGCGATGAGGGCGCTGAGCTGCTTTTGAAGGTTTCAGAATCCTGTCATCGTAGGGTCACAGTGAGCTTGTGTGTGTCTTACCAGCCGTTGTGCTCCTTAGGGAGGAGTGCACACCCTACAACACAGCATGTGTGCCACACCTCACACCCCCACACATATTCCATACACATAGCTCTGCACTAATACCAGCACACCCCACGACCTCCATGCCACCGGCACCTCAGCGCTCACCAGGAGTCGCCTATGCCTCCATAAGACTTCCTTCATTCAAGGCTTCCCATCCTCCAGGGAGCCCTCCTAATTCCACCCCGCAGGAACAGGTTAGGGTGTCCTCTGGGGTCCTGAGCCCCATGCCCCACACAGAACTTACATGGCCTCCCTGGAATGGCCATGCCCATGACCCCCTCAACAGCTGGGCAGCTGACTTTGCCAGGCCCAAGCAGAGGGGAAAGAGCCTGCCATCTTCCCTTAGGGTCTTGGTGACCTAATTTAGACCCAGGGACATGGATTCCTGCACCTGCCTTGTCTCTGCTCTGGATAGGGCTCCTGGCCAGCCTCCACCAATGCAGGGACAGAGCAGCCCTGGGTCCTCAGAGCAATGTTGGTCACACATTCTGGGCAGAGTCCATTGGGGTTAGGGACCGTTTCCCTTCTCTCCTATCTCCTGTCATAAATGAAGCCTAGAGCCCACAAATCCTGGGAATACATCCTGGCAAGAGAGGTGCTGTGGGGTTGGTTTAACAGAGCAGGACGAGGTGGAGGTTACTATAGGCCTGAGACAATTGGCTCCATTCTGTTCTCACCTTGAGGGTAGAGGGTCCTCTAATGATCTCTCCCTGGAAAGATGCCCTCCGGTACACCCCAGCTTATTGGTAGGTAGGTAGGTTTAGGCCAGGCATCGAGTTGGTTCTTGGCATGGTTTATGGACCTGGCTTGACTCTGAACCATTCTTCTGTAGTGGTGGTCACAGCAGACAGAGGCTCCGGTAGCAGGGCCTGCAGCCAGGTACCCAGGACAGGCTGGGACAGGCGGGTGCTGGCATGGGGCCTGGCTAAGGCTAGGTCTTGTGTTTCGCACCACCTTAGCCACATCTGACCACAAGCCCTGCTGCCCATAGATGAGATGGGAGGGGGCCACCCCTCTCTGGAGCTTATCCTAGGTTCCTGGGGTGGCCTTCATGATCCTGCAGGGCACCCAGCCACAGCCATGAGCTGGAGTCCTGAAGAAAACAGACAGTAGGTGATGAACAGGGAGGGACCCACAAGGAAAAGAGTCGAAAATGGAAGGCTTGCAAGGCCCAGCCTGGGGCTGTGGAAGATGAAAACACAACAGGTCTCACCACACCACTTGAGGGACCTTTGGGCCTACAGGGATCCAGGGATCCCCCTGGAGGGCTAACCTGGTGGATAGGTTTCCCCATAGCAGCAGTGAGAGCTTCATTCTGAGAAGTCTGCCTAGAGGAGGACGCTTTAGGGCCAAGCCTCAAAAGGGGAAGGGAATCTTACCCCAAAGACCAGTAAATCTACGGGGGTGTGAGCCACACCCAGAGGCTTGAGTCATCATCCCTGACAGAGGATGGAGAAAGGGCTGAGGAAGCTAGGCAGGTGTCAGCAGGAGTAAGGTGGGGAGTGGCTTCCTTTTGCAGCTCGGTCAGCAGAGGGTAGCCAGTGAATATTCTGGGGTGGAGGGGTGCCCTGCCTAGAATACATTTGGAAAGACCTGGGAGGTGACTAGTGATGGGTGGCTGCTGCCCAGAGGTTAGAAGGAAGAGTTTAGAAGACCAGGGAGCCCAAGGCCTGACATGGACTGAAGATGAGCAGAAAGGGAGGTAGACTTCAGAGCTGTGTGAGGTCCTGACTAGGTACAGAGACTCTGGGCTTCCTCATGGCCCAGAATGCCACCTTCTGCCCAGAACACAAATGACCTGTCCCTTGGGAACAGGGAAACAGTGTGTGGGATGTGCTGGTAGGTCACTGCAGACACAAATGACAGCCAAATGCCCTCACTACATCCCTTCAGGGTGGGGTTCATCGGCCCCACTTTAGTGAGTTGCTAGTTCAGACAGGGCAGGCGCTGAGCCTAAGGTCACACAGCAGGTGGACTACACCCTCCTGTGACCACCTGGTCCAGAATCTGAAGGCCTCAGCACCCATACCTACTGTCTCTCACCACAGGGAGTCGTGAGGCAGCCTTTACCTATGCCATCACCGCGGCAGGCGTGGCACACGCCGTCACCGCTGCCTGCAGCCAGGGCAACCTGAGCAACTGTGGCTGTGACCGTGAGAAGCAAGGTTACTACAACCAGGCAGAAGGCTGGAAGTGGGGAGGCTGCTCTGCTGACGTGCGCTATGGCATCGACTTTTCCCGGCGCTTCGTGGATGCTCGCGAGATCAAGAAGAACGCCAGGCGCCTCATGAACCTTCACAACAACGAGGCAGGCAGAAAGGTAGCACGAGGGCTTGGCGGGCACGGTGGGCGTGGAGAGCGCGGTGGGCGTGGAGGGCATGGCAGGCATGGTGGGCGTGGTGAGCATGGCGAGCATGGCAGGCATGGTGGGCGTGGTGGGCACAGGGGGCATGATACCTGCCTGTCAAAGCACTTGGACTGGATCCTCTGAGTGTCACCTCAGTATCTCTGAAGCCCCAGGCAGTTTCCCTGTCCTTTCTACAGGCGTGACACCTAAGGTTTGGACGTGTGGGACCAGTTTCTATGTTGAGCATGAGCTGGGCCTGGCTGGAGACCTGCAGGTGGGCCAAGGCCCCAGGACATAATAACCCACATCTCTGGATCTAGAGGCTAATCAACAAAGCAAAGCAAAACAAACCCAAACAAACAAAAATACTGAAACTTCTGAGAAGAGAAAAAGAAGGGAGATTATTGTCTCCGCATGGGCAGGTCCAGTCAGCTCGTGGAGTAGCCAGGTTTGCATATGGGTGGGATAGCGTGAGGGCGGTAATGGAGGAAAACGGGGCCAGGACACACTAGGGAAGAAGTCAGGGTGAGCCCGGCCACCACAGGGAGATGAGGGCCCCAGATACTGTGCTAGCAGGAGCGGCTGCCACGGCGGCAAGATGGCCCGAGATAGGGCAGCCAGCCGAGCAGAACATGGGCTGGATCTGGCTCCCGGGCGCTAGGGGCTGCACCCATGCCTGCAGGGCCCGGGGGCTTCTTGGGCTTGGGATGAACTGCCGTTCCAGGCAAAGAAGCATTGATGAACCGCTCCACCCCAGGGACTATGGCCCAGACCAAGTGTCTCATTCATGTATTTAGCAAACACTCTGCCTTTTTTTTTCTGTGCCAGACCATAGGGAAGAATCCCCCTTAATTAGGGGGTCTGGGATCACCTAAAGGTATAAAGGGCCCAGGGAAAAGCACAGGAGCTTCCTGGAGGAGGTGGGATGGGAGTGGGATCTTGAAGAATATGCAGGGAAAGACGAGAAGGCTGATCCTGGGAAATGGCTGCAGTTCCAGCCAGTGGGAGCTGGAGGGGGTGAATGGGTCAGACCCAAGGAAGCAGGTGCTGGCATAGAACAGGAAGGGGATGTCCCCCCACAGGGGGCTGTTAGATTATGGTGGCAAACAGATGATCAACGAATGGTCGTATTGGCCTCCAGTGGCTTCCTAAAGAGACCTGCATCTCCAGGCAAAGACCAATTCACAGCATATGATTAAAGCTCACCTGCCAAGGCGGCTGAAGAGGGGGGCCACCACGTTGGAGGGTAGGCAAGGCTGGAGCCTCACAGGAGTCCCTTGAGTCTCTTCAGTGGCTTGTCTCTAAACAGATTTATTTTTGCTCTAGAAAGGAAGATTTCACTGTCCCTAGTTTGCAGATAAGAACAATGAGCCCCAGGGCAAGCTGCTGCAGAGCTGGTCAAGTGGTCCCTTGGGCCTGAATTCTGGTTTCTGTTCTGTGGGACAAAGATTCCAGGCAGAAGGCCATCTGGGTTCCAGCTAGGATTATCTCCAGTTTCGGTCTGGGATTGATCTGGTAAAGAGATAAAAGGGGTTAAGGCAGGCATGGTCCCTGGGGGTATGGGAAGACGGAGGCTGGTAATGGGACTAGGGACCAAAATGAAGGATGAGGGGCGAATCCTGGCAGTTGTTAGCTAAGGAGATGAGGGCATACAAACAGCCCAGACACTGTACTAGGGGTTTGAAGGAAAGCAGCATCATGAACCAAGATAGAGAACAGACCATGAGAGACCAGGATAGGTGGAGGCTGGCTAGGAGCCATAGGAAAAGGCTGTTAAAGGATCAGTTGTACCCAGGCATGGCAGCACATTCACTGAGGTGGACATGGACTGTGAGTTTTAGGGTAGCCTGAGCTACATAACACGACCCCGTCTCAGAAAGAGAAAGAGCCAGACGTGGTGTTTGCCGTTAACCCCAGCACTCAATAGGCAGAGGCAGGCGGATCTACAGCCAGGGCTACACAGTAAGACTCTGCCTCCCCTCCCCCCTAAAGAAACAGTGACTAAAGGTCACAGTTCTCACACCAGCTCCAGCCTCAGTTATGAGGGAGTTGACCCTGCCCCTCTGCTGAGCCCAAGTCTCCCTCATCTGCCCTACAGACACAGACACTTTGTCAGCCTCCTCTGCTGTCACTGTAGCTGTGAGTGCGCTTTGGCCTGAACCCTGAAAGCCAGCTGGTGGCTGCACGTGGGCCTTTTCTTCCAAGCAGCTTGGTACTAGGGCTAGCTTTGGTGGCAGGCTGAGAGCCTAAGGTTGCCACTTGGCTCCTGGGTAGTTCAGACTCACCCTAGGGAATCAGATGTCCCGGAGCACCTCAGACTCACCGCAAAACAGGACAGAGACATGCCTTCCCAAAGTCCTAGTGCTGAAACCTAGCATCAAGGTGTGGTGGGACCAGGCCCTCTCCAAAGACTTTGGGAGGTATTTAGGGTATGGGGCAGGGGTTTTACTTGCCTTGACCAGGTTCTAGAGAGCCCAGCATTTTTTGTCTTGTGTCTGCATTGTTCCAGCCCCTGCTGCTGGCTGTGTGGCCTCTACTGGGCTGTTGTTTCTTCTGTCTCAGTATCTTGTGGAACACCCTATTCAGACAGACACAGTTCCATTTTACCTTCATCTTGTCCCTGGGAGGTCACTTCTGAGCTTCCCTGTGTTGGAAGTCACGGGCAGCAGCCTCCAGTCTTCTCACTCCCCGTTCTCAGGCTGAGTGAACTCAGACAGGCATCCTGGGTGGGCTGGGGCTAGATGTGCTGAGCCTGGAGTCTACATCACTATGGCTGCCCACCCAGCCCTGCTTCACTTCCCCCATTATGCTCCACGGGCTGTGCCAGTGACTGGGCAGAAAGAGACCCATCCCCAAAGAATACTCAGACATGAAGGAGCCTGGTCAACAGTTTCATCCTTTTGTGGAGCAAGGGCGATAGGAAGATGGGATGGATGCCTGAGAGGGTGGAATCTGTGGTCTCTTTCCTCCATCCAGATATGGTGATGACCAGGGCTCTTCCTGTGAGAGGGTCAGGTTCTGTGCTCAGGTCCTCCCATTGGTACCCACCAGGCTAGAAGCTGTCGCTGGGGTCTGGGGGGAGGGCACCCTATCAGCTGGCCACAGGCCGTGTCCCAACCAAGGATTTCTGACAGTGGTGCTGTGCAGTCTTATTATTCTGGTTGTATGGATCTGGGAGGGAAACCCTTGCCAAGCCCAGAGTGTGGCTGCTGCCCTGAGGCCAGTAAGACTCAGAGCCATTCCTGGGCCCCCAAATCAGACAGAGCTACAGGGCAAAAGCCATGTTCCCTGCAGCTCCCAGATCTCTGGGGAGGCCAGGCCACCTGCAGGCTCAGGAAGCTAAGGGCATGATACCTCCACTGAGCCTCTCTCCAAGACCTCAGCTGCTCCTATGCTGAATGTGAGGCACCTTCCCTGCTTATTTCTGCCTTGCTGGGATAGAGGGATGCCAGGCTCCCCTGGGATGTCCAATCTTCTGAAAGGCTCTGGTTCCCAGCCTGATGACTCCCCTAGCCTGGCCAAAGAGAGCACTACTCCAAGATCCTGGACCATCCTGGACCAGCCCTTACCCTGGGTGCAGTTGACACCACGTTCCTGTGTGTGTTAGAGGGAACCAGGCCTGCAGAGCCCTCAGCCTCAGCCCAGCCCCTCAGGCAGGAGGCCCCTTCTGCAACTTCCAGGTGTCTCCTGGGCTCCTGGGCTGGTCCCAGTGCCCTCATGCTCCTGGCTGCCCCTGGCGCCACGGCTGCTGTCGCTCTGATGGCGAGGGCCCTGGAGAAGGAAACGGCACATTCTTGAATCCTGTGATCACTTCCCGGCGAGGCTCCAGCTCAGGGGACCCAGCCAAGCGAGGACTCGGCCCCTCACTCTGCAAACACCTGCCCAATCAACTTCATCTGCCCTTGTCACCAGCAGGGCTACACAGGATCTGATTTCCTTGGGCAGGCTGGGGTAGGAGAGGGCAGCAAGCTACAGATCCCTGATGAGGCTCAGGAGCTACAGCCTGGGCGAGAGGTGTCCAGCGGGCCGCAGTGACACTGGTAACTGACTACCGAACTGCATGGCCCCAACCTGGACCCCACTGATCTCAACCATTGGAGGAGAGTTGTCATCCAGACCCTAAGAGACAGGCTGCTCCTGCCTAGGGTCCAGAAAGGCCAGCCTAGCTAGCTGCTAAGCAGGTGGCCAGGGCAAGGGACTTAACAAGCTCAAAGAACATTAGTAGAAGGGGACATAACCAAACAAAGCTGAGCCAGGGGAAGGAGAGTCACCAGAATGGATGAGGGAAGGGAGATGCAGGGAACAGGTCCCAAGCATGCCTGCGACCACTCTGGCTCAACTCTTAGGCCTTTCTGGTCCACCCCCTATTCCCCTTCCCTCCAAAAGAAACCTGGGCCAGTCCTACCTCAGACCCCCGCTTTCTCTTGCCCAGCTCCTCTAGTTCCTGCCACAGGTCATCATTCGCATAGCTGGAAGACAATAATGGGGATACCGCCCAGGGCCCACCAGCAGTGCGGGGCATACAGCCCCATCTTCCCCTAAAAGGCCAATGGCACTGTTGCGTCTTTCAGTAGGCCCTCTTGTGAGCCACCATGTGGTCGCTGGGGATCGAACTCAGGACCTTTGGGAGAAAGGTCAATGTTCTTAACCTCTGAGCCATCTCTCCAGCCCTCGGTAGGCCCCTTGGGATGCTCCTCTGCCCATCTAATGAGCTCCTACCTTACCATTAACACCCATTAGGAACATCACATTTTCCAGGAAGCCCCCATAGGCACCAACACCCCTGAACAGTTGTGAGCTCCCTCAGGCCCTGAAAGTCACAGCATCTATCTGTTTCTTCCTTCCTTCCTTCCTTTCCTTTTTTTTTTTTTTTTACCTTGGCTGTCCTGGAACTTGCTTTGTAGACCAAACTGTCTTTGAACTCAGAGATCGAGTGCCTCTGCCTCCCAAGTGCTGGGCTTAAAGATGGGGTCCACCACCACCCAGCCCCTCCTGTTTCTTTCACTGGAACATGTGCCCCATAGGTTCTCTGTGAGGTTCAGGGAAGGTTCTGAGGCAGAAGCAGCCTCTGTGGGGTTCTTCCTTTCACTCTTGTTTTCATTCATTCATTCACTTGTGGAGGCTTCTTGTCTAGAGCAGACAACAGGTGCTCTTGACAGCGGGTTGCAGCCTGAGGGTGGAGCTAGGGGCCAAATGCCGGAAGTCCCAGGCTGTGGAGGTGAGGCCAGTGAAGCAGGGACAGCTGACAAATGGGCCCTCGGCAGTCACAGGGCGGCAGCTAACAGTGACTCCCCATCTTTCATGAGGCCAGCTGGCAGGGCTCTTTCGATCTTGGTAAATGAGTACCTGGGGTCAGGGCTGCCTCTGGGAACTGGCCTTTCCAGGCGAGAGAGAGGCCCAAGGAAAACACACGGTTGCACCCATCCCGGGCCCTCATGCAGCTGGGAGAAAGAACAACAACCGGCTAGGCCTGGCTGTCGGCTTCCCAGAGGATGGTACGACTGGGCCTCGCTGACCCGTGCCCTCACCCTCCCGGTTCCCTCCATCCCTGGCACGCCAGGCTGTCATTAAGCAGCTGGCTGTTAAGCTCTGACTGCATGCCAGGCCCTGCACCAGGCATGAAGGCGGTCGCAGGGAGATGGAGACATGGAGGGCCCGTGCTTATCAATCGCCCGCTGGTGCTGAGCCTCTCCCAGCACAGAGTCCCCACCCTGCGCCCGGCTCCCATTGCTTCATCAGGGGTGGATTTAACCAAGTCTGATCAGATGCACCACACTGCGGAATGCGCACATGGGGATCCGTTCCTGACAGTTTACACCAGTGAGCACAGAGAGAACTCCGGGTGGCAGCCAGCCTCTTCCATTCCCTGCTGAGCCCCGACTCTGTCTCCTGCAGGTTCTGGAGGACCGCATGAAGCTGGAATGTAAGTGCCACGGTGTGTCGGGCTCCTGTACCACCAAAACCTGCTGGACCACGCTGCCCAAGTTCCGTGAGGTAGGCCACCTGCTCAAGGAGAAGTACAACGCGGCTGTGCAGGTAGAGGTGGTGCGCGCCAGCCGCCTGCGCCAGCCCACCTTCCTGCGCATCAAGCAGCTGCGCAGCTACCAGAAGCCCATGGAGACGGACCTGGTGTACATCGAGAAGTCGCCCAACTACTGCGAAGAGGACGCGGCCACGGGCAGCGTGGGCACACAGGGCCGCCTGTGCAACCGCACCTCGCCCGGTGCGGACGGCTGTGACACCATGTGCTGCGGCCGGGGCTACAACACGCACCAATATACCAAGGTGTGGCAGTGCAACTGCAAATTCCACTGGTGTTGCTTCGTCAAGTGCAACACGTGCAGCGAGCGCACCGAGGTCTTTACCTGCAAGTGAGGCAACGGCGCAGGCGCACACGGCACCTGCCTACCCTGCGGCCCTTGCCATTTTGCACATCCTTCTTTGCTTCCGGAGCTGCCAGCTGCGGGCACAGGGGGATGGAGATGGGGTTGGGGAGCTGGGATACCCCAGGCTCCTTCCTACCGGCTCTGTCCCTGCCAGAGGCACAGCTGTGCCCTGACTCGCCCAGCATCCAAAGCCAACGCAATGGTCTGGTACCCAATGGAGACGAATTCCTTTCCTTCTCTTCAGGAATGTGAACCTCAAAGCGGCCATGAGACTCTGAGGGTCACCTCCCTGCCTGGTGGCTGGACACAGAAAGGTCACACCCACCAGTCACACTCAAAACGGTTTCCTGGGCTCTGTCCTGCCGGCCCCTGGCAGTGTGGACGGATGTTGACAAAATTATTTATGTTCTTTTTTTTTTTTTTTTTTAGCATCAGATGAGGACTCAGTACTAACGACCGGGTAGCCAGACCTAACCCTATTCCAGGTTGCCCCACCTCTAGCTCCTTTTCCTCACTCTCCTGGCCCCTCCCTCGAGGGTCCTCTGCTCCTTGCAGAACCCAGTGATGTCAGAGTTGTCATGGAGGCTGGCTGGTGGGGTGATTCCTCAGTAGCACCCTGGGAGGGACTTGGTAGACCTACAAGGCCTGAGATGGCTTCAGAGGACATCTTCCATTGCACGTGGAAACTGTCACACAGATCAGTTGTGGCTTGTGTCAGGGTCCAGGCATGCCTCTTCCCCTCCTGGTCCTTCACCCCCTCCCAGCCCTCTGCCAGCCTCCACCTCCAGTTTACAAATCCCCTTCTTCTCTGGAACCAACCTGACCCCCAGGACCTGCCCCCAAAGGTTCAGGAGAGGTCAGGGGTGGTGGCCCCATGTGACAGATGGACACAGGGCAATCTGAAGATTTGCTGGAGGGCCCAGGCTCTGTGAACTATACCGCCACAGCCCAAAGTAGCCCAAACTCCAGAAGTAGCCAGTGTGGTGGGGAGGCTTTATCCCATTCTCAGTGCCTTGGGGTTTGTCCTTCTACTCTGACCCCGATGCCAGAGAATTGGCATCCAGGATTTAAGGCTGGATCTGCCCGGCTGCCTGGCTACTGTCCACCGACACCTGCTGGAGGATCCTCATATCCCAAGGACATGGGACCCTCAAGCAGGGGTCTGTGAGAGGCTTGCTGTCCTGTTTCCTCAGGACCTTCCAGACGGGGACAAAGAACTCAGGCCTGGGTATATCCTACCCTCTCCTCCACAATACATGACAGGGGTACGGAATTGCCCACGTCGATAACACCACTGCCCACAGCCTTCCCCACACTAAGGTGTTTCATAGAAGAAGTCCACGGGAATGGGGGGTTTGGTGGCCACCAAGCCAGGTGGCCTGGACATTGACCTGGGGAAAGTGACCCCTGTTTGCCCTTGCCTTGCACCCAGCTGTGTGTCCCTATCATGTCAGGATGTTCCAAGCCTCTGGACCACTGGAGATGTCCCACTCTGGTCCTGGTCCCATCTCCTCACCCCAAGTCCTGGGATGCCCAAGCCCATAGCCCAGTGTCCCCTGTAAGGAGCCTGGTTAACTTATATTGTTATATAGTGTCCCCGTCTGTCGTGTCTCTTAAGTTATTGTGACCTACACTGGGTACCGGAGGGGATGGGGGATGGCTTCATTTGTTCTCCCCCAAGCCAGGCTCCTCCTTCTGCTTGAAACAGACCCTCGGGGGCCCTTGATGCCACCGAGGCAATTCGCACTGTCCCTGGGCTGCCAGGCACCTGCGCCTGCACTCGGTCAGCCGCAGACCTTGCCTTGGGGGAGAGAGGTGGTTAGTGGGCCCAGGCAGGGCACTGGCTGTCCCAATGCTGTGTGCTGGGGTGGAGGTGGCCGGGCACCACATGTCCTTGAAGTGCCCTACTTCTGATGGGCTGTGTTCTGCCTCCTCCGGAGGGGAGCACTTGGCCCCAATAAAAGCTGGAATCAGAAAAGAGACTGTGTGTGCGGAGCCTCCATGGGACACCCCTGTAGTTCTTGCCTTGAGGGTGGGGACACACACTGCCCACTGAGGCTGAGCTCTTTCGTCTTTCTTGCTTTCCTCACCTCCTCTGCTGGCTAAAGGGTCTGTTTCCTTCCATTCCATACTTGAGGCCCTTGGCCAGGCTCTGCTGGGATCACCAGGCTTGCCTGCCTCTAGCAGCCGGAGGGAGTCCCTTGAAGCTTCTCTGGATAACACGGGGTTCAGGCTGCAGGGACACAAGGCCCAATAGTCTGGTGCCCAGGAACTAACCACAGGTCTGGGTTCAATATGCCCTCAGCTGGAAGCTGGATAGAAGGCCCCGTCTCTGGCTCCATTTCCCTCTAAACTCAGATGCCTAGGCCTGAGGATTTGGGGCTGTTTGTGGCAAACTTGTTCTCCCAGGGCCTGAGCCTGGAGTCCCGAGGGGCTCGCAACCCCAACTGCTTGCCTGGCCACACCGCCTGTGGTGACCATGCACTGCCTACAGTGAATGGCATTTCTGCCCAGGGTCAGAAGGCATGTGGCGGGGCCGGTTTGACCACTGCCCTCTGTCCTGGGGAAGCCTGGCATTGGGTTGAACTGCTGATCCAACAGCTAGCCCTCTGCTCTAGCTCTCTGCTAGGCACTCACAGAACATGCCTTAGTTCCTAGTCCCTGGGAGGGGCCTCCAGATGTGCTTTACAAAGAGTGGGGGTGCACCCCTCTAGGGGCAGGAAGGACCCTTGTTCCTTCCTAATGCATGGAAAGCCTTGAGATGATCCTCCCTGAGGCATGGCCTCAGTCTCCCCATCCAAGAGCAAGAGGTAGTCCAAGGCTGGGCCTCGAAGAGCTCTAGGCTGAAGCATGCTTGGGGCCCAGGCCAGGGCTGGGCAGGCTGGCAGGAGGCCCTGGGTCCCCATGAGACAGTCACCAAATCCTCAGTGTCGGCTGAAGTGGAGCTCAGGGTCCGGCTACTCCCACAGGGCCAGGAATGAGGAAGGAGCCCTGAGAATGCCCTGGCCCCAGTGCCCAGACTGTACTTATTTCTTGGCTGTGATTCAATCCCAACCTGGCCTCCCAGGGCCAGGGCACGCATCCTTGGGGGCCCTGCCTGAGGCGTGGAGTCCACATTGCCTGGCCTGGCCCCAGGCCCTACCTTAAGGCACTGTGAGAGCATTCACCTGGGCCAGCCCAGGTGTCCCCCAGTGGCATTTTGTTATCCTTCAAGTGACAGCCCCTTCCCTGAGTGCTAGCCAATTCTGTACCTTGCTGGGAACTGCCTACCCCAGGGGCCTTTCTTCTCAGCATGCCTAAACTACCCTTTTTAGAATAGGCTGTCTTCTGTACCCCAAGAACATGGAAGCTCTCGGGCAACAGGAATCACATGGACCCCAGAGAGATTTGGGGACACCATCACTGGGAGACGAGAGTTTGTAGGAAAAGTCAGCCACTGCCCACCCTACCCCACCTCCATCGCCTCTGCTTCTTCACATCTACAGTCCTGCCCTGGCTAGGGTGAGCTCTAACCTAGGGCTCCAACCATGTGTTCCATTACCTACTTTATCTAGATGGTGCCCACTTCAGGTCGTACCTAGAGTAGGAGGGAGACCAGAACATGGTCCTCACAGCTAGTGGAGGCAGCCTACAGGGAGGAGAAGAAACCTAAAGGATCTTCCCTATTCAGGTATCAGAAGACAAATGCACAGGACTGACCCCACCCCCACCCTGGCTCTCTCTTCCTCCATCTGAAGACACCTTGGCCATGTGCACGGTGGCCATGCCAGCTCAGGGCTGCCACTCCCCCACTGTGATCCACTGGGACATTCTTTCTCCTACTTTCTCCCATCTCACATTCATATCTTCCTTCTCAGGTCGCCTGAGCAAACTCAGTTCCTTGTCTTCACTCTTGTCCCATGGGTGGGTAAGGGGGTACCAAGCCCCACACAAGCTGATTCCTCCTTAGCCAAGCAGTCCACTGAAGAGGAAGCACACCCTGTCCCCAGGATAGGCCTTTCTTAGGTAGTCTACTGCTACCCATGACCTTCACAACATCTCTTCCTGTACAAACTCTCATTCACAAATGGCTTAACCAAGACCCAGGGATTATGGGGAAATATCTCAGGATTTAGACCCACATCTTCTGGGGTCTTCTTTCTCGCCTAACTCCTATTCTCCCCCCTGGGGACATGCAAGGTCAAGGATTTTCTCTAAGACTACACAATGGGAAGAGAATGGCTGAGGCAGGTCTCAGAGGAGAAATACCAATAATGTCATCTCTAAGAACAGAGCAAGACAGCTGGGCTTGGTGGCGCACACCCGTGATCCCAGGGAGGCAGAGGCAGGAAGTTCTCTCAGTTCAAAGCAGCCTGGTCTACAAGGCGAGTCCAGGACAGCCAAGGCTACACAAGAAACCTTGTCTCAGAAAAACCGAACCAGCAAACCAACCAATCAAAAACAAACAAAAACAAACAAACAAAAGGAACAGAGCAAGAAAGCCCAGTTTAAGAAGCAGCAGGCAAGACCTGGGTTAGACTTCCCAGTGAACTGGAGAGAGATAAAGAGGGGGCAGCTGCGGACTAATGAAGGGGGGTATTCTGCATGAGTGGGTGGGTGGGGTTGTGGTCTAGGGCCTGGAGTAGCAAGGAGGCAGAGGGTAAGGGAGTGAGAGATTTGAGTGGAAATATCTCTGACTGTTCTAAAAGGGAATCAGGGGGTTCCTGAGCAGAGTGGCAGAGCTTGCTTTAGGTCTCTACCGTAGAACCAGGCCTCCGTCCAGCTGATGCCAGCGGGACCTTCCAACCCACACCTCTGCCCTCCTGAGTTTACAACGGGAAGCGGACCTATCTGCTCATCAGATCCTTGAACGTGAAGGACCCCATGACTGAGGTCCAGTGAACTGTATTTCAGGACAGAACCTGAGTCTGGGGTCCCAGAGAACCATAGGCTTGATGCCACAGCCATGGCCAGGAAAAGGGGCCTGGAGGCGGGTTGTCTGAAGAAGACACTGGAGGGGGGCCATGCTGGAGACTGCTCTGCCCACCTCGGGACGCAAGGAGCCCATGTTGGGCAGGCTGCCCAGTGTCCTCTTTTGTTGTGAGCCCCACTGGAGCCCCACGTGGCCTTTCAAGAAGGCTGCAGGTAGGGGATTGAGAGTTCTCTCACTCCACCTACAGGCAGAGGGTTAGCAGCAGGGCGGTAGAGCTGGCTCATCTCCAGGGGCCAGAGACAGATATCCTTTCTAGGCAGCTGGCCCCTCCTGGGTGAGCAGCCTGTTCACCTGAGGCCCGAGGGTGACCTAAGAACCCCGATCTTTTTTGTGATGCACCCTGTAAAGAGCCACTGCTGAACCTCTGGAAGCCCTTGGCATGAGTGGTCTGAGGCTCAACCCCCATCTTCCTGCAAAAGCTGCATTTGGCTGGATGATCTGCCAGAGCAGGCTAAGAGCTCTGTCTGTGAGCCCCTCCCTGGCTTCCCATTCCTGAGCTCCAGATTTTTCTGTGGAGGCATGGGACACAGCACCCATGCGGTCTCAAGTCTTTCATTTCTTTATTCGTCCATCATTGACAAAGTCTTTGACGCTTGGAGTTCAATGGACCACTGTGAAGACTCAGAGCTCAGTCTGAGATGGGCATTTTTTCCTCAGAAAAACCTCAGGCTTGGAGTAGGGGAGGTGGTCAGAGTGTTCCTGTGATCCCTGAGAGTGGGGAGCCTTCCACAGCAGCAGGGAGACCGGGGAGCATGGGTCCATGGAAGCTCTGCAATGGCTTCCTGAAGCTGAGGCCAGAAGCAAAAGTGGAGGCATAGGGAAAGGAGGAAGGAGGTCCTAAGGAGATGTGAACTAAGAATCAGTAGAGTGAGGGGACTAGAGTTTAGAAAGTTATAGAGCTACTCTGAGCTGATGAAGTTCCAGAAAGTTCCGTACGCATAGAAGGGAACCTAGAGTTTTGAGCCCCATAAACTAAGATTCCTCAGAAAGGCTTGCTGTATCTGCTGGTAGCTTGCAATTTTATGACCCTCTGGGCAAAGGGCATACCACCACAGACTGCCCATGAGAGAGAATGGTGTCCTCAGTCCAAGAATCACCAGGCTTTGAGGGTGAGGGCTCCTGGGCTGCAGGTTGGCCTGCAGTATTCTGAGGGTTTGGGCAGGGTGGAGGTGGTGTAGACTATAAAGATACTTAACAAGCAGCCTTCATCTTGCTCCTTGTACCTCAGTTTCCCTGCCCGAAAGGACCTGTGCTTGCCCTAGGACTCATTAACCCCTAGGACTATCCGAGCCTGGTGGAACACTGAGCAGCCTGCCCTGGCTGGCTTTGTCTGCCCCTACACATTAACAAGGCACATTCAAAGGCTTTGACCTCTTTGTCAACCAAGCTGAAGGATGGGATGGGATGCCAGCCCACCAATGTCCCTGACGCAGAAGGGGTGATCCACTCCCACATCCCCTCTCTAGTTCCCAGACAAAAGGGACCGATTCCATCTCGATGACAAATACTGTAGAGGGGACGGCAGCCGCAGGGACAGCTGAGTCACCGGGACATCATGGGAACAGGCATGCTTCTGCGGGGAGTGGCACTCCCCCGTGTTAAGGTCCCATTAAGCTAGGAAGGATTGGGACATCAGGGTCTGTAGGTGCCTCTCAACTTGGGGACCTTGGGATGGACCAGAAGGTCTAGTCAGGAACTGGAGAGGACCTCGGGCCACACTTCCCAGATCTGCTGGGCCTGAAGGAGTACACTCCCCCTTGCTTGAGGAATCCAAGCATAGTTTGATCTCCAGGGGAGAGAGATGTTCTGATCTTATGGTTCTCAGGTCCTATGAGGCTGTGTGCTCAGTCGCAACCTCATAAAAGGGCATAGGTCAGGGAGGCAGTGCTGAGAGGTCCTGGAAAGATCAATCTGACCATGCCCCCTGGGCCCTGACCTGGTAAAGTTGCTCAGCACCTTCCCCTTGCTCATGATTCCGCAGGTAGACAGTGTAGCATTGCCAGGGACCTAGAGGCTGAATGGATAGATGGATTACATAGAGCTGGGAGGGCTGGAGACAGGCTGCAAGCCTGTGGCTGAGCACACGCTTGGAGGAGATAAGGGGGCAGGGGGTAGAGGGCACACCGGGTAGAGGGATCAGGCAGGCCTGGGGGAAGGGGACTGGTAGACATGCAGTTAGATGGCAGGAAGTTCCAGCTCAGGGTTTGGCCTTTTCTCCTAGTGGCAAGAAAGGTACAGGAAAGGTACAGGGTACAGGAAAGGCACAAGGGGATGGTGAGGCTGCAGCAGGGGAGTGGAGTGCAGCCACAGGGGATACAGTGGGATTCCATGAATATTTTGCAGACAAGGTCAGAGGAGGCTGATGGTAAACCTGGCCTAGGCTGGCTCCCCAGCTGTCCCTCTGGTGTGTCTATGCCTCATCTTCTGGGGATGGAGAAGAACCAGGGTGAGAGCCTCTCTGTTGCTCAGAGATAGGCCTGGAGCTGGAAGCATGTGACCTTCTTCGGCCACTGAGATCTGAAGGAAGAGGGCCTGGCTGAGCCTTGGAGACAGGTTGAGCTCGGGGACTCTGGGTTGGATGGAGCTCTGAGTCAGGCTTCAGGTTGGCTGGCTATATGACACCAGCCCCACTTGGCCTCAGTTTCCTCCTCTGTTAGCACTTCCTTTCTAGGCCAAGGTCATGGTGGAGGGATGCGACCTGTGTGTCAGAGTGAGGACAACATTGTCTCTCGAGACTCTGAGGCTCGGGACAGCAGTGGGATGCCTGGTAGATTAGCGGTTGGAGTGTGTTCTGTAGAACTTAACAGTTTATGATGGTTCTTTTGGCTTTTATTCTGGCCTTCTCAAGGCCAGAGAGCTCCATGTCGCCAGCATACCAGAGTTCCTCTTGGGAACAGCAGGCTCAAGCCCCTTCCCCTCAGGGGACTCCTTGGGGCCACTTCCTGAAATGCCCCACCCTCACAGGACCTCTGTGTAGTCTCTAGACTGTGTGCCAAGCTGCAGTTCAAAGATCCACTGGGTTCAACTTGAGGGTGTAAGGCCAGACCCTTCTAGGCAACTGGCCATAATTTCCCAACATGACTGCTGGCTTTTGCTGCACACTCTGAGAGCCTCCCCTTCACCAGCTCACCCTTCTGGCCCTGCTCAGACATCATTTGTTGGGCAATGGCATCCAAGACCTTCCCTGGGTCCCTCCGCCCCTCATACATTTGGGTGTGCACAGCCCCGCAGAACTAAATCTCCCCTGTGACCCACCCAGATGGGCAACCTCAGCCTGTCACCATTTTCCAAAACCTCTCCTCCCCCATCTGTCAGTGATGTCAAAGCTTGGCATGGTACAGAGGCCAAACCAGACCTTGCACCAGGCAGCGGGTTGGGAGGGCTCTCCGCAGGGATGGGACCCAAGACGCTTCTATTTTTAGCGAAAGAAAAAGAAAGAAAAAAAAATTTCAACTCCAGAACATACAACACGCCTAACAAATATTTGTTTTTATTCTTAAAAGGGCTTGGAAGGCAGATGGCTGGTTTGGGGACTGAAGTGTGTCCCTACTTGCATACAGGGGCTCAGAAGCCTCGCCTGTGCCCAAGGCTGCCTGCCTGGTACAGCCTCATTCCAGGAGACCAGGGAGGACTGCTGGAGGGCCAATTTTTCCTTAAGCAGTCAGGCAGCTTGCCCTTTCACCTTTCCCCGATCCTGCCCTTCCTACCCCAGCACCTCATCTTCTCTGGTTTTACCTTGGGTATCCATGTGCTGAGGTTGACCAGGCATTCTCCTGTCCAGGAGCCAGCCCTCCTGGGAACACCCCTGCAGTGTAGAGTTATTGTCCATTGCAGGAATGCACACCTTCTTTATCATTGTGCAGTCCTGCTGCTCGTCTCCTGAGCCACAGTGGAGGAAAATGAGGGTCACATGATGTCAATAATGAGAATCACCCTGTATTTTCCCCAGGATCCAGCCAAGACTGGGGTGCCAAGGAGCTCTGTCTTCAGGGAGAGTGTGAGAAGTTTTGATGAGCCTCCACACTAGGAGAACAATGTAGACCCATGCACAGACCACCTCAGAGACAAGGTCTTTGCTCTCTGGAGCCCTGGGAATAAATGGCCACAATTCAGGGTCTCAAGGCAGCAGTTATTTCTCTGGGGGCAGATGTATGATGTCAAGATGTCAAGAAATCTGTTCACTCTAACAGTGTGTCTGCCCTGCCCAGCTCCGGAACTAAGGTCCCTGGCTGTGGCTGCCTTTGGTGCAATCTTCAAGAACATCTTCACAGATCCCTTTATCTCTCTACATGGCTTCCTGTGCCACTGGATGTCCTTAGCTTGTCCCTGGCCTTCCTCATTGGAGTTCATAAGATCATGAAAGGAACCACCTAGGAAATGCTGGGTAACTCTCAGCATCCTGAACAGAATTGCACGTACCATCTGGGGGAAGGAGGCATTGCTGGGTCTGCAGGATCAGGCCTGGGGCCTCTCTGAAGGCTGTGACTCTCGGCCTCCTACACACCATCTGGACTCTTAGTGAAGGACTTAGAGGGTCTGTCAAACACTAGTGGTTGCTGCCTCCACAGTTTGGGTTTGGGGAGGAAATTATGGCTCATGGCTGAACCACAGGGCCTGGCAGGTGGGGTGGTAGGGGCTTGATGAGGCTAAGTGGGCCCTGTCACACTGACTGTAGGGGAGGGTTGGATGAACATCTCTGGGCCTGTAGGCTAGCAAGGGGTGCAGCTCTAGGCCAAGCCACAGTTACCGTGACTATACAGTGCTGGCGCCAGGGGCATGCCCAGTAGATAGCGGCTCTGTCCTACTCTCCTGCAGGAAGACTGTCTGATCTCCATCAGGAACTGCTACCAGAATCTCCCCCCTCATCCTTACCTACCCATGGTCAGGGGAAGTTGGGATAACCTCCCATGCTGTTTCTTGGAAAGAATTGAGGTACATCTCAGTTGCTCCCATCACCCCCAGTCAAATGTGATTGCCTGTCTCTTGTCTCTGCATTTCCTCCTACTCTGTCCCTGTTGCCACTCAGAGAGAGCCCAAGAACGTGGAAGCTGGGCCAACCCACCACCTTGAGTCTTCTCTGATGCCTTCAGGCCTGTACTTGCCCTCTGCCCCTTTCAGTTGTCACTGGACGTGACTTTTTTTTCTGGCCTCATTCTTTGCCTGGGACTCTACTCCTGTAGCTGTCCTCTTTCTCTGCAGCCCTGTCCCGAAGCCATCACCTCTGCTGGCCTGGGGATAGGATGGTGGATAGTTTATCATCACTGCTTCCCAGGACCAAGTCTAAGGCTCAGTGGGAATGTGGGATGTTGAGATCACACATGGATTCAACAGTGAGTGGATCCTGGAAAGCAAATGTATGGAAGGACAAATCAAACCTCAAGGACTATTCATGGCTTCCTCTGTGGGAAGATCTCTCCTAGAGGGTCACAGCAGCAAATATCCCAGGCCTTCCAATGAATGAAAGAATGAGCCAGGCATGGTGATGCCCACCTGTAATCCCAGCACTCAGGAGGCTGAGGCAAGAAAGATCACCAAGAGTTCAAGGCCAACGTGGGTTCCTTAGCTACAGCCTGTCTCAAAAACCAGCAACCACCAATGGTCTAGAGAGATGCCTCAGCCAGTAGGAATGCTTGTTGTGTAAGCACAGGGATCCTCAGAACCTAAATTAAAAGCCAGATGTGATGTGTGCATGTCTGTAACCTCAGCACTGTCTGGGAGGGAGACCGGGCGGTCACTGAGGCTGGTGACCTTCCTAGCTCCGGTTCAGTCATCTCAAAAGGAGGAGGAGAGGGATAGAACAAGATATCCCACATCTTCCTCTGGCCTCCCTATGGCACCTGTACCCATATACATACACACACAGAGGCACAAATAAAAATATCATATATATTATATATCATAGAACATATATATATTCTGAGCATGGTGGCACATGCCTATAATTCTAACACTTGGGAGGCAAAGGGAAGTAGATCTCTGTGACTTCGAGGCCAGGCTGGTTTACATTGGGAGTTTCAGGCTATCCAGGTCTACAAAATGAGATCCTGTCTCAGCAAAAACAAAACAAAGAAAACCTCATTCAAATCACAGGATCCAAGCATCTCTCCTGTTAACACCCACACCCCAAACACACACACACACACACACACACACACTCACACAGAGGCAAGCATGTTCCCCATTCATTGGCTGCTTCTCTTTTGCCCAAGGTGACCATCCAGCTCTCTCTGCCTGGCTAACTTTTCCTCATTCACGGAGATACTTTCATGCATCACGTCCTCCAGGAAAGCTCCCAGGACTGTACAGACAAACTCAGGAGCAGGACCCCAGGCAGAGCTCCAGGGGCTGTGAGTAAGATTCCTCCTTCCCCTCAAGCTGGTCCCCAAGAGCTTCAGCCGGCTGGCCTGATGAGTCTGGGAACATCAGCACAGGAATGGAGTGTGGCATAGTGTGCCCTTATGGTCAGCGCTTGGTCATTCCCCACCTCTTATGGCCTCAAGGCCTTAGTTTCTTCGTCTCTAGACTGGGGTTATCTTCTGCACTAGTTAACCCTCACACAACGCGTGCATGGAAGCCTTTGTCTATGGCTGCCTATGAATGCCAGGTACAAGACAGTTAACCCAAGTCAGGTGGCCTGAGTATGTCTCCTGCTCATCCCAGGAAGAGCCTGCAGGGATGGACAAAAGGCCCATCTTCAGCCCTGGAAGTCCAACTTCCTGTAGGTCTCTAACCCCTGGGTGGGGGGAGGGGTGTCACAGCAGCTCCTGGCAACCCCAAGGGCAGCTGCTGGAGACAGGGATAAGACAGGCTTAATACCCACAGGGACTTGTCTTTTCCTAAGGGGAGCAGTAGGTCCTCATGCCTATCTTTTGGGGGATAACATCAGAGTTGCAAGTGGTCCCAAGGCTTGGGAACCCGTGTCATTGCTCGGGGTGTTCAGAGGACCGGGACTGGCCGAGGTTAGGGTTGATGCGCTCTGCTCGGGTCTGGGAACATGCACAGACCTCAACACCATTTGTTAAATGGGAAGATCCTGCCTGTCCCTCACAGGTCCGAGGTGCCCAGGAAGCAGTGGTCCTACTGTCACAGGGTGCAAGGTGCCAGGAGATGTCCTAACTCCCACCAGGGCACACAGCCATTAGTGGATGAGTTCCACTTTGTGAGTATAGGGCTAGAAGGGACCTAAAGGGCCTGAACGCACTGGGGGTGGAGTAGGCAAGAAAGTTGGTGGTGGGAGGCACTCAGAGAAGGTGCCCAGACCATCTGCAAAAGCCGGAGGCGGGCAGCTCTACTCTGGGAGCCATTGAGAAAGCGGCTTCTTTTTAATTAAAGTTCGGCAGAGGGCTTGAGCTCCCAGGAAAGGGAAAGTGTTGGTGCAGAATAATTAGCCGGACAAAAGGCAAATCCTCTTAGCTTCTCCCTGGGCGATTACAGGTTAATTGGTTGACGGTCCTTCCCGCCAGGCCAGACACCGGGCTTTCCCGTGCCTCCTGCCGTTCCATGACCCCGAGGCCACACCTGCCCTGCTGTCCAGCGTGGGAACCCAGCGGGGCTTCAGCTGCCCTCTGCTCAGCCCCTGCCCCACCAGGCCTTCTGCTGAGCCTCCTCCATCAGCTGTGGGAGCCCTGGAGCTCCCCACGGCCCCCCTCAGGACAGGAGTAACAGCATTGTCCCAAGAAGGCATGTTGTCCCATGTTGCCACTATGTCATCCCTGCCAAGGCTGCCCTCCCTCTCTATCGATGCCAGTGGCAGAACACCTCTGGCAGAGCAGAAGCCCCTCTCCCTCTTCCTCCCGTAGTGGGCACATGGGTTGGTTGACCACTGTCTGAGGGCCAGGAGTTGCCCTACATGGTTACGAGGTGGCCCAAGCTGCCATTGCATCCTTTTAGCGGGAGAGAATGTTATAGGTGGAGAAGAGGAAGGAAGGCAGGCAGGAAGCAGGGCGGAGATGGGCTGGTGACCAGAGCGATGGTGGTATAGGAAGCATGACCCTGACGGTGTGTAGTCAAGGGCTCAGAAGAGCTCTGGCTCCATGCCCACCCTTGCTAACCATCATTATGCCTCATTTGTTTTCCTGCCCCATGTGAGGCCTGGCTGTGGCCTTCAGGAGACCCCGAACCACACCAGTCCTCTTCTTGTTTCAGCCCTCCTTCCTGACCACACCATAGACAGTCAGAGGTAGCGCTGGCCTCTGGATTGATCCCAGGATGCCAGGAGAAAAGAGGTCAGGGCCTGACTGGAGGGAATACAAGATGTGGGTATATCAGCCTAGGTGTCCTAGCATGGACGCTTCCTCTTGCCAGCCGGGCATAGGCAAGATTGTGGGGCTACAGAGAGGCCTGGGCCTTGCTCAAGGTCTCCGAGGGGGCTCCTGGGGCAGCCCTGGGCCCTTGTGTGCCGCCCCCACCCCAAGCAGGCTATGAGTCAGCCCACAGCTGGGCTCAGCAGAGGCCGCACTGTGGCGGGGTTTCCAGTCTCAGAGGCAGGACAGCTGTTTATTTTTCTTGCAGTAAAGGAGAGGGCAGGGGCGGGATGGAGGAGCTGACCCTGCTGGTTCTCACACTGGCCCGGGATCCCTGGAAGGGAAGAGACCTCAGGAGCAGACACGGCAGCAGGGAGGGGGCGGCGCCCTCCGGGCCTCCCTGCCACACTCCTGGGGCAGCCGGCCAAAGCCAGTGCCGCAGGCCAGTTCCTGGAGCGGGATGCTGGGGTTTCCGAGGTCGGGAAAGTACTGGCAAAGCTCTTTTCATGATGTCACCGGCTCTGCCCCGGCCTGGCCCAGCCCCAGCCCTGTCACCACCAGGGACGGATAGAGCATGCCCTGGGGAGCTCGGGGCTGCCTAGAAAAGCTGCTCGGGAGAATTCAGGTGCCTGGCCCTCCTAGCAGCCGAGGCCATTAACTTCGGTGTGTGGCAGGGACGACATCTCCCTGTTCCCTGGGCTGGGCTGAGACTCTGTGGAGGGGGTGTTTCCTGAATCAGAAGGCAACCTTCCAAGACACTGTGATTCATTCTTGGAGGCCTGCTGACCCCGAACTCAGCCATCTTTGTGAACACGGAGACTCTTCCCTCAACCAGATTCTGGACCCAACTTGTGAGCAAGGCCACACATCACCTGTGGTTGTACCTCCGTAGCAGGGGAACAATGTCTCCCTTAGTGAGGAACACACAGATGAGGTGAGCCATCTTGTCCTGTCTGAGATCTCTAATTTCTTTCCACCAAGCTTTTTTTTTTTCTGTAAGCTTCTAATGTCGTGGAACCAACAGGGAAGTGGGCACAGCCGAAATGGACAGCCCAAAGAGATTGCAGAAACCAGACCTTCTGTGTTAGCATCTACCCAGAAGACAGACGCCATTCAAAGCCTGTGCGCCCTCTGGCCACTGACCTCTTGAGGCTAGATGCTTGAGAAGAAAGATACAGTCTCCTGCCATCTACCTGTCTTCCTACTTCCCTCATGCTATGGTTTGAATGTGAACCTTTCCTAGTGTCTGTCAGTCCTGATGCACTGGCCTACATGGTGCCAGGCCATTCTGTCACTCCACATGGACTTTTGATGCCATCCAGAGATGCTGTGAACACAGCATGATGAGGTTGACTTTAACTCAGTAAGACACGAACATACAGCAGCCTGGTGTGCAACTACCACTGAGCATACACACACACACACACACACACACACACACTGAGCATTTATCCCACAGACAGCACAGGGGTTGTTTATATGGCGTTGCCCCAAGCACGGAGGAATATACTAAGATATGACATCATGATAGCTGTGATATCACCGGGTGAAAGGAACTGTTCACTTCATCATAATCTTGGGGGAGCCTGTTACACAGCTGGCCACTGACTAAAATGTGGCTGTGTAGCACTCGTGCACGCATGTGTGTGTGTGTGTGTGTGCGCGTCTGTGTGTGTGTGTGTGTGTGCAGGACAGTGTGTCCTCCCTGGCTAGCTGACTCTTAGAGGTAGCAGAGACCCAGCTTGAACAGGTCTGTGAGTGCCCACCCAGATGTCACGCCTGCCCTGCACTGGCCCTGTACCTCAGAAGTAATCACCCTCTGTCCCAGCAATTGAATCCCCCTTCGGCCCTCCCAGCCTGCTCTATTGCTTCATTTCATCACCACATCACTCTATTACTCCCAGGGCAGGACTATGGGCCCGAAGTACATTAGGCCTGGCCATTGCTCCCAGTTTTAAGGATCTTGATCCAGGATAGTGGGGTGCAGATGGCCACTGGGAGTTTGACCCTGAGTACTCTGGGATCTCTTCTGTCTCCCTTGCACTGAACCTCCCCAGTGTTTTGCACGTAATACTTGCCAGTGCAGTATGCAGGGCCATCTTGTCAACCCTGGGGTGGGTATGGGTAATAGCCTTCAAGGAGAGACGGACCGTCTACCATAAGGGCCATAACATCAGAGTTGATTAGGGGAGAGAGGGAATGCAGAGCCTTAGCTCAGGGCTTGGACTCCCTGGGGACAAGATCACCTGCCATCTTATCTCTGGATGGGAATCTACTGAGCAGACAAATCCCATGCTGGCCATGCTGGCTTGAGCACCACAGAACCAAGAACTACCCTTCAAGAAAGGACCTCAGGCAGCCTAGAGCTAGGGTGTTACACTAGAGGAGGATGTGACTTGGGTAGAAATATCCCTATAGGCTCATGTGTTGGAGGTTTGGTTCCAACCACCGGCCTGGGGAGACGGAGCCCAGCTAGAGCAAATAGGTCAGGGGCTGCCTGCAAAGCTTACACTAGGTATGCAGGGTCTGCTTTGCTTTCTGCTTCCTGTTCACCCTGAGGTGGGAGACCCCACTGACCACAGCTGCTGCAGCCATGATGTTCTGCCCAAGGGCATAGGGCCAAGCAGCTGTGGACAAGATCCTCTGAAACCATGAGCCAAATAAGTCATTCTTCCTTTAAATTACTTGTGGCAGGTTGTTTTACTATGTCATAACAGCAACCATAGAAACCAACAGTGGGAGGAAATGGTGGGGTCTGGAGAGATGGCTCAGTGGCTAAGAGCACATACTGTTATTACAGAGGACCTGGGTCCAGTCCCTAGCACCCATTTTGGAAGGTGTGATCTGGATCTGAACTATCCCTGCAGGCTCACTATTGCCTACAACCCAGCTCCTCGTGACACAATGCCTTCTTCTGACCCCTGTGGACATTTGAACTCATGTACACACACACACCCCACAATTTAAGAGATCAGATGTTATAGCTTGAGTCGTGGGAGGCTGGATTCTGGGCAAAGGCAAGCCATGGAAGGCTCCTATGCTGGAAGGTGCGGGTGGGGCTGGTGGGGGTGGAGGAAGCCCACTCTGACGGGCCAGGCTGCTTCTCCCCTCCTACATGCCCCTCCGAGGATGCCCATTCCATTGACCAGGAGAAAGCTACCCACATCACCAGCGCAGTGAGGCTAGAGCCAGATGGCACAGCCTCTGATGGGTAAGGGACACAGGGCTAGCCATGCTTTTGGTTTCTGTCTCCAGAGGTTAGGTCCAGTCTAAGTCTCAGGATGGGGGGCATTCGGTGGCTGTAGAGATGAAGACCAAAATAACGCGGTCACCCCTCCCCTCAAGAACTGCAGGGTGGCGCACAGTAGGCCCAGGATAGTCATCTGTCAGGTGGAAAGAACTCAGTTCCCTGGAGGACATGAAAACTGGCCAAACCGGTTCAAAGGCAGCTTTTAGTCAGTTTTTACAAGAAGCTGAGCTCCCTTCTCTGAGGAGGTCTGGCCAGCCCAGGCCCCTCCTCCCTCTCCTTGTACCTCTCCAGAGGACTGGGCCTCCCTCGCTGTCACTTCGGTCTCCTACCTTTCAGCCTCAACAAGTCCTGTTCCTGGAAGGGACACTTTACAGAGAGGCCTGGCTGGGGATCAGGGAATACCTTGCTTACCTGTTGTACCAGCAAGCCATTACTTCTTGGTAAGCCTCAGTTTCCCCTGGGGTGGAGGCAGAGCTCTGGATGACAAGAGTCCCAGGAACTCTGCTCACTGCTCTCCCACAATGCGCAGCTTCTGGCACGGTGCTCTTGGGCCTCAGGTATCTCTCAGTGAGATGGCTAAGCTGCCATGGGCCCTACCCCTTACTCAGGATAGTCTGACAGCCTTGTCCACAGCAGAAGCCTGGATGGGCTGTTCTCCAAGCACCTCTGGTTCCAAACTGCAGCTGGGACCCTGGCCTGGACCCTGCTGAACCAACCCCACATCCTGGAAGAAATGAAATGGGACAAAGGCTGGAGAAGCTGGGGCCCCTCACTCTTTCATCTGTATGGACCTCCAACAGGCAGGCTGTAAGAGGAAGGTCCACCAGGGTCAGCACACTGTAGCTCTTGGCTCTACTAGGTCCTGACCCTTTGATGACACCTCGACCCTGGCCAGATGAGTTCTGTTCTCCTTGGAAAGGACAACCAGGACCTTTGTCCAGGAAGGATGAGAGTCAGAAGCCCTTCCGGGCCAGGAGAGCTTTTTTTTTTTTTTCTTTTTTTTTTTTTTTTTTAGGAGACCATAAAAAAGTGGGGGAGCAATTTTGAGGACAGGGAATATGCTGAGTTCCCTCCAAAGGCCCTGAGGCTTCTGGCCAAAGCAGTGAGAAAACAAGGAACAAAGGAGAGAGTCCCTGGTTCCAGGTCACTCCAGCAATCTGTGGCAGACCTGGCGGCCGGATACAGATCTCTCAAGACACAGGATAGTGGGGCTTAACCCTTCCCTCTAGTTGTACCCTAGGGCATGTCACTCAGCCTCTCTGTGCCCTCCACCCTAAGAGAAGATTAGTAAATCAGGAATGGCACCCAAGCACCAGGATAGAGGCCACAAGGCTCAGGGCAGCAACATCCAGCTATGAAAACTGCCTCTTCAGTGATGAGATCACAGGGGACTAGGGCTGCTAGTGTGATGGTTTCATTCATTCACAGTGAATTTCATTGTACTGTCATCCAGGACATTAGGAGAAGCCAGAGGCCCGCCTAGGTCTGTGTTGACCCCCTCCCAGGTCTGTCCCAGAGGATGGATGGAGGATCAGGATGAAGGAGAGTGGTATGGGAGAGAGGAAACATGGAAGGAGTAAAGAGGGGAAGACTGAATTGGTGGAAGGGATGGTTAGAGGCTCAGGAGGTGAGAGAGAGGGGAAGATTGGAGACCTGAAGGGATGGAGGAAGGAGGGGAGGTTGGGGACCTGAGAGAGGTGGAGGGGAGAAGGATGTGATAGAGACACGGTGCACACTTCGTGAAGTGAGGGAGAAAGGAGGCAGAAGGAGCAGGAAGCCATTGTGGTGGCAGAGCAGGAAGCAGCAGCTGTTTCAACAAATGTTTGCCATCCAAACAAGGGCACTTTTAAAAGAAAGGATCGGAGGCCCAAAAGATAGTTTATTTAGTTGTTTGAAGATTTATCCATCAGCCAAAACTTAGTTTTATCACATTGGTGAACTTAAAAAGTCATTCTGTTTGAAATCTTTATAAAAGTCGGGAGGGGTGGTGAGTGTGTGTGTGTGTGTGTGTGTGTGTGTGTGTGTGCATGCCTGCAATCCCAGCACTTGGGAGGCTGAGGCAGAAGGATCTCAGCCTGGGCCACAGAGCAAGATCCTATCTTAAACTAAAGCAAACAGAGCAACTATCAAAACAGAGCAACTATTGTAAAATAATTAAATAAATTGAGTTAGAACACTTTTTTTTTTTTCTGTTATTAGAACGTAACAGAATCGCTGGTGGGGTTCAGGTTCTTTATTGCACGTACGCTGGGATCTCCACCAGTCCCTAGCATTTCTGAACAGAGACTTCTTTTAATATATTCCTTCTACTTTGAAAGTTTATTTCCATCTATTTCCCTGAGCGTTCTCCAAAGTTGCACTTTACTGTGATTCAGTGCTACCTTCCACAAACTCATCTTAGAGGATGTTAACAGAGCAGGGAACATGTTAACAGCTAAAAAGCAGTTGCTGAGGAAGCATGAAGACCTAAGTTCAAATCTCCAACACCCACATAGAAAGCTATGAGAGGGCTGGAGAGATGGCTCTGAGGTTAAGAGCTCTGGCCCCT
>CM053752.1:16284653-16322706 GCA_028658305.1 Pachyuromys duprasi
ACCTCACCAGGCCACAGAAGAAGAGGATGTGCTCACTCCTGATATGACTTGTCATGCTGGAGACTGAACTTGGGTTCTCTGGAAGAGCAGTGCATACTCTTAACTTCTGTGCCTCCTCTCCCAGCCCCACAAAAATCAATGCTCCAAATCAACATTTTACACAATACATTCTCCAAAGACACTGACTTGACACCTTTATGCTGAGGAATGATGGCAGCAAAATATTGGAAGTCTTTGTTTTCTGGGACTGGAGAGTTGGTTTGGCAGTCAAGAGCACTGGCTGCTCTTGCAGAAGACAGAAGTTCAGTCCCCAGCCTCAACAAAGGTAGCTCACAACCATCTGTAATTCCAGTTCCAGAGGATACATCGCCCTCTTCTGGACTCTAGTGGCATATACACTCACGTGCACAAATACCTCCTTCCCATACATATGTTATTAAGAATAAAAATTTAAAGGTACGGTTTTCTGTAATTAAGCAATTAGAACTTTTCATGAATAGTAAAAGACACCACAGTTTCTAACATACGAGAGTGTGGAACCCAAGCCAAGGTGTCTCAGGCAATGCTTGCTGATGCCTCACAGCCTGGTGGCACACACAGTCACCACACAGAAACAAAGCTGCAGTGAGTCACACAGGGCAACACTGCATGTTCTGGGAAGACACCAGCTGAAGCACCTCAAATCCATTACGAGGTGGATTTTTTAAACTCATTTTTCGTTGGCTGTGCTGAGAAACCTTCCCTGTTTCCCACAGTCACATTCTATCTCATGACTCTGTACGAAGTCCCAAGCCACGATTTTAAGAAGTGGTGATGCAAAGATGAGGCCAGGCAGGGGCACAAGTGGGTGTGAAACCTGCTCACACAGAGGCTAGGGGTGGGGACAGAAGTAGGGGCCACTTGGCCATCAGAAACAGTTAATGAGTTGGTTCAGGAGGGTTGAGCCAACAGGATCTTCTGGTGGACTGAGGGTGGGGGGAGAGGGCTTGGCAGAGGCGGAGGCTTGAGCTGAGCCTAGGGAGAAAGGAGACCCTGGGAGGAGCTACAGGGGGATGGTTGCTGGGAGAAGACAGGCAAGTTGCCGGGAAAGGTCTTTCCTGGGGAAATAAAGGCAGGCTTCCGCAAGTGATCGTACACAGGCCCAAACGGGTCTTGGATGACTGGGGCTCTAGTCCTCAGAGTCCCAGCATGTGGGTGTCTGTGGATGTGTAGTAGCTAAAGACCCATTCACCTTTCCACACTCCTAGACCTGAGTTGGCTGGATATACAGCTGTGAAAAAGCATCCTGGGAGTTCTGGGAGGTGTGACATGGTTCAGCCACAAAGCTTGCAGAAAATGAGGCCAGCGGAGTGAGGCAGCATGGAATCGGCCAGGACAATCTTCGAGGGCCCAGGATCCTGGTCTGGGAAGCAGGTACCTGGCTGCAGCTGGGCTGGGCGCCTAGCCCCAGGCGGCCATTAGACTCAGTGCTGTCTTGGGCCTGAGCTGCTGTTTGTCCAGGGCTGCGCCTGGGGCCTGTGGGAATTTTCTCTCCTGTGAGCCCTGAAAAGCCATAGGGGGCGGGGTGACCAGTCCAGCTGATGGAGGCGAAAGGGCCACATGGGTTTTGTGGTCGAATTATCCAAACAGTGAATCGCTCCGTCCGCCCGGGCGGCTGTGAACGACCCAGGCTTTGTCCGCCCTGAGAACAGTGGCGGCGGACAGGGCAGACAAAGCGGACGCTGACGCGGCCTTTTCCATGGTCGGCAGAGAAAGAAAGGCCTGGCACACAAAGCCGCGTCGGTGGGGCGGGCCAGGGGGGCTCTGATTTAGTCACGGCCCACGAGAAGGCCGAGAGGCCCCACCAGAGCAAATGGTCAGAAGGGGGTCAAACTGTGGCGGAACAGAAATGCCCATGGGCCCTCTTCCCCTGGGGACACACACCTATGAGTCCCACTTGTCCTCAGGGTGACCACTCACCCCCAGGGGAGGTCTCAAAGAAACCTTCACTGTCAGCATCAACTGCGACAGCACATGGCTGCCACCCAGCCCCAGATCTCTAGCTGGTGTCGCCATGCTGGTGGGCAAGACCTCCCTAGGCTGATCTCAGGGGCTCCATGACAACGGCCAGGAGCTAGGGCTGGAGCCTCTTGTCCTGGTCACCCAGAGAAGGCCTGTACTTGGGGTCCAGCACTGCTCCAGGAACAGATGTACAAGGAGCAACTACAGGCTGAGTACCAGGCCAGGCCTCCTTCAGGTTGCCTCTGCTCCGGCCAGTCTGGGGGTCAGCCTGAGGTCTGAGAAACAGAGCAGGACAGACAGAGCTGAGGGAGGGATGGGGAGACCTCAAGGGTAGAAAAGGGGTTCTGAGCACAGCCAGCTTGCCACCTGGGCTGGACCAGGCAAGAGGTCATGGCTCCTGAGATGTCCTGACTGACCTTCAGGATCCAGGGGTTATCTGAGGGTCAGAGATGTAGTTTGAGCCCTGGGCTCAGCACCAGGCGAGTGGCCCCTGGGTCTGTATCTGAGGTCTATGAACAAGAAGGAAAAGGAAAATCTTGCTAAGGGAAGGCAGTAGGCCAATGGCAGAAAGCAGCAAGATGAGCGATGTCCTTCTCAAGCTGTGGAACTCAGAGAGCTGTAGAGAAGGCCCTGTGAGACCACACCCTTCACCTCTGTAGACATTGCTGGGTTGGGAAACCCACAAGGGGGGGGGTGATTAAAGCAGAGGTGGTAGCAAGTGGGGTCTGCTCAGTTTAGACTTTGCCTGTAGCTGCCTTAAAAAAGAAAGAAAAGAAAGAAATCTCCATCATTCGGGGGCTGTTTCTGACATGGACTCTGTTGCATGCTCTCCGTCACTTCCCGCTGGTGGGGCTGCCTTGCCAGGCCACTGTGGAAGAGTTCGGTCCTGATGTGACTCGAAGTGCTGGGGTGGGTTAGTGGAGGGGGCCGTCCCTGAGGGCTAGGGAAGAGGGGAAGAGGGAGGGAGAGACCAGGAGGAGAAGAGGAGGGGGACTATGATTGGGACGTAAAGTGAACAGCTAAATAAAGTTAAAAGTTAAAAAAAAAGGGAGGGGTTTGGCTGACATGAAAGTGAGAGAGCCTAGCCAGGATGTCCTGAGGGAGTGGGAAGGGGGTGGCTTCTGTGTATATCCTAAGACTTAATACTTATTAAAGTGGATGTGATGGTAGCCCTGGGCTCAGCACCGGGCAAGTGCCCCCCCTCCCGGGTCTGTACTTGAGGTCTGTGAAAGAGAAAGGAAAGGAAAATCTTGCTAGCAGAAAGCTGTAGGCCAATGGCAGAAAGCAGCAAGGTGAGAGAACTGGTAGCCAGGGCTCAGAAGATGAACATGCAGAGTGACTGATTCTGAACTGCGGAAGGGGAACACCGGGCTGGGACACATTCCATACATCGGAAGAGTTGGCCCTGGGGACAAGGGCTTGACCTACCAGGCCTCAGAAAGCTTGTTTGTATACCCATAATTAACCCCTCCTATATATAAAGCTACTTCCAGTGGTGCTGTGACAGTTACAGCCAGGGAAACTGAGGCAGAGGGAGATTTCCCCCAGCCAGAGTACCACACCAGGGTGTGCTGTGCCTGTGGGGCTAATGAGCCGTCCTGACGACTTGTTTAGAACTGATCCTCAGATCTCCCCTTGCCCTGTCCGGGACACTCAACCTGGCCCTCAACACAGAGTTGCACGGGGACCTATGGCTCATGCTGGAGCCGGTGTTTGGCCACTGGGAGGTACCTGGACAACAGCCAGGGTTGGCGTCATCTATCCTGGGTCAGAGCAGGCCCCCCAAACCAGAAGGTGGAGCCCCCAGCCTCACCAGGCCCTGCCCGCCCTCTCAGGCTGCCCCGGCTTCCATCTGGGTCCCATCAGCTTCGCCTTTGGCCAAGAGTATGCGGTGTCCGTGGGAGCAGGAAAAACAGCCGCAGGGGCCGGCAGCTGCCGACAGGCCTGGCTTCGCCCCAGCGGGGAGGGCAATTCTGATGAGGAGGCAGCGTGGCCATCCAGCTCCCATCAGATGGTGCCAAGAAGGCTTGCCTGGGTCCCTACTGCCCTGCTCTGTCTAATATCAGGATATGACTAAAGGCCAGGCAGGGTCTGTGGACCGCCTGGGGTGCAGGGGGGCATGTTAGCTGCCAGGCTGAGGGTGCTAGGGCATCCAGAAGCTCAGGCATTTGAGTGTGTTTGAGTGTGTGTGTGTGTGGAAGCTGCAGGGATAAGAGTGACTCCCTAGCCAGGGGTCAGGTGTCTGTTCTTTCTGAACTGCCCTCTCCCTGACTCTCCAGGGCGGTAATGATGCTTGTACTGCACAGAAGATCCTGCCGAGCCCTTAGGCCGTAACAGTTGCTCAATACACAGTAACTCATCCCTGCCCCCAGCAGCCAGGAACCTCCAGGGACCTGGCTGTGGAAGCCATAAACCACTGCCAGCCGCTACTGTGCCATCTACACCCGGAGAAACAGGCACGGGGCCCCAGAGTGTTGGATCACGGTGTGAACTGCCCAGGGTGTCAGGAAGTCACTGATCTGACCTCACCCACGGCTGACCCTGAGACCCCTTTGCTCCCTGGGATGTAAAATTACATGTAAGTCTCAGGGTGTTTGTGTTTGTGGTGCAAATATGTACCCATGTCTGCGGAAGCCACAGGACAACCTCACACCATCTTTTTTTTTGAGGGGGGGTGTATGTGTGGAGAAACACAGGATCTTTCACTGGTCTAGAACTTGAGTAGCTGAGTAGTTAAGCTGGCCAGTGAGCACCAGAAATCTGTCTCCAGCTCCTCCGTGCTGGGATTATAAGGAAACTTCATCACACCTAGCTACTGCCCCCTGCCCCACCTTCAAGCAGGATCTCACTATTTAGCCTTAGCTGGTCTGAAACTCTCAGTCTTGCCAGGAACTCACAAAGATCTCCCTGCCTCTGCGTCCTTTTAGGTTTTTATCAATTAATTTAATGTCTGTGGGTATTTTGACTTCATGCGTGGTTGTGCATGCAGCGTCCTTAGAGGTCAGAAAAAGGTATCAGATTGCCCTGGGACTAGAATCACAGATACTTGTGAGCCACCACGTGCATGCTGCTGAGCTAGCTCATAGGCGCTTTTCAAAAAGATTGGGTTTTAGTGCTTTGTACATGTGCCGGGTTTGTGTGTTTGGGTGGGTACCCCTGAAGCCCAGAAGAGGGCTTCAGATTCCCTGAAGCGTGAATCACAGGCAGAGAGAGCCACGGGCAGCTGAGAACTGTCCGTGCCAGGTGTTGGGACCGAGCTTTGGTCTGCCACAGGAGCAGCAATGCTCTGAGCAGTCTCTGCAGCCCACGCCTGCTTTTTATCTTGGTTCTGGGGCCTGAACTCAGGACTTCCCGGCGGCAAGGTAAACACTTCACCAATCTCCTCAACCCCAGGTCCCCATGGTTTTGGTATTTTTGTCTTTGTTTTTGTTTTTTGGGTCAAGGTTTTTCTGTGTAGCCCTGGCTGTCCTGGACTCCCTTTGTCAACCAGGCTGGCCTTGAACTCACAGCCTCCCTCTGACTCCCTGAGTGCTGGGATTACAGACATGTACTACCATACACAGCCCCCTGCTTTTTTTTTTTTTTAACAGATTTAGCAAGCATCTGCCATGGTCCCACCACAAGCTTAGGGTCCCAAGATGAAAAGAGAAATGTCCCTTTGAGAGCACAGATTAATGTTCTCTTGTAGTTGGCCCTACCTTGAAATCTGGTGTGTGGTGGGGGTCCCCGGGCTGGCTGAACTGGGGTCCAATCAGGGAAGGCTTTGTGGAGGATATACTGGAGCTGAAAGTATGAACAAAACCTGTATCATCTAGCAGACAGGGGTAAGTAGCACATGCCAAGGCCTGAGGGAAGCTGTGCACAGTCTGAGCAGAGTGGAATGGCCTGAACTAGGTGTGACAGGAAACAGGGCACCTCTGAATGGGTATCTGAGTCCTCCATGTCCTCCCTACCCAGCACCCAACACAGAGAGACTGTGCTGTTCTTATCTCTGCCAGCATCCTGTGGGAGTTGGCATGGACAGATAGTTCGGTCCCTTCATGTTGGGGACATGTTGGAAGCTGAGCTGTTAGGCCCAGAGAGGGCCTGCTGGGCCGTTTCACCCATGTGTTAGGCCCTTTCTGCCCCTTCACATAGGGCAGCCCCAGGGCTGAGGGATCAGGCAGTGCCCAGGTGGTGGACATTCAAGCAGAGCCTGATGCCACCTGGGAACACTTATGTCATGCACAATGAAGCCAGAGGGAGCCTCAGTCTCCAAAGCCCTCTAATGTGTTTGGAGAGAGCAGTTGAGCGGCCGGCAATGCTCAGTCACTGATGGTCACCACTGCCCACAGCCTTTGTTCTTTCCGGGCCCCTGGGCACTGGCGTCTGAGTGTCACGTGATGCCATCACAGTCAGCAAAATTAGATTCTGCTGCCATGGCAGGTCCCATTCAGGCTGGAGGGCATTAGGCCCCGCCCCACCGCCTTGCACAGGAAAGGAGGTTGATCTCTCATCGTCCCAGGTTGGTGTTGGTGGGGTTCACAGAAGACAGAGGGATCCTCGAGGTGGTGGGGAGGGTGAGTGTCATGATGGCTGTGGTCTCCAGGCAGGCTGTGGGAGCAGTCAGGCACTCCCAATGGCAGAGGTAACAGGGTGTGGGGCTGTAACAGCAGGATGGTCCTGTCCTATTGTCATGGTCCCGTCTCTTAGACCACAAGTCCCCTTTTGGGAAGAGCTGCTGGCCCCGTGGGAAGAAGGCGCCATCTTATAGCTAGCTGAAAGTTGCTGGCCCCCTAGCTGGGTGCCACACCTCTGCAGCTCACAGGAACCACCCATCATTGGCTTCTGGAGACTCTTGTCTAGTCTCCTGGGTGATCCCGAGAACATAGGATCATGGGTAGGGACAGAGACTTGTCTAGTAAGAACGCAAGAGGTGAGTGGAAGCAGGCCAGAACAGTGTATGGACTGGGATAGAAGGCAAATGGAGGCACCATCGCTTCCTGGAAAGAGCAGCCTCATGCAAGATGGTGGAGAGACAGTGGGGCTCCTGTAGGCTCTCCCATTTCCCATGTCTAGGGATGGTATGTGCCTGTCCTTTCAGGGGGCATAGCATTAACCAGTCTTTCCAGAGATTGCTGATATCTCTGCGGTCCTCAGCCAGTCAGCGAGCAGGGGGGCAGCTGGGCTTCCGTGGTGGGAGTCAGGTCGCTTCGTAAACTACCAATACCACCCCCACTGCCTTGCAGTCCCCCTCCCTATGCACTAGGGAACTTGGGTGTCTTCTGTTCCACAGCCTCCTGTGCAGGACATTCATTAGCCCTCCTTGGTTCCCATAATTCCCATGGATGCCCTTTCCCAACTGACCTGTCACAAACAGGTACCCCTGCTGTCCAGCAAAACATAACCGAGAACCTTTGCGGTCCCATGGCCTGCCCCTTATCCTGTGCCTGCAACTGGATGAGTTGCAGGCACCTTGAAAGTACCAAGTGAGTGTGTGTGTGTGTGTGTGTGTGTGTGTGTGTGTGTGTGTGTAGGCTGGAGGTTAACACCCTATGTCTTTGTCTATAAATTTCATCTTATTTTTTGAGAGAAAAGTTAAAATTCATGTGTGCGCATTTGTTCATGCCAAGTGAGTGAGTGTGTGTGTGGGGGGGGCACATGTGTGCCACAGTGTACATGCGGAAGCCGGAGGACAACCTTTGGGTGTCAATTCTCTCTCCACGTAGGGCTCAGGGATTCAACTCGGGTCATAAGGCTTGACAGCCAGTGCCCTGCCCTACCGGGTAAGCCATCTTGCCAGCCCAATTTTAAATCGTAGGCAGGGTCTCACTTTGTAGCCCTAGACGGCTTTGAACTTGCTATGTAGACCATACTGGTCTTGAACTCGCCTGCCTCTCCTAAGTGCTGGGATTAAAGGTGTGCATCACCATGCTTGGCTCTAGTTTTAAATCTTACTGATGTAGTATGCTTAATTTTTTTTTTTTTTTGGTACCATGTAAGAAATCTTTACCAAATCCAATGCCTCAAGGATTTCTTCTATTTAAAACTTCCAACTCTTTCATTTTGGTCAGTGATCCATTCTGAGTTAATTTTTGTGAAGTTCTTCACACCGTATACATATGAATCCAGGCCACTTATTCTCTTTTAAGGCTCCTGGTGCCCGGGTCAGTGTTCTGCCTTCTCTTCACCAAACCTCTGGCTCCACCTCTTTGTGAAGCTGTGACCTGTTCTAATCTCAGATGGCTCCTAAATCCACCAGCCTCTGACGTCTTTTTGCACATGCTGTGGAGACAAAGACTCACCCCCACCCTATTCCAGACACCCCTGTCCTTGAGATTGCGGCAGATAACAAAAAGCATTTCTCTGAAATCATCCCATTTTTCTCTTTCTTTTCCTTCCCCTTCTCACCTCTCTCTCTCTCACACACACACATATACACACGTGGAGGTGGTTGTCCTTGTTCTTTGTGACAGTCTCTCACTGAACGTGTAGCTTGCTGGTTGGCTAGACTGGCTCTCTAGTGAGCACCTGGGATCATGCTGTCTCGGCCTTCCCAGTACACTCAGCTTTTTACAGAGGCATGGGGAAAGCACAACTTAGCTCCTCATGGCGCTCAAGCCCTTCAAGCCAACTGCCCCAGCCCGTCTTTACACGTGCGCTGCTCTTCTCCCTCAAATGCCTCACATAGCTCCCCATTGTCTGCAGGATGTAGCTGGATCTGAGTCACTTTCCATACTGTCCCTGTAATTAATGTGGCTGAGCTTTTCCTTCTTGCAGGCTCACCAGGGATGAAGACTGTGCCTCCCCTGAGCTCTGCGTCTGGTGTCTAGCTCGATGACCACAGTTGTGGCCCTGTCTTGGGGTGGATGTCGTGCACCTTAGGAATCTCTCTGTTCCTAGCTGTCAAGTGGCATGGGCAGGACAAGTGCCACAAACCCTAGCGTTGGTCCCAGGCGCTCACCTCCCAGCTGCAGGCTGTAAACCCAAGCCAAGGAGGGACTGGTTCGTGGTCATGACGCCACACTCCCCATCTGCCTGAGGGAGGCCTCCAAGCTTGGAATTACAGTTCCCAAATACGTACTTACTTGGGTTAGCCTTGGAAAAGGTTACCATTTAAGTATCACCCGATAACACACACACATGCCCAGCTACATTGGAAATTACAGAGCACTGTCTCCAGCCTGGCCGGTGTCCAGAGCTGGGCGAGGAAGTGCTCAGAGAGCCTGAGCCACTCAGCCCGGGAGGGGTTATTGCATGAAGAGGGGCTCATGTGTTTCCTTCCAGGGAAAGGACAGGTGTTTAGGACCATCCGAGGACCAGAGAGGGCTTTTAGCCTCTTTGTACCTTGTTTCATCATTTGTAAGATCAGGGTAGAGCTGCTACAAGCAATAGCAAGGATGTGTGAAACATGCACCCATCACCTGTACGTACGCATGAAGATGGGAACTGTGGGATGGAGAATGGCCCTGGAGTGGAGGGTAAGGTAGCGAGCCAAGGCTCCATGTCTTGTATCCCAGGGTCAGGCCTGGAGATGACACCCCAAAAGGGTGTATGTGACGATCAGCAATGCCAATCTCATGACTACTGTAAGGGCGGAAGTGCTGCAACGGTGTTTGGGACCTCAGTCACAGCGAGGAGTGAGCCTTAGGGAGGAGGCTATTCGCTAAGCACTGTACTTGGCACACATAGAGAACATCTGGGTGCCTAAGTCAGGCTCACAAAGGCCACGTCTGTAGTGGGAACCCAGAAGCAGCCCTGAGAAACCACGTCCACCCCTACGCCATGTTCCCAGCTCAGCAGATGCTACAGGGACCTTAGCCCTGCCAGCTCTTCTACCAGGCTTCCCAGTTCCCGAACGGCACCCAGCATACAAACTGGGTGTTCACTGCTACCTCACCAGTTTCGAGGTTCCCTTTACACCCCCACATCCACTGCCTCCCCAAACCCCAATCAGGTGGCTGGCTCACCTGAAGCGTGAGAGCACCACAGAGCTCTGCATTCCGCACCTGTCAGTCGGAAGCTAGAGATGAGAAGAGGCCCCCATTTCCAGCAGCCAAGGACCAGTCAATGCCCAGCAATGCTCTTCCCAGTCCTCAGAAGGCTCTGCCCCTCCTCCACATCTGATCACTATAACCAATACTATTGTGTGGTGGCACCCACCTTTAATCCCTACACTCAGGAGGCAGGGGCAGTTGGATCTATGTAAGTTTGCAGCCAGCCTGGTCTAGACAGAGAGGTCCAGCCCAGCCAGGGCCATCAGCATCTAATACTCATAGCTCCTGTGCAGTAACCAGGTCTCCAAGGAGGAGCAGACAGAATAGAGATAATAGAGGTGTCCCAGGCTGTGGGGAGAAGCAGGGCTAATCAGTGCCCATTAACCCTGCCCATGCACGGTTGGCAGGGGAAGCCTGCTAACCCTCGTTTGCTGGATGCCTGGCCTCTGAGGCAGTCTTGCTCTCCGAGGGGCAGGAGCAGGTGAGCAATGGAGTGAACTGTTTGCGGTCATGGGTTCTCTCCACTGCCCCCTCTCCTTGAGTGTATCCTGTGTGATTGTGAGGGAAGAAGGGGAAAGTGAGGAAGGTAGAAAAGAAAGAAGGAAGGAAGCAGAGGAGGGAAGGAGGTAGGGAGGACACCATGCAGGGGCCATCCATTCTGTGGACTGTCTCTGGGCGTAGAAGGATGTTTCTTTCTTGCAGGAGTTTTTCCATGCACTGTTCGACTGGGCTTGGGTTTCTTCTTTCCTAATTGAATTCTATTTGTTCAGGAGAGAACAGAAAAAATACTGTTTGACTGGGCCAGCCCCTCCTCTGTGCAATCCAGAGGAGGGGGAGAGGCGAGGGGCAGCCTCCCCAAGGGCCTTCTTTCAGGCCTGTGTGAATAAACCGTAGTAGTCATGACCCTGTATGCCTGTAGCCGGCCAGCACAAGACAGGTGTCCGCAGGACAATTCCCAAGGCCTCGGGGGCAGTGGCAGGCACTGGAGATGGAGGACTCAGGACTACCCCCTGGGGGAAGAACGCTGGAGGTAGTAGGGGTCTTGGGGTAGCGCCCGAAAGAAGCTGGCTCCGGGACCCTGATGAATGTGGACGGCTGGGCATGAATACCTATTCAGAGCATGGCCCTTGTTCTCTCTGCGTCCTCAGCCGGGGAGGCCACAGATGTCCCAGAGTGAGTCAGAAGATTCTACTGACAGAGGCCCTTGGTGGGAGGGGCTTCTTTGGGAGCTTTTGTCACAGAAGCTAGTGAAGCAAGGAAGGAGGGGGGAGGCTTTCGCTTAAACTTGACCGCTGGTGGCTCCCAGCAGCCTGCCAGCAGGCAGGTTGAAAATGGCTTTCAGTAAGCCATGGAGCGTCCAGGTCCTAGTCTTCTGGCGGCACCAGGCCTTCTGGTGAGCACAGATAACAGTGAGGACAGTCTCTGCTCACAGCAGCTCCTGGGTGTCTTTCAATGTCTGAGGCATGGATGAGGCTACTGAGGTGAGGAGAGGTTGAACCACCAGCTTCCATGCCTGTTCAACCTTACAGGGCCTTTTTGGAGTCTTGGACACCCATCCATCCTTGGGTAAAGAGAGTGGCAACCTCATTGATGAACTTTGAGCCCATCTGATTCTCCAGAGGCCTGAGGAAAGAGGAGGACAACCTCCTAGATTCACAGGTCCTCAGTGTCTGGTGTCCCATATTGAGGGTCTGCCCTTTGAAGATTCCCTTGACCAAGGCCACTCAGGACATGAGCATGGACCCATGTAGACAATTGTTTGCTCACAAACTACCACATGGACTAGGGTGGTGACAGTCCATGGGGAAGGGTGGTGACTAGGGTGGGGAGACATGGCCTGTGACTGGCTTCCTCCAAGCTCCATGCTTTTCCTGGCCCTGCTAGCTCAAGCTGTACCCTGAGGCTGAACCAGTGTGAGAAAGGATCACACACACCCCTCAACCCTTGGGACTTGTCCGTTGTGGGGGCCCAAGGAGAAAGAATCCTATGTTTGAGTGGCTTGCTATCTATCCACCTATAACCCTGTGCCTAGCCTGGGTAAAGAATCAGAAAACCTACCTGAGAGGGGGGTGTCTCTAGAAGCAGCCTAACTAGTTGGTCAATGCTGGGCTAACTACCTGTGGAGTTGCTTGTTGCCGCTGGCCTGCAAGATGGCGTTGCTGTCACCTATGGAAAAGTTGACTAGCTTCCATGGAGTCACACAAAGCTGTAAGGAAAAGAATGGACTGGACCCCCTGTGCTGGATAATTTTGTGTCAACTTGACTCAAGATAAAGCCATCTGTTGGAGGGATAGCTCAGTGGTTAATACTAGCTGCTCTTCTAAAGTAGCCATGGTCAATTCCCAGCATCCACATGGCAGCTTACAACTGTCTGTAACTCTAGTTCCATGGATTCTGACACCTTCATACCAATGCACAGAGAATAATATTAAATAAAATTTTAAAAAAAGATAAAGCCATCTGAGAGGAGGGAATCTCAATTAAAATAATGCCTCTATAACATCAGGTTGTAGGCAGACCTGTAGGGCATTTTCTTTTCTTTTAAAGAATTTTTAAAATTTAAATTCTTTATTAATTACACTTCATCCACTTTGTATCCCCCCTGTAGTTCCCTCCCTCCTCCCATCCCAATCCTTCCCTTCCTCCCCATTCTGCATGCATGCCCGTCCCCAACTCCACTGATAGGGGAGGTCTTCCTCTCCTTCCTTCTGATCCTGGTCTATTAGGTCTCATCAGGAGTGGCTGCATTGTCTTCCTCTGTGGCCTGGTAAGGCTGCTCCCCTCTCAGGGGGAAGTGATCAACGAGCAGGTCAATCAGTTCATGTCAGAGACAGTCCCTGTTCCCATTACTATGGAACCACTTGGACACTGAACTGCCATGGGCTACATCTATGCAGGGGTCCTAGGTTATCTCCATGCATGGTACTTGGCTGGAGTATCAGTCTCAGGAAAGACCCCTGTGCTCAGATTTTTTGGTTCTGTTGCTCTCCTTGTGGAGTTCCTGTCCTTTCCAGATCTTACTATTTCCCATTTCTTTCATAAGATTCCCTGCCCTCTGCCCAAAGGTTGGCCATAAGTCTCAGCATTTGCTTTGATAGTCTGCAGGGCAGAGCCTTTCAGAGAGTGATTGATGGAGGAGGGCCCAGCCCATTGTGGGTGGTGTCATTCCTGGGCTGGTGGTTCTGGGTTCTATAAGAAAGCAGGCTGAGCAAGCCAGTAAGCAGCACCCCATGACCTCTGCATCAGCTCCTGCCTCCAGGTTCCTGCCCTGCTTGAGTCTCTGGCCTGACTTGAACGGGACGAACAGTGATGCAGAAGCATCAGCCAGATAAACCCTTTCCTCCCCACGTTGCTTTTCACGACTGTGCTGTATCATCACAGCAACAGTAACTCTAACTAGGATCAGCCTCATTCTGCTTGACTGCCTGCTATAGAGCCATGACAGATGACAGGTACCCAGAGACAGCAGGCACGGCTGAGGGGCCAGGAGCTGGACAGGGTGGCTGGCACGCCTGTGGGTAGACACTGATTTCATGGATTTGAGAGCCAGTTTTGTAGCTCAGGATTTTTTTTAGAGGGGGTGGGGGTCACCACAGGTTCAAGGCAAGCAGCTCTTTTCTGCCTGTTCCCAGATCCCCAAGAGCTGAGCTGTTGGTACCTGTCACTCCTAGACAGGTACCACGGGCTCAGGCTTGATGTAAAGGCTGTTGACCTGCCTTCCTTTGAAGGCAACCCCTTGCTTGTCCTGCTTCACAGCAGCAATTGCAACCATGGAAGCTTAGAGAGCCCAAGGCCCTTCTTCCCTCCTCCTCCTCAGACTCTCTTTTTGTGCATGTCCTACCACATCTCTAAGTGGCTCACTGTGTACAGAGCCAGTAGAGCTTTCCAGACCCAGAGGGTCAGCAAGAAAAGACCAGAAAAGCTCTCTGAACTTGATCCTAGGCAGGAGCCACATGCCAGGATCACAGGCTGGTTTGAGGCCACTCGGTGACATTCATATGACTGTTTCCCATCTGGCTGGACCTAAGATCCACAGCATTGGAGAGTCCAGCACCTTTGTCTCTAAAGTGACTCCAGTTGCCATCAACCAGATGACATGAAGGAAGAGGGAGCCAGTTGTTGGGGGACAGCATCTTTCTACCTGCTGGTGGCAGTGAGGGACAGATGGTCTGTTCAGGGCATTTGCACATACTGTTTTCTTCCTTCGTGAGGCCAATGGCCAGTCTCCCCAATCCTCAGCCATCATAATTCTTTCCCTAGAAGTGCTAGGGGTTCCAGCCGGCAAGGGACCACTTTGTTTCTCTCATAGGCTCCAAGCTCCCAGGAGATGGCTGTCGGCCTGGTGGAAGCCCTCACAGGTTCCTGGCCCTCATTCAGAACTGCAAGGCAGATGCTTCCAGCACCTTTGTTGTCTTCCTTGATGGTAGGTATCATATGGCAGAGATGAGCCCCTGCCTTCCTTTGTTTCATGGTGCTCGTACTGGG
Source organism: Pachyuromys duprasi (assembly GCA_028658305.1). Classification (NCBI taxonomy): domain Eukaryota; kingdom Metazoa; phylum Chordata; class Mammalia; order Rodentia; family Muridae; genus Pachyuromys; species Pachyuromys duprasi. The sequence goes on from CM053752.1 coordinate 16,299,116, forward strand.
GTTGCTTGTGTGCTGGTGGAAAGGTGATGTGCCCTTGAGCCAGCCTCTGGGTAAGACAGGGGCACCACTTTAGCCTCTCCGCCTCCTGTTGTTCCACAAACAGAACTTTCCAGAGCGCAGGAAGGAAGGGTGGAGGATGCCCCACAAAGGACACTACCCAGATTGCTTTCTGCAGAGGCTCAGCTCATCTCCCTTTGATGTGGTGATCCCATGGGAATCACTGACAGGAATCATTTCAGCTCCCAAGAAGGGGACTTGGCGACAGGTGACTTGTCTCGCAGCTCACTGAGGCGCTAATGAGTGCTAATTATAATCCAATCGCCTTGCCAAGGCAATCTGTCCTGCTGGGGCAGGCAGGGACCAGTCGTGAAGTGAGTGGGTAGCTTTGGGGGATGGGTGTCTCTCTGTCTTGGTGCTGGCTTGGGGGATGTCCCTGTTCAAACGTGTTCTTGTATTCTAAGGGGAGAAGGGATTTTTTCACACCTTGGAGAGCCAGTGAGATGAGGAGGTGAGGTGACAAGGACAGTAACTGGCTTCTTCCTTTGCCTCAGACCAAAGGAGTTATGCAGGCAGGAGAGGCCCAGCAGGATTGCCATGGGAACGCCCTCCTGATTGGAAAGGGATTCTATTGGGGTGCAGAGGACAGAAGGAGGTACCCTGAATCCTTTATACCTCACCCATTCCCTCCCTCAACCTGGGACCCACTCCAGGGCAGGCAGCCACAGGCCTGCCCAGGCTTCTGAAGGGCTGGAGAAGGAACTGGAATTGACAGAGGTACTTTGGAGCCTGGTCTCTGTCCCATGGCAGATAGAAGATGACGGATTAGCTCAAATATGACTCCCTTAAAGGCCTGGCCTAAGTTTTCTGAGCTCATAGCCTGAGCCATCAAGGTGGGAAATGAATTTACTCAGGCTGCGTGATCCACCCATACAGTCTAGCCCAAACTTAGCTGCAAGCTTTGGGAATCAGTGACATTCTCTTGACTTGTCAGATAGGGACAGTGAGGCTTAGAGAGATTAAGACATGTGCTTGAGGCCACAAGAGGACCAAGAAGAGGCAGTTCTGGTGACAAAGGTTGAGAAAGGGCTGGAAGTCATGGCCGAAGATTACCTACGACCTCCTATCACCACGAGTGAGCAAAGGCGGGAAGCAGAATCACATGGCACAAGGCAGACAAGGGCTCAAAGCCTACCCAAGTTCTTCGGTGGCTTAGAGGTCAACTCCACTCCACTTTGATGAAGAAGAGAACTGAGGGTCATCAAGGGAAAAGGATGCACCTTGGTCAAAAGCCAGAAGAAATGACCTATTTCCGATAGGCAAGGTGTGGAGTCAGGTTTCCATCAACAGATATATGGAAAGCCAGGTGTGGTGGCAAAAGACTGTATTTCTAACACTGGGGAAGCAGAAGCAGGAGGATCAGGGCCATTCTTAGCTATGCAGTAAGCTCAAATATAACTTGGACTCCTACAAAAGACCCCTGTCTCAAAGAACCAACCAAACAAGCAAACAAGTTGACGGACAAAGAAAATGTGATGCCTATACATAATGAAGTTTTATTCATCCACAAAGAAGAATGAAATTATGCCGTTTACAGGTAAATATCTCAGTGAAATAAACCAGACTAAGAGACAAACACCACACTTTTCTCCACCTCTAATGCAGTGAGCTGGTTAGTTTTTTGTCACCTTTCCACAAAGCACAGTCACCTGGGAAGAAGGAACCTCAGCTGAGAAGCTGCTGCCATCAGATTTGTCTATGATGCACTTTCTCTTTTTTATTGTTATTGTTTTGCTCTTTAAGAGGGAGGAAGAACATGAAGTTGGGTGTGGGGCATATTTTCTTGATTAATGGCTGATGTGGATGAGTCCATCCCACTGTAGGTGACGCCGCCCCTGATGCTGTGTGAGAAAGGTAGGGGCTGAGGCTCCGGCTTCAACTTCTGTGTCCAGGACCCTGCTTTGACTTCCTGCTTTGGTTTCCCTCTGTGACAAACTGTAAAATATAAGCCAAAATAAATCTTTTCCTCTCTCACGGTGGTTATGGTCAGTATTTTATCACAGAATAAAAAAAGAAAAGGACATGCAGGGGTTTAGGTTTTGGGTGTGTGTGTGTATGTAATAAGAAAACAGAAAGAGGACTATTTATGGGTAGGAAGAAGACCAGGTAGAGCAGGAGAAGGCTGTGGGGAGAGGAATATGAGCGAAGTTATAATGATATATTGATTATGAATATAAAACCACATATGAAATTCTCATAATGAAACCCATAAAATTATTAAAATAATTAATTTAGACAAAAGAGGGAACCATTCCCTTCTGTGCTAGGCCAACTCTAGTCTTCCACAACCACCATAATGGCAGGATCCTTCGGGAGAAAAGGGCCTACAGTGCTGAGAGCCTGAGCAGAGTAACTGCAAACAGCCCTCCCTAAGCATCTTCTACTTTCTTGCCAGCCCAAAAGCACATGGCCAGCAGGTACAGGGACAGGTCAGCACAACTGGGCAGGCTTTCACTAGCTGGCCATTCGGATTGCCCTCTCTTTCTCCACTTTCCTTACTATTCGTTTTCAAAATGTAGGCGAGATAGGATCTCATGGGCCCAGCTTTGTGGGACCAGTTGGGTGCCTTCAGTGAACAGGAGCATGCTGCCATGAAGCTGCTACCTGATCAGAACAGCCTTAGTGCCTATGACAAAGCAGCAAGAAAAGTCTGATGGGCTCAGTGAGACGGTCACTCTCAGTGCCTCTGTCCTGGGTGGTCAGGACCAGGTCAGGCTTTGCACGGGGCCAAGGATCTTCTACGTGCTGTACATGCTCCAGCCCTGCTGCCAAAGGACACAGCCTGCTACCCACGCTCTGTCCCTCCCTTCAAATGCCTCTCCTGCTTCAGATGAGGATCAGGGCAGCTCTCAGGCAGGGACTCTCTCCCTGATCTCGGCTCCCACTCTGTGTAAATTGCGCAGGTGTGAGAGATGAAGCGCATCTGCTCTCCCCCACCATCCCATGTCTCCTCTGTGAGTAGGCCCCGGCCAGTAGCCCTGAGCTGAGCATTGTTAGAATTGGGGAAGCTTTCGGGGAGCCAGCTTCCTGGGTTCTTGCCAGGCTGGGGACGAAGCCTCCCGTTTCAGGAATGCTCATAGAAAGGCCTTGTCTTCCCCTGACCACAGATGAGCCATTTAAGCATTAAGAAACATAATCGTGGGACCATGTGGCCACAGAGAAGCTGCCTCTGCTGCCCGGCCTTCCGGGTGGGACTCTGGTGTCCTTTCCCATCTGGGAGGTATACATCTGCTCTCCCCACACAGCCACTGCTTTCAGGGAATTGGTGACAACCCAGGCGCAGGTCTCTATCAGGACAGCATTCTCAATTCTCTGATTTAAGGTCTGATGGGCTTGAATTTTTTCTTCTTTAAAGCTGTACTGTAGGGTATCTACTGGCAAATGGTAAAATCATAAAGAGTCTGGGGAATGAGGAAGGGTGAATTATGAAGACAATGGCTAAAGTGGACTGTCCATTGGAACCACAGCCTCTGCTAAGGGAACCATGATGACAACTTCCTGTCCCTTCTGGTGGGGGTTGTGATCCATCACTGCCACCACCAACAAAAGCATCAAGCATGCCCACACTATAAGAGATCAGCCTGGCTTTCTTGGGGGTCCCTGGTCACTGGCATACTCAGCTTGTCACCATGCCCTCTCTCCTTGGGTTTGTCCCTCTCTGAAGTCATCCCACTTCTGGACTTCTGATTCTCTTGTCTTGTGTGTTGCCACCAGCAACATCCCTGCCCCTTCTCTTCCCCTCTCTGCAGCTGTTCCCAGAGGCTCAGCCCACAGTGTGTACTCTGCATTGTGTGTGTAACTAGGGACCTTGCCCCCGATGGTAGGTGAAAGGGGGCCATCTCCCACTCAGGGAAGCCAAGGAGCTTGAGGGCAGCTATTCTAGTCCAGGCCAAACCTCACGCATTACCAATGTCCCTGTTGCCTCATCTGTGAGGCCTTTGATATTGGTATATCACCATGTACCCCAGGTGCATGAGCCTGATCCATGTTGCTGCCCAAGACAGTGCCTGTTTATCTGGACACAGAGGAGGGTTGTGCTCTTCAGGCATCTGCCAGGCATCATGCCCGTGGCTCAGGGTCCCCTTCCCATGCAGTACCCAGGGGTCAGCAGCACAGCTCCTGAGCACACTGCCAGGACTCTTAAGTGGCTTCTCTCCAAGCTCCAGATGCTCCCAAGGGGGCAGGGTCCTACCATGTCACCTGGCTTAGGGGGACTGCCTTAGCCAGAGCTCAGCCAGGCCCTCCTGAATTCCAGTAACTCTGTAGACAGGGAAAACAAACCTCAAACAGCAGTTATTTCTTAAGAACCATGCCCACCCCTGCCCTGTGTCCAGGCTGTGCAAAGTCTGTGTAGGAAAGGGGGGTCCTTACTTCTGGAACATTCCTCTTGCTTGTCTTTAAAAGCAGCTTAATTTGAGTACAATCACCGAGCAATTAGCTGTGCATGTTTAAGGTGTACCATTTGATAAGTTTTGACACGTATGCATCCGTGAAGCCACCACCACTAACTCAGGCTAATGAGCTGCTCATCTTCCCACAGGGGAGGGGCCCCCTGTGACAACCCTGACTCCCGCCCTCCTACCCCTTGCTGTCTCTAAGCAACCACCTACCTGCTTTCTGCCATACAAGAGCTGGTGTTTCCCAGATTTGGGGCAGATCCCAGTCTCCCCATCTAGCACAATCATTTCTAGATCATGTCCTAGAGTCTGTTAGCAGTCTTCTCCCCCTTTCCCCTCCTCCTCCCACATCCTCCGCTCGGTGTGATGTATGCACACATCTGTGTGAAGGTGTGTGTGCTAACAGAAGCCAGAGGAGGATGCTGGGGACTCAGCTTTATCACTCTCCACCGTATTCTGTTGAGACAGGGTCTTTCACTGAACCTGGAGCCAGGCTGTGTCCACCAAGCCCCAGGGAGCCTCCCATCTCGGTTCCCCGAAGCACCGGGGTGGCAGGTCCATGTGCAGCCAGGTCCAGCTTTTCTGTGTCTAAACTCAGCAAACACTCTTACCTACTGAGCAATCTCTCCAGCTCCAGTGTAGCCTTCTTACTGTCCAGTGGACACAGCTGCATCATGGCATGTTTACTTCACGATGACACCACAGTGTGTGTGTGTGTGTGTGTGTGTGTGTGTGTGTGTGTGTTGTGTTTACCTCAGTGTCTGTCTGGTGTGTGCTACACTGTGCTGTGTTTTGTATAGGTTTAGGACTATGTGCAGTCCTGAAGCTATGCCATGGCGAGTGTATCAGGTGACTACACTGCAGTTTACTTTCCCCCTTACGTGGAAGATAGATGTTCAGGCTCTTAGACATTAAGGCTGTTTTGGTATTTGGTTACCCATAAAGCTGGTATGAATATTCATGTCCCAGTCTCTGTAGAGACAGCCGGTGCTGGTTTTTCTTGGGTAAATATGAGGTTAGAATGCCTGCATCATATGGCCAGTATATGTTTAACTTTTAAGACACCTTTCGAGCTGATTTCCACATGTCCTTACCATTTTACATTTGTTCTCAGCAGCAGCAGTGGGTTCCAGTCCCTCCACACCCGTTGGCATATGTTGGCTTTCCTAAGTAGAGCTGTTAATCAACAGGCAGGCACCATGGTGTTTTATTACCGTAATGACTAACGTTATTGAGTGTCTTTCTACATGCTCATTGGCTCTTTGTGTGTTTTCTCTTGTGAAATGTTCCTCAAAGAATTTATTTTAAACATCGGATTTTCGAGATTGTTTATATGTTCTGTATCCAGTCCTTTTTCTGGCATTACCAGATGTATGCCTCAAAATTAGTTTTTGTCATGGTGGTCCAACTTTTCCTGCTCTTAACAGCATCTTTCAAGCAGTGGAAATGTTTAATTTTGGTGAGGTCAAATTTGTTAGTTTACCCCTTCTTAAATCTTGCTTTTGGTGTCAAAACTAGGAAATCAGAAGCCAGAAAAGACCAGAGGACCCAAGTTCAGTTTCCAACATCCAGTAACTCCGGCGACATCCAACACCCTGTTCTTAGACACACACATACTTAGACACACACACACACACACACCTTGAGACAAAAACAAAACAAGACATAAAACACCTAAGAAAACATTTAAACCAAGATCACAGTCCTCAACAGTTTTAGGTTCTATGTCAAAGCTGAGGGTCCACTGTGAGTTAAATTTTGGCCATGGGGCCAGGTATAAATTGAAGTTTGCTCTTTAGTATTTTGCATGCAAATATTTGAACGATCTAATACCATTTGTTGAAAAGGTTGCCACACTGTAGTTTAAATTGTCTTTGTAAAAAACAAGTTGACCATGTATGTGTGATTGTTTTGGGCCTGTCTTTCCAGCAATCTATTTATCTTCAAACCAATACCACAGTCTCTTGATTTTGTTCAAACTTGTTCAATTCTGTGGTTAGTTCTAGTGGGTCTTTTGTAGTTTTATTGGACTTTCTACAGAATGATTAGGTCATCTGTAAGCAATGGCTATTTCACTTCTTTTCTATTTGGATTCCTTTTACTTTTCATTCTTGCTTGGCTAGAAGCTCCAGTATGATGGTGGACAGCGGAGGTGTGGCAAGTGGAGGTGTCCTTGTCTAATTCCTGATCTTTGGGGAAAATATGTCCAGTTTTTTCCAGTAATTATGGTGTCAGCCAGAGGGAATAGGCTTCTCTGTTTGAGAAAGCCCCCTGCCTTGCTTTCCATCCCCTACCTCATAAATTCTGGCATTATTGTATTTTCTTTCATTTTTCAACCATTTAAATTTGAGTTAAACTTCTGGCTTTCCTTTTGGTTTCTTATTTGACTCGTAAAAACTACATAAAGTTTTTAAACATTTGAGGATTTTCCTGAGATTTGTGTCTCCCTATAGCCAGAGAACACTTTTTAAACAACTCAGTTTATCTTAGTAAATATTCAGTGTTTGCTCAAAAATATTTACTCTACTGTTTTTGAGTGGGGTATTAAATAAATTATAGTCAAGTTGAATTGGCTGTTAATGTTCTTCAATCTTCTATATCCTGGCTGATTTTCTATTTGTTCTATCCATTGCTGAGAAAGGGATGCTGATGTTTCTGACATGGTTGCAATATGTTTTTTCCTTTGGTTCTGAGTTTTTACTTTGTGAAATTTGAAGATATTACTACAGATATTTAAGATTTTATGGATCCCTGATTGACAATTCCTCTTCTTTCTTCTGTTCCTCCTCCTCCTTTTCAAGACAGGGTCTCTGTGTAGCCCTGCTTGTCCTGGAATTTCCTATGTAGACTAGGCTGGCCTTGAACTCAGAGAGATCTGCCTGCCTCAGACTCCAGAGTGCTGGGGTTAGATTATTAGATTATTTTGTATTGTTTCCAATAAGAAATCTTCCTACATTTTCTTCTGCTGTATGCAACATGTATTTTATATTTTATAAACTATTCACTTCAAGTTTTCTCTTTATCATTAAAGAAATGTGACTGTGACTCTCTTTTGTGTGTGTGTGTTTCTCGTTTGTTGTGTTTGGAGTTTTCCGAGTTCTCAGATCTGTGAGTTTTCAAAAACTTTTGGTCATTTTTCTAACCTTTTTTTTGTATCTCTTTGTTTGTACATATGTCGATGTCAAAGGTCAATCTCAAGTGTTTCTCCTCAGGCACTGTCTACTTTGTTTTGTTTGTGAGATGGGGTCTCACTATAAAGCCCTGACTGGCTTGGAATTCACTATGTAGACCAGGTTGTCCTTGAACCCATAGAGACCCATCTGTCTCTGAATGCTGCGATTAAAAATGTGGACTACCATGCCTAGCAATGTTTTTTCTTCCTTTCTTCCTTCCTTATTTATTTCCTTCCTTCTTTCTTTTTCTTTTTTATTTTTTTGAGATAGGGTCTTTCATTGGCTTAAGACTCATCAAGAAAGCTAGACTGACTGGCCATGAAGCCCCAAGCATCCTCCTGCCTCTGCCTCCCCAGAGCTTAGTTTACAAGTATACAAGGCCAAGACCAGCTTTTTAAAATGTGTGTTCTCGGGTTCCAGCTTGGGTACTCATACTTGTACAGCAAGTACTTTATAGACCAAGCTGTCTCCCCAGCCCCCTTCTGGTATTTAAGGTGTAGGGTTCCTCCTCCTTCATGTGGATTCTCTCCTGTAGTGTCTTCAGTCACTTTTCTCCTGTAAGTCAATTTTTGGGACTCCACATAGTGTATGTAATGGCTCGTATGTCACAGTCCCCACTAGAATTTGATGAACTTTAGTCCTCTACATCTCTGTTATCAGAACTAGTGGGATACAGCCCTCCAAAAGTTGTGACAAACTTTTTGAATATACTCGTTGGTTAATTCTAACATCTGTATCAATTCAGTTTTGAAGATCACTTTCTCATTATGGGGCAACCCCTTTTTCTTTGCATGCTCCATCATCTTTGATCGGATATTTGACATTTGTGAGATTTTTACCTCATTGCACACCGGGTATTTGTGTATTCCAGAGCTTTGCTCTGTGACACCATTAAGTTACTTGGAATTGGTTTAATCCTTGCGGGTCTTGCTGTCATGATCTATTAGGCTGGTCTGCATAAGGGTTCAATCTAGGGCCAACTGTTTGCCCTACTGAGGCAATATTTTTCTGACTCAGCCCCCACCTCTCAGGGCCATCAAATGTCCCACCAGGATTATGAAGCTTTTCAGTCTGCCTAGTCAGGACAGACATTACACCAGGGTGGCACTGAGTCCCTTCAGGTTCCCTCCCTCTGTGACTGTCATGGGCTTGTGGCTCCAGGTTCTCACTCAAGACAGCCCTCTGGGACTGGTAATGTTTTTAATCTCACCTCCCACAATGTCCTGGAACCTCCTAAGGCTGACAGAGGGCTCTTTTTTGTTGTCTCTCAAAGATCAGTGAGCCTGCCTAATGTTCAATGTCTTGAAAACTACCATTCCACATCTATTGTCTTGTTCGTGGGGCTTGTGTCTGGCAGAGGAATCAATGGCCTGATTCCATCTTGTCCAGAAGGAGAAGCACCCCTTTTTCTTAAGTCAAGGGTTGTTTACCTTCTGCTCTCAGGATGTGACCCCATACAGAGCCCTCTCCTGACTGTAGCTCTCCAACCAAGCTCATGAGGGCTGAGGAGTCATTTGTGGTGGTGAGTAGGGACAACTAGTCAGCAGTCTCCACAGAGAGATGTGATGTGACACAGTTACTGAGTATCCAAGTTGGTTGGGGCCATTCTCTGGACAGAGCCAAGCCAACAAGCCATACATAGTCTCTAATTACGAGAAAAGACACCTGGTGCTCAGAGCTAAGTGATGGTGAGAAAGAGGGCCTGGAAATGCCTGGCTACTGCTGACACACCTACACAGAGAACTGTTCCTAAACTGGACAAAAAGACCGAGGAACCACAGACACAGTGGTATGACAGGTCACAAAGAACACGGAAGAGGGGTTCACCCTGGTGAGTGAGCTACAGCAATGGGTTGAGGGCTTGACTGTCATGTGAGTTTTGTCAAGTGGGACCTGGGGTTATTCTCACAACAGCCACACCACCACCACCCAACCACCCACCTGGGTCCCAGAGCCACCTACTTTGGCATTTCCCAGCTCTTACCTTGTTTTGGCTGCACTGTGATCAGTAGGGGCACACCTGCCCTTCCTACCTAGGAGATGCAGTTCCTGAGGCTGGACAATGTCCAGATGTGTGGAGTTCTCCCTCACCAAGATCACAGATTCTATATTGGAACCATGTCACCCAAGAAATTAGGAACAGGTGCCACAAGCTAAGCCTCTCTGGGCAGAGTCCACCTGACTATGAAATAGACTCAGGAAGGACCTGCAGGAGTTCAGGCAGGTGTCAGTGTGGTCAATCCTTAGAAACTTGGAAAGAAAACTGGCTCCCTGACTGATACAGCACCGAAGTGGGTGGGAGAGTGTGAGCATGAGATGTACAAGGTGTGAGAAGCGGCCACGAGTGTATTGGAGTCCAAGGCTGGGACTGCCAATCTTTCCAGTTTTACAACTGTCACAAGAATGTGGCAGCTGGGGTTAAGGAGGGGTGCTAATCCAGCTTTGATGCTGACCCTCTGTCAGCCCAGGGCATGGGGTCAGGACCACCCGCTCCGGCCCTGGATTAAACATTGTGAGTTAAAACTCTTCGATGGCTAAAGGGAACGAACAGAGCCTGCCTGCGGACCTCCCTGGTAGACCTTCTGGAAGGGGTAAGGGGCCAGCACTGTGCCATTCCCACAGTAGAGGTCTGTGGGCACTTATCAGCATCAGGGCTATGTTATGCACCCATATATAAGTCTCTCTCTTGGGCTCTGATGTAGAAGTTCTTGTCCTCCTGAGCCAGATGGCACAGGACCTAGATGCTGGAATGCTAGTGGCAATACAGATCAGGAGTGGGACAGGAAGGGGCCACTGCAGGGAGGGAACTGCAGCTACAATTTTCCTGAGGTAACACTTGGGTGAAATCAGGAAGCTGGTGAGGAGGTGAACCTGAGTGCATAAGAGATGAGTGTTCAGGCAAAGGAGACATACAGAGGTCCTGAGGCCCAGCAGAATCTAGATGTGTGGGGAATATCCAGGCGGCTGTGACTGGATTGCTACAGTGAGGAAGCCAGAGCCAGGGCCATCGGCAACCCTGCCTGTTCTAAGCAAGATGACAATAAGGCATTTGGCAGGTGACTTAGGCTTAAAAAGGTAGAGATGTAGTGACCACACTGGGAGCAGGGAGCCAGAAGAGGTCCAGATCTGGCGCAGTCTCTGAGAGCAGAGGCAGTCAGGTGGCCTAGCCAGTCAGGGAAATAAGGAAAAACAGCAACAGATCTAGAAGGTGGAGCCCCAAGACTTGCTGACAGATTCAATGTGGGGAAGGTGGGAGGGAAAGGAAGAAGGAGGAAGAGGAAGGGAGGAGAGATAGGAATAGCTGTGGAGATTCTGGGCCAACATCTGGCAGAGTGGGGTACTCAGTTGCTGAGTTTGGGAAGGCCAGGGCAGAGATGATCTGGGCCAGGAACTGTGTGGCACTTTTATGTGGGAAACACTTCCCCAGGAAAGAGCTGGGTGTATGAATCTGAGCTCAGAGTAGTAGTCAGCCAGCCACACTAGTGCTTAGACCCTGGAGACTGGACAGATTCCTGAAGAGCCCATTGAGACCAGGAAAATCCAAGCCAGCCTTGGAGAATGCCAGATCTACTAAGAGTGGGGAAAGGACAGGTGGTAGAGGAACCAACCCCTGCCCCAGGAGCAGCCACTGGGGGCCAACAGCAATCAAGGTGGGCTGAAAGACTCCAGTGCTGGGGCAACCAGACAGACATTTGGAATAGTCAAAGGCTTAAGATGGGGGAAGGGATGGAGATACTAACAGATACATGAAGGGTTGTCTTTCAAGAGAGCCAAGGACCAAGACATGGTGGCTACAGGAAAGGTGGGATCTAGAAAGGAGCTTTTAAGAAGGAATCACAGGAGACTTGGTGGTGAGTATTGGCCAGGGATCTCCACTGTGCCAGAAACTGAGATGGCTTAAGAGGGATCCTGGGGTTCCGGGGTGGGAGGGTATGGCTTCTTAGGGTTGGTGTTTTTAGAAGCAGGAAAGCCCTGAGCTAGCAGATGACATGTGATGAAAGGAATGGGCCTAGTGGCTGCAGAGGGGAGGAGGCACTGGGAAGTTTGAGGCCACAGTCACACCTGTGTCACCTCATTGCACCATGGCACGGACAGGATTTTGCATTAAACTAGGGCTGGGATTGTGCCAGATGAGAATTCCACATGGAGACAGGGTGTGGGTGCGAAGGGTATATGTGGGGGTTGATGGAAAGTCAAATGTGATGGCAATGACACCTGGCCTCGGGGGCAGATGGGAAGTGGCAGAAGGCAGGTGGGTACCAGCAATGGCATGCTCACACTGCATCTCTGGCAGGGTGGCATAGCAAGGGTCTGTGCCTTCGATATCCCCATTGTGTGAGTGGCCCCGCCTCTTAGCCCGAGGTTGTTGAGGTTAAAAGTGCAGGCAGACAAAGCCCTGGAACAAGCTGGGAAGCTTTATCTCTTGCCCTCAGCTGGGGTGGTGGTTGTGCCAGGAACTGAGGTGGCCAGGGTCTGTGAGCCTACCTCCTATAAGGTGAGAAAGCCTCTAAGGCGGCAGCAGCCAGAAAACAGTCAGGCTGCGTGGGAAGCAGGTGGCCGCCGCCTCCTCCTCCCTCCAGGCCATCCCCCAGAGGGCAGTGCAGGATTACCTCTGGCCACACTGCTTCACTAGCTAGGGGAACCATAGGCTGTCAACCTGCCTGATCTGGGGCTTGCTCCGAAGGCCTCTGGTTTCTGTCTTTTAGTTCAGAGTAGGCTCAGGCCAGGAAGGTCTGTTTGCCACCAGGGACCCTTCACAGCACTGTAGCAGCATTGCCACTGGAGAGGAAGCACTTGTCCAGGCCACACAGCTTGCAGTGGGCCCATTCCACTTTCCACTGCAGGGCACAGCACAGGGCCTGGCCCCTCCACTCCACTAGCACCCCCTTCCTTTACATCCCACTGCAGCCAGTGTTCTTATGTTTGTCCCTCCAGGAAAGCTGAGACCTTGCTGGTCAAGTCAGGCCTGGCTCACACTAGACTGATAGTGACCACCTCTGGCCAGGCTGGGATTCAGGCCCAGGACCACCTTGCACATGAAAAGAAGGCAGAGACCGGGTGTGAGGGGCCCTGCTGTGGGCAGACACAGCTATTCCTTCCTGTCCTGTACCTGCCTTCAGTCTTTTCCTACTGATTCTGTATGCCTGTCTACCTCAGTCAGGGGGAAGAGCGTTCCTGACCCATGCAGCTACAAGCTCCCTGGAGCTCAGACCTTGAAAGACAAATGGAGGACTCATTAACTGCACCCTGTCTTAGGCAGTGGGTTGGGGCAGGCTCCTCTAGGACCCACCCATGTCCCTACCTCATTCCAATGCTGAGCTGGTCTGGTCTGTGGAGAGCAGGAGGTGGGTGTGCCTGGAGCACAAGCCAGGGAGAAAAAGAGGACATGAAGGCAGAGGCCTCTGGAGAGGGGCACAGAGGGATGGGGGAGGGCTGGTGGGAGGAAGGCAAGAGCAGGGAACAGGAAGTTCAAAAGAGCAGAGAAGGACAGAGAGGGGAAGCAGAGAAAGGTGAGGTCTGGAGGTCTAAGCTGGCCACTGAAGAAAGAGGTTTATCGTTTGCAGGCTATTGGTGGCAAGGAAGAGAATGTAGCTGGAAACCCTCCCAGTGCCAGCTAAATGCCTCACAGAAAACCCCATCTGCGGAGGACTCTGGGAACAAAAGCTCCACGTAAACAACTGAGGTGTGGAGTCTCTGGGTAACTCAAGGACCTCACATTCAGACACTAGAGTTGTGAAACCTGAATACCTGACTAGGTTATTTAACCGTCTTCTGCGCTTGATGGCAGTGGAATGTGGACTTACCAAGCATGAGTCATCAGCAGCAGTACCTAGGAAAATACCCAAGTCACCCCAATTCCACCACTATCAATGGCTGCATCGCCCTGCAGCCCAACGCAATGAAACTGGAGAGAATGCCAGCTGGGGCGGGCCTGGAGGAATCCGGCTCTTGGCGAAGACTGCTTGCCTGGCAGCGGCCTCTGCAGTCATGCCAAGCCACAAGCGCTGTGTGGTCGCTGTGCAGAGGTGTCAGGCCCATTTTACAGTCATGGAAACTAAGGCTCACCAGAGCTTAGTGCACTCCTGTAGCTCTAACCATAGAGGAGGGCCCAAAGGCAGAAGGGCTGTTTGCAGCTGTGGCTTCGAGCACTGGGCTGGGGAGAGCATCACTGGGGACTGCCATCTTGGCTGCTGCAATGACCATCCAGGGAATATCTAGTTTGTGTTAGCACAACACTTCACTAACAGGCACAATTGCCCCTGCTTCGTAGATGACAAGATGAAAAACATCCATCACTGGCCACGGCCATACAGTTGGTAGGTGGGTAGTCTGTTACTTCCCTCATCATGACTGCCTCTGTAACCACGACTAAAGATGAACACGTGGACTGCAGGAACTTGCCTGCCATCATGCTCCTTCTGTGCACACAACCATGCCCACCTGCACAGACCACATGGGCCTCCAGCCTCTGACATTCTGTGGCACTGAGCCTGGCCTGGTGGAGCAAGGAGCCAACTACAGCTGGCCCACCCACGAGCCAGGAGCACTCCTTGCTCTTAATCAGTAAGATATGTTTCTGGAATAAAAACCGCATCAGCATTTTCATTTTCAAGTTCAGACAAGGTTGTTTTTTTTTTTTTTTCCCCTTCCTAGTTTTCCCTTCATATGGGTGAGGCTAATCCTCCCTCTTGACTGACAAGTCTCTAGACTCAGCCACACTTAAGGCAGCAGAGAATCAATGACGACAGCCCAGGGAGACATCTTCCTTGAGTTTTTCAGATTTCAGTAATACCACAACCCACAATTACCAATGTGAAAATTTTAAAGCGATCCCCAAACTAGGGTGAAGCTCATCCTTGTCCTGAGTTCTGGGGAAGCCAGATGGAAGGTCCTTTCTCAAGTGCTGGGAGAGAGGCAGGGCTGCCGAGGACTAAGAGCCCTATATACACTGAGAGATGAGTGGGGAAGGAAGAAGGGTACTCAGGAACTATAGCATCCATAGGTCCAGGTGTGCACTGCAACTTGGGAGACACCATTTACAACAGCCAAGAAGACGAGATGGGGTGGTGGCTGGGAGGGTTCACCATGGTGACTGAGTAAATATTAGTGTTCCCTCCCCTCTGCAGTCTCAAAATACATTCAAATTAAAAGGCTTTTCCTCTACAACTGAACTTTTGACTTCTTCTTCTTCTTCTTCTTCTTCTTCTTCTTCTTCTTCTTCTTCTTCTTCTTCTTCTTCTTCTTCTTCTTCTTCTTTGGTATGAAGAAGGGGAGAAAAATTCAGTGTAATAAATTCATTGGCTGTTTGTTCTGGAAGGTTCCCAAGTGAAGCCCCAGAGTCAGAATCAGCCAGGTCAAAGATGGCTCTACACAAAGCTAATGGCATGCCTAATTTCTAGAGTTGAAACTGAGAAGAGAGTTCAGTTGGGCAAAGTCTCCATGGCTCTAATGGCATTCTCAACAGGGTGAGTCCTCATCTCCAGTCCCAGGCACTGCTGGATGTTTGACACCTGGGCATTAACTACTAAATGCAGGGGACATTCCTTGATTTCAAGTGACAACTCATACTTCCACGCATCCCCAAGTGCCCCCTTGTGGGGATACCAAGTACTGACACCTGGGAACTACTTGGATAATTACTGTGGCACAAGGTGGAAGGTGATGGTTAGTAATAACAGTAGCAGGTTGCAGGCACCAGCTGGATCAAAAGTGGCCTTAATACTCTGTGGAGTAAGCCATTGGATTGAGGTAAGGGCATAACAGTGACAGATCTGCACTTGAGGGAGAGTAGATTGAAGGTAGATAACTGGAATTTTCTTTGTAGTAAGATTAATCTCAAATTCAATTTCCTTAATACATAGAGTAATTTGGGCCTTCTATTCACTTGTCCATTTTAATAATTATATATTTCACAGAAATTATTCATTCCATCTATGTTGTCATTTCTGGAAGGGCATAACGGTGCTAAAACTATTGCCTCATTTTCTTTTCTGTGACTGTAGGATTTGTAGTGATGCCCCGTCATCCACTGCTATCATATATTTGAGGTTTGTCTTAAGAACTCTAGCTAGAGATGTATCAACTGCATGAATCTTTTCAAAAACTTAGCTTTTAATTTCCCTTATTGCTTGCATTTCCTTTCACAGATTTTTGCTTTCATTGGTAGAACTTCCTTTTGTTTTATTTGCTCATATTTATCTAGTTTCTTGTGGTGAAGACCATTGATTTTATATCTGTCTCCTAATGGGGCATTTCAGAGTTCCAAATTTCCTCAAGTGCTGTTTCGATTGTATTTTCCTTATTCATATCAAACTGTTCCAAACAGGCTTTTAATTTCATCTTTGACCTGCACAAAATATGTAAAATATGTTTAATATTTTTTGCACATTCACCATTTTTAGACATCCTTATATGATACTCTAATTGTGAAATTTTATTCCGTATAATTACACATGAATATTAAATTAGGATAAAATTCTGAGTAAGGTAAAATGTGTATACGCATTATAATAAAAAAAACAATTTCTGAACAAAAAAGCATATTTATTTTCAAAATGGGCATGAACTACATTTTTTCTATTCCAATTTTATTGAAATCACTTAAGGAATGATATAATAGTTCCATTTTAAAGTATTTTCATGATGTGTTGAAAGCGATTTATTTGCAAAGGCAAAACACAAGACACAAAAATTTAAATGCAATTTTAAAGTGTTGATATAGATTTCTTCAGTGTCCTTTTGGATACACATGAGCAAAAAGTAAGTTGACAAGTAGGCTGGGTAAGGATAAGGGTACTTGAAATCTTTTTTTAAGTTTCTATGGATAATCTTATTATCAATATGCCACTGGTAGACATGAAAACCCGACAGGTCACTAATAAGGAAGTTGAAAATTATCAATAAACAACAACAAAAAGCTAACTCTATGGCAAGTTAGAACTGGAACTGCCCCAAAGGAGGGGGCACCCCAAGAGCAAAACCCCCAAATACAAATAACTAAGAGACACACAATAAAATGAATAATATGAAAAAACATGTTATATTTATGTTTTTTGTTTATGCTTTTCCTCACATAGGAAAAATAACAATCCAGCACCTGGCACTTGGAAGATCCTCTAAATCCCAGGCCAAAACCAAAACAACAACATAAAACAAAAGCCCAGGCTGGCCTTCAACTCAATGTAGCTGGGGATATCTTCTTTTTAAGATGGGTGAGGCTTTTGCCTGTTGGGAAGGAAGCAGGAGAGAGGTAGGGCTGCCTTGATCAAGGCACTGTGGAAGCAGAGCCACATTCAGAGGTACCAATCCTGGAAAAAGCCAAATTCTTCCAGTATCTCATGCAGGACAATGAAAAATGAGCAGAGGCAGAGGGGACTGGCAAGCTCCTGCACATAGGTGCTAAAGCAGATGAGAGAAGTAGGTGGGGTTGGATGTTCTGGGGAGGATAGCCATTGTTTTTTATTTTCTACTCCCAGAACCACGCATCTCTCCTGGCACTTACCAGTCTAGTTGCATCTTTTGTTGATCTGGTTGGAGAACCACTCCCTATCTATCTTATTTTCTAGTACTGGCCCACAGTCTGGCAGTTGGTATTTACTAAAGGGAAGTAAAGCCTCCCAGGAAGTAAAGAATTCCTGGGAGAACCTGGGAATGCCAAAGCACAGTGGTGGGAAAGGCATGCTGGACCGTTCTGACCATTTCTGAGACTGAAGTGAGCTTCTGTGGTTCACAAAGATGTCTGGTCTGTCTCCGGTTCTGAGCCCACCATCCTCAACAATCCTCATCACCCTCAACAATCGATGGCAGACAGGCCATGTCACTGGGATGAGCAGAAGACACTAACCATCAGCTGGCCACAAGTCCTTGACTGTTTCTTGAAAAGGGAGGCAGACGCATGTGCAGGCCCCTGAGAAGCAGCAGTTTAAATAAAAACTGAGAGGAAGCCTGACATGGAGAGTAGGACTAGAATTGTTCTGCTCTCAGCCAAGGCCAGGCTTTCTTTCTGGGTCCTAGTCCCCCAGCCCACTAAGCAAAAGCAACAGCAGAAGTGGCATGTGCTAGGATCCTTAAGAGCAATCCACCTTATGGAAACTACTGGCATCGATTCTATCTAGCAGCATGTATCCCTTTTTTTGTGGGGTCCCCACAGCTAGAGATCTTTCTTAAACATCTTCTGTGGGTCCCTGCATGTGGCTCACACTGCTTCAAGGCTCCTTTCTGATAGATGGCCCTTGGCACTAACAAACCATTAAGCAGTTCCTGCAGGTGTAGTTCCTGGCCTGAGCCCATGCATGCTGGCTCCCTGCCTGGAATACCCTTCCCGTCCATACCATCATGAGGTTCAAAGTCTCCTCCAGGAAGCCTTTCCTGAGCAGTCTCCTGTTTCTACAGTCACTCTGGGACCCACCAATTACTTTGCTCATGTGTGTTCCTTGTATTACACTTTGAGCTCATCTACAGCAAGGGTCAAAGTGTTTTACTGATGCAACCTTCAGTAAATTCTGAGCACTATGTACATGTCAGCTAGGGCTGACATACCAAAATGCCACAGGCTGGTAGCTTACACACACACAGGCAAACACACAAACAGCCCCACAGTTCTGGTGTCATCAGGAATGGTTTCCTTAGAGACCTCTCCTTGGTTTGTAGAAGGCTGCCCCCTTGCCACCTCCTCACTGGGTTGTCTGTGTGTGATGGTTAGTGTTGTCAACTTGATAGATCTAGAATCACTTGGAGATGGGACTGGGCATGCTCATAGGGCATTATCTTGTTTATGTTAATTGATGTGGGAAGACCCATCTTATGTGGGTGAGACCCATGGGCAGGAGATCCCAGACTGCATAACATAGAGAAAGCAAATGGCCTCCTCTGTTTCCCAACTGTTGATGTGATGTGACCAGTTGTTACAAGATACTGCTGCCCTGATTCCTCACCACAATGGAATGTACCACTGAACTGTAAGCCAGGAGGTATACTTACTTCCTCATGGGTCACACACAGTGCCCTAATTTCAGGAACCTACTGGGACCGAAGTCTACTTACAGATCCGGGAGCAAAGGTGAGTGGTAAAGTTATATCCCGAGAAAAATGAGCTCTGGCTTGCTTGGATACTGCTAATGCAGCAAGGAGAAGAAATGGAATTTTAGCTCAGGCCTAGTGGGTCTCTGCATTTGCCCCTCCCCCTAGCTCCGGAATATACACAGATCACCAGTACCCTGCAGAAGCTCAAGTCCCCACTTAAAAAAAATGGGAGTGGTATTTGCATAGAACGTCTGCATATCCCTCCCATTACTTTAAACAATCTCTAGATTACTTAGCTTACCTAATACAATGCACATGCCATGTAAACAAAACAAAGTTATTTAGGAGTTCTTGGCAGGGAAAAAAAAATCAGTGTACATTCAATAGATTTTTTTTTTTTTTAGACAGGGTCTCACTGTGTAGCCCCAGTCTGCCTGTAACTTGCCATATAGACAAAGCTGGCCTTGATCTCATAGTGATCCACCTGCCTCTGCCTTCTGAGTGCTGGGATAAAAGACATGTACCACTATCCCAGCTGGAGATACCTTCCTCCCACCAACTAGGGATGTGAAACACAGACACACAGCTGTATTGTACCTTTACAGTCCTACCTGGGAAGTTAAACACAAACAGGAACAATGTTTAATTACATCTGTGCATCCTGTGGTGTAGTGAGAATTTTGGTGTTTTGAAACCTCGGTTGTGTTATGTAAACATGTTTTTGTTTTAATCTCGGGTGTGGGCTATGGCACTGCTTCAGACTGCCCACAGTAGCAGACTATTTGCCTTGTGCTCTGGCAGGGGCATGATTCTTCCAGATAGGTTAATTCTGGGGACTCTATAGGGTGTAAGAAGACCAGAGCCCCAAGAGAGGAGGCAGCTGTTCCTCCTGCTGGTTCCCTCTCCTGCTGTTAATGGTTTGTCTAGTGGTCAAGAGAAAAGAGACAAGAAGTTGGAGATACCTTAACTAGATGAAGATTGGACTTGCCCCAAGAAACTCAATGACCCTAATCAGCAGGAAGTAGTAAAAAGATCTCAATGGCCCCTCTTCCCACTAACCTTCTGTCTCTCCTACCTAGTGTTGGGGCATTGGGAGGGATTGGAGTGGAGAAGGGTGGTAGATATAAGAACCCAAATAAAATAGGTAAAAAAGTATGCCTACATGGCAACCTGTCAAATTCACACAAAAAATTTAACCATGATGAGCTTACTCTTATATCAGCCTGGCCCCATACTTATTTCCCTAAGCCCTACTATAAAGACACTAACATGGTCATCATTTTGCCTAGCATGATACAGGTCCTGAAAACATAACCCTTACTGGAAGTAAGGTTCTTCAGTGATGTTCAGCAATTTGATATTCTCTAACAAAGTACTAGGGCATAAAATTGATAGTGCCTAAGTATATTATCATAAAGCAGATGTCTTATGCTGCATTGCATAAGTGAGGACAAGGAAAGAAAATGAGGATATTTACTATGCTTTATATATAAATACACATTATCATAATAAAACAAGGGGTTTATGGGGGATATAAAGTGAATAAAGTGGGATTAATAAAAATTTAAAAAAAACAAACAAGGAAACAATCATGAATCTCTTTTCAGCAATTGGTCTTGTGGTTATAGACAACATATGCAAACACCTTTATCATATTGCATGCAGAGAAGGCAGCTCTATAACCAGATCGTCTATTTTAGTGAAGTCCTCAGTGATGAAAGCAGTTCAGCAGTAATAACGTGGGATTAGAGCCATATTGGCTCCTGTTTCTGGCTGACTGGGCACTCAATGGTGGCCCTAGCTAAGAAGATGACCTTTGGGAGAAATTCATGTTGCTGAGCTCCTGTACAACCTCCATTTTCTGTGACAAGGTCATAATCTCTTATGGACATATTTCAACTACCACCAGACCTACTGAACTGCTTTCTGTTGTGGATCCCACTCATAATTAGAAGCTTTGGGGCTGCTGGGAAAATGGGCCAAGTACACAACCAGATGATGTGTAAGTTGCTATTTTTGGTTGCAGAAGGAGCAGGATGCAGCAATTACCCTCTGCTTTCATTGCGATATCCTGATTTACCGTACACCATGGGACCTCCTTTGTTGAGGCAAGAGGCCCCTAAACTTCATACAGTGTAGACCAGTGCTCCACACAAGGCTCAGTCTGTATATCATAACTGTAATCATAGCACAGAATCTTGTAGAACGAACCGACACTTAAGATTTCTGCGGAACATGTCACAGACACAGGGCTAGAGGGTCTCTGCTCAGAGGCTTCCCTGAAACCTACATCACTTCTCTTGCTTATCAGCCTTTGGGATTGGATGGCAATATATATCCTTGGGTTTCCTGGTATTCCCAAACCTGGAAAACTACATCTTACTCTTGAGGGTGACAATGTGGGATAAAGTCTGTTTGGCTTTTATTGTCTAGTTAGGGAATCTAGAGCTAGTCAGGTGTGGTGGTGTACATCTTTAACCTGAGTACTTGCGGGGCAGAGGCAGGAGGATCTCTGAGGCCAGACGGGGCTACATAGTTCCAGTACAGCCAGAGCAACATAGGGAGACCCTGCCGCTAAAAAAACAAGCAAATAAGAAAGACATCTAGAGCTAGGCTTGGTGGTTCACAGGCATAATCCTGGCATTTAGATCAAGGACAGTCTGGGTGTTGATGAGACTTTGTTCTAGAGGGAGGGGTATGATTCTTAGGCTCTATAAAGCTATGGGACCATTTCCCAGTCTAGCTTTTTACCTTTCATAGTTCTACAGTTCACCTAGCAAAAGTCAAAGTCTTAACACATGACCTGTTAAGAAAACACTTCCTCACAAGCTCTGCAATATACATTCAAAACGACAAATGTCCACATCTAAGGGGCTGTTTTTAGGCTTTTTTGTGCCCCATCTGTGTGGGTTTTGGGGACTAGTTCGTCAGACTTGGCTAAGCCGTCTGTCTTATCAGCTCCAACTGATCTGAGAGGATTGCTATACAACAGCCTGTGTGCCTGGAGACACAAGCTTAGTATTGTGCTCGGTTCTTGAATTTATGTTAATATGTGAGATGGACCTTCTCCCTTTCCTTCTTTTCATGTATTATTGTCTTGACTATTATGGCTTCCTAAAATGTGAGTTGTGAGATATTCTTTTATTTCTGGGACAGTTTGTATATCATCATCAGATTTCCCAGAAAGGCTAGTAGAATCTGTTGCCATCTATACCCGTTGTTTCCGCTATAGAATTTTAGAAGATGAAATGTTTACTGTAGTGATAAGCTAATTCTACATTTTATTTATTGAATGTGTGTGTGCATACTTACAGGAGTTCCTTTTCTCCTTCTGCCTCATGGATTACACAGACTAAACTCAACTCACTAATACTTGCCCACTGAGCTATCTTGCCAGCCTATAAAAAAATTTTTTTTTTGGATTGATTTTTTTTTAAAGACAAGGTCTCAGTGCAGCCTAGGATGGCTTCAAACTCACAGCAGTCCTCTTGCCTCAGTAGCCTGGCACTGGGATTGTAAGCGAGAACCATCTTTCATTGGTTGTGTGCTAGCACAGAAGTATCTTACTTTTGTTTGGTGAGAAAAAAAAAAGCCATCTATATCCACTAAAAAGTCGACACCATAAAATCCAACACGATCTTATGGACTTTTGCTCTCCACAAGAAGCAGACATAGTGCTTTGCTGAGCGCTCCTGTTCCTAACAGCTTTACGGGTTTAACCCTTTTCCTAAAGGAAGAGCCGCTTCTCAGCCTCAGTTTTCGCCGTTTGTTTCCTGTTTATGCTTTTCTCAGCTTTATTCTTCAACTTTTAGGCTGCAATCTCATCTTTTCTACTTGAAATGGATGTTTACTTAAGATATCTGCCCATTAACTTTTGCTCTAGCTCACTAACTTGAGAATACAGCTTTTTCTATAACCTTCCACTTCTTGCCATTTCTCTAATTCCTAGACACTTTCTTGGTTTTGATATATAGCTTAGTTAGGCTATGACCAGGAATGTATTATGTGTGAGCACAAGCCTCTGACTTTGCCGAGCTGTTTGAGGACACAGCGATCAGTATGGTAAACAGCTCTGTGTATGCTTTAATGGAATGTCTGCTGCAGTCCTGGATGCAGACAGTTGTTTCACCTGGCACGCAGGGTCAGCCTCAGTAACTACACTCTTCACACTCTGACCTTACGCATGTCCTTTGCCTGCGTATCTTACCACTTCCTACGAAAGGCCTTCGGTCAAAGTCTAGCAGTGAAAAATGCTCTAGAATTTGTTTTTCATTTTTGCAAGATACTTTTATTCTCTTTTCATTACTGAAGGATTCATTTTGTGGGAAGCATATAGAGATCCAGGTTGGTGGTTGTTTACTTTCAGCTCTTTGAAGATAAGATTCTACTTTCTTCTGTTTGTTACCTTTCTGTTGCTAAGTCAGCCATTATTCTAACACCTGTTCTTGAGAGCAATCAGTGTTCTGCCTTGTAATATTTATTACTGTAGAACAAATCACCCTAAAACACACCTGAAACACTTATCCAGGACACAGGGGCCTCTTTGCAAGGACAAGTGCTGAGCAAGGGAAGTCATAGTTTTTGTGACACTCATTGCTTTTCCTATATTGTTAGACAGAAGCAAACAAGCAGATGAGATTTCAAGGTGTCAGCATCATGATTTTTAGGAGGTAGAATTCCTGGGAGCCGTAACAAGAGTTCAAGAGGTATCTACCCTCTTGTCAGGATGTTTTATAGTTGGTGTCTTTGTTGCAGATTTCCTATAGTTTTACAATGTGCTTTCCCCTTTGATTTATATTGCTCCAGGTTCACTGACATTTTTTTAAGCATTTTTATTTTATATTAATCACAGGTTATGTACTTTGTATCCCAGCCGTAGCCTCCTCCCGCATTCCCCCCCTTTCCTCCCTCATCTCCTCCCTGCCCCTTTCCAGGTCTACTG
>CM053752.1:16322806-16352551 GCA_028658305.1 Pachyuromys duprasi
TAGCTTACCAGGTCTCTTCAGGACTGGCTGCAATGTCCTCTTCTGTGGCCTAGCAAGGCTGCTTCTCCCTCGGAGGGTGGGGAGGTCGAAGAGCCAGCCATTGAATTCATGTCCAAAATAGTCCCTGTTCCCCTTAGTAGTGTACCCACTTGGATATTGAGTTACCATTTGCTACATACAAGCAGGGGTTCTAGGTTATATCCATACATGGTCCTTGGTTGGAGAGACAGTCTCATAAAAGACCCCTGTGCCCTGATATATTTGGTCCTTGTGGAACTCCTGTCCTCTCCAGGTCATAATAACTCCCCCTTATTTCATATGATTCCCTGCACTCTGCCAAAGGGTTGGTTATGTTTCTTAATATTTGCTTTGATACCCTGCTAGGTAGTCCTCTGTGGTAGACTCTTGTCCTGCTACTTGTTTTCTCCTACATCCAATGTCCATCCCATTTGACTAAGTGAGGATTAATCCTCTTACCCCAGGTCCTCTTTCTTGTTTATCTTCTTTAGGTGTATAGATTTAAGTATGTTTATCCTATCTTATAGGTCTATATAAGTGAGTATATACCATGTGCGTCTTTCTGCTTTTGGGATACCTCACTTAGGATGATCGTTTCCAGGTCCCACCATTTGCCTGCAAATTTTATGATTTCCACTGACATTTTCTAACTCTGTAGCTTTGCACTTATCTACCAAGTTTCAGAAACTCCTGGCTGGCACACCTTTCAAACAACTTCTGCTCCACTGTAGTCTCAGAAGCAAACCTTTGGAAGGATGCCCTTTTCCTCCCCACATTTTTTTTTATTAATTACACTTTATTCACTTTGTATCCCCCCTGTAGCTCCCTCCCTCCTCCCTTCCCAAGTCCTCCTTTCCTCCCCCTTCCCCACACATGCCCCTCCCCAAGTCCACTGATAGGGGAGGTCTTCCTC
This sequence comes from Pachyuromys duprasi, assembly GCA_028658305.1. NCBI lineage: Eukaryota > Metazoa > Chordata > Mammalia > Rodentia > Muridae > Pachyuromys > Pachyuromys duprasi. The sequence continues at coordinate 16,323,738 of CM053752.1, forward strand.
TCCTTCCTTCTGATCCTGGTCTATCAGCTCTCATCAGGAGTGGCTGCATTGTCTTCCTCTGTGGCTGGTAAGGCTGCTCCCCTGTCAGGGGGAGGTGATCAACGAGCAGGTCAATCAGTTCATGTCAGAGACAGTCCCTGTTCCCATTACTATGGAACCCACTTGGACACTGAGCTGCCATGGGCTACATCTGTGCAGGGGTTCTAGGTTATCACCATGCATGGTCCTTGGTTGGAGTATCAGTCTCAGAAAAGACCCCTGTGCCCAGATGGTTTTGGTTCTATTGCTCTCCTTGTGGAACTCCTGTCCTCTCCAGGTCTTACTATCTCCCACTTCTTTCATAAGACTCCCTGCACTCTGTCCAAAGTTTGGATGCCCTCTCTTTTAATAAAGTAATACAAGTGTGATGCAGATGTGGCTCAGTGGCACAGCATTTACATGGCATGCGAGAGGCGCCATGTTCTATCTCTAGTGTTTTGAACAAATGAATAAATGTGGGTGGGGAGTACATTTGCCATTGGCAGCAGGGATGGTTTCTCCTAAGGCTCCTCTCTTTGCCTTATAAATGCCTATCTTCTCTCTTAGTCTTAGTGCAGTATTTTCTCTGAAGCTATGCCCAAATTTCTTTTTTGTAAGGGTTTTACGATATTGGAGGCCACCAAAATATCAAGGGCCCCCTTATATTACCGTTTAATCTCTTTAAAGATCTCTGAGTTCACATTCCAAAGAACTGAAGGTTAAGACGTTGCTGCATATATTTGATGGGAGGCATGGACACAACTCAGTGTACAATACCTGCCAAAATGCCCTTTTACTCATAAACATGCTTATCTTGAGTTGCTCAAAATAATGTCTCCAAAAAAGGTAAAAAAAACCATGCTTTTTACCCCCAAAGTCTGCCAAAGCTGTAAACATGTTGACCCTGCTGGGGTCAATGTGTTAGTTCTGAAGGCTTTTGTTTATACATGGTGAGATAAAATACAGTCTTCATGTGCTCTCCCTTCAAACTGTAAAGAATTCCCATGATGTAATGGAGAGAAAGCCTGTGTGGTGTAACTACACACAACAGTGCAGTGAAAGAGGGCAGAGTGAGTCTACTTATACCTGCTCAGCAAGGCAGTGACCCCATCCATTAGACTGAGCACTCACCACTCTATCTCTCTAGGGAGTCAGGTGGGTTGAGAGTACAATGCATGCTGGCCCTATGGGACTCTAACCCTTATACACGATAGGCAGAAATCTGCAAGCAGTGGCCACTAAATACCTGGAAGGAGGTTTGGTCAGAATTATCCAGGTGAATATTGTCTTATTTTCTTCAGGAAGCTGAGTAGCCACTGGGAGCCAACTTCAGGTCCTGGTCTGTCTGTATTTTGTTCTCTACCTCTCTTTCTTTGTTTCTAATACATTTCTGAGAACACTCTTTCATTATGTATTGTCCTCATAGAAAGGTAATGTAAAATGCACAGAATGTCATGTATGAAGATGATGAGGTCATTACAAATCTTTGGTGAAGAACCTGTAACAGCAAATAATCTTACTATGTGGTGTTCAGTGTAGGCTGATCTGATATTGATGTGTGAGGTCTCTCCCTAAGTTGTCCCTACAATCCCTACAAGACTATTTAAATCAACACTTATATGGGAAGCCAGTGACTGTTAGCATGTATTTCCAGTACCATCCAGGCTTTCGAATTCAAGTCTTTTGTCCAACTGGATGTCTCAAAACCATCTGACTCAAAGGGAAGCCAGGATGCTGCGCCCCAAAATAAGTACACCAGTAAGAATTATTCTTTACACAGAGGGTTTCCACCTGAGTGAATACAAAGCCATACATTGGGCTGTTCAACAAAAGCCTGCAGATTATTCTTGGCTACTCCATTTACTCTCACAATGAGCCCTCAAGCAGATCCTATGGGCTCTACTTCCAACTATATGCCAAATGAAGTCTTTCCATTGAAGTCATGCTGGTCTAAGTCACCAACATCAGTCTAGATTATTGCTCAGCACCACCCATCTTCATTCCTTCTCTCCAATGTATTTCTCACACAGCAGCAAGGGAAGTAATTTATAACTGTAGACTCAATCTTCTCATTTGCAAAAATAGATTCCACGGTTTTACAATGTACACCAAGTAAAATCAAATTCCTCTCAGAGCCTTGAAGACCAGGCATATCTAACCCTGTTTACCCCACGGCCAAACTCACTCCAGTGTACTTGTGGATCTGGGGCCTAGCACCACTCTTGGTGCTTGATCAAGGGCAGCCATCCAGTTCCCAGGCCCCAGTGCTTGTTGCCCCATCTACTTCAGCTCCTTTGCAGCACCGTGGCCTCCATGGATATATGACTAAACTCGGAAAGTGCACCCTCTTACCATCAACTTCAATTTCTTCCTACAATTAGTATTGTTCTTGTTTCATGGTGTGTTTTCCTGTTAGCAGAATTCCTCTGAGCCCTAGGAGAATGCTGCTTCATGAGGGAAGGGACCATGACTGGCCTTCTCATTGCTTTATCACGAGCATCTGGTAATCTGAGGGGAAATGCAGGCTCAGGTGGCTGGGCACCTTACTCAAGGCTACAGAGCTAGCAACAAGTGCAGCTGAGAACTGGGCTTAGGTTCTGTAGTTGTGAAACCTGTAATCCTCACAGAGTTCCCTTTGTGCTGTGTCTTGGGCAACATAGCAACCTGTTCTGCCACAGCAAATTCCCATGCTTCCAGGAAAAGCAGCCACATGGTTTTCTCACTCATTCTTGCCCAAATAACTACAGGGATTAGTCATTAAGCTCCTACTGCTGTGTGACCTTGGGGCATTTTACTAACTACTCTGACTCAACTTCTTATTACTGTAAGTAAGCACTTTATACAATCACCTGTTTTCATCCCCATATGCTCAAGTGAGGTGGGTGGCACTATGGGCCAGCTTTGCAGTGAATAGAAAAAAAATCACAGACAGCTTATGAAATCTGTTTTAGTGTTTGTTGATGACAAAGCGGGACCCTAGCACCCAGTTCACATGCTGCATCCATGTTCTAAGGGGTTCCAAACTCCTACTCTAGTGATGGAAAGTAAGCATTGTCCACACATGAGTAAACCAAGAATGCAAGTTGTATTTTTAAAACAAAGAAACAGCTAGGTTTTACTAAGAGTAAGAATACAATTGGGTTGGATGTAGTGACACATGCCTTCAATTCAAGCATTTGAAGGTGGATCTGTGAGTTCAAGGACAGTTTAGTCTACATATCGAGTTCTAGGCCAGCCAGGTTATATACTGAGACCCTGTCTTAAAAAAAAAAAAAAAAGAATTATCAAAAACTTTAGCCACGCTCATGATTTTCTCTGGTTATGAGAAAAGTGTGACAGTGTGATATTAGAATCACTCTACATGTATAGAAAAGGCTTGGCTTAAAAATTCACATGTATTGTAGACAATAAATCAAATTCATGTTGTAAAATAGGATGTATTAGTTGACCTAAACGTAAGCATGCAAAAATGTGTAAGGGAGAGGAGATCATGCATTGTGCCATAGGAAAAAGACCCCGGTACTTGGAAAGCAAGGGTCTAGGCCGATGGAGCTGAAGATGTCAGAACCTTGGACAGCACCAAGAGGGCTTTTGGCTCCCTCACTCTATGAGATGCTAAATATAAAGATTGTTCCTCAGCTTCTGTGCTTTTAAACACCTGCCTTACTTTCATTGCTGTACATAGAAAAGCTTATGTGCAAAACCTATCATGATGGGATAATGGTTAAACAGGTTTTCTTCCTGTAAAAATGCCTGGCTGGCATCTTTAAGTTGTTCAGTTCTAGGATAGAAATTAAAAGACAGTAAAAAAATTTATATATACACACACACACACACACACACACACACACACACACACACACACTGAAATGCCAGGTGGTGTTATGAATCACTGCACAGAAGAAAAGAGCTAAGACACAGGTAGAAATCTGGTCTGAAGCTTGCTAACCAGCAGTTTTCCCGACACCCTAATCATTTTCTGTCTCCTTTTGCAAGAGTGTGTTCTAATGGTTCCTGAAGTGATATGGTTGGATTCTGAGTTGCTGAGCTAGATATGCACCCTGACATTTGCTTTTAAACAATACCAAAGTCACCATGAGACACATGAAGACTTATGACAGGATAGCCCTAAAATTGTGAAAACAGTTTTAAAGTCTTTTCCTATTGTTAGGTATGACAAAAGAGCCACCAAGCCAAGAATCCTTTCTTTTCCATCTGTGAAAATGAAGCAAGCCAAAACTTTGTCAATTTGCTCTTGAAAAAAAATATGGTCACAAAACTCACTGTGACTATTTAGTATCTTTACAAATTCTGCGGTGCTGCCCTGCTTCCCACCCCCACAAAGGGCTGACTGAGGTGGCAAATTGATCCTCTACAGCATGTAAAACAAGGTTCTGGGAAGCCCCAAACCCACTGGTAGAGCACAGGGGAGCTGTTGTGCTCAATCTCTCATCTCCTGGGAATCAAAAGGAGCCACAATGCAGTCATCAGCATGTTTTCACTCTGCGAGACCCACACTTCCTATTTAGAGCACACAGCCATACCCTATTCTGCATTCTCACAAGGCTCCTTTTCTTTACTTGTGTTTGTTATTATATGGTGCATGCCGACATGTTTGTGTGACTCCACTGGTGTGTACACACCCATTGAGAAGAAAAGAGAATGTCCATTGTAAACTTGTTAAAAGGAGAAAGGGACCCCCACTGTTTCCCCTTTGGCCAGACCTCTATGGAGAAGGGATTTTAACTCTTGGTGCCCCAGAAGGGAATGGCTTCTTTGTGTATTTTACATTTTGCAATGGCTGAACATCAAAAATACATCTTACCTATCATAGGCCTAGAATCTGATGTTTCTTCAGTTACACAGCTCCCATCAGACAGTGAGCTATGTATGGGGAAACTGCTATTTCATTAATAGCTCAAGCTGTTCTTACAAAGCAAAGTAACTCTGGCCATGAAGAAACTTTCAAGGACTCGATTTTGGAATTGTATTTTTATGAAGCTTTTGATTGGGTCCTTACTGGTTTTATTTTTGAAGTATAAACACAAACTATGTGATATCTCTGGATATTTTAGTTTTGAACATACTTGTTCGGGAAAATAATGATAAGCACCCTGCAACATGACCCACCCGATCATGGTAATTTTATTAGTGATTCAGGTAGCTAGTGTCTCCATAATCCAGTTTTACCTGGTATAAAACTTTAATGAAAGGTAGCTAGATTTGCACTTCCAAATTAAATTTGTACTTATGGCAACAAAACTAAAACTGAATGGTCTTTTTGTGACAGCCACACTTTTAAGCAGAAGATGATAGGATGTACCTTTCACACACCAGAGGCACTGCACATCAAACAGGAAGTAAAGCATTCCCTTCTGTGTCAGAGAGGCTTGAGTATTGGCAAGATATAGGTAAGTATCTGCCTTTCCATGGAGTTCTTAACTCTAAGTCAGCCTGGGATGCAAACAGTTAAGTGCCCACATGTTCTTTCACCCATTCTCACTCCTTTCTAATTTCCAAAGGACAAGGCTCAGTGACAACACAGTACGTGAAATGAAGAGGGAGGGTTCTCAGATTAATTAACTGGAAATGAGTCATGTCAATGTTTTGGAAAGGCAGAAGGGGAAAAAAAAGATTGGTAGAATTAATCACAGTGAGAAACTTACTTCAAGTGCCCGCCAGAGTTCAGAAATCCAATGAGAAGCAGAGAATCAAAGGGATGAAGCATACTTGCCATCTGAAAGGATGTAGAGACTCCAATCAAGGGCCCCAGTCTTTGCCAAGTAAGGGCTATGCCCTCAAAAGTGTTTATTATCCACTACAACAGTAAGTACAACGTATATGACTGGAAAGCTCATTCTCCTCAGAGGGACAAAGGTGAGGCAGACATTACACTTACTGCAAAGAAATAAAGAAAATGTCCACTTGTAGCTTACACACACTGAACTCTAAAGGATGGAGAGGTTCCCGCATTTGTGCTCTACATTTCCAGTACTTGTGATTCCATATACTGTAGAGATGAGAGATCCATGAGACAGAATCTGAACATGTTCACATGGAGACGTCATTCACTAAAGAGAAAAAAACAAAACAAAACAAAACAGAAAAAGGGTCATAGATACAGCACATCTATTTATAAAAGCATCAGACAAAGAGACAATGCAGAGCTTTGCTTACATCATGGTCATAGGGAACTGGGAAGCTCCTTAAAGGACACATGCAGCAGCACATACAAACAACAACAAAACTCACACACATACACAAATCTTCAGTGAACTCTGCTACTTAAAGGGGAGCCTAGTTCTGGTCAGGAACTTGATTATATCATGTATAAATTTCAGTATATTTTTTGTATGTCATGCTCTGCATAAAGTTGTTGTTTTAAGCAAATGGCATCATAAAGCCTGACCAAAAAGTTCTTTGTAGCGCTATTTAGTACTGTCTGGTAACCATGTCACGGGGCAACTTCTGCCTTCCATTTTCTCTATAAAGACCTCTGACTTCCAAGGTCACAGGTGTGCAGGAACACCTTTCAGGGAGAGACCGGAGGACAGTTCACATGAGGGTACTTACAGGTGGGGTGATGTCTTTTTTAGACTTCAGAATTAGTTTCTCCCCGCTCTTTTCAACTTCAAAACCCATTTTCTTCAGCAGGGATACATCTGCCAATCCCTGCTCCTCCATTTTTGCAATGAAATCTTGGTTTTGGCTGTTGTCTTCAGTGAGATTTCGTACAGCATACACCACCCACTGCATCATAACTGGAGGCAGAGTGAAGGAATTTAACCGCATACTTCCTCATTTTGTAACTCACATGACTGAGAGGTAAAAAGTGCAGGAGCACAAGAATACTGATGGAATTTTCTAGAGTGTTAGAAAGAATATAAATATGCATTCAAAGAGGAAACCATTTAAAAAGCTGTAAAGGTGCACATGAGCTTGTGGGTATAGCATGTGATTCAGCAACCAGCCCCAGAGAATGGCTCACTGAGTGTCTGATCACACACACACACACACACACACACACACACACACGCACCGCCCCCCCTCCCCCCGAGCAGCTACTCTGAGGTTTGTGACCACAGCAGTAGACATGTGCACACTCCTGGATACTATATCAAGTCATTAGCGAAGGACAAGGGGAGCTCTGCAGACAAGTCAGCGGTGCTGGGAAAGAAAAAAAAAAAAAACAGACAGGAAACTAGTTCTGTTTAAAGTGCAGTTATCAGTAAGAATGGTTTCCTAGGAGTCACCATGGAATTTCTCTCATTCAGTATTTCAGAGACAAAGCTTCAGCTGTGAAGGATTTGCTAGGTCCAGTGTGAAACACTCATGCCCTGAAAACACACGACCCTCACTGCCTCCCCATGCCCAGGCCCCCAAATGAAATGCCCTGCTTGGTGTCCCTACATCAGAATGAAGATGATAGAAGCATAGGGTCACAACACTGCATTATTCATTATTGACTTAAGTGCCAGGAGCTGGTAACACTCAGGAAAACTGAAAATTGCTACTGTATAGCATCCTGTAAGACAGAGACCACTGAAGATAGGCTTTTTGTTTGTGTCTCCACTTTGGTCCAGGGGGGAACCATAGGAGCCTATCCTAATGTAAATACATTTTCAGAGAAATAGGCCTATCTGTTCATGATCAGTAGATTACCAGAATAATGTGTGTGTGCTGGGGATGTAACACAGTGGTCTAGTGTGCTTGCACAACATAGCATTCATTTGGATCATGGTTTTGATCCCCAGCACACACAAAAAAGGAAGGATCCTTTTCCTGATAGCCATTAGATACATTACTCAGACAGTTCCAAAGGCAGAGCAAGGGTTCATGTGACTCTAAAAGGCATGAGACCAAGTTTCTGATCCTGCCCTAGGCTTCTCCGACAAGAGGACTGGTTCTGAGACATTCCTAGATATCCGATCAGAAGTGAAATCCAAGAGAAGCTGTCTGCAGTAATAAATGCAGTGCTTTTCTTGTAGTACTTTAAAAAAATTGAACCCATTCACTTTCAGAAAACTCAAGCATTAAAAGCAGGGCGCTAAATGACTGCAGGGTATTTGTGGGGTTTTAAAAGGTTGTGCCATCCTTGTCTCTAGCACCAACCCTGGTTCATAACCCTATCAAATCCTTCGACACTACCTCAGGCCGGCCCTCTTCCTAACCATGATCCTTTTTCTGGCTGGCCTCTCTCAGACCTTCATCACAGGCTGGGCTCACGTTTGTGGGACTATGGGGCCTGGCACAGAGGAGAGTCCTACTTAGCAGCCTTGAATGAATGAATGAATGGACAGTCTGTTGGTCTTTGAAGGTTTATCACTGAAACCACTTGAGGGTATCAATGGCTGACTGTTTCCGAAGGCACAGGACAGAAGCGGTGCTTGCTGGCGGATGTTGAGTCTGCACTTATCTCCATTTTGGTGGAGACTGTTTTCACCTGAAAATCTGTCTGCCATCCGTCATGACAAGGCCCAGCTCCTTTATAAGGCTCTGCTTCTTTTCTGAAAGCTGAATCCACACAAAAACTGAAATAAAACCCCAATTTGCATTTTCCCCCTTTCCATGGTTGGTGAGTCTCCACACTTGCCATCACAGAAAATAAAAATAACTTTTGCAGGTGCCAGACACTTCCAACACAAGAAGTAATTTCTGGACAAATTATTTGCTGTGACTCTTTTTACACCTAAGTTGACACTATCATTATACAAACTCATTTTTTCACTTTTTATAGAAAACAGGAAGCAGCAATTACGAGAAGTGACTAAAGAAGCAAACATTTGAGGCATAAACTCAAAAAGACAATGTGAAAGACAGGAGGTGTGGCTGGCTCACAGGTAGTTGCAAACAACAGAGGCCAAACATTTTCTCCTTTCTGGAACTTTCTGGATACTAACCTTAAAGATAAGTGAACTCGAACAGATTTAAGGTTGCTAAGACTTTTCTAAGGGCTGGGTAGCTCATTAATGACACTTACACAGTCACTACCAGTTGTAAACACAGATTATTTGGAGGAAAATATCGTGTGTGGGGTGCACGGATGGAAGTCAGAACTGGGCTTTTTTTTTCCCCCCCAGAACACTCTGATGTTGAGACCTAGGCCACAGAGACCACAGAGGTGGTTAGCATCCTGCTGCTGCTGCACCAGGAAGGGAGGAGGAGCTGAGAACACCTGTGCTAGCTGAGTACTCCAGGGGCCCACGCTCTGTGGAGCTGGTTTCCTCTGTGTGGGTTGTGGGATCAAACTCGGGTTGCCATGCTTGCAAGTACCTTTACTCACTACGCAATGTTGTTAGCACCAACATCACCATTTCTTTACAGTGAAAAGAGTCACGTTATTTCTCCCAACATTTGAAATTAAAGGTGCACTACTGTTAATTAGTCACCCTACTGTGCAACAGCACCCGAACTTCTTACTCCTATCTGACCGTAACTTAGTACTCACAGATGACAAAAAGAAAGTACCCTTTCAGGCGATTGAATCAGGAAAGAGAAACACTGTAAAACACAATCTTGAGAGCCGTCTGATCTGTAGCCATGGGTCATGAATATGCAGTCTCCTTGTTAGCAAGCAGTGAAAGGCTGGAGCCTGAGTAGATGGTGCAGACCTAGACAGTCTTAAGTGTCACAAGGGAGATTAAAACAAGTCCCAGTTAATATTCACATTGCCCTCTTGTTCCTGCTGTAAAGGGACAGGGAACAAGAAAAGAATGTGGGAGAAAATTCAACATCTTCTAAAGTCTCTAATCCTACCAACACTTGAAGTCCTTTATTGTATGCTTAGCTCCGGAGAGAGAAGGCTTCTACCGTTTCCATAGCTACTACAAATAGAAGGCATGAGCCTGTTTGTCCCAAAACTGCCATGAAAGGGCCCGCAATCAGCACTGGAGCTTTTCTACAGAACAGTGGTGTTGTGACCCAGGCCACAGAGACCACAGTGGAAGCCAGCACGAATGCTACTGCAACACCAGGAACACCTGTGCCGGCTGTGGGCCCACACTGAGCCTGAAGCTGTGAACAGGTTAGTTAGGAGGCTCAGCATTTGTAGGGCAGAAAACTGTAGAAAAAACTTCAAAAACAGCTTAGCACCACCCAGCAGATTTATGTACAAGTCAACTTAAGTACAATCAATTGAATTAAAACGCTACCTGATAAGATAGACATTTTCTAGTTATAGGCAGAATGTTTTTGGGAATCAATCCCAACACATTTCAAATCTAAGGATGACTTGTCAAGGCCTGAACTGTCTAGGAGCCTGATGAGAATGAGGGCTGGCAAATACCTGACAAGAAACAATAAAGTCTTACGGATTTCATATATGTTAAGGAATCAATTTCAGTGTCTAAAAGTTCAGTTCTAACTTCCATATGGCCAGAACCAATCACATGTGAGTGACCTGTTGTTCTGAGAGCTAAGTAGTTGTAATACACACGCATTTACCATGCTGCCCCTCAAAAGTTGGCCTGTGTCTTTGGTTATACAAGGAACCAATAAACAAGTAACTATTAAAAGTATGGGTTTGGAAAACTTACATTTCACTGATAAGAATGTAAATGTCATGAACTCAGTGGCTGGCTCTTTGATCACCTCCCCCCAACCCCCGAAAAGGGGGCAGCTCTACCAAGCCACAGAGGAGGACAATGCAGACAGTCCTGATGGGACCTGATAGGCTAGGGTCAGATGGAAGGGGAGGAGGACCTCCCCTATCAGTGGACTTGGGAAAGGGCATGGGAGGAGAAGAGGGAGAGAGGGTGGGATTGGGAGGGGATGAAGGAGGGGGCTACAGCTGGGATACAAAGTGAATACACTGTAATAAATAAAAAAATTTAAAAGAATTTAAATGGCATACTTGAATATTAGGATATATGTGCACTTCATATAATATCCGTGTATGTATATTACACAATGGTTAATATTTACCTACATAGTATGTTGAAAGTTATTTTAGACAGTGAGCCAGTGAAGGAATGGGATTTACATGCATACAGCTTTGCTGGAACTATTGTTATAGGGCAGACATCAGACATGGAGCTCCTCCAATAAACTGCACTGTGAGAATGTAGTCAATGACAGACGAGTCTCCTTCAAGAGCCTTTACAAAACATGCCAGGAAAGGGTTTCTGAGGATTAGAGTGAATGATAAATACCTACATCACAACTAACTCAGAACCTTTTCAAACTATACAAAACTGAAGTGTTGGATCACAGCAAACACTCCTGCTATAAAACTGTTCTAGAAATGCTTTACATTATGAAAAACCAAGTGTGTTTATTTCCATCATATAAAGTAGGCAAAACATGAGGGTAGGGACCAGGAACAAAGCGTGCTCAGCGCTCTCTGCCCCTCTTGGTAGAAGCTGTGCAGGATTTAGCTCATGGAAAGGAGGGTAAAGCAATGCTACTTGGGAAGTCCAGCTCCATGGCTCATGTTCCACAGGGAAGAAGGACTGGTAGAATCATGTCAAAACAGAGGCTGGAAGAAGGGATCACGGAGACGAGGGGGCAGAAAGGATGGAGGTGATTGGTGGGTAAAGGTGTCTATTCTTTCATGAAGTCATATGTTTCTCTGCACAGGTCATTCTTAGACATCCAGAGATATTCCTGTTGCTTTCATTATAAAGTCTATTTACATCACTGCTAACTATATCATTATTGGTGGTTATCAACACTCATTCAGTACATACTATTCTCATTCAGAAACTAAAGAGAAAGGCTGAACAGGGGCAGATCCTCCCTCAATCCTTGCATAGTGCTGGAACCAGTGCATGCAGTAACCACCGCAAACCACCCACGCTGGCTCTTCCTACTGCTCTAAATTGTTGGACTATCTGGTATCTAATTTTCTTCTGCGTGTTGTATTTTAATACAAGTGAACATCTGTGCTCCAAGTGTCTCAGTGAGTGCTGCATGTGCTGTTTCACGGCTTGCAGCCTGTTGTCTTAGCAGCGTCTAACAAATCACAGTTTTAGTCATGTGTGCATACCTGGCCACTTACTAATGAATGGCTAACTGCCAACACTGAAAGAGGTAAAAAGGAAAAACAAACAGAAGAGGGTGGGAAAGAAAAAACTGCCACATTTGTGAATCATAAGTCACAATATGAAGAATATGGAATATATGTTCTTAATACTTGCTCCAAAGAGCAGGTAGCTTCTGCCTATACAGAGGGCAGGCACCTCAGAACCATCACTCTTTAGAGGCAAAACACTTTTCGTGTCCTCTCCAGCCACAAGGGAGACAGAAAGAAAGTTCACAGAGATGGTGTGATACTGCAGAGCTCTGAACTGCCTGAAGAGCACTGTCACTGGAGACTCACTCCTCTGTGCACAGCCCACACTGGTACTTATGAAAAAAAGACATTCATTGTCTTTACATGTAAGTTACTTTTCCTAGAATGACCTTTAAATTTGAGGTGAGATACTGTTTCAAGGGCTCCTCCTAAAAGCCCACACATCTCTCCACCTTATGAAAGTTCCAACTTCCCGATAGCATCTGTGGGCAGGGTGGGGAACCATGCCACAATACCGCTCTCCGTCTGGACCCTGGCTGGGTTCCGTGCTCTCTCCTTCAATCCCAGATGCATACCATCCAGCATCCAAGATGAGAAAGAAAACATACTGTAGGCCCGTCCAGCTGGCAGTGAAGTCATGGGAAGACGACATTCCCCCTGCCAGGCAGTCATCACATGCACTGCCCATTCCAAATGCTTCTGCGGCGAGCAAGGGCTGTGCTCTCAGGTACCTTGTCTTCACGGGGTTTTGGTGGTGAAGGATCTTAGAGCACTGAAACCAATTTTGTACATTACATATTCTGGAATCCTTTTTACTACCCACTTCAAAGTAGAGCGTGGTACAAAGCAGGCACAGTCTGGCATCCCTATCACACTACAGGTTTCAGGATCAGAAACAACCAATACCACTTCTAACCCAGACCACACCAAAGGGCTTCAGGGCCACAAGTGGTTCCATTTGTATTTGGGCAGCACTCTGACATCACTTCTGAGACTAAAGGGGCTGCTGCATGCAGCACATGCACTGAACATGAACACAGGGCACACGAGCAGTGCTCTACAGCCCACTGGGGTGCTGTCCTTCCTGTGCTCCCTGGCTCTTGCAAAGTGTGTGCTGCTCACCGGCTGGACTCCTGTCTTACCTGAGCTGTGGCCTTTGGTGAACGGAGCTTAAGTAATCTAGCTATTTAAGCAGAGGCAGCTTGCTCAGGGCCTGTCAGATCTGGGCTGTGAGACACTGAGGAACACACACACATGTACAACACAAGCATCGGGGGAAAAGCTGGGGAGACTATCAGGCTTCTAAAGCAAACAATGCCCAGGACTCCAGTCATACCCAGGTCCCCACTAACAGTGTCTTGGCTGAGCTTTACTGCCTGAAAAAGGAACTCAGGACACAGCAGAAAAACAGCAAGGCCCCTCCTGCGGGGTGAAGAGACGTTTATAAAATACACAGAACTCTGGAATACATGAGGCACCAGAAAAGTCACTTCATCCGAATCCATTCAGAGAATACTACCTCTCTCAGTGCAGGCAAAGCTTTGTAAGAGAAATTTTCTTCAGTGTCTCTCCCACTTGCCAAGGCTGAGAAGAAAATGGTCAGTGTACTTAAGTAAAACAGGAAAGGTAATAATAAAAACAGCAGCAGCAGACTCTGCCAATGTAGTGTGAGACAGTAGCTGTTCTAAGCACTTACTAAACCTATGGTTGACCTCATCCTACTGCAGAGGTTGAATCTCCATGGCCTGCATTAGAGAATGTGAAGCCAGAGCACAGGCACAGGCATTGCAGCTCCAGCACTCACTCCCCATCTCCAGGACAGAAAGCTTCTAAACGTGCCCATGGGACTGAATCCCCAGAAGCAGGGCTCTCCTCCTGGAACTCGGAGTTTCATGCTCTGCCTAGATCTTAAGGAAGGGAAGACTGATCAAGTTCGAGGCTTAAAACAGCTTTCTTTCACAGGACAACGCCAACCTGCAGATAACATTCAGATCAACTCTGAAGCATCTCTGTAAAATACTTTTAGAACTAGCTAATAAACTAATGTTTAAGACGAAATGAAAACGTGGAGCAGAAAAAGCAATCCCATCTAAATTATAGGAGATTAGTGTTGGTCTAGCACTAATGACATTTCAGAACCAATAAAGTATAGCCAAGGGTCAAAAACAGTTCTTAGCTAGGAAGGATTAAATGAAGAACACAAATAGCAAAGAGCTTCTGGTGGATTTGAGAGAAGACAAGATACAGCAGGCAGCAACGAGACAGGAAAGTCCCATCCTGTGAATGCTGGAGGCCTGGGCATTTGACACCCACCAAGGTGATATTACTAGTCCCCTGAGGGAAAGGGGGGGTTGGTCATGGGTCACATGACCATGCTGATATGATGCTTTTGTCCCTTCCCCTCTCAAAAGCCTCCAGGAAGTCAGCAGGCAGAAGCTAAGAGGGCCTGAAGACTTAAGTAGGATCAGACAGAGAGGTGTGTGAATACATAATTAGGAGGAGGTGGCTGGAGAGCTGTTCTGATTTTTTTCTCTCTGCACGGAAACCTATAAGCCTGCCTTCTGATCAGGGATGCGCCCTCTGCATCTTTTTACCAACCTAAGGGCAGCCTACAACAGAAACTCATAATATAAAAACAAGAGCCAAAAAACACCTTAGACTATTTTAAAGTTAGGTAAATTGTAGTGGTGACATGAAATTTCTACAGTTCTTTGATACATCTTTTAGTCCTAGGTATTTTGCTTTTGTGGGAGAAATTAGAGAAGTGTAATAGTGCTGTTACGGTTGGTTTTGTCTGTCTGCAGTACTAGGGCCTTGGTGCATGCTAGACAAGCACTCTGCCCCTGTTGTATTCCCTTCTAGAATTAACACTTAAATGTCTTCCTATCTTATAGAGACAATATGACTTGCTATTTATACTAAAATTAGAGCAATGAACTGAGATCCCAAGAAAAACTCAAACTGTTTATTACACATTGGAATATCCCTCCAGAACTTAATCACATCCTGAGTGAGGTAACCTAGAAGTAAAGACACAAATGATATATACTCACTTATAAGTGGATATTAGCCATATAATACAATATAATATAATATAATAATCTTGTTCTTAGCTTTTTGAGGGATAGCAGTATTTCTAACAAATATTTTTGATAGTGTATGTTTATTCCCCCCAACAGTACACAAGGTTTCAATTTTCCCCAACTTTACTGAATTAGTTAACTTTCTGTATTTTTGACAGTCACCTACTGTAGAGTGTGAACTGGTATTTCACTACAGTTTTGCTATATATTTGCCTAATGGCCTGTGATATGGAACATAT
The DNA here is from genome assembly GCA_028658305.1 of Pachyuromys duprasi. Classification (NCBI taxonomy): domain Eukaryota; kingdom Metazoa; phylum Chordata; class Mammalia; order Rodentia; family Muridae; genus Pachyuromys; species Pachyuromys duprasi. Next base: position 16,339,091 of record CM053752.1, read on the forward strand.
TTTTCTGTACTTACTGGTGCTTATACAGTCTAATCCTTTGTTTTTCAAATCCTTTGTAATTGGCTTATGTAGGTTGGTTGTCAATCCCTTATCAAACAGACGATCCCCAAGTATTTTCTCCTATCCATAATTATCCTTTTATGGTTGATGGTATCTTCTAATGCACAATTTTTAAAAGATATCATGCAGCCCAATCAGGATGTTGACTTTGCCTTTGGTATCAAAATTAAGAAAATATTCCAATATAAACATATGACACTGTCTCTCTTATGTTTTACAGTTTTAGTAAGACCATAAGGCCTTTGATATTTTGTACATAGTACTGAAAAGGGTCCCTCATACACTCTTTCTTTAACTCCTTTTTCTTGCAAGGGGTCTCATGATACTGTCCAGGATGAACTCCAAGTCCTGGGTTCAAGTGATCCTGCTGTCCCAGCGGCTCAGCTTCCTCATTTCTGTCATCAGACAGTGTTCGGTTTTATTTGCACTATTTGTTGAATAGACTGAAAATTCCCAATGGAACAGTCTTGGCATCCTTGTTAAAAAATTATGTGACCACATATATGAGGGTTTATTTCTTGGCCTGCATTCTTCTGTATTGGTTCACATGTCTCTCTTTATGCCAATTTTAATAACTTAGATTAAGCTGTAGAATTAGGAGGCCTGAGGACCCCAGCAGAGTGTTTTTGATCTTCCTGGTGTTCCCACTGAGCTATCCTAAATCTAAAGATGTACTAATATTTGGGAGTCATTGACAGAAATAGTAAGACCTTTGACTCATAAACATGGGTGTATTTCCATTTCCTTACATGTTACTTCCCTTTCAAGAACATCTTTATTGTATAAGCCTTCTACATGCTTAGTTAAATTAATTTCTCAGTATTTTACGATGCTACTATAGACAGACTAGTTTCTTTTTCATGGTTCATTAGTATACAGAAATGTGATTATTTTTAATACATTGATTCTATATTTTACTATTTTATAGAATTCATTTATTAATTATAATACTATTGTCTAGAACCCTAGGAGTTTTCTATATGTACAACTAATCACCTGAACAGATAGTTTCATTTCTTCATTTCAAACTTGTATATCCTCCACTTTTTCCTGCCTAGTAGCTTTGTTTAGGACCCCCACAGCTATATCCAATAAGAATGGGGAGGCCAGCCAGCCTTGCTTTGCTCTTCATCTTAGAGGAAAGATGTTCAGGCTTCTGCCACTGAATGGCATGCCTGCTGTGGACTTTGTACACAGCTTTGGGATAGCTACAATGCATTTCTAGTTTGCTGACCATTTTTAACAGGAAAGGCACTGAATTTTGTTCAATGCCTTCTCTGCATCAGTAGAATTGGCACACAATCTTCACTTGTTCTGTTAATGTGGTTTTCCAAAACGACTAATTTAGGTTGAGCTATACCTGCATTCCAGGAACAAATCCTGCTGGATTGCTGTGTATAACCCTTTTTTAAAAATATGCAGTTAAATTTAGTTTGCTAGTATTTTCTTGAAGATTTCCATGTCACTATTCACAAGAAATATTGGTTTGTAGTTTCCTTGTACTGTCTCCCTGGACTTTATAAGGTAATACTTTTCTCTGTTTTGGAAATTTGAGAATGGCCAGTGTTAGTTCTGTGAATGTAGAACTCACCAGGGAAGGTGTCAAGCCCAGGGTTCCCAAGCTCCTTACCAGATACAGGTATACTCAGAGCCTCTATTTCTTAGCAATTTATGTACAGTTTCAAATCTCTATTAATAATCACAGCACCTTTATAATTCTTATTTCCAGAGAATCAGTAGTACTGCCCTCATTTCATTTCTGATTTTAGAAATTTCAGTTTTTTTTTTTCCTTTTTCATAGTCCATGTAGATGTAGACTGCCCAACTTTTAAAGAATCAATATTTGGATTTTGTCACACAACTTCATCCAGTTATGAAAGCTGTCTAGTTAATCATCTTTTAAAATCGACTGAGAGTTAATTTGTGTTATGATATAGGATCTATCATGAAAAATGCTCCAGGAAGCATTTGGGGAAAATAAAGTATGCACGGCATTCTGTACACACTGTAGATATAGTGTAGCTTGCCATTTACATTCTCTGTGCTTCCTCCTTTTCTGACAGACTGTTCTACCTATTATTCAGAGTTGGGTACTGAAATAGACAGCCACCCTTAGACAGTGTTTTTCATATACCTTAATGTACTTTTGGTATATAAATTCTGTATTTCTTTGAATATTCTTAATTTTAAAACCTTTATATTTATTTTAGCATGTGTGTGGGTGCATGCATGCCACAATATACATGTGTGAGGGTCGGAGGACAATTTGCTCAAGTTGGGTCTGTCTAGGTGCTAAATGAGTTTCAGGGAATGAACAAGGTCAAGGGATGAAAAAAAAAAACCTCCTTTAGCCCATTTCTCTGGGAATATTTTGATTTCTCATGCTTTGAAGACAGACACGGTACTTTGGATGATAGGGTTTTTAATACCCACCCTCTCCCACAATGAACACATCACCTCAAGACCTACTCTAAAGTTTTTTTAGTGATAAATTTCAAATAATCTTTATTGATTGCTTTTATAGGTGACAAGTCATTCATCTTGTGCTACTTCTAAATTATCCCTTGCCTTTCAAAAGCGTGAATATAATGCATCTAAGTATGAATCTCCTGAAAACTGTCTTTGGGTGCTTGGGTGGGGTCTATGTTTATACATATGTATACACACATGGAAGTCAGAGTCAACACTGGGAGCTTCCACTAGTGCACTCCCACCATACTAAACCTAGGGTTTGCAGATTCAGCTAGAATGGCTGGCTAACAAGCCTGAGGAATCCCCTGGTCTCTGTCTCCCAGTAAATGAATTAGAGCAACTGGCTTTTTACATCCATACTAGGGATCCAAGCTCAAGCTTTGATGCTTGAATTGCAAGCACTTTATGCTGAGAAGGTCACTGAGCTTCTTAGATATTCATGTCTTTCTCATCAAACATGGGAAGTTTTCAGCCATTATTTCATTATTCTCTCAGTCCCTTTCCTCTCCTGGCTACACTCTTAACATCTGTTGTTCAGCTTTTTCTATCTCCTACATCCTTTGTTTTCTGTCTACCTTTCTTCTGCAATTCACTGGTCTAAGGGCTTGTTTCTGTAATTTGGTCACAAGGAATTAATGAATGCCTGCTCATTATATCTAGGAGAATGGAAAACCCTTTACAGGATCAAGCAAAATAGATTTTTCTCTTTTAATGCATTGTCCCTAGAAAAACAACTGTACAGAGAATGTAATACTTCCTGTTAAGAATGATGGCCTTAAAAATAGAATAGCAGTGAGTTACTGTTTAACAGTTTTGAATGGCTGTGGTTCGTCAATGTTTTGTTCAGAGCCCTCTGTTTCTGCTAAAGTCAGTTTAGACAAAAATCCTAGCAATTACTCAAGGTTACCTAGAACTTGTTTCTCTATGGCAATCAGCTACCCAATCTCTGAAGTGACTTACTAAATATATATTACTCATGGCAATGGTATTTGAGAATAGCAATTTTAATGTTATTAATTTCCTAATCATATCCAGCTACCTTTGTTTGAAATACAGGAAGCTAATGCAAAAAACGAACACAAACAGTAACTTTGAAGGAAAACCGATACCTAAGTATTACTACTGCTTATGAGTCAGAGCCTGTACCAAGAACTTCTCTGCACTACATCCTCCCGCAGCCATACTCCTCTCACTTTAAAGTCTGCAGCTTGTCTAAAGACAAATCTTCACCCTGTGGTTCCTATGAATCAGGAACTGCCAGGTTGCTTACTTGGGATGACACTGCTTTTGTGAAGCCATATGGAGAAAGGTGCAGCATGCCCAAACACACAGGGCTCCTTTATGATGGTGTGATTCTGGAAAGGAGTACAATTCACTATATAAGCATGCTTCTAGGAACCAGAGAGCAGCTCTTCAGAGGCAGCAACTGAAGGCAGCCAACCCATGGGGGATTTCAGCCTTGCTACTTTTGTCAAGTTGGATATAAATCTTCAAAAATACAAAGATGAGACTTAAAAACTTGCTTTTCTATACCATGCTCTTTGCACTGTATACAAACTGGAAGATATGCAAAATATTTTTGTCAGCATACTGACAATATAATTCAGAAAAGTTTTTTAAAAATAAAGAGAAAACATTTATTAAGTCAGGTGTGGTGATAGGACCCTTTACTCGAGAACTTGCGAGGCAAAGGTAGGCAGAACTGTGTTTGAGTCTGAGACCACCCTGCCGTACATTAAAGTCCCTGAGGCCCAGGATGATGTAGTAGAAAAAAAACAAAAACAGAACATTTGTTGTATGTGTCTGTGGATTTATGTGTATGCAGAGAGGTCAGAGGACAAGCTGTGGGTATTGGATTTCTTCTACCATGTTGGTCCAGGCATGAAGTTGACATCACTGGACTTGGTGGCAAGCATCCTTATCAATGAATCAGCATGCAGGCCTGAAAAAAGCTTCTTGTAGGCTCTAAATTTACAGAAGACAACTGAGGTGAAATTACTTAGGCATGGGCTTCTAATTTTGTTCTTTAAACTGAGACTTATGTAATTTTTAGGAATAAGAGTAAGGGGGGATTGGGAAGGAATGAGGGAGGGGGCTATGGCTGGGATACAAAGTACATAACCTGTGATTAATATAAAAGTAAATTAAAAAATAAATAAATAAAAATTAAAGCATAAAAAAAAGGGTAGGGGTTACATTGCATCAAAGACCAGAGAACTTTGCATTTGGTGTATTCAAGACATTCAAGCAAGCAGCTTCTACACCACTCTCACAACACTTCCTTCACAAACAGAATTGTGTCCTCAGATCATCACCACTCTTGGGCAGGAGTGAAAGGAAGGTGAGAAGCAGTCATCTATAGACAGGGTAGGTTCCCTAACATCAGATGGAGTGGCATTTGACAGAAGAGAGAATCACCCAGGGAATGCTTCAGTGAGGAGAAACCAGATAGAGCAAAGCTTGGTTCCCTCCTGCTCCCCAGAGAAAGGGTTAGCAGGCAAAGCAGGGATGCACCCACTGTGCCTCAGTACATAATACTTACTATCACTTCAAAACTATGCCGGGATGCACACCAGTTTGTACACTAGGAAAACCTTCGAGTGACTTTAGCAGTGGAAGAAATTAAGGGCTCCACACAGAAATATAAAGTCAGGATGAACACAACCTTGGAACATCACACTGATTGTATGGACTCATTTTAAATGAGTTTGGTCAATTGCTAAAACAACTGAACAGGAAAGGTGGTCTGCTTTTCTGAAAAAGTTCACACATCCGTATGTCCAATTAGCTTCTTGTTCTGGGTGGCATTGCCAGACTAACAGGAACACTACACAAACAGGTCTTCACATTCCATCTACATGGCAGTAACCTGTAACCTTGTTGAGGGGATTTGAAGGTAGAGGATACACATTGAGGGTCACCAGTGCTCATCACCTTCCTCTGAGGAGCTTCTGCCTTCTGTGTGAGCACTCACTGGTTCTGGTACACAGAAAACTTTGATTTACATATTATCTCTTCACAGTAGGCATGGGAAAGAGAGTTTACACTTTTTTTTTTGTATTATTTTTGAGACAAGGGTCTCACCATGTGGCACTGGCTGGTCAGTAGACTAGGTCAGCCTCAAACTCATAGAGAAGATCTACCTGCCTTTGCCTGGCAAGAGATGAGATAAACCCAGTGAGACATCACACCTTTAGTAAAAACTGATTTGTGGAAAAACCACTTAGAGGTTTAAAGGATAATAGTACTATTAAGATTCTGGTTTTTAATGTCCCTCAACAATGGAGCAAAGAATGAGTGCTGGCCATGTGCTTAATAATGAATGCAAACAAATAACTGTAAGAATACTTCTGTTACAGAAACAGGAAGCACACACTCATTAATTAGTAATAAGATTCCTAATCACTAGCTGTGTCCCTTGAGATGTCCCAGGCTGGGTACAGTAAAATGTAGAAGCAGGAAGGGATGTGAGATAATTCACTCCCTGCTGTGGGGTCTGTGGAGAGCGCTTACAAATTCACTTTGTGGAACCTCCTTTCAATGGCTTTGCTCTGGTGCTGCTTGGTCACTGTCACTAGTTGGGTTTCTTATGAAGAACCACAACAACAACGAAAAGCATTTCAATGTTTATTTGAGCTTTCAAATCCACCAAGATATGGTTGCAGTGGTTGGGCTAATAGTCACCTTGACAAAATCTAGAATTACCTGGGAGAATCCTGGCCCTGGGGATGCCAGGAAGAGACTGCCCTGATTAGGTCAATAAGGGTAGATGTTTTCAGTCTCTGACAAGGACAGGGACTAAGTTCAGAAAGGAAGCTGAGCAGGGGCACACACATGGCTCTCTGCTTTCTGACTGTGGATGCAATGTGACGGCTGTTTCAAGCTCCTGCTGCCTTGACCTCCTCATCATGACAGTTCCTTGAACTGTGAGCTAAAACAACACCTTCTCTCTTCAGTTTCTCTCATCACAGCATTTTATCACAGCCATGAAAGAAATGAAATAAATGGTACTATGGTTCCAGCTTTCCAAAGTAGAGGTCCAAAATGCACAAAAGACTAGTTAAAAAGTGTAAAGTTCTGCAAAGACCATCCCTGCTCATAGAGGTCTTCTCACTTAAGAAAGGCTTCTCTCACACATCAGTTACCATATTACAAACAGGGGCTGTAGAGATGGCACAGTGGCTAAGAGCACTGTTTACTCTTCAGGAGGTTCTGAGTTCAATTCCCAGAAACCACACAGTGGTTCACAACCATCTATACTGGGATCTGATGCCCTCTTCTGGTATGCAGGTGTACATGCAAATAGAGCACCCATACATAAGATAAATGAATAAATCTTTTTTAAAAAAGATATTACAAACAGAAAATGTGCTACGAAACACATTTTGGTCATAGTTCCAGGGGCCATGGACTCCAGGATAAGGATATACTTCAGGATCTAGGACTACATAGACACCTGGGATGGGTTTTCTAGAAGAAAAGGTCAACTGATGGTGTTTCATGTAACCTGTGTAGGGACCATGACAAAGCAAATTGAGGCACTTGACTTAATGAAGGGTCACCGTGGAGCAACATATACAACTCAAGTCTTAAGGGGTGAAGGAGCTGGGACTACATTCTAAGATGGCTACCAACTCAGTTGCTGCCCTCATTACCTTGGATCAGACAGGATAGCAAGTTTTATCAGGTGATTACCATGGACTACATGCTTGCTACCAGGACTAACACATTCCAGCTACACCCATCTCTTACTCAAGAAAATACCATTGAAAGAAGTACAATGTCCAAGCAGAGAGAGGGCTTGGGCGGGAATCTAGACTTTTTAATTAGGACAAAAGATTTAGCCATGGAGTCGGACAGACATGAGGTTGCCCTGTCCCCAACACACCTGAGCTGGGGGAAGTTCTGATTGTAGCTTCAACTCTCAAGCTTCAGTTTCCTGATCTGTAAAACTGAAACAATCATTTCCACCTCTTAAGAAAACTGTGCAAGACAATAGCTAGGCAGGATGTGGCATACAGAAAGCATTCAATGAATGATTAAAATGTCTTAGTATGAGGTGCAACTGCACATACCTACAGTGTACACGCTGATCACTCTTTTCATATGTATGAATCTACATATTCCTCATTAAAGTTCAGAAAGTGACTAGGACTACAGAAGACCCCACGTGCCTTCTTGTCAGCTCCCGTGACCACTCTTCTGCCTACTACCACAAAGGAATCATGCAGCACAGGTACTTTCTATACCCAGTTTCTATTGTTTAGCATTAAGCTAATAAAACTACCAGTGTCTACATACAGCAGTTCATTTTCCTTCACTGTATTCCACCTCAGGCACAAGCACAATGATTTTTTTCTTAATTTAACCATTGATAAACAATTTATCTCAACTTGTGAGTACTTAGTAATACTAGTGCTGATGAATCTGGGTACAACCCAGACGTACACTGTAGGCTCACAGCACAGGTCTATGTTCATCAGTGTTGGCCAACACTGAATTTACACCCCACAGCAATGCAGTAAAGCTTGGGTTGCTGCATGCCTGCCCCTGCTGCCACCTGCTTTCCAAGCCACTGGGGTGGGATGGCAGATGAAGGCTTCTTACTGTAGACCTCTCTTTAATGGCCACTGCATTTCTTTGTGTGTGTGTGTGCGTGTGTGTGTGCGCGAAGTGCATGCCAAGTCTTTTGCCTGTTTTTAAAACTGAATTATCTTTTCTTAGCTGTTTTACAGACTACTTGCCATATTACACAAGTTCAAAGTTAGATATATTGAAATAACATCTTAGTCTTTCTTATATAGCTAGTGCTCCCAACTGAGAGTTTGATATCTTGTTTAAGGAACTCTGCAACCTCAGGATAACAACCGTACTCCTTCCATTGAAGTACAGTTCCTTCTAGAAGCTCTATTGCTATACTGCTCACAGTGAGGGCTATGATTCCCTTGAATTAACACTGCTGAATGATGCAAGGCAGAGGTCTAGGGAATTCTGCAGCCCCCAACCCTCACTCCCAAGAGACAGGTCCAGTGCAGCCCCATTAGCAGGAGATCCCCTTTTCTCTGAATGGGAGGGCTGTGGTAATATTTCTGCACTCTCCATTTTGCTCTGGATGTCAATACTGACTCATAGCAATCACAGATGAAAATTTGCCTTTCTCATAAGGACTAAGAGCCATAATAAGATATGTGCACAAGAACACTTATTTGTTAAGGAGCTGTATGGGGTCATGCAGGGTGCTTCATAAACATGATGATACTTCAGTCATTATCTGGAAGGGGAGGCAGTAGAGACTCACAGAGTTAATGAGGTACCTGGGAGTGAAGAAAACAAATGCAGGTCTATTTGGTCCTAGAGCAGACATACCTGCCACTATGCCATGTTTCCTCAGCATAAGATTACATATTATTATTTCTAGAAAGACTTATATTTCTCCATGTAAGTGAATTCTTTTTTTTTTTCAAACAAAAGTCTTTCAACACAAGTTGGGGGAGAAGATTTAGATATGAAGATAGATTAAAGAGGAGGAGGAGGAAAAATCATAAGATATACATAACAAACCAGCTTGGGCTCTCATTCTATCCTTATCCCCCCCAACCCCCCCCCCAATAAAAACAATATATGAAAAAATACCACATCAAGGACTACCGATCAAAACACAGATCAAAAAAGGACGAAAAGAAAAACATTTCAAATAAAGTTCAGCTGTTTCTATTTGGGAACAACAACAAAAAAAATCCCACTTGCCACAATAAACTGACAAATAAGAAATTGACTCTGCGGTAGTGGAGTTGGAATTTTCCAATGGCACCAGCTACTCTGTCATTACTGTGGGTGACCCAAGAGTGAGTGGGGGCGATGAACAGCTGGGAGCTGGCTGGGCTTGCATCCCTGACCCAGAGTACCCCAGTACAGGCCTGCATGGTTAGGCTCCCCTCTGAGCTTCAGCTTTCCTCTGACAGTAGAAATCCCTGTTGGTTGCATAAGCTGCTTTCAAATAGAATAGAAAAGCTTCCTGCCTCAGCCCCAACCCCAACCCAGTTCTATTAGGCCAGCCTGATTTCCCACCTGCAGGAGACCAAGGAAACAGAGGTCTTTTACAGTGATGTCTACAGATTTCTCATGTAGAAGCATGGGCATCTACATGAATCTCAGGCCTCACCCCAATACTTGGGGGGTGGGGAGGGGAGTTAGGAGGCAGAGAGGGAGAGGAAGGCAGATGCGGAGAGGGGGAGGTGTCTAAAGCTTAAATAAAAGCTCGGTTAGGTAATTATTGGAAGAATGGGCTTAACCAAACATGCAAAATATTGCCAAACTTAGGAAAAAGATTCATTAAACAACTGAAGAACCCTTGGGAAAAAAACTTTCTTGATCACTCGGACTCCTGATTAATGAAAATAAATATATGCAAGAATCAAGACATGATTAAGACTTTACCTAAGAAGAATTAAAAAGGATGCTCAGCCAGGTGGTGATGGCACACACCTTTAATCCCCACACTCAGGAGGCAGAGGCAGGCGGATCTCTGTGGAGTTCAAAGCCAGTCTGGTTTATAGAGCAAGTTTACAATCTGGTGGGACTAAGGAAAAAAAACCTCAAACACACATTCAACTTGCTTATCATATTCTCTCTCCTTAATGGTTTAGAGAAGAGTTGTGGGTCTCACAATGCTGAAGTATCACCACAAGAGTTGGTGTCTACATGAATATCCATGATATGCTTTAACATGATTTTTCTACTGCACAAACATATTCATATGGCTTGGCTGCATATGCTCACCTCATTTCAGCGACCTGATATGGAAGCAATGCAGGAGAACCAGCTATGCCAGAGCCTAAGCTCTGGCTGACATTGAGGACAAGGGAGTGGACTTGTTTTTTATTCCCTCACTTATAAAGTGGGGTCTGATCATACCAGCGTCTGCTTCATGCGTTGTCAGAATTAAGTAAGATCATGCATGAAACACACATAAGGATTGAACAAAGGTTGAGAGTGCTGTGAGCACAGCCTGAACTTTTGGTCTTTGGTAAAGACAAGCATGAATGCTGGAAACCCTTCCCCACTTTCAGTTCACGGAGCATGAAAGTCAACTGTGGGTAGAGTCCTTGTCAGGATGATCGGGCTCTTGCACTGGGAAAGACATCTGCAACTTCTACTGCCCCCACCAATGCAAACACGCTTCTTTTATCTTTTCTTTTTCTTTGAGTTAAAAAAAACTATCCATACTCCACTCCATGCAGTGACAGAACACTACCTAGTGACTGACGACAATGTATACAATATGTGAACTTTGTTTGAAGGAGGGTTTTCTGAGGCGCTTGATTTGTTCTTTCCTGATCTCATGTGACACTGTGCTCTTTTATATTGTAAATTAGGCAAATGGCAGTATCTTTAGCACAAACATTAAGCATTTCTGTTTACTTACTCTGAAGCCCCCAAGAGAAGATTCTGCTGGGTAGAACACATCTACTCATCCTAGGCTGGGCTCCTCACTGTCTAACCACTCTCAGCTTCATAAGCACTCCTCTTCCAAATGAAAAAGCACAAGGCCATGCAGGACAGAATTTAGTTCACCAGAAAAGTTCTTATAATTAAGTAAGTTTCATTTCAAACCTGAAGAGGTTGCACCTGGTCCCTGACTAATCATTGTATTAAACTGTTTTATTTGGCATCATGACACTGAAGAATTAATCAAGGTCTCACAAAGAAGACCAGCCAAGAAGTATGGACAATCCAAGAAGGGGCAGAGATCTCACCTCAGTAGCAGGTGGCTGTGGGTCAGGTACTTTAACAAAGAAAAGTATGGCACAGAACCTTTCTTATGGCCAGGGTGCAGATTGCTCCCATGCTTCTGTGAGGTCAAAGCTTTGTTAAAGTAATGCTGCCAACAGTAATGCTGCCTCAAACAAGTTAAATGTTGAATGCTTATTCCAAGGATCATATACTTACTTTGGAAGATGATAGACAGCACAGGGGTTGAATGAACTGTCTCTCTCATACATTTAAGCACATGTTGTATTCAAATATCCTTGTTACCTTGAAAGTTAGCTCATTATGAGTTAGCCATCTTAAATACTGAACAGACATCAAATTAGGGACAAACTAGGCTATAGTGCCTGGTTGTGGGTCACATGCAAGGATACAGGGATTGTTGTCATCGATGTTGCTGCTGTCCAAGATCAGAGGAATGCCATCCAGCTCATTCACCTAAAGGGAAAGAAGATGGACAACCAGGTCAGCATCCCCAAATGAATGACTCATTTCTCCTCCCTAATTTCCTTATTATTATAGTATTTTTTCTATTACCAACACAGAAATATGTAAAAGCAGATATACAGGGGATGGATAGATGGCTATCAGTAAAGTCTATGCTTTGCAACCATAAAGACTCGCACGTTTTTTTTGTTGTTGTTGTTGTTGTCTTGTTTTTCAAAAAAGCACCATGGCACACACTTGTAATCCCAGCACAAGGCCAGCGAAGACACAAGGATCCAAGGGACTCACTGGCTTGTCAGTTAAGCCTAATTGGTGAGCTTCACATCAGTGAGACCCTGTCTCAAAATCAATCTGGATGGGTACACCAAGGAATAAGACTGGAAGCTGCCCTCTGGTCTCCACATGCAGATGAACACTAATGCACACACCACACACAAAGGAAAAAGCATACATATGAGTACAGAGATAATTTCATTCTTTTCACCCTTCCTTACAACACTTAGGGCATTTTGGGTAAATTAGGACAGCCATATTTTAAAAGAATATAAGTAAATTACACTCTAATGTTGCCTTTTAAGGATAAACACCTTATCTGAGCATTAAGAACAAAGAAATGCTACCAAAAAAGAGACTAGAACCGTTTTCTAAGATGAAAACAGGAAAAGTTCTTTTATTTTTTATTTCACATTTTATTCATTATATATCCTGATTGAAGTTCCCTCAACCTCCCCACTCCCACATTCCCTCCCTCTTCCCCCCTCTTCTTCCCTTTCCCCTAGTCCTCTGAAAGGAGGAGTTCTCCCCTATTGCCATCTGCCCATAGCTTGTTAAGTCTCATCAGGACTGCCTGGATCCTCTTCCTCCCACTCACTAATAAGTGGATATTAGGTGTAAAATATAGGATAGCCATCTACAGACTTAAAGAAGCTAAACACTAAGGAGGATCCTAGGGAAGATGCTTAAATCTCATTCAGAATGGCAAACAGTATAGACACCAGAGGGGGTGGAAGAGAGGAAACAGGATGGAGTCTACTATAGAGGGTCCTCCAAAAGGATTCACCCAACAGGGGATCAAAGCAGATGCTAAGACTTACAGCCAAACTTTGGGCAGAGCACAAGGAGTCTTATGAAGGGAGAGTGGTATTAAAGGAACATGGAGGGGACAGGAGCCCCAAAAGGAGACCAACAAAACTAAAAGATCTGAGACCAGGGGTCCTTTCACAAGAAAAGGTTTTCTAACCAGGACTCATGTCCAGAAGCAAATGAGAAAAGGCTTTAACATTTGACATCAAAAAGAAAGCAAATGAAAACTGAGAAAAATATTTGTAGAATATTACAGATTTGTAATATAGTTGCAAGGGACTAATATTCTAATACAGGAAGAACTTACAAAACTGAAACTGTCTTAAGATTCTTGCTCAGTGAGCAGCAGGGGCTGCAGGGTGTCAGTAGGGGAGCAGGGGTGAATCACAGCTGCAGCTGAGCTGAAGCAGCAATCTAGGAGTCAGGAGACACATGTGATGGGGCTGGGAGCTGAAGTCTGGTCAGGATCTCAGTCTTGGGCATGTTATGGAACCTTGAAGACTCAATTTTTTCATCAATAAAATGGGGATGCAAATGTCTACTTCAAAGAAAACAGGAACTATGGACTAGACTGGCTGGGGAGTATGATGCTAGCTGATGCAGCAAGGAGAGCCTAAGGAAGCAAGGAGA
>CM053752.1:16352651-16493601 GCA_028658305.1 Pachyuromys duprasi
CTCTTGTTCTCCCCAAGTCTCAACAACCTCCCCCAGATCTATCGTTACTTCTCGCCCTCTGTCAGAGGCTTGATCTCGAGTCTTAATATCTGCTCTGATACATCGCTACATTGACCCTCCCCCTCCCTCCCCAGAGGTCCTCTTTGGCATGCTGCAAGGAGACTTTTAACAGGGCAAATGCACACTATTTCAGGCTGGGGCTAAACTGAGAGAAGAATTTTAAAAAACCATTCAAGGTTTTATTCAATGTAAGAAAAACACTAAAAAAAAAAAGAAAAGAAAAAGCAAAATTGTGAGGTCTGTCAAGTGGGTAAGATTTTCTTTGACAGAAGTGAAATCACATGATAAATACTGAAATTGAAGTAAGCTGTACAGGTAAACTGAAGGTTTACTAAACATCATGGCTCCACTGAAGCTTGGGCTCCTAGGCAAACACCTCACTCACAGGGCGGCATTACAAAAGGCTACAGGAAACTTTTTATAGAAACTCATTGGCTGTTTTCAACGTACATGGACTATTCTAGACACAGATGACAAATACATAATTATAGACTTAAGAATGAACACAGGGTAAGGTCACTGGGAACAGGAGACATAAATGTAACACCTTCCCAGGGGGCCTAACAACAAAATTTGTTATTACAGAGCTCAGGTTTACTGCTGCAGTTACATGTGTAGAGTGACTATCTGGGGCAAGGGAGAACAATTAGGAAATTAACGAGTTTTCTTCTGTTAGCACTCCATAAAATAAGGAAGTTGTTTGTTTCTTTACTTAACATGTTAGGAACTGATTGTAAACCCGTAATAAATGAGTCACAGGTTGTAGTTTGCTGGAGGAGGCAAGCTCAGTCAACACTTTCTCTACATGGTAATGCTGTCCTACAAGACAGTACGCCTGGCTTAAGCAAACATCTGGGCCCTGGAAACTGCAGACAGAGGACAGCTAACTGATTATCTGTTTCCTTTCTGTCCTACAAGGGCAAGTGATGCTAGAGGAACACTGTAAAGCATACAAGCCCTACAAGAGAGCAAGCTCCTTTGGGAACACATACTGGGTTGGCAAAAAAACTGCCTCAATTATCCTGATGGCTTTGACACTGAATGGTGAATACACAAGTCTTAAAAAAAAAACTCGAGAGGACACACAATACTAATTTGGGCAGAATCTTCTCCAGTCAGGCCTCCATGTTTAGTTAAAATGCATTCACAACACAGATCTTCAGGTAGACTCACAGATCACAATCTCATGCCAAAAAGAATGAACCATAACTGGGGGAAGGAGAGGTGTGACTCAGTGACACAGCACTTGCCTGGCAAACTTCCGGCCCTTGGATCTATCCCCAGCACTAACAGAATCCACATTTTAGCCAAGTGTCTAGCATACTCCAGACTCTTGGTTCTATCCACAGAATTATAGATAGATAGACAGACAGGCAAACAGACGGACATTTTAGCCAGGTATGGTGGTGCACGTTGTTTTGTTTGCGATTTTTCCGAATTGCCTTGGCTGCTGCACTAGTTTAACAACTCTGCTATCACAAAGCAGCACAGAACAAATAGCTTACATAATAGAGACCCACTTTTTCCCTATTTGGTGGCTAGGAGTTAGAAGGTAAGCGATGATCAGCAGGGTATTCCTTTTTACTAAACGTAGAAGAGAATTGCTACAGGTTTCTCTCTGGGCCACCACTGGTGTATCCTTTTTGGCTTGCAGATCTCTGCTTTGACTTTCACATGACGTTTGGCCTATACCTGTGGACTGCATACAAACTGCCCCTTTGTATAAGGACAGTCACATCAAATTAGGGACCCCATCCTACACCAGTTTAACTTCATCATAACTTGGCTAATTACATCTGTAATGAGTATTTCCAAACAAGGTCACATAGAGCACCTCAATATAGGAAGGGAAAGGATGTAAAGTTCAACCAGTAATAGTTATTATAGGTCTTACCCAATAAATTTTAAAGTCAGTTTTCACCCTGCCACCCCCCCGCAAATAACCTATGAGATTTAGATTGATATGGTCTAAGTAACTGTGTTTTATCTGTTGCTATGACCCATCTAAATATTGTTTAGTTCATGGCAGACCTCTGGTACAGCCCCTTTCAGTTTAATTGCTTTCTGAGAATGAAGGAAGTCATAAGTAGGGCTGGGCTTGACTGGTACTTTTCTCTGCAGGCTTAGGAGAATTTGAATATATCAGTGAGGATCATTACCTGTCTGCATCTTGATCGATGCTATATTTCTGTTTTTTGAGAAAGCTGATCTTGGTGCATTTTGAGACTGTTCAGTCTAGCTAATGTTACAAGCTGGATGGTGGGGAGGTCCTAAGTGGGCTTGTAATTTTCTTGTATTGGTTTGTGATACATGATACTAGCTTCATACATTCATTGGGTGGCTTTAACTTTCCCTATTCTGTTGTAACAGCTGTCTATAAGACATGGTTTGTTCTTAAAGCATGGTGGCACATATTGTGTGAAGTAGTGTAATGCTATTTATAAACAGGTTGCAACAAGTTAAACATGCATACCCTGAACTCTATAACAACCACTTGAACAAAAGAAAGAGGAAGAGTGCTTGGAAGGAGTTTAACTCAGTTTGAACACAGCAAAACTGTTCTCAGAAACCAAACAAATAAAAAATCTAGCCATTAAACTTTGGAACATTTTATTTCTAGAGATCAGAGACACTCAGGGAAACCATGAAAAGCTACAGTGGTGTGAGAGGTTCTTCAAGGCTCATCAACAAGACAGACGCAGTGGAAGACCAGAAATAGATAAAGCATAAGACTGAGAGAGGAATAGTTTTTGTTTTCATTTTGTAACTTTTTAATTTTTAAAAGTAAGATCGTTATATCACTTCCCCCTTTCTTTCTCAACCCCTTCCCATGCTCTACCCTATCTCTGCTCTGCTCAGCCTAAAGTTCATCACCTTTTACTCTTTAACTATTATTGTTTTACACATTCACAAATAAATATATAATTACAACCTGCTGAGTTTATGTAGTGTTGCTTGTATGTGTGTGTGTGTGTGTGTGTGTGTGTGTGTGTGTGTGTGTATTTTAGAGCTGACCATTTTGCATTAGACAACCCATTACGGGGCTCATCTATGGGAAAGACAGATTGATCCATCCATCCTCCCTCCCACCCTCCTTCCTTCTTCCCTCCTTTTGTCCCTTCCTTCCTCCCTTATCTCAGCAGTCTTTGGGTTTGTGGCCCACCAGAAACAAGCTGTTATCTCAATTGGTGTTGTCATCATCCTTCAGGTCTGGTTTAGGCAGCCATATTGTTGAGATGGGGGGAGGGGAGGGAGGATGGGATGAGGGTGAGTGAACCAGAATTAAGGATGCATGAAAAAAAAAATCCCCCCCCCAAACCCACTATGTTTGTAAAGTAATTTAAGAACATAATAAAAATAGGAGTTTGAACACAGATAATCTACATAGGTGGACAATGATTCTGCCAGAAGACATGGGCTGTTAAATAAAAATCCCAGTACCAGTTTTGGGACACTGCCTATGAGATATTGCCATGAATAGGACCCCAAGGGTCTACCCCAAAACAACATAGGCCACTGCCATCGATCTTGAATACCAACCAGAACTAGATAGTAAGACCCTACCGTTGAAGACACAACACACTTTCTTTGCAGGATGCAGAGAAGTCAGGGAAGAAAGCTTCCTGCTGACTAGGCTTCACAGTGCCGGAAGGTACTTGCTGAGTGCTGAGGTAATTGGTATCCCTGCAGCTAACCCTGCTGCAATACCTGCACCTGCCAGGCAAGGCATGCCCACAGAGGTTACACACAGATTAACTAGCTGCTTTGGGGTTGGATCCAAGGCCTACTTTACAGGAAGGAATTCAGGCCCAGTTCTGCATAAAGCCCATGGCTCAGGAGATCACAGGCCTAAGGAGGAACCTATTACTGCTATTTTGCTAAATGACATAATGTTAAACTAAACTGCCATCTAAAATATTTATGCTTACACCTACAGATCAGTGCTGTCCTCAACCTTGTCTCTCTGCAGTGGTCAGCAGTAAATGCAGAGACTGATAACTGGTCAAAGTGCTGAGAGTAATATCTAATGAACGCAGTCCTAAGTGGGACATCTATATCCACCCATGAGCCCTGCCTCCCTGACAAAACAAAACAAAAATAACCTAAGGAACATCACAGAAGATGTAAAGGCCAGAGGATGGGAAAGGTGCTGTGAAATACTGTGTTGGGGACACGACACGGTTAAAGCATGAACTCACTGTAGCTCTGATCTGCACAAGCTCAGTCAGCATTCCAACAGGCAGCACTAATTACACTCAGTGTACCCTTACCACCACCACCCCCGACACACCACCACCAAAAGGAGAGGACCCAAAAGGGAACATGCTGGGGGTTCCTGCAGGGAGTGCATTAATGACAATGCATTGTTTATATGTATAAAGTTGTCAAAAATAAATAAGACATTCTACTAAATAAAGAGACAAGGGGAAATGAGGGTGTACTTCATTCTACCTACTGTATACATTTCAGGAATATGTATGGCTGTGTCCCACAAACTCCAAGAGAGAAAAAGAGGTTAGTTTAGACAGGATCCAAAAACTCTAGTGAGAAGAGGCTGCTCCCGAACTTCACCGTCACCATCTGCCAAAGGCTGACAAAACTTAGGTGAAGCAGAAACCAGACTCTCCAGGGCCTTCTTTGTCCCAGATTACCTGTGGCGGCCAGAATATGGCAACAGATCCTAAGTGCTGGTTACTGGGGTTGTATTTCCACAATGGTAAATACTAAAGGACTGGCAATAGCTAGAGCACACCCACGGGTGGTGGCACACATACATAGCTGGAGTTCTACTGCAGACTGTGAGCTACCCTGGGCTACACAAAGAGATTCCCCCACCTCCATGCCAAAACAAAATGTTCCAGCACAGACACTAATGCGTTAAGAGCTAAGCAAACCTGAGCCATGGGAGCAACACCAGTATGCCAGCATGCACACAGCCAGAGGCTGAGCGGACTCAGAAATGGGGGGACACATTTTGAACTTACACTTCTTTACATATTCACACTCACGGACAAATGGTTTAACTTTAATGACTTTGGACTTGAAATGTAATCTCTGGATTTTCATGACTCCCTGGAAATTTGATAATGAGTTAGAATTAATATTCAATATAGAGTGTCTCTTGTGAACATTTGATGATAATGAATTTACGCCTCTCACAGGAGTATATCAGAATGGAATATATTATCTGCCTTGAGGCCAGTGTGATTTTGGTGTTAATGAGATACATGTGTTGTTCTGACCCACTTAAGAGTCTCCTGGGAGCAAAACATCCACTCCTCACGAGCGGCTGAGAAGAAACAAAAGGATTAGCTCGGTGCTGGCAGAGCAGCCAGGGAAGTGCAGGCGGAGTATCCTGACACACCGAACTTCTTCCCAAAGGTGACACACCACATCACCAGATCACTACACAAAATGCCAGCCGGTTTGAAAAGTTCTTGCTCTGCGCTGACACAGCTTCTCTGGGTTATAACTACTGACTGCCAGAAGCTGACAACATTCAAATAAAGCAGAAACCACAGACATTTGCTGTTTGGAGCTTTCAAAAATTATCATAAGAACTATATTCATCTACTCTTGTATCCTTCAGATAATGATAGCTACTCGCTTTAAAAAATTGTATGTGAAGACGAAACACTTTTTAGTAGCTGGTTCCACCCATGTGCCTATCACACCTTTACACTTACACCAATTTCCAACTAAATCCTAACCAATATAATAGAGAATGAGAAAGAGGAGTGTGAAATATAATTACAGGTTATGGTAATGCCTACGAAAGAAATACACAAGATGATCTCCTAGAGTGATTGGCAAGGTATTATTTTAGATGGTTGCCAGAGAGGCCTTCTTATAAAATGATGGTGACTGTGCTGAGACCTCATCTATAAGAGTGATCTAGCCATGAAGATGGGTCAGCTACTGAGACACCAATAAAGAGAGTTTAGACAGAGTAACCAGAAGCAGAGACAGAGACACACGGAAAGGGCTGAGCAAACCTGAGTCTGACAACCCACACCACCATGGGGGCATGCAAAACGCCATTGGCAATGGTAGAAGAACAAAGAAGCCAAACCCTAAAGATGGCCTTAAAGGTGTTCTATGGACCAGCAGCACAATTATCAACCCAACTTGTTCCAATAAGCAAATGCCTGGACCCACCAGAGATTCAGAAGCTCTAGGCTTAGAGCCTAGGAATGTCTATGATGCAGAAGGTGTTTCTTGGTCTTTACTGTGATTCCACATCATGTGGGGAGTTTTCAAAAGTACCTCCACTCATACCATAGCAACTAATCTGAATTTGGGGAATGTACATATCCTAAGCATATACACATGATACATAGGAAAGTGCAACATAAAGTTGTAGAAACTAGTAAACCACTGAAGATTTTATAGAGATGAAAGGAATTTAAGTTTTTGTTTGTTTGATTACTGAAGCAGGACCTCCTTATGTTGCCCACCCTGAACTTACGATCTCTTTGCCTCCGCTCCCCCAGTTTTGGATTCTATTGTTTAACTAGTAAAGAACTGAGTAGAAATCAGAAAGCAAGCACCCAGAATACCTGGGAGAAAGCTACTACAGGAGCAGAAGACAAAGAAGTGTGGGCTTAGATCACAAGTGCAAAGGGTAAGGCAAAAAAATCTTAGGCTGGCACTCAGGAATTGCCTTCAAGAATAGTGGGGGATAAGAACGAGGAGAAAATACCAAGATTCTAAGTGGCTAAATGGCAGTGGTGTCTCATTTCCTGAGACTGAGAAGGAAAGTGCTAGGCTAGGCTGAAATACTAAGAATAGTCTTTATGGTGAGAGAGATATGTAAAGGAGGGATATAGGGAGGAACAAATATCAAAAAAGTCATAAGGAAACTACTACTATAGAAGCTTCCTAAAATATATACATATATGAAAGAAAGGTGCTGGAAAACCCCACCTCTAAGCCTACTTTCAGTAACCTAGCAAAGCAAACCACGTCATCAGCTACCAATATGTGGCACATTTCCACTGCCACCATGAGTTCAGTATTCTCTACATGTGCATGTGTTAAGCCCCCTTATAAAAAGAGAGTTCTTTCTCTCCCTGCCCTCTTTCCCTTTCCACCCTTCCTCAGAGGCAGCCTCTGCATGCCCCACCTCCCCCAATAAAACCTCTTTCCTGAGATCTGTTGCATGGTATGACTTTGTGGCATCTGCTGCTTAAATCCCAACAAAAGGAAGCTAAATGGAGTCATCAAATAATAGTGGAGACAATGCCTCAAGTAGACATCTTATGCCACTATGTAAAACTTCTATTGGGAGGAATGAGTTACATCTCGCTAAGTCACTGGCCATGGGTCCCTGACCCCACCAAATACCATAGGCTTCTACCAAGGCTATTGGTTGCTCTGCATAATCTGATGGCAAGGCTCAACTGTTGAGAGCAACATTTACTTATGTCATGGAACATGGAGAAGTGAAGCTGATGCCTCACCCCCTTACTGACTAGAATTCATGGTACTGGACAGTACTCTGCATATTACTGGAGGAGAAAGATATCAATATCACCCAGCTACAAACCCTGTGGCCCACCTGCAAGATATACTGATGTAATAGTATCACAAATGTTATGGGTGTAACAGACTGATATTTGCTTAGATTTAAGGCCCACTCCATGAGAGGGAACCTATAACTGACAATGCTAAAGGGGCCAAGAACCCAAGGCTAGTTAAACCATGGGACCATTGGGAGACTTAATACTTTGTTTCTGCTAAAGGAACACAGCAATAAAATGATTCCTAATACCATACTAAGTAATTTTTAATAAAAACATTGCCAAGCAGGAGATTACTTGGTCTTGTATTATTAGAAACACTAAACATTTCCCCACCAGCTTAGGTTTTCTGAACTAAGGTTTTAGGAAATAACAGTAAAGCTCTGACCAGCTGATATAACCCAGGGTCATCCTGAGAGGGCATCGACTCAACAGGGCAACAGCTGTGAAGACAGGAGAGATGGATAAGTACATACCAAACATGTCATGAGGCCTGGACAGTGGCATATAAAGCTCCTAGAGAACAGTGCGCGAACACTACAAGGACACAGAGGACCCTGAGACGTCATTCCCTAAGTAACTCTCCCCACCTAGGAAACTGGCAGGAAGGAAAAATCAAGTGAGAACAAAATGTGAGAAGCAACTCACTGCAGCATGTAGCCTCAATGAGGAGAGGAGCACAGAAAGGAGGGGACACTATCGTTCCACAATGAGGGCAACTGAATGAGTCAGTTTTTGTCAAAAACAGCAGCTTTTCAAGCTCATAGTCATCTAGGATGGCGGTTCTATGGGGAGTTGAACAACCTGTTCACAAAGGTGGCATGTTAGATATCCTGCGTATCAGATATTTATATTATGATTCGTAACCATAGCAAGATTACAGTTATGAAGTACCAACAAAAATAACTTTATGGTTGGGGGGATCAACCCCAACATGAGGAACCGTATTAAAGGGTTGCAGTATTAGGAAGGTTGAGAACCACTGACCCAGAGGAACAAAGAGAAACATAATTTTTTTTTATAAATTTATTTATTTTTATCTCAATCACAGGTTAGGTACTTTGAATCCCAGGTGTAGCCCCCTGAGAAACATAATTAATGAGAAATATTTTTTAGGTTCAGCTTCCAAATTCCAAGAAGTTCACTACTTACCACACAGAGACAGTAAGATACAAGCATCTTTATATTTTTGATGCCCATTGGTAAATTGTTTCTTATTTTCTTTAAAGAAACAGGTGCACATGAATTTAGAGAATTTTCTCATAAAACCTCCCATCTAACTGGTAAGTTTTACTTAAGGGACGAATGAAGTCAGCTACTTTTTAAAGAAGCTAGCTATATGTCTAAACATGAGACTTAAAAATAATCAAACAAACACATAAAACCTACTACTCAACTGTTCTTAAATTAGGAGAAAGTGTAGCCAGGTGCAGTGATGCATACCTGTAATCCCAGCACTCAGGGAGGCAGAGGCAGTTGGATCTCTGTGAGTTCCAGGTCAGCCTGGTCTACAAAGCGAGTCCAGGACAGTGAGGGCTACACAGAGAAACCCTGTCTCAAACAAACAAATAAACAAATTAGGAGAAAGAGCATAGGCAGGAACTCTGGCAGAATCTGGTGAATGAAAACTCACTCACTGCATTCCTACAAATGGTGTTTGCTGCCACTTTCCCCAACTACAAATGAAGCAGATACCTTAAAACTAGATGTCAGAAAGTACCCGACAGGGATTTGGAACACGGAGCACAGCCCTCCACAGGAGGGCTCAGGCTTACCCTTTCACCTCCTGGACAGTCTCTCAGTCAAGAAGCAATGGCAGGAAAGCCATTAGGGGCCACATGGACAGAGAGGGGAGACTGGCATTGTCATCTGTGGGAAGGTGACTCACTCTCATATGAAAGTCAAGATAAAACAACAACAACACAAAAGCTCCATTACTCCCATACACATTACACAATACCCAGTTTCTAGAAAGTACCATGAACGATAGATATTAATACAATCATTTGCATTTATACTTTTATTTATGGCATTCCTGTTGCATTCTTTGTAAAAAAAAAAAAAACAACCACTACTTTAAACCTGCTAATTCATTAGTGTTGGCTTTCCATGACTGCCATTTCTTAAAGAGAATTTAATAAAGTAAAATGTCAAAGATGTCTAGTGACATGTTTAAAGACCTTTACATGAAAGACCTGATTTAAAGCAGAAGAAAATATGAATAAAGAAAAGCACTTCGCACTTGAGTACACACTACTTAAAACTCCACTCCACCAGACGCCACCTCCCTGCCACAAGATACAAGTTGAGAAAGTTTAACACAAAAAGAGATGGGAAACCAGGGCAGTGGCTAAGAAAGCATGCAGCTCCAAGGTGTTTTGGCACAACTGTGCTAACAGGCACAAAAAAACAACCTATACAGTAAGCTTGTAAAAATATGCACCCCACCTTGACTACTTAAGGTGCAAATTCCCACCCACAATGCCTCATCTACAATGCCACACTTCAGTGCCTGGACAAACAGAATTCTATCCTAAACGTGTTTGGTCTTTAATTTTTAACCCATGGACAGAATCTCAATTTTCTGCTGTGGTTCTAGCCCTTAATAAATGAGTCTTGGAGCCTGGTGATCAGCCTGCCTGTGGCGTTAATATCCACTGAAGACTGATACTCTGAGTCCTCCAGCTATCTGCCACACTAGACAGGGAACAAACATCTCGTATGTGTAAGAATGACAGCACCTCTGTCTGGGTACTGTTCTACACTGAATGATCTCTGAGCATGGCAAGGGCTAAGGCTAATGGAAGACCAGGGGAAACAAAATGTATGTCTGTCCTTCCCTTATTGCCATTCATGTAGCCTGGCAAGCTGGCAAAGACTTCTGGGGGAATTGTGGCTGCCACCATCAAATGGGACACCCCTGAGGTGCCTGCCTGTTACTGCGATCAGGTCCATGCACCAAGCAGACACAGTTCAGAAGCTACCAGTTCTGCTATAAAATGACAAATGTGAAACTGAAATAACCCTAAGATCTGACTCTCAGGCAGGCTTGTAAGGCAGCAGTTAGCATTTCTATCCAGCAGATAAAGATCAGGAGACTTGTAGCAGTTAACTAGTTCAAAGCCACACAGCTTAATGACTGGCAAAGCTCAGGTCTGTTTAACTGAACGTTTATGCTTTTTTTTTTTTTTTTTGCAACTACATGAAAATATTTCTCATCTTCAGGAAAAACAATGACAGGTGCGGTGATAATATAATATTTATAATCCTGGCACTTGGAAGACTGGACACACAAAGCTAGCATGGATTATATAACAAAACTCTCTTTCAAACATAAAAAAAAATAATTAAGGAGGGAGAGAGGTAAAGAAGTTAGATGAAACAATATCAAATATACTGAAACTGTCCAAAGTGGAGAAAGGGGAAGGCTTCCTTAGCTGCTGTGGGGAGGCATGTGACCATGAGAAGGCACAGCAGCAGTCTCGGGACCCAAGAAGAGATCTAAAGTTCTGAGCTCTTCAGTCCTGACCAGCAAGAAGGAATGCTATAGAATTTACTCAGTGCCTGCAGGAGGAACTTCTGCATTGCAGAACATTGATTGTTATTTTAAAGAGTCTTTCTCCATGGCTGATTTTGGTGCTGATACCTTAAAGCCAGAAATCACCCCCGACTTTTTTTCCCCCAAAACATTTTTTAGTTAAAACAAAGTTATACAGTAGATTTTGATCATGTAGTCTCCTTACCCAATTCTTTCCAGATCCTCCCCACCTTAGTTCTCTTAAACAAGAAGAAGAAAAAGAAGAAACACCATACAAACAAAACCAAAAATTAAAATAAAAAAGCAAACAAAGATAAGACAAAAAATGCTCAAACAAAGCAAAATGGTAGTGGAAGAAAACACCACCCCAAATTAACTATCTAGTCATATGGCAAACACTTAAAAAAGAAAGCTACTTTGCAACAGAGCTTGTATTAAATTAAAAAGTAAAGGACACCTTGGCTATACACATTTACCAAAGTTAAGATGTATGTGTGGTAAGGGATAGAAAGATAAGGCCTTAGTCAAGACATAAAGTAGACAAGAATACAGAGAATGCCTAATCCACCCATGGCAGGCTCAATCATAGCTATTATCTTGAAAGTCAGACCCACAATTTTTCCAGTCTGTTCTATACAGACTGTACACAGCAGTTTATGTTAAAACAAAAACACATATACACTGTCATTTAAACTTCGATTTGCTAACATGCAATAAAATATGCAGCATGTATGAATTGTTCTATGTGCATTTCTTCCCTCTACTCACAGCACCATAGAAAACATGGCAGCACCCAGAAGCCCTGTAGCCCCTCCTAGCTGACAAAGCAGTAACTGTCATTCAAATCTCTATCACCTAGGCTTACCTCAGCCTCTTCTGAGACTTTCTCTGTGTCTAATTTCTTCCAGGACACACTGCCACCAACCTAGTAACTCCCTCTGTCACTGTTGTATATGAATTACTCCACACTATAAATACACCACCTGCTGATTCATTCATCAATGACAGACATTTAGGTTGCTTCTTGGTTTTGACTAATTATGAATGTTCACATACCTGACTCTTAGGAGGCTATAAGGACTAATTTCAGCGCTGTGTGTGTGTGTGTATGTGTATATGTGGCTTTTGCTGTAGTATCACCACTGCTTAGGTCGGTAACTCCAAAGACCCACGTGTTAAAGGGTTCCTTCTCAGCCTGACCCTATTGGGAAGTGGTACCTTTAAGAGGTGAATCCCAGAGCCAGGCACAGTGGCATGTCTGTAATCCCAGGACTCAGGGAGGTAAAGGCAGGTGGATCTCTGAGTTTGAGGCCAGCCTGGACTACCAAGTGAGTCCAGGACAATCAAGACTATAAAGAGAAACCCTGTCTCAAAACAAACAAACAAAAAGGTGGGGGGCCAGGGACAGTTTTTAGGTCATGGGGATATGTTCCTCAAGAGGACTGTAGTATCTTCTCTTTGGTTTGTTGGCCACCATCACGAGCCTAAAGTGATAGACTCAATATACCAAGGGCTAAAACTTCCAAAAATGTGAGTCAAAATAATCTTTTTCTGTTCATAAGGTGGTTATCCCAAGTATTTGTTACAGTGAGGAAAATATGACTATCACAAACAGGCTTACTGAAAACATTATTCTTTGTTGTTGTTGTTTTCGAGACAGGGTTTCACTGTATAATAACCCTGATTGTCCTGGACTCGAACTCACAGAGATCTGCCCGCCTCTGCCTCCTGAGTGCTGGGATGCACAACACCCAGCCAAACACAGTTTCTTTCTATACTCTAATTGGAAATACTAGCTGATGAAACCTGAGCTAAGGGAGCAAGTCCTTAGTCACACAGAGTAAAAGACTTACAGCAAACCCCTTCTTGTTTTCACAGGATGGGTGGGACACTGGTCTTATAGAAAATTTCAGGGTTGAGTCATTTATTCTTCTATAGCTATTGCCAAGGAATCATGACCAGTCCTACCCTCTTCCATCTGTTGGTGTATGTTTGTTACCAAGCTGGAATGTACTCTTTGAATTATCTTTCACCTCCACTTTCCTTCTCTCAGTGGAGTCTGAAAACAGGAAGTCAAACATTGGAGTCCCATGTTTTCTGGGGGCTTGCTAGTATTCCTAATTTACTTTTACTATCTGTTTCCATATTGAGTAACTTTATTCTAGCGTCAAGTTCACTGGCTGTTTGTTCTATTGTTTCCATGAATTAATTAAGGAGCCATGACCTGGAGTTTTTCTTTTTATCTCATTTTTTTTGTTTGTTTTGTTTTAGTCCTAATGTTGCCATTTGGCTTATGAACATTTGTATCTTTTACTTTGCTGAGCTCTTCTTCATTTCTTTCAAGTGTGTCCATTAACTACTGCTCATGGAGCATCACTGTGATGGCTATCCCACAATCTCTGTCAGTAATTTCAACATTTATGGTACCTTGGTTTTCATTTCCATTGGCTGTCTTTTTTTTTGTCCCCATTTGGGCTCAAGTTTTCTGGACTGTAGTATAATGCTTGATTTTTTCATATGTGTTTGCAGATGTGTGCATATGACCCCAAGATAATGTTCTAAAATACACTACAGGTACTTTTCTCTTGTGCTTCCAAAGGGTGCCTATAAATTCTATCATAGCTTTACTGGATCACAGACTGCAGCCTTACATTTCAACTACTAAGTTTTATAACAGTAACAATATTGCTCATGTCTATCAAGGATTAGTGTTTCATATACAATATGTTTTTGGGCAAACCATCTCTTCTAGTATTTCTTGGCAGGGAGAATGAATAAATAAACAAACAAATAGAGTGCTGCTGAACCACCAAAGAAAAACAGCAGAAGTGCTCTCTGAAGATGTGAAATCACTTGTGGCTGTTCACTGCAGGATTGTCCGTAAGTCTCACACATCAAGTCCAGTCTTGCTCCTAGCTGTGGAGACTTCTCTCTTTGAAAAACAAAGAAGATCACAACACAGCCTCTATCCTTCTACTTCATCTTCTGTCTGAATTATATTCTGAAATATGAGTAGAACTAGAAAATGCCCTTGGTAAGTGTATATAGCTTAACATTACATTTCCACTCACAACTCAGCAGGCAAGAACACTTGTAGAAAAACCTGAACTTGGGTCCTGTTAGGCACTCACAATTACCTGTAACTCCAGCTTCAGGGGACCCAGTACCATCTTTTGACTGCTACAGGAACCCCAACAGACACACATGTACCTGTGTGCCCACTGGACCTTAAAAATCTAAAGCAGCAGTGGCAGCAGCAGCAACAGCTCCTCATGGGTCTCAAGAATGGGCCTTGTAACTCCATGAATAAGTGCTTTCTACCTAGACACATGGAAAACCAAAGGTGCTGGGTTGTGCAAAGAAGTGGCCGTTCTTACAGGTCAAAAAAACAATACCAAGGTTCGACAGGGGTCTGGCCAAAGGAAAAACTAACCAGTGAAAGTCTTCAAGTTGTCCTCTGACCTACACACACACACACACACAAATACTGCTTTAACCTCCCCCCCCCCCCCCACTAACTTGGTCTACACTTAGGAAAGGTACTTTCCCTGGGCCAGCAGAATAGCTGAGTGGGTAAAAGTGCTTGTTACAGAATCCTGACACCTGGAATTTCACCCCAGAACCCACAAAAAAGCCAGCTGCAGTGATTTACATCTGTAATCCCAGCAAAATGGGAGGTGGGGACAAGAGAAAAGCCCCACCAGCCTGGAATACCCAGAAACAAGAGACCAGGCTTCAACAATGTGAGAAAGAGAGCTGACTCCTCAAAGTTGTCCTCTGGTTTTCACACTCCCTGTGGCACATAAATGCCTGCATGTATACACACACACATCACATATAGTAATGGTAAATAAAATTTTAAATTTGAAGTTTTTATAAAAGAGTGTTTCCCCCAAGTCATCTTTTAGGTCCTGTGACACTCTAGTTCACTACATTCACCAAAGTATTTCTTACCATCATCCCAGACATGAGTGGGCACCACGATAAAATAAAATACTTAGGTCCTAGCACCTTCTATAAAGATCACACTTATTGATCACACTTAGTGATACTTTCCCATCTAAAACTGGCCTTATAACTCTCTGAGTTATAAACTCTATGCATTATGAAGATTAGCTCCATAATTTCTTTCTTTTTTTGTTTTTTGAGACAGGGTTTCTGTGTGTAGCCCTGGCTGTCCTGCAACTCTCTCTGTAGACCAGGGTGACCTCAAAACTCACAGAGATCCACCTGCCTCTGCCTCTGAGTGCTGGGATCAAAGGTGTGTGCCACCAACACCCAACTAGTTCCACAATTTCAAATATTACTCTTCATTCTTAAAACATAATCACTACTTCAAAGAATAAGAACCTAACTTGATCCTTATATTCCCACAGTCTACCCTCTCCATGATATACAGATTCAGAGAGCTTCTAAAGTACCCAGAATTTTGAATCCTGCCTATTGTCTTAAAAAAAAATAAAAATAAAAAAAAAGTGAGGAAACAGGAATTAACTCAGGTTCACAAAAATTATTAACATACTGAAAGCATCCCACTTTCATTTTTGTCCACTGGAACCACCTTCTACAAAGACAATCTGTTACTCTTGCATTGCTTGTACCTGACACTGCTGTGACACAGATTACTCACGCAGAAGCTAATCAGAACTTCACATAGGCTCTTCTCTGTGTTGAGCTAATACATCAGAGATATTCACCATTATTTCTGCATACTCACTCTTCCAGTGAAAACTTTTGAGGAGAGCAAACATGGACTTACACTAACATTATTCAGAATATATTTGCTTATCATTTCCTGTGCCAAAGAATGTTCTAAATATTACTTTTATAAATATCAGTTCCCCTACATTTCTTTATGAAAGTTATGTGGTCACTATCCTCACAGAATATAAGTGTTACTGGCCTCAAGTTCCATGAGGACAAGGTATTATATTTATTATGTTTAGTGTTCTACTTCCTGAGCCTGGAAAATAGCATGGCATACACAATAAGCACAACAAAAACGGTTCACAAAAGGTTAAATTTCTATAGGTATTTGTGTGATCAAGTTGGGATTCAAACAACTTTTTTAATTGTCAGGGGCTGCCAACTTTTTTCTAGAAAGGGCTAGAAAATAATTTAGATTTTGCAAGCCACACAATCTCTGTCTTGCCCACATAACTACGCTGGGTAGTGTGTCTCAGGAAATCTTTACTTACAAAAACAGACCCACACTCCACAGAGTGCAGCCCCTGTGTGCAATGCTCACAATGCTTACACTTTTCTATCAGACCTTGGTGCTACAGAAGCAACAGCTGCAGGTGACAGTGCACTTAGTCTGACCTCACACTTTTAGGTTATAAGGCAGAATCTGAAGTCTTCTTCGCATCTTAAAATCAGAACATGACTCCAGCTTAAGTGCACAGGCAGGTGCGCAGGGGTGTATGCAAGCACACAGACATGGCTAATCCACAATCTGTTTTTACAATTGAATCTGACCTTACGTTAAGCACCATGATCTGGAAACAATGCAAAGACTCCACCTGGTAGACAAGCAGAGCTCAGGATTGGCTGTTTCTGTGCTCATAAGGAAAATAGCTTAACCAAAACTAAACACTAACCTGGTTAAACGTGAGGTGAACATAACTGAAAGCATTAATCATCAGACAGGATAATAAAGGAAAATATGCAAGCCCTCTCCCAACTGTTTACCAGTTATATTTTTCTTGGAACAGAAATGCATTTTATATATTATATGAACCTGTAAAAAAAAAACACATACCTGGTAAAAATATTTGAGCACACACTCTATACTGGGTATTAAAACATGAAATATTCCATCATCATAAAAGAATCTTGTGTTCAAAAGGGTTTAAACATCCACCCGACTCCAGCTATGGTAACAAGTGAATAACAAACACTAAACAGCACTTTACATTAGCTGGATAATCTCAGTAATTATAGGGTATCTGGTACATAGTAACCCTGGCAAACTTGTCCTTTAGGCTGGCAGCATTAAAGAGTAAAAAGAGTGTAAAGCAGCACTCAAGAGTAACGGTGAAGTTTGGTCAGGAAAACCCAAGTCGTCATTTTCCAAAATATAGTCGCTTCCTGGTTTTTATGGCATTATTGTGTGCACATGCGTGCAGTCACATATAAAATCATTCAAACTCAGTGTTGTTCATTATTCAAATGATATATATATTTTATAATTTCAGAGTTCTACTTGTTATACTTAACAGAAAAATTACATACAGAGTAATACATGGAAATAAAAAGCTGAGAAGAGTACAATTTCTCCCATCACAGAGGTTTTAAAAACTTAGTTCAGAATTACCAGTAAAAACCTAATATAATTAGAATATAAGTGTAGCTTGGTGTGCCCTATGCTCTGGACTGGATCCCTGACATCACAAGGGGAATGAATGGGACACAAACACACACGTAGACATACATACACACACACACACACACACACACACACACACAAACACAGCCTTTGTTAACAGCAACACTTTGAGACAAAACATTTTCTCAGATAGTAAAGACTGGGGCTCAACTATTTATGTTTCCGTTCAGTTAGTAAGCACCTGAGCCACAAAGGGTTAAGAACCAGGTCTGTTAAGCCATCGGGCTGTAACTTTTCTTTACTATAATAGTTCCCTTAAGTCAAGGTTCAGTTCTAATTTTGAGGCTCAAAAATAGGTCCCAGAGTTTCTCAATATGTGAATTATATGAAGTTCTTCCCATGGCTAAGAGCACACAAACTTTCCTGCAGAAAATATTTTTAAATTTTTCATTGAGAATTTCCTACAATCGTCTGATCATATTTATTTTCCCTCCCCTGACTCTTCCCAGACTCATCCCTTTCCCCTTCTAACCAACTTTGAGCCTCCACTCCCCATTCCACCCCCATATCAAGGCCAATTTTGTGAAATTCAAATATTCTGGGATGTATGGCCTTCTATAGAGTGAAGTTGACTTATTAGGGGCTCCACTTTTATAGAAAACTGACCCTCTATGAGCAGCTAAAAACTGCCAAAAGCTCCTTGGCTAAGGGTAGAACTCTGAGTGAAGAAAGTTTTAAGGGAGAGAAAAATGATAGGTGTTCACATGAAATACAAGTCATGTATCATATGTTCATTCATGTGCACATGAAAGTGCTTTATAAAATGCAAAATGATCAGGCCAGATAGCTCTCTGTGTCAGGGTGAAGTGCTAATAAAATGTAAAGGGCCAAGAAAAATATTAAATCAATGAATGATTTAAGACTGAAGTAAACATGGTCCACAACAAATTTTGGATGGAAAAAAAACAATTATAATTAGTGCTGCAACCTTTATAAACTTGTTGTATGGCAATTCTCAGAACTGAAACATTTCATCCAGACCCAGGTTCCTTAAGACTTGGATAGTAAACAACTCACAAGTCTCAGAAGACCATGACTTACAAGATTCACAATAAGCCTCCCTTCCCAAAGCTACAGGGCAGGAGAGGAGATCCAACCTACCAGCATGCCATGAAAAGAGCTCCGGGGATGTAAAACAAACAAACAAAAAAAAAGATTACTGGATAAGACTAGGAAACACTGGCTGGTAAATTTGAGAATAGGATTCCCATGTCATTTTTTTTTTTTTTTTACAATCTTCCTAATAACAATCAGCATCCTGAGATAAGAAAAGGGGTAAGAGAATGATAATGAGCCCACAGCATTGGTACCTGAATCCTTTAGAAACCTCCCAGGAATGTCCAGGAACCTAGTACCCTGAAGGCTTACAGTGGACTTGCAGCATATTAGTGTGGAGGACCAAGACATGCCAATCACAAATGTGTTTATAGCACCTAATAGGCCTGACGGCAATTACAGGTTACCTAGAAAAAGGAGACAGTGCAGGCGGAGGAAGGGGTGTGTGTGCACAAGCAAGAAGATTTTGCAGAGATGAGCAAAAACCTGAAGGAAAAAAAAAAAAGACAAGAGTTGCATAGTTGTGGAGATGGGTATCTGAACTTTTTGGCAGCCAAAGGGGGTAAAAACCACAGGCCTCAGCTGCACACTAGAGTCCTTCCATCATCTAGACCAAGCCTTTGTCTCCCTTTACCTCCTAGGAAGCCTCCAAACACATGAACTTCTTCAGCTAGTTCCCCTTTTCACTCCTTTATCAGGCCCACTCTCAACACCACACTGTCCCATGAGAACTGGCTCTTGCTACACTTTTCTGTCCCTGTGGATCTGTGCCAGTGCCAACCTTCTCCTAGCTAAGAGCTAATCAGAAGGCAAGAGTGAAGGGTCAGCCATAGGCAAGGCCCTTTTCTAGGTGCTTCTATATTAAATAGCCACAACCTGCTTAGGAAAGGGGAATTGCTGTTACAGTGCTATCCTGAGACCACAGCCTACACACTGCTTCTTCAACTTCTCCATACACTCCACAAGTGGAAAAGCATTGTGTTTGGGCAGTGTCTGGGTCGTAAGACTATTACTGTATAGGAAAGAATCTAGCATAGCTAGGGCCCATGTCTGAGGAGGGGCCTATACTAAGGATGGAAGCATACACAGGTAAAACCATGGAATTATTTTCATTCTGGATCTGGAGCCATGAAAAGAACAGTATCTGTTAGCAGAAAAGACTGCAGGGCTAGGAGTAAGGACACAGACTAGAGGAACAGACAGGAGGCAGAGCCCAAGTCTTGGTGACCTTGCAGGCAACAAGGGACAGATCAGGGTGTTATCAGAGCCTCAGGTCCTAGTCTGAGATCCTGTTTTCTCACTATAGCCTTAAAATACAGCTCGGGCCCAGTCTTTCTTGGGCCAGGTTGAGAACAAGGAAGAACCTTGACCTGAAAGACAGCAGGAGTTATCCAGTTAGGACCAACAAGTTCAAGGTGCATACTGATTCTGGCTAAGTTGATCAATATTAAGCAAAGAACACACAATAGTCCAATGGAGTCTCTGCTTGCATTTGCTTCTGACCCGGGGTGGGGTGCGGTGGGGGGAGGCTTTATCTGTTACCTAACACAGCAAAGATAAGTAAGAAACAGTTACTCCTTCCAGTAGCACAGGGAGGTATTCATTAAACACCAGGTACCACCCGGGGTCAGGGGCCTGTTAGGAGAAAACAAGCTGAGGTACTGGACCCTCAAGAAAGAAACCCAGGCTTGTCTGGGGAGGCAAGGGAAAAAGAATTACAAACCAGACTTTTAAATGCTATGAAAAAAGCAGCATGGGACAGAAGAAACCAATTCTCTTTTACCTATAACTTTAAGATGTTATTTTTCTTTTTAATTGTTGTAAGTAAATTGTTGCCTTTAACAAATGAATTTTGGTGTTCAACTAATTTAAACCATAAAATGAAGTAAAATGTATGCATCTAAATAGGAAATGCTGTAAAACTCAGAACTCAGGAGTCAGAAAACTGTGACAAGCGTGCTGGGTCCATTCACCAGCATATACTGACAACATTCAGACAGATGTGGTTTTTAAAAAGCCAGATTACACTTTAATCCATTTAAGTACAAACAGTTTCATCCTGATCAAATGGAAATCAGCCTCTTCTGTTTCAACAAACACTGAAATAATGTCTCATCGCCAAAGCCTAATCTTTTCCAAGTAATTAAAGGCTATTTATGTTGAGCAACCAACTTTTGCTATTCCCTGGGGTATGGCTTTAAAGATTTTTAAGTAATTATTAATAATAACTAGGCAAAGAAGGAAAAGGTTCATGATTTAAAAAGGAATAGCAAAGGCTCATATAAAACACCTTAGTCACTATAATCAGAAGGAAAACTATGAAAATAGTTCCTACAACAAACTGGATTTTGCTATATTTATCTTTTGGTTTTTTTAAAGGCATTTCTGTGTCTTACTATGCCACTGCAATTTAATCAGTCACCACTTTTACAGCTGGATTTTCAATAAAGAGTATAGAGAAATAAAAAACAAACTAAGGGAAGTGTCACATAAAATGTTAGAAAAGTTTAACACAAAGCATTGGTAAAGATATTCACTTGCCCATGGTTACAGGTCCCAGACAAGTACACTCTACCGTCCTGCTAAACAAACACAACAGAAAGCTGCCTAAGAATGCAGTGTCATGCTCAGAAATTAGTGCTCTTTTCAACCTTCATGAAAAGCGAGGCAGTTTTTTCTTTTTCTTTCTTGGCAGGGGAGTATATGGGTAGTAGATGGTGATTAAAACAGAGACTCACAACAGGTCAACTTATATAGTATCAGACTGTGGAGTGCTCAGCCCTAAAGAGAACATCCATATAACATCCCTATCACAACCTCCACAGATCATGGATGAAGGGACTGTTAGGAGACAGAGGCAGAAGATAACTGCAGCAAAACTGTATTTTCTGGATATGACTAGGCTCTTGTACAGATGACCTAACAGCAACTGTGACAAGACCAAGACAGGCAAAATTCCAGTATGGACCAAGAAGGGGGTCATGAAGTCCCACTCCTATGTGAGGAGATGTCAACTGATAGCTTCTGCAAGAGGGGAAAACAGTTTTTCTTCGGGGACGTGGCCCCTGAGGGGCTGCCCATGAGACAGTATGAGATAACCTCAGACCATAAACACTCAGGCAGCACTCAGTGGGTTCAGTGGTTTTTTAAAAAGGGAGAACATGAAATTGAGAGGCACAGTGAGAAAAGTGGGAGGAGCTAGAGGGGAAGGACTAGGGAGTGCATTTAATCAAAGCACATTATATGCACTATGAAACGCTCAAACAAAGAGACAAAAGACAGCACTCACTTAAGGCAGGCACTATGTTGAAGGGGAGGGGAGATGGCAAAACAAGACCCACAAAATCCTTAAAAGCTAGGCTGCTCAGATCTTAGACTTCAAAATCACAGCTATAAAAGCATCCAATACTGAGGTAGTCAGTTTATAAAAACACACAGTAGTCATGGAAAGACAACTGCTTCCCCTAATGCCAGCTACTTCTTTCTTTCTTTTTTTTTTCCTTTCTCCCCTCCCCGCCTTGGTTTTTCGAGACAGATTTCTCTGTGTAGCCTTGGCTGTCCTGGATTCCCTTTGTATATCTGGCTGACCTTGAACTCACATCGATCCACCTGCCTCTTCAGCCCCAGTGCTAGGATTAAAGGCGTGCGCCATCACACCTGGCTAAGGCCAGCTATTTCTTTGGCTACTGTAAATTATGATCTTCTCAGCAAAACAGCTGCCACCTTTATCAGATCAGCTGTGCCTGCTTGCAATGGTCCATCAAGACTGAACTTGGTGACTGCTGTCACTGCTTCCACAGAAGGAAGGGGTGGGCAGTTTTCTCTGGATCCTCACCTGAGATCATGGCCATTCCTTCCAGTGATTTTTATGCAACTTAGATCAAACTGTACGTGGTCTTGATGCTCAAGTACATGGGATGGAGGAGACTAACTGAAGTTGGGCTCCCTCTATGTGGCTATGTAGAAGCTATCATCCATGTGGGGTCAAGACTTTCCCTTGCAGCTACTTTGGGGTCACCCACACTATTGACAACTCCCCACCCATGCTCATTAAGCAAGCCCAGTCAACTTATTGGTAGAATCATATTTTATTGTAATCTTATAGAGTGTGGGTACAACATTACATTACCACAGGGAGGCATTCTCACAACACTGGCCCATCAAAGAAATGCTGTCTGCTGCCTTGCTTTCTCCTAACTCTGTCTGAAATCTATCCCTTATCCCACCCCACACTGCCAACCCACTTCCTGATACAGATATCTGCAGCCACATTCCAGATAGTTCCTCAGCATGGTGCCTCTTCTCCAGTCTATTGGGCTAAGGTGGGTAACATTATGCTACAGTAAGAAATAATCTGTAAAAATTTAAGTGGCTTCCAATAGGATGGCTTGTTCCTGTCATCTCAGGTCCTCAATCTCCTCTTTTTTGTCCTGAAGAAAATATCATTACATGAAGTGAATGAATTATACTTGCTACAATTCTGAATGTTCGGTACATAGACAGCACAAAGAATGGGTAACTGTTACTCCTGTTGTTACTACTAATAGGTCTCATCCTCATCTTAAACCACCATATCCCACAGCAATCAGGAGCCACCACAGAATAAACTGCAGTACACCACTCAGTCTGAGAACCATAGGGCTTATCAGAGTATCTGTCACAATGTAGGCCCTCAGTGAATGTTTACTGAACCACAGAGATGAACAATCCCTGTGAAAACTCTCATACATGCTCCACACACAGTTAGTAAAGGTGTGCACACAGCACACCTTCCTGCAGGACAGCTTAAACAAAAACAAACAAACAAACAAACAAACAAAGCAGAGGATGAGGGCAAGGACATTATCCATAGATGAAAAAGTCCTGTGGCTTAAAGTTCCCTAAAAGGAGCCACTAAAGGAGATAAACCAGCCAGGCACTAGCAACTGCGCCCAGTCCCTTTCAGAGAGAAGAGAAGGAAAGAGAAGGACAGGGGAGGGAGAGAAGACAATGGAGGGGAGGGGAGAGACTATACCACAGAGTCTAGTAATTGCTGCATATTGCCATATCACACTCAGGGACAGGAAGCCCCTTCCTGGGGATGACCTCTTATGAAGGTAAGGAGAGCTAGAGGGAGGTCATGTGGACATCTGGTGAGCCTGGCCTGAGGACAGCATTCTTTAATACCATGAATCCGGAAGCTTGCTTGGCATCCGCTGCCTGGAGGAGCCTTCCCTTCCCCAGTGCCTCACAGGCTCAGTGGGTGGGGAGGTAGCTGCAGTAACACAGATCTAGGATCTTTAGCTTTTCATGTTTTCCTCTAGGCTGTGAGTTGTTTACAGGCAATTACCTGTTTTATTTCCTTCCTCCAGACTCTGCACAAAGTTTAGTATTGACTATGCGCTTAAATATTTGTTTCTCTGAAAATATGTTTTTCAAGTTACTATCAAAGACATGCTGTCTTTAAATAAGAATGTTACTTCTGAGGAAGAGTAAGGTCTAAGTTACATTAAATCTTAGAAACTCTGTGAAGATTTAAATCTCTTCTTTTTGGATATGAGTCCTACTGTCATGATTTATAAGTTCACAAGAGCCATATATTTATGGAGCAGATAGACAGTAAGCCTGGAATGCAAAACACAGCACTAGAATTCTTGCTATAAAGATTACAGATGCCTCAGGCTTTTAAAAAAACGAGATGTCACATGAAGCTGTACATCAGAATCTTGCCCGGAAGATAAAAACATTACATACTCCTCTGCCTGCTCACCTTTAAATTACAGCTTCTGGCACTGTCTAGGGTGTGCGCATGCACACACAAGCACCCGGCCAGTATGTTTAAATGAACACCTGCAACCTAACTAAAAGCAACCCCTTAGAAATAACTGTCAGAGCAAGAAACCTGGCACTCACCACGAATTCTAAAAGTTGTAGATTAGCACAGCAAATACCATAAAAGAAACCTTGAAATAAACTACAGTGCTCCTTAGGAAACTTCAGTGTTTGCAGATCAATAATCTGAATCTGACATTTTGAATTTTAAGTAAAGGTGCATTTTGCTCTAAGCACACACTAGGGTTGGTGAACATCTCATGCTCAAGTTTTCAATTTCCTAAATACAGCATTCTCTTGAGTCTGTGTCTGTAATGACTAGCTCTCCTGCTACAGTTGGGAAAGCTGTGTTCCAGGAAGATGCCAGTGCTGTGCACAATTGACCCACGCGGTCTTAGCATAAGCCTACATAGGGAGCTGTGACCTTTCTCAGAGTTAAGGAAGGTGAGAAGGTGAACATTCTGAGCCACAGGCTGGAAAGGAGCATGAAACTACAGGCTGCTCAGGCCAGGCTGTACAGGTAGCACAGGGGCCCTGGCTGCAGCTGAGGCTTACTAAGCCGCTGTTCCTGCTAGCCATGTGTCACTATGTCAGTCTCAGCTATACAGACTGGGTAGTAACAATTTAAATTTAAATTTGTGTGTCCTATCACACAGGCGAAACTTTGTTCCTCTTTTACAAATTTCAACCAAATTAAAAGCAGTATGTACAGTATAAATCCCAGATGCCACTGTTACCAGTGTAGGCTAAAACAATGAGATTATCTGAAGATGTGGAGCCAGAGCTGGTTTTTCAGGTAAATATAAGCTGAATCATATACACAATTACTAGTAGAGAATAGTTCTAAAAAGAGACGTAAAGTACTTCAAGTAACTTACAAGCATCCTGGATTGATTAATGCTGCACTGCCCTAGTTCACCTTCTGTTGCTGTGATAAACACATGACCAAAAGCAACTTGGGGAAAAAGGGGTTATTTTCACCTTACAAGTTACTGTCCATTATCCAAAGAAGCCAGGGCTGGAACTCAAAAAGACAGAAACTGCAGGAGGTACTGCAGAACAATACTGCTCCCTGGCTTGTTCTCCAGGCTCATTTCAGCCACTTTTCATTCAGCCCAGGCCCACCCGCCTGGGGGTGGCACTGCCGATGGGCTGAGCCTTTCTACATCAATCAGCCATCAACGAAATAACTCACAGGAACACTCACAGCCAATCTGATGGAGACAACTCCACATCCAGGGTCCTTCTATGCAGGAGTGTCCAGATGACAGCCAATATTAGCCATTACATGCACTAATATTTTTTAATGTATTTTATGATGTAAATGTATATGCTTGCATGTCTGCCACTGGAAGTACATTTTAAAGGTCAGAGGGCAACTTGCCAGAGTCTGATGTCGCCTTCTACATCGGGTGGGTTGAACTAAGGCCATCAGGCTTGTGTAATTACCCACTGAACCATTTTGCCAGATTGATATTTTATCTCCCAAAATG
The DNA here is from genome assembly GCA_028658305.1 of Pachyuromys duprasi. NCBI lineage: Eukaryota > Metazoa > Chordata > Mammalia > Rodentia > Muridae > Pachyuromys > Pachyuromys duprasi. The sequence continues at coordinate 16,378,521 of CM053752.1, forward strand.
GCTAGAAATGATTTCTCAAGATTAAAAAGAACCATATTTTTTTAAAGACAAAAATGATTTTTTCCCTTATTCTCTCCAAGTTCTTAACAAATCATCCCCCCCACTCCTCACTTAGGAGTACCTTTGCCTGGAGTCCCAAGAGGCAAAAGCAGAATTTGAATTCAGGTCAGGATGCCCAATGATTCCTGCTACTACAGGAACCAGCCTGTTCCACAGGGAAAGGGGGACAACATGGGAGTTGTAGGGGCTGCAAACACTGACCACTCATAGTTTAAAACCAACTAGTGCCAAAACTTCTGTTTATTTCCTTTGAGGATGAGGGAGAGCAGAGGGTACTGTCAAGGTTTCCAGAGCTGAAATCACAGCAGGTGAGGAGTATGCCCTCCCCTCCCCAATCCTGTGGCCTGCCTGGCCTACTAGTCAGACTTTTCCTGTCAACACCCTTCAACCACAGCCCAACTCAGCCTTCCCCAAGCCTTTCTCCTCCACAGCCCCTCTGGCTGTTTGTCCCAGGCTGCAGCTGCACTCACAACTGTGTGGAGGAGGCCCAGTTGTCCTGGAGGACATTGGCTTACCCTGCTTCCATTCCTCAGGTAGATCCCTCCTCCTGTCCTCTCAGGCACAGACAGTATGGGATTAAAGAAAATGAATCTTAGCTCAGATACCTCCTCTGTCCCCAATTCTGTAGACTAGTGACTTAATTTAAAATTTTCCTCTTGGATTTTTCCAGCAGGTAAATTCTGCATTGTCACTAGTCATAATACTAAGCAAATAATGATGAGTCATTCGCAGAAATTAGTCTCATATTAAACCAATTATTCAAATGCCCAAGAGTACCATGAGGTAAGCAGAGCTTGTGGAAGGATTTGTAATGTATGATGTACATAATAAAAGAAATACAAACAATTCAACGACAACAAAAAAGGACGCCTCCCCCACCCCAACACACATAAACTGTGAGAGGCTCCAACCACACTGTTGGCCACAACTCTCAGAGGGGCCTGAAATGCTGCCTGAGTCAGAAAATTTCAAATAAAAACTGGAAATAGCCTTAGGAAGTTTATGTCTTTCTTTAGCAATTTTCTTTCTGTGTTCAGCTTAGTTCATTTTCTTTAAATGGTAAAAAACAAGTACACTCTGCTTGTGTGAATATGTGTTGATATATTAAGTTTCTTTTAATCAACATTTATTTTTGGATACAGCAGGGTTTCAAGACTGCACTCAATATTAATTAATTTAAAATAGTTTGGAAGACCAAAGGAATCTATACTTAATTTATAAAAGCCACTATAATTCCTATACGTATCTACATGCACCTGCAGCTATAGGTCAAATCTGTGGCCATACCATAGAAAACAAAAGAACAAAAGTTCTGGCTAAATCATGCCCCACAATTCCTAAGCTGTGGTCATACCAAGGGGAGCAGATAAAGAAACTGAGAATATGTGTCAAAAGCCAGTCTGCCTAGAGTCTTACGTGTTCCACTACTGACTGCAGGAGACCAGTTGATGCTACTGACTTTCAGTTTGGAAGTAATTAACCTTTCTAAGACCTTGACTAAGGCTCAGCTTTTAATTTTTCCAATCTAATAACACTTTTCCAGGAAAAAAGAAACACAGAACTTCCAGATACATACAAATTATTACTACTGGTGAGATAATGAGAGTTACAGGGTATTTGGTTACTATGGCAATGACTGCCCCTACACTTCCATTTAGGAATGGTTGGAGAGATGAAGGTAGTGAGCAAGGAAGGGACAGAGAACACAACAACAAGACCTGCTCCTCCATTCCCCTTTCCTCTCCTAACCATCTGGATCAGAGTTTATTATCAAGAAAAGACTAGAAATGCTTTCACACAAATACATAAAAGAATTATTAAGGCTTGAAATTTTTCTCAATCAGGGTATGTCGACATTTTTATACAAATTTGAACTAAAGGAAATAAAAGCTTAAAAATGGAAGGTATAACATGGTGATGAGATCATTGAGGAAATGGTAAAATGCCACCAGGCCTTTGCTTACATGAATGAGCAGCTCTGCTCCAGGTTTTACCAGCACTGTGCAGGTACAAAGAAGATGACAGGACTTACTTTTTAGTGCTACATGTAGCAGCAAAGGAACATTTTTCTTTATAGAGTCTGGCACCAAGCATTCCTGGGTACCAGGAAACTATCCATGCTGTGGGGAAAGAATATGGAAGCTCACAAGTGGAGAAGAAACTGGCACAGACCCAGTGCACTACTGGTTAGGTTATCTATCCTCCATGAATGCTGCCTGATCAAGAGCCAGTGACAGTGGTGGACAAAGCACAGGACTGAGGGAAGAGAACCCCCAACCACTAAGGGGGTACTACGGTGATGGTCCCTATATGTTGAATTGAAAAAAGCCAAATGGCATAGCGGAATTCAGGCTTGTGAGGCTCACGGGCTAAAGAAAGCAGTGTTATAAACACTGGAGTATACACGAAGACACTCATGTAAGGTAGTCACTGCTGTTACTGTATTAATGATCTTTAGTCCTCACAGCAAGCATGAGATGAGGAAAATTACCTCTAATTTCTAGATGAAATAAAACTCAAAATTTAAACATGTGGTGGAGGGTTGCCTAATGAGAGAGACAGAGAGGAGAGAGAAATAAAAATCCAACTGGAATTTAAATTGGTTTTTCTCTCTAAAATTGAGTTTCCATGCACTTGTGCTAAAAAGAAGAATATGATACAAGAAGCAGGCAGTCAAGGGAAGGTTCAGAGAAAACACTGCAGGACCCTGGCTCACTGTTACTCTCAAGTAGCTCCTGGGAGATTGGTGGGATATGCTTTTTTTCCTTAACCCTTGGAAGGGTTCTGATGGCATGAGTGTTTGCATCATCCTCAGAAACCAAAATAAAAACAGAGTAGGAACTGAGAAGAGATAACCAGGATCCAACTGGGATACAATCTGCAGAGGAGGTTTCCGCACTGCTGAGGGACAGTGACAAGGAAGAGTAAAATTCTACAGCTCAAAGGCTGACATTTTGTGAATAACTCTCAACCATTCTTTCAACGGGGCTGTAGTTTACTCAGACATTTGCAGAACAAAGAAGACAATTGCCACTAGTTGAAATTGGCAAAAGGTGGATGGACTGTCTATGACCTCAGGAGTTGGAGACAAAAGCAAAACGGGGTGAAGACAAGCTTACAAGACAGGAACCATGAGTCCTCCATGTTTAAACAAACCAATCCCACAGGACAGGAACAAATTAAAAAACCACAAGTCACTAGGAGAAAGTCTGCTGAAGAGATGGGAAAGAGAAGAGAAGGATGGCAAAAGAGACATAAAAAAAATAGAAGAAAAGAAAAGAAAAAAACCACCTCATTGTACAGAGGTCTAGGAGAACATCAGTCTTCAAGGGCAAATAAAATGTCTTAAATAACTAAAAGCAAACGTACTCGGGTAGTGCAATGAAAATTCATCTTAAAAACTGCACAAGAAAGTTCAGAAATGAGATCTCTGATAGTCTCCAATGGCTACTACAACTGTCCTCAAATGAATGCTGAGGCCACCTCACACACATCCTCACTCCCCACTCCTCCCATCAGGGAGGCCAGCCCACAGCAGGCTGTCTCTCTCCTGGTTCCCCATTTCAGTTCACACAGGCACAGGGCTTTTCTTGAACTCAGTGGAGCCTTCCTGGCACACAGTGCAGCCACTCCTCAGACTCAGGCTCCTCTCAGAAACTCACTTACATGGCAAGGTTTTACAGTTTTACATCTGTCTCCCCTGTGCACATGAATTCCTCAAGAGGGCACTGTGCCAAATCCATTTCTACATTTTCACTGTCTAGAACACCAGCTGGTGCAGAGCAGATGGCAAATACATAGTTGAACTAAACTACAAGTGTCTACCATGATGACAGAACAGCATGGCAGCTCCTATCTGAAATGGCCTTATTCCAACTGCTACATAGCAGTAACACAGATTTCAGCTCTACACCACAGCATGGGAAGCTCAATGCCACTCTTCTACTAGAATATGATGGGCACGAAATTAAATTCTAACAAAATAAGATATGCAGTGAGCTTTTAAAGGAAGGGGTGTCAGATAATTACTTCAAGACTGATTTTTTTATTTATAAGAATGTAACTCTGATCCTTTGCTGCCAGGAAAAGCAAACAACTAACCATGCCAAAGAATGACAGTGTTTTAAATGTATGACAGGCAATTCCATCTTTTTTACTCCCTCAAAAATGGAAGGAGCTAGTTTAACACCTGAAATAAAAACTTTATTTGTCCAAACTAATGAAGACTACAGAGATAGAAAGAAAATTTACAATGTCAAAAGTACTTGGCTTTTCATTCGAGTCTGACATGTAGTAGAAATGTGAAAGGCTCACTCATTCACCAAAAGCTAACATGCCCAAACCAGATCCCCTGCCAACAGAAGGTAAATACAAATCCTACTCCTTTGCAGTAGAAAAAAAGAAATTCAACACACTGTAGGAACAATCCTATTTTTGTCTGCTTGCTTCTGCCTCTCTTTTACACTGACAAATTGACACGTACTCAAGAATGTCCGCAGTCACTTTGATATGAGCTTTTAATTATTTTTGCTAGTAAAATTCTCCAAATCATATGCTAATGTTTTACTTTTAAATTTTTTTCTATATAAGCTGAACTGAAACTCTGTTAAACCCCCAGATACTGGTTGAGAAAGGTAAGGACACGTGCATGGACTATGAAAGTGGAAAAGAGAGAGAGAGAGAGAGAGAGAGAGAGAGAGAGAGAGGGAGAGAGAGAGAGAGAGGCAGGCTATGGACACCAAGAACTGCCATTTTCTTCCTATCAGGGACAAACAGGACCTCTAGATCCATGCCTCTTTGGGCACTTGTGTGCGCGTACGCGTGTACGTGTGTGTGTGTGTGTGTGTACGCGTGTACGTGTGTGTGTGTGTACGTGCGCATATGTGAGTATGTATGCTGAATAACTCTGGTCCTATTAACTTTCAGGTGCTGCAAGAAAAAACAAAACATGCTAAAAATGAACACTGCTGCACATGCACATGTGGAGGCCGGAAGTTAACATCAGGACTCCTCAACCACACTCTGCCTTGTTTTCTGAGACAAGTTTTCTCACTAAACCTGGAGCTCAGCAGTTTGACTCAACTGGAAGTAGGGATATCATGAAGAAACTACAAAGCATGGACCCCTGGCATGCAGTAGCAATAGCAACAGATGGCTCATGCTCCTGTAAGTCTCCCTTTTAAATAAGGTCATGCCCCTCCCATAGAAGTACAAGTTGATTCCTCCTATAACAAAACAGAAAAGGAGGCATTCTGCAGTCAAACAAAAAAACATCCTCAATGCTTTAATTTTCTGGCAGTACTAGGGATTGAACTTAGGGCCCTGTACAGGGTAGGCAGATGTTCTACCACTGAGCTACAACTGCAGCCCTCTTCAATGCCTTAAAAAAAAAAAAAAGTACAGCTGCAACAAACTAAATCTCTATATGCATCCTCAAGATAGGAATTTTAATTTCACTTTCTGTAGCAGGAACTGTAAGTTCAAGAAACTAATGGTGACAGCTTGATTTATGAATTCTGACATATTTCTTGAACTCGGATTACATTACAGAGAAGTGGAATTCTAAGCAAGCCAGATCTTGTCTATACACTCAATCATCAAATCAATAAGCAGTGATTCTTTACAACTTGCTTCTGACCAAGGAGACACACACAGCACAGCCACGAGGACACAGACCTGAGGGCTGGAAGCTCCCCTAGGTCCGGCGGCTCATTGGCAAGGGCACCTGCTTGTATCTGATGAACTGAATTTGAAGAACCCATGTGGGGAAAGGAGAGACCTGACCACCACACGGACACACATTAAATAAATCATGGCAGTGGGTGGTGGTGGTGGTGGGGGTTCTTCTATACTCTCAGAGCTGTCCTAGAACAGATTTGGGAATAAATATAGAAAATACTTCACCTCTTTAGTGGATAATGCCAAGAAAATATTCAATTAAAAAAGGCATTGTAGTAGACCTGACAAGGAAAATAAAAAAGTATTCTTGTCCTAAAGAAAGTTCTTACATGCTTTCACTACTTCCTCAAACAATCCCCATCTAGAAAGACAAGGGTATCAAGATTACTTTACGCCTAGTAAACTCTATGACGTGTTATCTACGAATTTCTATTTAAATACATATATTTGGGGGGTCAAGCAATATGGCTCAGTAGGTAAAAGAACTTGCCACCAAACCTAAGATTCTAAGTTCAAAACCCACAACCCATATAGTAGAAGGAGAGAACCAATTTCTGCCAATTGTCCAACTTCCACAGTCAAATCATAACATGCATATATATACACATACCACCCACTCCCATCCAGAAACAACTGTAGTAAAACTTTTTTAAAGCATATAGTTGGGAGATGATGAAATGAACTAGATCTATTCACCCATAGCCTGAAAGGGGAAGCTCAGGTACAATGCAGTGTCTAGGTAGTCTGCTGGAACTATCACATTCAATCTTTCCAACCACACAGGAAGTAGTACTTTCTCCACTTGAAGCAAAGAAGCTGAGAGAAGAACTAACAGTCAGTAGATGGCAGACTAAGAAACTGGTGTGTGTTTACTTAATTTTAGTCATGTTTGCCCTACTGCAAGGGTAGCAATGAATGAAGAACAATAGCAGGAGAACACAGCTTACTTTGTAGCACCAAGAAACCAAGCACAGTAAAGAGACTGACCCCTGAGGAGATGGACAAACACATAGCATGACTTGGAAAAGAAGTGTGAATACATCCACAGTCCAGTAACCCATCACCTGTAAGGAATGATCAGCTCAAGACCCATGAGAAGACTGCGTACAATAAAATTCTCAGCATTATTACCCACATAGTAACATTTTTTTAATGAAAGAACAATCAATAAGCAGAAGCCAGGAAAGAGATGTGGGATTGTTAGTAGAGCTGGAAACAGATCTAGCTTGTTGTGGTAAACGTGAGCAATAATCAAAATTTTCATGTATCTCTTTGGCTAGTCTTTGCTAAGTTCTTGAGCCAGAAAATAGTGTTTTATTTACTTAGTATCTTCATGATGTAAAACCACACCCTGTACAGACAACAACTTTTTAAAGATTCATTTTATTCATAACTGTATGAATGTGTGTGGAGGCATACACATGTGAGTGATGGTGCTGAGGAGGCAAGAAAGAGATGTCAAAATCCCCCGAGAGCTGAAGTTGCAGGCAGATGTGAACCATCTGACATGGGTGCTGGGAACAGAGATTTTCAGGTGCTGCTACAGGAGCATGCGCTCCTAACTGCCAAGCATTTCTGTGCAGCCCCTACAACAAATATTTTAAGACAAACTGTTACAGACCAACTGACACTATATAACTCAGACTAGAGGGTTTGTCTGTCTTATACAAGGCCTTGTGTTTGACCACAAGCAACAATAACAAAGAAAATATAATAGGGAGGTCACACACTTTAAAAATTATTTAATGTGCATTGGTGTTTTTGCTTGTATGTATGTCTGTATGAGGGTGTTGCATCCCTTGGAACTGGAGTTACAGTTGTAAGCTGCCATGTGGGTGCTGGGAATTGAACCTGGGTCCTCTGGAAGAGCAGCCAGTGCTCCTGACCCCTGAGCTATCCCTCCAGCATGAAGACACACTTTAAAAGAACCATTATGGAGAAGAAGGGGATCAGCAGAAGGAATAAAGGGGATGGAGGGTAACAATCGAAAAAGGGGATGAATAAGAACAATGTAAAATAACATGTATATATGAAAACACTTTGAAACCTATCACACTGTATAGTAACCAATTTTTAATTAAAAGATAAAATTTCATTTAAGAATTACCAGGCACAATTTTTAAAGGCATAACACAATGAGCAAAATAAGATGACAAATGTGCTTTTTATGGCCACAGATGTTTAAGAAGCACTTTCCTAAAAGACGGTTCTGGACAAAAGGGCCATGAGCTGCACCTTCCTCACACACTGAACCTCACACAGAAATGAGTTGTCTTCAAATGAACTGATACCTGCAATGAAAGCTTTGTGTACACATATGTCAACACAGGGACCACCAGGCATCAGCACTATCTACAAGGAGGAGGGAGAGGAGGAGAGAAAGATAGAAGAAGTGGTCCACACGGCCAGGGAGCCTTCAGCAGAATGCACCCCACAAGCAACAAGTGTAAGTATCACTTATACTTAGTCAATGACATTTTTCTTTGGGGACATGAGAAAGTAGATAAACTGGTTCAACTTCCCAGATATTTCAAATAACACACTTAGCTTTAAGAAATGAAAACCTTTTTTTTTTTTCTAAATAAGGCATTTACTTAAAGAAGCTGCAACAACAGTGAAAAACAGGAGAATGGGGTAGAAAAAGAGTAAACCATACATTCTATGTTCTAGCAAAGAAGTCAGAGAATGGTTTATATTTACAGCATTAATATCCATGTGTTCCTTACACTAGAAACCCAAACAGAATTGTTTTCCATCTCATCCACCTGGGTTTAAAAGTAAACTAATCATTATAGCTGTAGCAAAGAAATGGTATATGAGTGGAGCACAGCAGACAGAAAGAAGGAAAGTCAGTAGGATTAGGAACACCTCAGTCATGATTTAGCAGGGAAGTCTAGGTGCCTTTACAGTTCAGGAAGCAACCTGATCATCAGCTCCACACAAGGATCAGCTCAAGACCCGTACAAGGGCTGGGTTCAATAAATTTCTGAGCAGGTTGTCCAAAGGTGCAAAAACAAAGGAAGAAGTTCTCCCATTCCCATAACTCCATGTCCTGGTACTCTAGCTTTGCTCAGAAAGAACTATTCTGGACTGGCCACACAAGAATATAAGGCAACCTTTCAGGTCCTCTCTGGCAGGCCTCTGTAACAGACTTGTGGAGTAATAGTGATAGTGCACATATGTTAGCCCCTACCGACAACCAGAACACACAACACCCATTGGCATTCAAAATGAGTCAAATTTCAGCTGCACTAAATCACACTGGAACCTCCTAAGCCTTGGTTTCTCCATTTAGAAACTGATGCTGACAAATTTTCTGTCAGTCTTTTTCATAGAGGAATCATGACAAGCAGAAATATGGTAGGGCTCAAAAGGCTTCTGGGCAGATTTCAGAGGAACTAAGTGCTGTATAAAGAGTCTACCAAAGTTCCTATTGTGAATAGCTCAGGGATCAGAGGCAAGATCCCAGATGTTCCTTATAGAACACAGTCCATTAAGCAAAACAACTGCATTTTTCACAAGCTGTGCCTGCCTGCTTGCACAAGCCCTCACAGAGGTCACTAGAGGGAAGATGACTTCCCCACCTTCAAAGAAGGAGACTCTTCTCCCTCCTGTGTCTCCCAGCCCTCTGTATGAAATTCTGCCCTAACTGTAAGTAACTTTTGGAGCGTATAAGCTAGGAAAGCTTAATTGAGGAGAACTCTATCTATGAGACTATAGGGAAGCCATTATCTACACTAGGTTGAGATTTTCAGGTGCTACTATCTCAGAGTCCCCTAATCTTATTAGTAGTCTCTTATCCAAAACTCACTGATTCCCCAGAGTGAACTTTGGTAGAATCATACTTTGGTGTGTTCTTGGGAGCCTGTAGGGAGGGAACAGCTGTTTCCCCAAGAAAGAAATTCTCACAACAGTCCTAGAATGGAACCTTCCCAGAAGGCAAATTTTTATCAATCAAAGAAAGGCCCTGAAGGTTAAGGAAAAGTCCCCGGAGTTTCCTAACTGAACCCAAAAGGGGTTGAAAGGGTCTAGTTGGATGGCCTATGGGCTGATTATCTTCAGGAAGTCTACTCTAAACCTTTCCCTCCAAGCTGTAATGAGAATTCCCAAATAAGAGGTATTAGAGTGCAGGAGAACAGGCAGAGACCTGGGGAGTCACGGGAAAACCAACCTGAATTCTACTCTGGGTTCTGCCAGCGCACCACAGGAGAGCCTCTCCTTTCACATCCCTACCAAACCTGCTCTGCAAGGCTGCTGCACAGGTTAAAGCTGATGCCTATAGGAAGGCATGATGTAGCAACACAGACACTGAACAAATAAATCATCCATTCCTTTTTTTCTTTTGGTGAGATGAGACAAATCCCCCCTAGCCTGGATCTTTATTTAGTCTTGGAAATATAAAGTCAAATTTATCTGTAGGCTCCAATTTGCATAGAAGTCAAACAAACCACTTAACACACTGCGAATTAGTGACTCACATATAAAGAACTATTACTCAAACATCCAGTTCCCCAGAGCAGTAACAAAAGTTTGTGAAAGCTATTGAACTTTATCCCTTGCAGGGACAATAAGAAAGGAAAATGCCTTTTTACTATCCAACTGGAGTCAGGATTGAGCTACAAGAATAAAAAACGTTTCCAAAGCATAGAAAAAGCAAGCACGGGGGGGGGGGGGGTGCGTGTTGCCCAGAGGTAACACTTTCAGGTTTGAGCCCTTTGTCAGCACAGGAAAGACGCTGTGATTGAGGCATTCATTCTAACACTCAAATGAATCCTTCATGATCTCTAGAGTGTTTTCTCTATTAGAGAACACACCAGCAACTTCCTGTGGACCCTACGGTCCTCTGCACAGCACTGGGGTACATTCCACATTTACTTAGGGTGCAACCTGTTCCTGACTCTTATGAGCTATTTCATAAGATACCAAAGAGTTACTACATCATGTTCCTGTAAGAGGCCAACCCAAATTAGCAACAAAGCAATCACTGAACACAAGGAACTCAGTTCTGGTGTGCTCCTAAAGAAAGGTAGTTTTGTTTATTAAAAAAGTAAAGTGTTTTATTCTCTATCAACTTTCTTTTACAAAAAAATTGCTCCAGCAAGTTTCTAAGAAGGAATCAGTAGTCTTAGCTACATGCCTGCTCAATGAGGAAGAATATCCAGATTGTACACACACTGGACAAAACAGGTCTTATTCTCCCCAAATCGATTGCCATATAACAAATTTTGCCCAATTGTGGCATATTACAAAGGCCTGCTGTATTTCCAATATTTTCCCCTATCTTTTCTAGGCTATAGAATCAAGCACACAAACTTCCCTATCATCTCTGTGGTACTGTTAAGAATTCATAAACCTTTTAATACCAGATGCTATATCTTTTCATTTCTAAAATTTCTACTTTACTCTTTCATTCCTATTTCTTTCCATCTTTTCATTCACATAATGCACACTGTCAATTCACTGTTTCAACTGCTCCTTTAAAATCCTTGGCAGCATCTTTGTGATTTGCAGTCAGCTTCTTTTGATTAACAGTTCTTTTAACAATGGAGTCATTCGCCTGTACGTCAGGTGATTTCATTTTGGATTTTAGATACTATATGAACTATGCTGTGGAAACTCTTAATTACATTATATTCCTCTAAAGCGGGCTATTTTTTGTTTATTTGTTTTAGTGAACACTTATTTTAATTGACTTAAATGTAAACCCTGCAGACAGACAACTTAGATTTCAATAATTATTTTGTCCACAGCTTACCTGCTTGGAGCATGCCAACTGTGTACAGGATTCAAATATGAGAAAAAATTTAGAGAATTGGTACATAGAACCTGGTGCTTGCTTGTACCTTTCTGGAATTCCCTCCTTACTTCCAATATTTGCTCCCAAACTGTTTTTGGGTTTTAAAATTTACATTTATTGAGAGAAAGGGGAGACAGAGAAGAGAGTGAGGAAGAGGGGGGAAAACTGGTTGGAATATGTCACCGGTTGGAATATATAGAGGCCAGGGGAAAACTTCTATCTACCATGTGGAACAAAAGGATTGAACTTTGGTCATCAGGCTTGGTGGTAAGTGCCTTTACCCACTGAGGCATTTTGTTCCTGTTTTTTTAAGGGAGGGGGTTGTTTTTTGTTTTGTTTTGTTTGCCCTCTTCAAGCCAGAAAACATGGCAGGCAGATTTTCTGTATGTCACATTCTATCCCATTCCCTTCTAGTACCAATTTCACTCCAGAATCTATGAATTTGTGCCATAATTTGAGTATCTTTGCAAGACTGCCTTCATCCACAGTTTATAACTATTAAAGCCAATAGAAGCATCCTGCACTATTAACAGAAGGAAAACCTACAAAAGTTTTTCCTAAATTCACTTTTTCTCTCAATACTGTGATCCATAATTGAGAAAAGGCTTTGCCTGGATCAGTAGTCATGTAAAGAACCAAGGCTATATATGCTTCCAAGATGGCTTTCTGCAAGTGTGTCTGCCACTATGGTTCTTCCTGACCAGTCCCACTCTTTCATTACAGATTCCAGGGCCTTTGTACATGGTCTCACCAAGTCACAGCAGGGTGGTCTCATGGAATCAGGACTTCTTACATCATAACTAACTTCTAAAAAGCATGCAAATTAAAAACTATGCAGCAAATGATACAGACTCATTCCTATCATATGTTAGTATTCAAAGCGGCCATGTGGGCTGGAGAGACTCAACAGAATGGAGAAACAGACACCTTGATGGAAGTATGGTAAAATAACAATATACACATAATAACAAAAAATTTTACAGATGTCTTAGAAAATATAATCTGTAATAGATTTAATATTTACATAAGCAAAACAAACACTGCTCAAAGGAAACCCAAGTAAGACAAAGAACCTCTAGCTCCAGCTAGGCATGGTGGCACATGTCTTTAATATCAGTATTCAGGAGGCAGAGGCAGGCAGATCTCTGTGAGCTCAAGGCAAGCCTGGCTTAAATACCAAGTTCCAGGACAGCCAGCTCCACACAGAAAGGGCCTATCTGGGGGATGGAGTATGTGTGTATTAATTCATTGTGAAGCATGTAATGGAATCATCATGCAACTCTTTCATTAATATCAAGCTTATGTTTTCAATATCCTCAGTTCTACACTGTACAGGACAAAGGAGAGAACAAAAGAGGTTATAAAGGTGACCCCTCATGTTACTAAGTACATATCCATTCAAAACACCTAATTTAAAAGACTCAGGTCACAGCACGATCCACCCATAAATATAGGATGCATAAGCCAAGGATTTTTTTACAGTACTAGCCAGGTTTCTTTGTTTGTTTGTGTCATTCATTCATACACTGAGACAGGGGCTTGCTTTCCTAGGCTGGCCTTGAAGTAGTGAGCCACCTGGTTTGTCCCCTTGAGGTAGGGAAAACAGGTGTCTGGCTCCATGTTTCTAAAAAGCCTATTGCTAGAAAAATGTACAAACTTGTTAAAAAAATATTTTTTGTTTTTGTTCTCTGATCTGTTTTTGAGACCATATCTCACTACTCAGCTCTGGCTAGCCTGGAACTTGCTATGTAGACCTGGCCAGCCTACATAGAGATGCACTTGCCTCCAAGTCTGGCTTGTTTTTGCTTTTATTTTATTGATTGTTCCATGAATCATAATAGAATGCTTAAATAAACATACTTCAGACAAACTCTGCTAACTTATAAGAAAGGAGAGTGCTTCAAATACATTCAGGACAAAGTCAATGCAAGAACCATAAAAATACAGACTTTAAGGCAAAAGAATGTGACATAGAGGGCTGGCCAGATAGCTTGGCAGATAAAAAGCACTTGTTGCATAGCCTCTCAACTTAAACTTGATTTAAGGAATGGACAGTAAAAGGAGGAAAGGAGAGAACCAACTTACCAACTTCACATGCACACACTGGCAAACATATGCCTACACTGTTTCACACTCATACATCTAACACACAAACCCAATAAAATAAAAAGTAAAAAAAAAAAATCAAGTATGACATATTGTGCTTATTTGTAGAAAAATAGATGTAGCATACTACATCTATTTATATTACATATTAACCTATAGATATTCTTTTCAATCAATTTTCTAAAAACTCACATCAGGTTTCAATGCCCTCCACACATATTCTAAACAAAGTTGTATGTGGCACATGAAGAAATAATCTTACTTTGTCTTGATTTTCTTTATTCTTGTAACACAGATTTCCAATCAGTCGAATGAGATGAGACTTAAACCCTTCAGCCATGTGTTCAATGTCACCCTCGGCTTTTAGAGTGCCAGAGGGACTGAAGATGTTTGTGGTATCTTTTCCAACTACATGAATCACTCGTAAAACATCTAGAGCAAAAAGGTAGAGATTCACTTTCCGTAGGAAAACAGCACAGCATCTAAGTCTTCCATAAACAAACCCAAGGATTAAAAACAAGTAAATGACCACCAAACCCTCCTTCAATAATTACTCACATGTGGGGCATGGCTTGGGAGCAGAGGCCTTGCCCAGCGTGCATCAGTCTTTACTCAGCATAACAGCCGTAACAAGAACTAGACAGCTTCTTTGCTTTCACATTAATTTCTTTAAAAACCCAGTTTGAAGGAGGCTGATCATAACAATTAATTTCACTGGGACTGGGCTGGAGAGATGGCTCAGTGGTTAAGAGCACTGTCTGCTCTTCCAGAGGTCATGAGTTTAATTCCCAGCGACCACATGGTGGCTCACAACCATCTATAATGTGAACTGATTCCCTCTTCTGGCTAATGTAAATGCAGATACATAAAATATACGTAAAATAAATAAATCTTATAAAAAAATTTCACTGGGACTTTCTATTTATCCACAAAGGAAAATTAGCTAAAATTTTGCAACTTTTTTTCTTACAAAATGATTTTCAATTTCCATTTATTTATGCAAAAGCTAACATGATAGTCAGGTAAGCATAAATCACAAGAGGTTTCTCAGTGGCCAAATTACCAGATTCAGGCATGGATTAACATTAGCTATAATCATAAGAAATCATATTGCTATATTCTATGAATACCCCAAGCAGGATATGGAAACAGACAATCTTCCAGGAGTTACACATTTTTCCATATTATTTCATTTAACCCTCTGAACAAACCTATTAAATGCAGACATCATTTTCACAATTTTATATGAAGCAATCAGACTCAGAGAAGTAGTAACAGCAGAGATAGGATGGCAATCCACATTTGTCTGGGCTTCATAACAATTCCTTGTTTGGTAACTTACTCTGATTATCAAAGTACTGTGTTCAAAATAGAACTCTTCCAGGTGGTAGTAGCACATGCCTTTAACCTGAACACTTGGGAGGCAGAGGCAGGTGTATCTCTGAGTTCTAAGCCAGCCTGGTCTATAGAATGAGTCTAGGACAGCCAAAGCTACACAGAGAAACACTGTCTCTAAAAATTAAAAAGCAAAACAAACAGAACTCTGGGATATACCTCCTAGTGCCTTCTACAGATCACTGCTAGTTCAACTGCACTTGTACAAATAATGACACCTTTCTTGTAAATTGACATCCAAAAAAAGCACTTTTTTTTTTTTTTTTTAAGGAAAGCACTGAACATTGACAAGCAAAACGTAGGGCTGGGTATCCACACAAACCAAGGCTCTATTGCATTTAATCTGCAAACACCTTTTTGGTAAAGACAGCAATACTTCAAATAATGGCTAATAATCCTAATTATTAAGGATCTCTTCTTAAAAGATTAAATCTATAATGTGAGTCAAACACTATCCTTTGTTCTCATAAGTATAATGAAAAAAAATCTATTACTTATAGCTTAATAAAACTTAAGGATATCACCTTTATCCCCATCATCAGTTTCATCAAAAAACATTCCTATGAGGTGACACTGTAGGTATTTGCAGAGGGGCCTGACTAATCATCATACTACAAAGCAGGACCCAAGCTCCACAGCTGCAAAGGAACAACAGTTGCTTGAGCAACCTGAGATGTTATCATTACACCACAATTCCATTCAAGAAAACATTTCAGAGACTCTCAAGTGAGAACACCAAAAGCAAGGACTTGTGTTGAATTTACACTCCATAGCATGCCGAACTCTTCTGAACTAAAAGTGCGCACGACGTGTGCCGTTTCACTCACCAATCACTCGTTCCATTAGGCCAGGAAAAACTTGTAGGTAGCCGAGAAGCTCAGTGTTGGATGTCATTTCACACAAGACGTCCAGGAGCCGAATTGTAACCAAGGCTTCCTAAAAAGATAAGGAAACCTCCTTGCTAGGAATCAGAGTTTTAACTTTGTTGTAAATAACAATGAGAGAATAAATGCTATGTTTCACTGCAGAGAGAAACAGGAGTGTTTAAATGTTCTTGAAGGATCACTAACAGCTGCAACAAGAGGGCAAGACTACATGTCATGTGTCTTCTTGGAGAGAAGAGTCAGAAAAGCTCTTATTGAAGCAGAAATACCTTCCAACAGTGGGATAAATGCTCAAAATTACAAGCTACACATAACACTTATGCAAATACTTTCTTTTTAAAGCATTCTCAGTATGAAAGTTCCTCTCTAGAGATGCAAACATTCCACAAAACACATTAACTTCTTGTCCACAAAAATCCTGTAAAGTCCTGTGATCTAAAAAAATACTAACTTCAAGAACTTACATTATTTCTGGGTAAATCTAAGACTGTATGCAATGTGCTGGTAGGATGGAAAACATAAGAACAGAAAACAGGACCAGGAAACCACCACGTGCCAACATTCCAATATATTTTTCAAAGATGTAATCTTTACAGGTATTAAAGCATACTTTTTCAAGTATACTTTATTTGACAAAACACACTAGCACCTACAAATTAGATCATGAAGATAAAATTCTTCAACAAAGAAAACATTTTTGATAATACTATTCTTTATATTCTTCAGAAAAATTTAAGATAAATCTTTAATATAGCTTTCTACAAATCTCAAATAATATCAAGAAATGACAAATTTCAGTGCCTTAGTCTTCAAAGCTTTCACTTGCTGATAGAGAGGCAGAAGGGATAAAAAAAAGATTAGATTCTAAGTCTGAAGTCAGTATCATGGGTAACCCATTAACTCAGCTGGGCTTAGCACTCTGTCCTGTTGAGTGTTGATAGGCCAGACTATATCCTCTGGACAACAAGTCTACTGGAGAAACAGCAAGCTGATTCTGCACAGGGCACAGTGCTTTGCTTTGTTTTTTTAATTTGTTTTCTGTAGACATAAAATTTAATGTTATACTGAACATTCCTGTACAAATATCTGCAGTTCTGAACCAGTAAATATGGGTTTATAAATTTTTAGAAACCAACTGTTGGGTAAAAAGTATGTACATTAAAATCAGTTTAGCAGTATTTTGAATAGTACACTAGAAGACTGTTATAACACTCTGCCAATTTTTTTTAAATGTATTTTATTTTTAATTATATACATGTGTTTCAGTATAGGGTTGTGCACATGACAGTGAGTTCCCAGGGAGGCCAGAAGAGGTCTCTTTCTCATTGGTCTAGAGATCATTAAGTAGTGCAGTCTTTATGGGCCATGAGCTCCAGGACTTGCCTGTTTCTGCCTCCTCAGTGCTGGGATTACAAGAGTACACCACCACACCTGGATTTTTCACGAGTTCTGGGGATCAAATTCAGGTCCCAAAGCTATGGCAATCACTTCACTGTCTTGAGCTATCTCCACAGCCCTATCTTTACTCTTAGTTTTTTTCATTCTTTAATTATGTATATGTATGTGCCTGTGTGGGTGTTTATTCAGGTCCCCACAAAGGCCAGAAGCATTGAACTAAATTTAGGTCTTCTGAAAAAATAGTAGAGGTTGTAACCACTGAACCATTTCTCCAACCCTTAAGAAAATAATGCTGGCTTTATTAATACGAGAAATTTAATGACTAATATGGGGAATATGTTAGGTGGAATTAAACTAACTTCTTTCCATCAGTAACAGAGTGTAGGAGGAAAAAAAAAACCAAACTGTGTTTAAATAGTGAAATTTATTCAACTTTTGAAAAACCTATAGTAGAGCCAGGACTTGGCAGGTAAAGGTGCTTGCTCCCAAGGCTCACAGCCTAAACTCAATCCCTGAAATCAACATGTTGAAAGGAGAGAACTAATTCCCCACACTGTCCTGTAACCTTCCCACTCCTGCAGGCACACACACATATACTACCACACCTTACAGCACCAAGTAAATAAATCAATAAGTAAATGATTACAAAGTTCTTAAAAGGCTAAATTTCTTTAAAATAAAAAACAGCGCATACCAGTATTCAAATGAAAGGAGATACAAGACATATGTGGAAGGTCAAGCTAAAGAACAGTCCATACATCACTATGAAAAGGAGACAAAGCAACTTAAGGTGCAAATACACCATGAAAGCTTTAGTACAGGAACAAAACATGACACAAATAGCTCTGTAGAAAAGAGGTGGGGGCTGGGAAAACCAGGAACCTCTTAACTTTGTTTCATTGACATCAGCTAAAGAATTGTTTACAGAAAAGTGAAATATGAGCAAAGTGGCCAAATATGATCCTTATCAGTCTGTGCAATCAAAGATACCATTCTTACTCGCTCCATGAGTTCATATGAATTACTACTGAAAAAGTTGCTTAGTTTGAGGCTGCAAACACTTAAATGAATACAAACCTTCTGCAACTAAGGGTAATTTTCAAAGTGCACAGGAATCAAGAAATATAAACCTTTCAGAGGAAAGGCGAGGCTCAGAACAAGTAACTAAGATTCAGTAAACTTAACCTTAAAACCTTACGTTATGCCAAAACGGACTACATAAGTATCAAAACCTGTACATAAAGCACACCAGAAGATGAGTGTGACCACCTGAACATGCAACTACTTCTCCAAAAAGGCATATGAAGAAAGCCTCAGTATTTTCAAACGACACAGGCCAAAAACATCGATAAACGTATCTATTTTTAGTCATAGTCTTCTGTAAACTTTATTAGTTGTCTTAAGTATCTTGTCTGTCCAAGAAATCACTGATGGCTTGCTGGTCAGTGGCTGAGAGAAAAGAAGGCAGAGCCCTGATGTGCATTCAAAAACTTCTATAATGATTCTGGCAACCAAAAACCAGCCAGCCCATAAATGTTCAGCTATGAATAGCAGACTCCCAGAAGTTAACATCTTAAGGTTCAGCATTCGACTTGAGAACATGGTATACTGGAATACTGATTCGAGTCAAGTTTACTGTAGCCTTCTATTCCCATTCCTATCTCAAAGTATATTATGCAAATTAGCATCTTCCTCCTCTCTTACAGAAACTACTACTTGAAGGAAAAATATAAATTTTTCTACATAAAAATATTAAAGGCTGAGGAGATGGCTCAGTGGGTGAGAACATATGTACTGCAAGCATGACTACCAGAGTTTGAAACTTTGGTACCATGTTAAAAAAAAATTAAGAGTGCCTGGAACCACAGCCCAGGTGGGCAGAGACAGGTAGATCCAGAGAGATCTGTGACTGGTTAGCCTAGCCAAAAAGACAAGCTACTAGTTCAATAAGAGACCCTGTTTCATGACAGTAAAATGGAGAGCAATAAAGGACGATATCTGACATCCTGCACTGTCTTCTTCATACACACCCATCAACATATATACACCCCCATGCATGCAACACAAACAATACACCAGACACCAGAGAGGGAGAGAAACAGAAAGAGAGAGAGGGCATGCACAGGTCTATCTCACTATAATACTAAAATTACTTTAAACACAAGTCTTGTGAATAATTTAAAGACAGCTATGATTTAACAAATATTGAAGCTTTTTTTAAAGTGTTTCCTAGAAACTTAACTTTTAAAGCATGTTTTCAAAGCACACCTTTTAGTGCAAGGTTTTGGTGTCTTTAAAAACTCAGTTATGTTACTGTAAACATGTTTTTGTTTTAATCTCCGGTGTGGGATATAGGGCTGTTGTCCACAGCAACAAACTATTTGCCTTGTGTGGGCTCTAAGAGGGCGCTTTCCCAGCTGCAGGTAGTCTACATGTGAGGACTCTGGAGAGAGAATAAGCGCCAGAGCATCGCGGGTCTCTGAGAGTGAAGAATGCTGCTGCCTCCCCCTGCTGCTCCCGGTTGCTACTGTTGCAGTTTGACAAGAAACTGGAGATATCTAGGAAGGAAGATCCGACTTATCCCAAGGAATCCAACACTAAACAGCAGGATGTAACCAAGATAGCAACGTCCCCTCTCCCCACTAACCTTTCTCTCCTACCTGATGTTGGAAGGGATTGCGATACAGAAGGGAGGTAGAGGCATAGGGAACGTAAATAAAATAGTTCTTCTTTTTTTTAAGTATGGCTACGACACCTCCCTGCTCCCCCTGCTGGGAACAAAAGCAACTGTCTCCAAAAGGGTAAATCAATGCTGAAATTTCCTACTTTCTTTTACAGGAAGAGAATTGCTGTCTAAGTGAAGACAACAAAAGACAACAGCCAAGTGTCCTTGAATCCAAGCACAAAGAGGGCAGTGCACTCTCAGGCCAAACTATCACAAACATGACAGCAATTACATTAAAAGTAAAAAAATTCTCAGGATCACACATCTCTCTCCAGGACACCCTATGGTCTATTGTCGGCTTCTCTGCACACCTTTTCATGCTGAGTGAGTGTCCACTCTCAAGTCCACGCTCTCCCACCTGTCTTAAGCTACTGCCAACAGCATTCCAGCATGAGCCACTAAAACGAATTTAAACTCTGCTTCACTGAGGTATGGTTTATATGCAATCCATAACTTTAAGTGTACAAAACAGTGTATCAAAGTACACAGCTATGAATAACATTTTAAAATGTTTCCTTGTGTCCCTGTGGAACTACTCTCACCCCTGACTTAAGCCCCAGCTAACATGTGACCTGTTTGTTCTCTGTCATTATCCATCAGTCTAACCTACTACTAAGCCTCACAGAAATGGCAGCCCAGCCTAGCTAAGTTCGACTGCTCACATGCTGCTTTGGGATTGCATTTTGTGCTGTTCCAGAGGTGCTTTTATTTGGCTACTGAGCAGTTTCCAAGAGAGAACAATGCTGACTTTAACTCAAAGGGAAGGGCAAAGAAACAGGTACAAGCAGTGTTTTTCCAGTGAAAAGGTGGGGATAGAATTTCTGCCAACTAGCTTCAGTAGCTTTTAGTAGAGAAAGGGTCAATAACGGAGATTGTGAGGTGTTAAAACAATAGGGATGGGGTTGGGAAGGCACTTCCCTGAGTTGGGGAAATAAACTTCTTAAAGATAGCTCAGAAACATATATTGAAAAGTTGTTTGTTTTTTAATATTTTATTTTAGGATTTATTTTTTATATGTATGAGTATTTCGGCTGCCTGGTGCCCTCAGAGTCCAAGAAGGTGTTACACCTCCTAGAACTAGAGTTACAGAGGGCTGTGAACTGCCAGATAAGCACTGGGAACCTAACTCAGGTTCTTTGCAAGAGAGTATGGACACATATAAAGATGTAGCCATAACGTGGGCTACAGCAATGTCGACAATAAATACAAGTAGAAACCATCCACATGTGTAATTACAGCAATGACCCCAGCCATTCACGCACTCAGAATGTGTGCTATTTTGCACACTATGTTTATACTACGGTTGCCATCGCCACACCTCTGGTCAACAATGGAACTGTTAAGTAGAAGGCATAAAATCCATTTATGTATGAGTCTTTAACACATGTCTGTGGACCTGTGCCTAACTAAAAGTATCAACCAAAATTACTTTTCAAGTCATTTACTTGGAAAAAACAAGGGCATGGTTTCCCCTTACCTGTAGTTTCTAAATTCTCTAATAAAACAACCTATCACTCAGAGAGTATACCTAAAACCTTTCAAGAGGGGTTGGAGATATAGGTCATCAGTGAAGACCTCTCCCAAAGGACCCAGGTTCATTTCCTACACTCATATAAGGTGGCCTACAAATGTCTGTAACTCTAACTCCAGGGCATCTGACTCTTTTTTTTGGTCTCCACAAGCACTAAAACACACATAAATAAAAACAAATCTTTAAAACCTTTTAAGAAAGAAACCTCATAGAGGACTCGATGGAACTAGAAAACTTTTCTGCACTCCCCCTTAAGGCCTGAGATTGCTCTCCTTACCTTATCCTCAGTGTGAGATTCCGAAGTCAACTTTACCACA
Organism: Pachyuromys duprasi; assembly: GCA_028658305.1. NCBI lineage: Eukaryota > Metazoa > Chordata > Mammalia > Rodentia > Muridae > Pachyuromys > Pachyuromys duprasi. Next base: position 16,400,413 of record CM053752.1, read on the forward strand.
TTCCTACACTGATCCACAAACGAGTTTGCAATCAATTCAGCATGGTGCAAGAATATAGAGATGTCATCCTTTGTCAGTTGCTCATCGCCCACTATCTTGGCTATCATAATGTCTAACAGTGTAACCCTGCAAAACAAAAGAGTTCTACATGAGCACGGAACACTTATGTTGTGCAATACTAAGAAGGACTTCTGGAGGACATTTTAAGAGTTACTTTCACTTTAAATTTTTTAACTTTATTTTTAATATCTACCTAGGAAAAGCTTTATTAATAAAGCTAATTGTCAACTGCCCATTTTTTTTTAAAGTTTCATTTCTTATAAACAGCAACAACTGTAATTTTACAGTTTTTTCTTTTTGGTTTTTCCAGACAGGGTTACTCTTGGTAGCGCTCTGTCCTGGACTCTGTAGACCAGGCTGGCTTCACGCTCACAGAGATTCACCTGCCTCCCCTCCCACATGCTGGGGTTAAAGGTGAGCCGCTACTCCCAGCCTTATGAAATAGACTCCTTAGATCCGTTACTTTTAGCTTTAAAATAATTCAACATTTGAGAAAGGTTGCCAATTTAAGCTTTACAATATATTCACAATATTGATGGTAGCAAAGTGAGCTAACAGTTAATCACTGTTTAACACTGATCCACATATAACGCACAGTATTTCATTTAATCCTCAGTAACCTCCATAGGACAAATAATGTAATTAGTTTTACATTACAGATGTCAATCTAAAAGTGATAGCACACATCTGTAAGACAGCAGGTACCCATACTCCCATATAAAAACATCATGTGATAGCACACATCTGTAATACAGAAGGTACCCATACTGCCATATAAAAACATCATGTATGCACATGTATGATATGCATATACACAAATAACAATAATTTTTAAGAAAATGATATGGATGAGTTGAGCCCCGCTTAACCCCGCATGTTTATTTACTCTAATGTTACAAAGCAATCAAGTATATACTAAAAACAAACTTCATGATTCTCAAGAGCTTTGTACTTACATAACTCTATATGCTGTACTTTTGACAACTGGGGGAAATGAGATTTATGCTAGCATTAGCACAAACACATAAGAAAGGCATTGGATGACACTAGAATGGCTAGGGGCATCCACAGCTATGACATGATGAGCATTTTTGAACTCTATTATAATCTTATAGGATGACTGGCACACAAGTTCATTGTGGACCAAATGTTATGCAGCCTCCTTGAAAACAAGCACACTCTAACAAATGCTATTTATTACCTTATTTATTCAAGCACATGAATGGAAAGCCACTAGACCTAGCCCAGAATCTTTACACATCAGATTCAAAGACTTGCTTTCCTCCTCTAACCCACAAACTATTGCTTAGGCCTCTTGAGGCTCCCTAGAAACACCCTCATTTCCAAGCCAAGCTCCATGTCTAAGTCACTAAGCAACATGACCATTCTATTTCTAATTCACTTGTAACCAAATGAGTACACATTCTCTCTCTCAAAATTGTGATGTTTTTGGAAAAAAAAGCAGAGACAAGCAGATCTTGGGACCCTACTGGCCAGCCAGCCTTGCCAGAGCCATGAACTTCAGGTTCAGTGAAAGACCCTGCCTATAAATGAATGAATTGAAGTGAAGTGAAATCAACTGAAAGAAGCTGGAAACAAAGAAAGACACTAAACATCATCCCTAGACTCCAGTGCACACACATGTATGAACAGGCATACTCTCATATACTTGTTCAAATATCTCTCCACCATGAAGTACTGGTTCCTAGCTGGTGATTCTACTTTAGGAGATAGGAGAAGTTTAGGAGGCAGGCCTAGCTCAGATCAGTGAAGACATGCCTTTGAGGAAGGGTCCCCCATCCCTTCCTCCAGCCCATCAGGAAGGAAGCCACTTTGTGCCTCAGACACTCCCCCAATCATAGAGCAGTACCTCACACTGGCCCAGAAGCTAGACTACAGCCTCAAACCTCTAAAACTGGGAGTCAGATCAAATCTTTGCTCCATCAAGTATTTGCCTTTGTATTTCTACAATGTTTGTTTAATCATTGCTTTCCAGAGATACATTGAGAAAAACCAGAGCTACAAGAAGAAACAACTATGGCACACATTTTGCAATCTTAGTCCCTAATGCCAGCTTTAGAGAGGCCAAGGTAGTCTGAGGCAACACAGTGAGAGACCTGGGAAGGGGCACTCCCTCACATTTTACTGACTGCTAACTATGCAAACACTGACTCCTTGATGCATCATCTACTTAGGCAACTATCACAATAATTCCACCAAGTGACTACTATTACTGTCTCTTTGCATAGATGAGACAGAGCTCTAGAAAGGTTAAACAGCAGCTGCCCTTTGTCCCTGTGTTATATACACATTACAACCTGAGCACAGTACACACTACCTCTGAAGAGCAGCCTTTCCACCTGCTAACAACTACATTGGCTCAGCAAGAACGGGGACCAGAAAGTGCATAATATTGGCTCTCAATATTACTGAATCATACCAACAAATAGATTATGTGTATATCTAAAATTCCCTCACAAAATAATCTGTTCCCAACAGACTGCCAGCCCCTAGGTAAAAGAGTCAGAACCCTAACAATGAAAAGAATGAGCACATGAAGAGAGCATCCTCACACATGCACAGAAAACACAGTTATTGCCCACACTACATTGAACAGGGAGTGTGCACACTGTTCACCGACATGCCCCAGGAACCACAAGCATATACTTCCCCTGACTCAATCAGATATTCTAACGCATGTGGCTGAAGACACAGACTGACAACCCAAAGGATTCTTTTTTTTCCTTTTTTTTTTTAAATTAATTACAGTTTATTCACTTTGTATCCCAGCTGTAGCCCCTTCCTCCAACCCCCTCCCAATCCCACCTTTCCTCCCTCTTCTTCTCCTATGCCCCACCCCCATGTCCATGATAGCAGAGGTCCTCGTCCCTTTCCATCTGACCCTAGTCTATCAGGTCTCATCAGGACTGGCTTCATTGTCTTCCTCTGTGGACTGGTAAGGCTGCTTCCCCCCTCAGGGGGAGGTGATCAAAGGATTCTTCTATGTCCTTCCCATGCTCTCAAGTGTTGTTCCTCCTCTGAATCGCATAGTTTGGGGACACTCTGAGTAACACACTGTCACGTTACTTCTCCCAAGGATTCTCCATGCACAAGAGAAAATTTTACTTGTCAAGAAAGCCACTGAGAAAAGCTCTTGCTTGTTTGAGTCCTACTGACCTGCCAAAGAATACTTCTGAACAAAGAATACATTCAGTCTTCCTCAGAAGGAGGGAAAGGGGACCAAGCCTCCACTTCACCCAGAACCTAAGAGCCTATAGCCCCTCCTCCCCAACATGGACCTCTCCACATAAGCATGGACACACAGCAACGTTTCACTCAATGGCTAAAGTCAGACACCATAAAGGACTCGGCACTCCCAGTGGTAGGAGGCACCCACCTGGATTACACTCTACTACCTACCAGCTTGAGTTGTGAACAGGCCTAGTAAGCGATCTTCCTCCATAACAAAGGGACACTATTTTGTGTAAATTATCTAGCAGAAAACTATAAACCAGGCAATATACATTCTAAATAATCAAACTAGTGATATAAACAAATAAACATATCCTAAACATACAACTATAATGCATAAATTAACTGTTATAAAATTGAAGAACTGCAACATTTTGTTCTTAAAAGTTTTATTTTTATTTCTTTAGCATGCTTTTACTAGCATCAAACTGAATAGTAGCGTCAAACTGAATTCTATGATGCTATATAAACCATTGCCTCTTGTGGCTATGCTGTGATGTTAACAAAGCAACTAATACCAGCACCTCACAGACATATGTACTTAGAGGTCTGTGGCAATGAGAAACCACACAGCACTCAGTCCAGGCTACAGGACACTATTTGGACTGCTAAAGGGTCAAAACCAACTGGTCTGGGGGTTACCTTTCCTGATCGCTGAGTTTGGCATACATGGCTTCCACCAATTCTGGGCTTTTCAGAAAGTGATCTGTAATAATCAAGAACCTATGGGGAAAAGGAAGGAAATTAGGTCAGCACACACAATAAAACATCCATGTCCTTACCCACTTTATAGATACATCTTGAACAAAAGACAAACCTGTCATTTTATTAAACTTTTTTTACTACAATCTTTTTAAAATTCTTACTTGTATGTATATGGTTGCTCTGCCTGTATGTGTACACATGCATGTAGTGTGTATGCAGTATGTATGTGCACCACGTGTATACGAACCACAGAAACCAGAAGAGGATGACAGATCCTCTGAACTAGAGTTGCAGACTGGAGTGAGCCATCATGTGGATGCTAGGGATAAAATTTGGGTCCTCAAGAGCTCTTAACATCTTCCCAGTCCCAAGTTTACTGTGATCTTTTATGTTTTAGGGGGTTCATAAATTATTTTTCTTCTTCTTCCTCCTCCTCCTCCTCTGCATTAGCAGGGTGGGGGGGGCTTGAAATATTCTTTTCTCCAATTTTTCATGTGAAAATAACTCAATTGGTTCAATTAGAAAAGCAAGTCTACTTTAATAAATAAAAGTCTACAACTTTTCTGTGAGCTTTTCACTATAAACAGGGATACGAAATTTAGTTACAATGTCAGATCTAGACAGGAAATATAACACAGTTTTAGTCTACTGTAATATGAGGCAAAAAAAAAAAACAGGACGTGTCATATTGTTATTCAAAGATATGCCAACAATGCGGTGATGAATCCTGGCTTGATTCTCCACTCGTTCAGAGCACTCAAGTTACCAAGAAAATATCCACATTGTCAAGCACTGTGTTCATCTGAACTAGAGAGATGACTATAGAGGCCTGAGGCAAAGATTATGAGCATATTTCTTCAAAGTATCTCTTTGGCATCTGAAAAGATTGAATAGCATTAATAGTTCTCAATTGTACCTAACAACAGGTATCAGTAAGATTTAAGAACTAAGAAATACAATGTTTATAAATACTGTTATGCTAATAAAAGTTGACTATAAAATAGTAATTACACTAACAATTTACTCTCTCACTAGCAAAATGTGTCATTGAGTATGATAGTCAAATGACCCACATCTATGACCACCACATTGTCCTCTATCTAAACATAAAATCCAGCTCAGAAGATGTGGCTCAGCGGATACTACAGATACAAAACTCAGTGTCTCCACACTGCTACCTCTGAAAAAAAACTTTAAAACAAGTATTTATCTCTTCTACAGATCATTAATATTGTCAATCACTACTCAGATCTAAATATTTCTAACAATAATGAATGTCAATAGTATCCACATTAGTTTAGGCAGGCTATCAAATGAAGTAAGAGAAATTCAAGCATTCTAAGCTAGGTTCACAGGTAAAACTGGAATTCTGTAATCCTAAAGCCCATTCATACATAATTTGGCTACTTGGAAATCAAAACTTTTCTTGTGAGAACATCTGTTAAAAATGCAATATTCAATCAAATATGGTAGTGTGTCCCTAACTAGCATAGGGAGGCATATGCAGAGAGACTGCCAAGTTCAAGATCAGCCAGACAACACAGCAAGACTATCCTCCAATGACACCCCCTAGCCCCCCTCCAAACCACAATATTCCAAGTACTGTACAAGTGGCTAGAATTTTTACTTCCAAAATTACTCCCCAAACAGCAGAGAAAGAGCCACAACTACCATCCGACCCAGCGATTTTACTTCTGAGCACAGAGCCAACAAACTCCATACCCTACCACAGAAATATTTGCACCCCATGTTTATTGATGCTTTATTCACGATAGCAAAAACTAGAATCAACCTAGTTATCCACTGATAAATGGATAATGACTATTAAAAACACACATGCATAGACACACAGACACAAATTCTATTCAACTCTAAAGAAAATGTAATAAAAATTGTAGGAAAATGGATGGAATATATTACTCAAGGTCATACAATCTCAGAAAGGAAAAAGACACATTCTCTCTCAGATGCAGACTCTTGCCATAATATATATGTAAACAAATGTACATGTGGGTACAATATAATACATAGAAAAGACAAGAAAGGATAAATATTAGGAAATGAAGGGGTGACTATAGGTGATGAACACGTTATGAGAGGATTTTAAAAAGCTAAGTGTTTTTCTGGTTCTAATTCTGGCATGGATATTTGGGGCTTGGGAGGGGATTAAGTGGATTAAAATATACCCAAAGGTGAACATGTAAAATCCAATGTAAAACTCCCTAGTTTCAGAATGACTATTCTAAATTGCGATTCTAGAAGTTAATTGAGATGTATAGATTTGGGATGGGGGAGTGGCTGGTTAATTTTGGTATCTGATGTTTTTTATTTACAAGATATTTATACTATGAAAATTAAATTTATTAAAAACAAAAGCATACAAAAAGAAAATTATAGAAAAGGACATTATCCAACTACTCAACCCAAATGCAATGCCAAAGACTTTCTTGCCTACACTTTCATGCTACTCCAGTCTATCCAAACAGAAAGACCTGAAGCCATTATTATAGTCTTACATCCTTCCCTTTTTAATAATGAGGAAAAACTTAAAAATAATAAATCTTCATGTAGCTGGTGCTCTTTATCAGCCATCTGCATGTCCAAGCAAAGGAAAGGGCAGAAAGGGGATCTTCTCTGGTGTTCAGGAATCTGTTCAGATTTAACAGTAAATCAATTTTTAGAGGCCTCTGGGCAGCCACATTCAGCATGTGAGCTGCCCAAGTTACTAGCTGAGAACTACCTGCCCCTCCTGCCCCTGCCTTACCTCCACCTGGTGATTGCTGACAGCTTCTGGGGTCCTCTGAAATAGATTTTATATTTGCCCTTTATGAGCTTGGATTTTTATTCCAAGCTGGTAAGATACAGACCCAAGGTACCTATCAAGTACTATCAAATAAAACAGAACCCCGCTACAAGATGGCTGGCTCAAAGTAAGCTGACACAGAGGACTTATCCTCAGTGACTGCAAGTGCTATGTGCGCATATTGAGAGGAGTTTTCCAAGTTAAATGTGTAAGATTTTCACGTAACAACAGCTATTTGCATATGGTAATTCAAATACAAATGATATTCAGAGAAGTAAATACTTTTAAACTTAGATAGAACTTCAACATAATAATATTTCATTTAAGAGGTTCAAATACCAGAAGGCCACCTGGGTCCTGACCACACTGTCCACTGTGAGGAATAAATTCACAAAGATACTTAGATTGCTAGGAAAAAAATTACTAAAATGTGAAAAAATGTAAATAACAAAATTTTGATGAGTTTTACAATGAAAAACAGGTCAATCCATTAGGAGATAATGTAATACTTGTAAATATAAATACTACATAATGATATAACAACTGTACACATAGACACTACATGATTATGTAACTGTACTACATGATTACGTAATGACTGTAAACATAGATACTACATGTACTTAACCGAGACTGAAAACAAATACAGCAACCTGAAAGAACTGAAAGGAGGCTGGCTTGGTGGCCGCCTGTAGCCCCAGCACCTGAGAGGCTGAGGCAAAGAGTCATTAGTTCAAGGGCAGCTAGGGATACATGACAAGTCCCTGCTTCAAAAGAAAGAAACTGGATCGCTGGAACACTCCAGCAAACCCGCAGAACACAATCATCTGAAGTACATACAGAACATTCTTCATGATGGTACGTGGGCCATAAACAACCTCAATAATTTTAAAAAGAATGAAATCAAACACAAATCAAAACCCAAAGTGGAAAAAAAATAAAAATCAATAACAAGACAGAATTTAGGAAATACCCAAACACATAGAACTCAAACTCCTAAATAACCAATAGATTCAACTTGAAAAGAATCAAAGTGAAAGCACAACACAGCAATGTTCAAACTACTGAAACAGTTCTCACAAGGAAACTATTGAATATAAATGACTAGACCCCATGCCAATAATCTAGCTTTTCATCTTAAGGAGTAACAAAAAGACAAAACCCAAATCAAGTAGCAGGAATGCTACAACAAAGGTTACACAACAAGCGAAACTGAAGGGTCAGTAAGGTGGCTCAGTAGGTAAAGGCTCTTCCTGAGAAAGCCTGACAACCTGAGTTCAATCTCTGTAGCCCACAAAAAGGTAGGAGAAACCAAATCCTCAACATTTGCACTCTAACCTCCACAAGTGTGTCACAGCAGCTGCCCATCCCCCACCCTAATCCAATAAAACATTTCTGTAAAAGAGACCTACATATTCATGAAAAATTCTACCTGTTTTTAAAGCTGAAGTGATGGGCCTACTATTAATATAGAAATGGATGAGATCTAAAGTAGCCTCCTCTCCCTACCACACACATAAATCTTGATTAAAAAAAAAACCATAGGCGGCCTCACGTTTTCAAATTTCAAAATTTGTTAATCAAGACCATGGCATTAAAAATGCACTGGCATTAAATCAACATTGGCATTAAAAGAGAAATTTGTGGAGAGAATCTTTTATGTACTATATGGAAACATCGCCTGTCAAAAAATATTGATAGCCTATTAGCTGAGGCAAGAAACTGGAGGTGGGAGTTCTGGCAGAAAGAGCTGAACTCTGGGATACAGTCATAGGGAGATTCACCCTGGACTCTAAGGAAGACGGATGCATAAAACTGAGGAGAGGTCACCAGCCATGTGGCACATATAGGATAGAATAAATGGGTAAAATTAGTTATGAGCTAGTTGAAGAACAAGCCAAAGCTTATGGCACAGGCATTTATTTATTCACAAATAATAAAGTCGTTATTTCAGGAACTAGGGCAGGTGGAAAAGCCTGCAGTCACAGAAAGTAAAGTAATAAAAAAATTAAAAACAAAACAAAACCAAAAACTGACATAGGTTTAGTCCTGTGGAACAATAAAACATCAGCATTTGTATCCGCAGAGCACAGGAAAGCTGGCTGAGATCTTCAGTTAGTAAAGCACTTACAACCCAAGTTCAACTGAGTTCAATCCCTAACACCCAGGAAAAGGTATGTGAAACGTAAATAAATAGATAATAAAAAGGTATGTGATAGTGTACACTTGTAATCCCAGCACTGGAAAGGCAAAAACAAGGGAGATTTCCTGAGCCTACTGACCAGCCTGCCTCGTCGAATTGGTGAGGCCCACATTCCAGTGCGGAACTCTCAGACAGCAAGGTGACACATCCTCGAGACACCAGCCAAGGCTGACTACTGAACACACACATTCTGTATAAGGAGACTTCTCCACCATAGCACCTGGACTGTCTGTATCCACCCACGTAGGCCACACAGGCCAGCATTTTGAACAGCAGCTCATCTGAGTCTAGCTGATGCCTTGTGATGGTTCTACAATAAAAGAAGATGAGAGGCTCTTCCCTAACAGGCTACTGTGAGATAGATTCTAAAGGAGTATTTTAGGGTCCTTTCTGCACAACCCTCTCACAATATAAAAGCAGCTTTTACCTGTAAGTAATAAACTATCTAAAGCTACAAAGGGTGGTAAAAAGGCAGCCCACCACCTTGACCTGTGTATTTCTGATATGGAGTCAAAGAACACAGGATTAAAAAAAATTATTCCAGCAGATACTTCTGTAAACTTACCAGAAGTTCAAGAAAGACAAACATCTACTATCCTGGTTTGCTTTCTGGTGCTGTTACCAAAAGTAACTTGGAGCAGGAAGGGGTTTATGTAGCTCACAGGTGATAGTCCATCAACAAAGGAAGCCAAGCCAGTAGCTCAAGGCAGGAACTAGAGCAGAGAACACGGAGGAACACTGCTTGCTGGCTTGCTTCCCCTCGCTTTCTCAACTATCTTTCTTATATAGTCCAGGCCCACATGCCCAGGATAGCTCCACCAACAGTGGACTGGGCCCTTGTCTTCATCAATTAGCAATCAAGAAAATGCCGTGCAGATGGGCCCATGGAGATGGAGGTTCTTCCTTAGGTGAGAGTTCCTCCTTCCAAGTATGCCTATATTTGTGACAAGCTGATACAACAAAATAGCACACCTATAGACTCAAGAAGTTGAGGAGATCCCAAAAAGAACAAGTTCCAAAAAATCTATGTCAATATTACATTAACTCCTAAAAAAAACAAAAAAACAAAGAAAAAAAGCTCAAAACAACCATAGAGAAATCAGACATTCTGTTTGGAGAGACAATGTGAGCACAAGTATCTCATCTACACAATGCCCACAAGACACACACCAACTTCTGATCTGTAATGAACCATCTGCTGAGGTCACAGTGGTCGCCAAAGAGGCTGTGACATTTGCACTAAATTCACTCACATACTAACATTGACCTCCCCATTTATCACCTTAAAGAATAAGGTAATATAGGTATATTACAGGCTTTCCCTCTTCTACAACCTCAAAACAACTATCGTAACTCAACTTTTTACTAAAACTTCTACAAAAGGGATGAGACTATAGCTCAGTGTGAAAGCACTTGTCTACATGAACTCAGTTCCTCTGAAGCACACAAAGTAAATAAATGAATAAGTTAGTAACTGGACCGAGTCAGATGTGGAAGTGATAATCTCAGCTACTGAGAGGCTTAGACAAAGGATTGGAACTCCAAGGTCAGCCTGGAGAGCACAGCAAACACTGTCTTGGTATATTTCTAAAACCGCATAAGGAAAATTATCTGTAAGGATGTCCTCGAACAATGACATTCTAGTGATACTTACGGCCATTCTGACTCTGGATGCTTTTGGTGAGCTTCTATGACATTAATCGCAATATTGAGGTTTTCTTCCAGGTCTTTCATTCTTTCATGATTAAGAGATGTGAATAAAATCATTGAACAGTAGGCAACAATCTTTTTGTCTGGATGATTTAAGCAAGACCTGCCAAAAAAAGAAATGAGGCTCTTGGTCCAATTATCAACATGGTAACTTATGACTGTAATTAACACTAGCAAATTTCGTATATATTGATATTTGAGGGATATAACAAAGGTTTATATGCTGTGAAACAAAATATATCCTTGACTATAAAAACAGCAAATATAATGTTAAGATACAATAAAATGAGCCTGGCTCAGTAACTAAAAGTACAAATCATTCTTGTAAAAAATCCAAGGTTCCTAGCACCCACCCCTGGAGGCTCACAACTGTCTGTAACTCTGGCTCCAAGGGACCCAACAGTCTTGTCTGAGAGCAACAATCCCCCACAAAAACTTGTATGCATATATGTGGGGAGGTGGGGGGAGATGTGGGGGTGTTGTAGGTGTGTATGTATATTTACAAATAAAAATAAACCTCAAAAAAGACAATAAAAAGCTGCATTTAACTTAGAACTCAGAACTGAAAAGAAAGTAACATTTGACTAGATGTTTATAAACTGATGATATTTATAAAGTATTGGAGGTGTTTATTTTTGTTTGAAAGAACAAACAGACCAAAAAAATGTAAAAAGACTATAAGCATCCCTATCCTAGTCATAAAGGACAGATATCCAAACAGAAGAACTTGGGGACAAGAGCCGTAACACAATTCCTAAATCCTATCAGCTACAAGAACTTAGTGAGGTCATTTACTTATTGGAAGTTATATCATGGCTCATTCAAGAATTTGTTTTTGCCCCCACTTAAACTTTATAACTCAGGCATGGTGATGGCAGTACTCAAGAGGCAGGGGCAGTTGGCTATCATGTGAGTTACAAGACCTAGCCTGGGTAACATATCAAATTCAAGGCCAGGCAGCCAGAGCTGCAAAGTGAGACCCTGTCTTTAAAGGGGAAACAAAACAAAACAAAACAAATGGTGATGTGAGTCGATGAGATCACTCAGCCAGGGGGTGCTTTGATGACCTGAGTTCAATCTCCAGAACCCATGTAGAAGTGAAAGAGAGAACTGACTCTTGAAAATTGTCTGTGGCCTCTGCCTAACTGGCATTGCACAAGCACGTGAAACACGTGCACACAATAAATAGTAAACGTTAAAAAAAAAAAAAACACCTGTAATTATTGTGTATTTATGTAGCTTGAGTTTCATTCTTTCATCTAAAATCAACTGTGATTAAATGTATAGGTAACAGATATATACACACTGCAGGCATCTGAGAAATGTGCTCTGAGCTAGATTCATCTAATAGCCATAACTTATATACAAGCCCAGAAAACAAACACAACTAGAGAGGGCAGCACAGGCCTTACACCACAGCATTCATGGTGTGGATCCAGATAGCAACACTGGCTTCACACTGCAGCTATACCGGTTACCACTGACAATCTGCAGGTCTCTCGCCTGTCCAAACAGGATCAGTTCCATTTATCTACAGCACTTGTAAGAACAGAGATAATACATGTCCAACTCAAGGCACTTCCGTAATAGCTGCTGTTCTGCTGCCTACACTGGTACAGTCTAAGCTAAGCTTAGCCTCCACGACCCCTACACAGCGTCTTTCTATTGCCTATCTACTCCTGTCACCAATTTACATTTTAATGTGATGTTCAACTATTTACAAATTAATAGAGCTATTTTTTTAAGTAATACATAACATGAGTCAATTCAACACCCACTGTAAGTAACCAGACTGGTTACAGCAGCCATCAGACTGGCCAGCCACATCTTATATTAATAAATAAGTTCAGTATCTGTCTCCTAACACTGAAAAGGAACTAATTACCCTCTTCTCATAATGACAGACAGATACACATTTCTCACAATAAACAACAGAATAGCTATCCCCGCTTTTCACAGTGATAAGCAAGTCTGTTATCCAAACCTTACAGTTCTACATTATTTAGCAAAAATGGTATTGGGCCATTCATGTATACAACAGTAAAAAAAAAAAAAAAAGGATTACCTCACTGCCCATAGTTAATGTCTTATGTTTATAGGGGCTGGGGTTCTTTATAAATTTCAAGGTTCCTACTGAAGTTACTATTATTATTATGACTTTTATTTCTTAAAAATATGGCAGCATGTTCCCAAGGGCCACAAATCTTTGTACAAGCTCAATGAATATCAGATATGTATATCATGGAATCACCACACAAACCAAAGTACAGGCAGGGTCCAGGAGTCTCCTTTATAACCTCTCCTAGCTAATACCTACCTACTAAACACATAAAAATTATGCACTATCCTGAATTCTACAACCACAGTCTTATTTTTCCTGCTTTTGGATTTCATATAAATGGAATTATAACCACAATCTTTTTAGAAGACAGCAAAAAAGATCTTTTTTTAAAATTGTTTTCTCAAGATAGGGTTTCTCTTGTGTAGCCTTGGCTCTTCCGCAATCACTTTGCAGACCAGGCTGGCCTCAAACTTACACAGGTCCACCCTGCCTCTGCCTCCCTGAGTGTTAGGATTACAGGTATGTGCCACCACATCCGGGAAAAAAAAAATTCAACATCATACTCACATGAAGAGTTCTGGGAAGGCATGAGCCCAAACAATGGATTGGGATTCTTCGTTCCGTGAGGCAATGTTGCCTAAAAATTGTAAGCCACAGCGAAAAGCTAGGAATATAGAAAAATAAAACTTTAAGATAACAGATTCAACACAATGAATAAATGCATCTTAGTAAGAAATATTAAGTGAGAACAAGAGAAGGAGAGAGGAAAAGAGGGAGGGAGGGAGAGAGAGAGGAAGAAAGGGATAGAGGAAGGGGAAGGAGAAAAGAAGGAAGGGAATAAAAAGAAAAAGGAGGGGGAAGAGAGAAACTGACTGATTATCTAAGAGTCTCACTCCATAATGAAATCACCAAAACACTATATAAATTAACTTCTCAAAGATTATAAACTCAAATATAATCACATGAAATATCATTAGAATAATGCTACAAACAAAAAATTACTACAAATTAGGTATGTCTGTAATCAAGGCACTTCTGAGGCAGAAGGATCATGCTAACAAAAGACAGGCCAAATCAGTCCAATAAAACCCTGTTGTAAAACAAAACACAGCTATACTTAAGAATGAATTGTTAAAATGCTTCAAGTTGTTTAAGACAAACATACCTAGAACATAAGGTTATAGAAATCTGCAAGTTAAAGAAAGCTAAAAGGAGACAGACAAATATCAATCAAAAAAGGAGAAGAGACCACTTAAAATTAGACATAGTAAACATTAATGCAAGACAATACTGGAAATATGTTAAATAATCATCACACACTAGGTTATCAAAAGCATGTAAAAATTTTACATTGTAACTCATCTAGTAATACACTCTTAAACATAAAAGAAAAACTGAGCACAGTAAGACCTATTTAAAATTCTAGGAGACGCAAACCAAAAAAAAAAAAAGTAACAACAACAAAAAAAAAACACCAATATATCTCAAAGATCTGAGGAAAAAAAAAAAAAAAAACACTAACTGACACTTAGAATATAAAGCAGCAAAACACTGGCCAAAGGTTCAGAAAAGAGACAGCACCAAATGCCAGGGAGTACAGTGGAACACACACTCAATTACTGAGGCAAGAATGAAGCATGGTACCATCACCTTGGAAAACAGTTTGCTAATTTCTTACAAACAAAACCCAAAAAAGTCACAACGGTACCATTAACAAACTATAAATGAAAGTGATATATATACAACTAAGGCAGAAAATACAAACTATCAAGTATCTCCTCCATTCAGGGTTTTATTTAGCCTAAAACTAAGTATAAATAAAAAGTCTGCAGCACACATTAAAATTAATGGCCAGGCATAATGACAAATATTCCTTTTGAAAAAAAAAAAGTCCAAGACATTTGTGATCACCATTTATAATTAACAAAGTACAAAGATACCACTGCCATCAAGATAAAAGACCCAAGGGCTGAAAACGAACAAATCAAATTATCATATCCCACACTACTGATGAAATATTAATGTATGTAGATTATTTTAAATGTGTAGTTGTCCGCATTTTTGAAAGCGTATTTATTTATTTATTTATATGCAGGGTTTTTTAGAGTAAAGTTTACAAATTTTAAAAAGAGTTTACAAAATTGCTTCACCAAAGTCAGTATTAAAAAAAAAAACATAGTTCTACATACAGAAAACAATCAAGCATAATAAGGACACTGGGCTAAAGGGTACAGTGATAATCTTGCCTAACATGTACAAGACTCTGGGCTCAGGTCTCAATCTCCAGTGAGGGAGAATGACATGAAAATAGGACAAGAATGTCATTTATAAAAGTAGCAATATATGGGGCTGGAGAGAAGGCTCAGCAGTTATGAGCACCCTCATAGGAGCTCACAGCCATCTATGAGGTGCCTTGGACATCCTCTTCTAACCTCCAAATGGTACTCACAGATACACATGGGCAAAACAGTCACACACATAAACACGTGCCAAGATACAAGTGACAGTGATGTGCCCACTACCATGAAAGAAACTATAAGACAAGACAAAAGCCCTAAAGTGGAACTAAGCAGGTCCAGAGGTATATGACTTAGTTTCTATACAGAGATTGCATGTAACTGTCAGTCTAGACCCAAGTGGGAAAGTCCACACAAATATACATTTATGTGTCATTACACAAACTGGAGTACATACATATTTGCTGGAAACTTAATGAAATCACTCAATAATCCATGAGCTGTTAACAATAGGACACTTGAGTGTTGAGGTCTTTGATCCACTGGGACTTTAGTTTTGTGCAGGGTGATAAATACAGATCTATTTGCATTTTTCTACATGTAGACATCCAGTTAGACCAGCACCATTTGTTGAAGATGCTATCTTTTTTCCATTGTATGGTTTTGGCATCTTTGTCAAAAATCAAGTGTCCATAAATGTGTGGGTTCATTTCTGGGTCCATTGATCCAACAGTCTGTTTCTACACCAGTACCGTGCAGTTTTTATTACTGTTGCTCTATAGTACAGCTTGAGATAAGGGATGGAGATAGCTCCAGAAGATCTTTTATGGGCATGGGAGGAGAAGAGAAAAGGAGGGTAGAACAGGGAGGGGACGAAGGAGGGGCCTACAGCTGGGATACAAAGTGAATAAATTATAATAAATAAAAAAAAATAAAATAAGACTTCAGTGGGTATGAGTTCTTGATTTTGTCTCCTAGCTCCAAAAAAAAAAAAAAAAAACTTCAATGTCTGCTCTGTGAAAATAAGGGGGGACTCTCAAGACATTTCTTCTGCTAGCACTGTCACCACGACTTACTCCTGGAGGAAACCATCCTCTGCTCTGCTCTAGACAGTTTCTCCAGACCCAGCTCCCACAAAGCATGGCATCAGCAGTGTTAGCAGCCAGAATCCCCAAACTACATTAATATACAGACTCAAACACTGAAAAAAGAAAGAAATTTAAAATTCAAGTCCTTATCACAGCCTGTTCATAGAATTTTACTATTTTCTTCTGTCTACTTCTGAGTCCTTAAAAATTGGTCTATAATAAGTGCTTATTGAATGGTTATGACATAAAAGTGCCAACCTTTTTCCAAATAAGACATAATTTTAAAATAAACTAATAGTTCTATAAATACTTCCTTAGCAAGCTTCATGGTGAAGTCCCCTTGCGGCAAAGGGTGGGTTTCCATCATGCCCATCAACAGTACACTTCAGGATTTACTCGACCACCCAATGCCAGTCCACCTGTGCAGCCTCCCCAAGGTTCTCAGCCTGCAGATGAGGATAGGGAGGCAGTCCTGGGATTAGAAACTCCATGATTCCTGACTCAGAGTTCTCTTTACTTCTTACCAGTCAATGCCATTATTTTAAACCTTTATAACAGTAACTCTTTACATCAAATCTTACTACCCAGCTGAGGACAGTGGTGAAGGCCAGCACACAGAAGTAAAGGCAAGTATTAGCAAGTTCAACATTAGTTTGAGCGGCACAGAAAAACCTTGCTCATACATAGATGCACAAAAACTATTTCTACTCAAATTATGCAGTGGCTGTTTTCTCCTCTTGTACCCTTGCTAGCAGAATGAGTGGACGGAAGGGACAAAGAGAAGGAAGGGAGAAACCAGAAAGAACAAGACAAGTGGCATCAGAGAGCAGTAAACAGAAAGCAAGTCGGTGATTTTAAAGAGGAAAATGTAACATAAAGGATTAAAAAGAGAAGCACAGGGTGAGCTGCAGGAGCCAGGTACACTCCTAGAGCTGGAAGAGCACAGGGAAGAGGTTGGGGTGTAGGAACCCAGACGCCTATTTGGTTTTTCAAGACAGGGCTGGTTTCTCTGTGTAGCCTTGGCTGTCCTGGACTCCCTTTGTAGACCAGCCTGGCCTTGAACTCACAGAGATCCACCTGCCTCTGCCTACCGAGTGCTGGGATTAAAGGCATGTGCTTCCACACCCGGCTAAACATACAATTCTTAAAAGTATTCAAATAAAATGACACAACAAGAACATCAAACCTAAAATCCAAGTGCTTCTCGCAGCCTGCTCAGAGAATTTTCTGTCTACTTTTCTGAATTTTTAAAAATTAGTCTATTATAAATGCTTATTGAACAGTTATGACATACAAGTACTAATCTTTTTCCAGATAAGCCATAATTATAAAAGTTACTAATAATTTTACTAAATACTTCAGAAAATTAACACTCAAATTTAACATGCAAAAAGAATGAAAGAGATACCCTGGCCCAACAGCCAATCAGCCCAACTGTTTCTCTGCCAAAACAAAAACAAAAACAACAGCAAAAACCTCTGAAAATCCAAAACACAATATTTCTGGAAAAGTAAAGACTCACAGTTGGGCTAGGCACACACAAGAGGCTAAAGGCAAGTAAAATAACAGTTTACTTTAGCAAACAGCTTATCAACTGATCTTTATGTAAACACTAAGAATAGTGCAAAGCCCCTAAAAAATGCCAGCATTATTTTTACAGATTAGGAAAGAATATATGCCAAAAACAACATCAATAGCTCAATTAAAATAACTCATACTTGTGTTTACATAAAATTTGATGACCATAATATATTTGTCACACCACTGCAATTATTGCCTGAAAATAATACTCTAAATATTATTTTGACAATATAATTACAGTTCTTACCTCAGAAGCAGTAACAAAAAACTGGCACAGTCACCCTGACAACAATCACCCTAAAATAAGGTTCTCAGAGAAAGTATTAACAAATAGTGAAATCAAAATACTTCTTACAATTCTATCCATTGATTTTGAACTAAGGTACTATGAAAATAACTTCTGAGTTTCTTATTAAATGCAAATGTCACTGTTGAATTCCAAATAAAAACCAGAGGCTTTCCTATCAGTCCTTTCCTAGAAGGTGGTGAGAAATACCACTAACTTTCCTTTTCCTCCTTGCTTCTCTTCCAATTCTGCCACAGAATACAGGTCAACTACTTAAAATAGACACAGCTGAAAATTTGCAATTAGAAAATGCTCCCCTTTCATGGACTACAGGACCCAACATTATCAAGATGGCAACTCTTCCCAAACTCTTCTGCAGACTTAACATTAGTTCTAGTCTCTACAATATATTACAGAAGTAACTCTACAATTCAACAATAAAACACAACCACAGGGCTAGAGAGATGGCTCAGAGGTTAAGAGAGCTGCGCGCTCTTCCAGAGGTCCTGAGTTCAATTCCTAACAACCACGTGGTGGTTCACAACCGTCTATAATGAGATCTGATGCCGTCTTCTGGTGTGCAGTGTACATGCAGACAGAGCATTGTATACTTAATAAATAAATCTTTAAAAAAAAAACAACCACAATAAACAGAAAAAGAAACTGAGCAAAAGATTCAAACAAACATTTCTCCAGAAATTTATAAATGTCCAATGCACAATGTGTATGTGCTCACCATCATTAGTCATTCGAGAAATGTAAATAAAACTCACACATTACTTCACACCCACCTGGATGCCTATAACCCAGAAAAACAAAGTGTCAGTAAGGATGTGAAGGAACTGGAACACATTGTTGAGTGAATGAAAATGGGTCTACTTTCTTGAAAAACAGTTTAATGGCTTCTCAAAACATGGGAGCTAGAAAGAAGGATAAGCAGTTAGAAGTGTTTGCTGCTCTAGCAGAGGATTATCAATCAGATTCAGTTCCCAGCACCTGAGTCAGGCAGCTCAGAATCACCTGTGATTCCACCTTCAAAACCACATATAATATGGAGAGAGAGAGAGAGGACAGATGACAGACAGAGACAACAGAGACAGAAAGACAGACAAAGACATAGAGACAGAATGAATCTTAACATGGTGGTACTCAAGCCCAACAATTCCAATCCTAGGCACTCAAACAAATACATGTGCACATTAACAGTGTCATTCACCATAGTCAAAAGATGAGAATCCTTTGTGGTCATCAACTGATGAATGGATAAAAACAATACAGTACTAGTCAATCCCAAAG
Source organism: Pachyuromys duprasi (assembly GCA_028658305.1). NCBI lineage: Eukaryota > Metazoa > Chordata > Mammalia > Rodentia > Muridae > Pachyuromys > Pachyuromys duprasi. The sequence continues at coordinate 16,419,696 of CM053752.1, forward strand.
AAGAAAATTCTGATGCATGCTACAATGTGGCTAAACCTCAAAAAGGAATCATACCAAGGGCCATGTAGTTCTACAATTCCATATTTATGAAATATTCTGAATAAACAAACAAATAATAAATAAACTCAGTACAGGCAGGCATAAAATTGTTGTCACCTGAGGCAGGGAGGAGGAAAGGGAAAGAAACTGCTCCCTTTATAACTTTCCGTGTAAGGAGGCGTTTTCAGTTATGTACAGGTGTTGGTTATACAATAGTGTACTGTTCTAAATGCCATTTTAACTGCTCACTTTGAAACAGATAGTTTTATTCTAAGTGAATGAGCTGGGAGACATAACTAAGTGATAAAATGCTTGTCTAGTATGCCTAAGGCACCAGATTTACCCAACACTACCAGAAAAAAAATTAGTTAAACTGATAGCACTGAAACTATCTAAATTATAACCAATTCTTATTGTATCCTTTTTAAAACAAGCCTAAGGCTAAGAATATAGCTGAGTGGTAGAAGTTTTCCTACCATACTAAAACCCAAGGTTCAATTCCCAATGCCACCAAAATTACAAAGAAAGCAAGAAAGAAAGAGAGAGAGGGAGGGAGGGGAGGGAGGGAGGGAGGAAGAAAAACAGTCACTGGGATCTATTCTCTGACATCAATCAATGCATTCCTTCACCACATAATTATGTTATAATAGCATTTTTAGGTATCTTCCCTTTTCTATTTTTCTTAGGTTATATCCATCTCAATAAAGAAGAATTGTTTATCATATATTGCAAAATCAAAAATTCTTGCACAGGAGATTTGGGAAAACACAAGAAAGAAAGGAATGTGGAATCAAGGAAAGAAGTTTTATGATGTAAAGAAGGAGAACGTACTACATGGTAAGGCAGGAGAGCCATGTGACACGGAGAACAAAGGGGATAGCAACAAGAGAAAATCCTCCATGTGCCTGAGTGGGGCCGGTGTCCAAAATTTAACAGGAGGGGCTAGCTCCATGCCAACAGTTCCACAATCGCTGCGTGTGCCAGCACTTCTCCTCTGCTTAGTTAGGAAAACACCATTAGAAGAAAACTTTACTTCTGCTGACACTATCATGATTTTCTGGCAATTACAAGATGGCGTGCATCTGAACAGTGGCAGTATTACATACCTCACACACTTTACAAACACTGATTTTTTTTTTCATGCAGCACAATGAAAATTGTTACTTTGTGACTGGTTTTTAATCCTCCAACTCTTGAACAACAAGGACTCATTATAAAATAGTTACAAAAATACTGTTAATACTAAACATCTTTAAAATTCTTTACAACTAAATTCTATATCCCACCAATCTCTTAAAAAATGGCCACTCAGAAAAGTTTAGAGCAAAGATGCTGTTTAAAATCTCAGGCGATATAGTTAACTTTAAGAAATCACCACTTTCCATCACACCAGGTAACTGACTTAATTAATAGATTTACAAGATTTCTAAACCAAATATTAAGACCCCAAAATTGTAGTATAATCAACCTAAAATGAAAGCACTAGGAAATCAAACAAAGAGTGAAAATCAAATGACACCAGGCCATGCCTGCAGCACACTAGCACACTGACTTAGTCTGTGCCTGTGAGCAGAGCTCACCTCTAGTTCTTACCTACCCACTGAGAAGGTGTCAAGTGTCAGCATTAATATAAGCATCCCTCATGTTACATAAGAACAGGGGTTAAGAAATATTTATATCAAGTCTGTTCTTTATTATTATACTTATACTTATAATCTAGTGTATATAATAAGCATGGATACTTACATTAAGATTATATCAAATAATTTATATTTATATGAGTAATTTATATTTACTCATAACATCTCAATTCCTTGGAAAGAAGATCATATATAAAAACTCTATTATTTAATGATGTGATAAGATAATAATCTTTGTACAAAGGAGAAGCATTAATGCTACTAATACAAAAACCTAAATGCTTTCAAAATAGATTAAGAGCCTTCCAGCTTGTCAAGCTAAGAAGCTGAGTACTGCTCTTAATCCCACATCAACAGCTGTTAACCAGAAGAGCTAACTTCCCTTTCTGTCACATGAGGTACCTGACTGACTTAACAGATTTAACATCTGGCTGTCCTCCCTGAAAAAGTGAGCATCTTGGGGACAGAGTCACTGCTGGAATCACATCCGTGTTAGTTACTTCTATCTTCACTGTGCTAAAATATCTAAGAGAAGCAACTTAAAAAAGAAAGGATTTACTTTGTCTCACAGTTTAAGATGATACAGTCCACCATGGAGGGGAAAACATGGTGACAGAGCAGCCTGAGGCTAGAGTAGCAGAAATTGTAACTGGTTACACTGATTGCCTGAGCAGTCAGGAAGCAGAGAAGTCAAGTAGAACTGGAGGTGACTGTAACTCATAAGCCCTGCTCCTATGGCTTTGTATCAACCAGCTAGAGTCCATGTCCAAAAGGTTCCACAACCTCCCAAAACAGTGCCACTAGCAGAGGGCCAAGTGCTCAAACACAGAGGCCTGTGGGTGCATTCATAGTATAAGGACCACAAACAGAGAGGTCTGTGGGGCGTTCATAGTGTAAGGATCACAGGGGCCTCTGGGGGTGTTCATAGTGTAAGGGTCACAAGGCAGCACACCGGCCATCACAGGCTGCTACAACACAGAACCACAGACAGACAGACTCCAACAATCACTCTCCACCGTTCTGGAGGCTGCAAGTCATGCTTAAGCTGCAGCCAGTGCTGATTTCTCCTGATACTTCTTTTTTACTTCAGAATGCAATCTGCTTCCTGTGTCTTACATGGTCTTCACCTATGTGTCCCACTATCCTTTTATCAAGAGGACACCAAATTTCTTTACTGTACTTTAATTCCCTCCTGAACAATCTTATCTCCAAATACAATCCTATTCTAAGTACTGGAGGTTTGGATTTTGCTATGGTTTGAATGTTTTATCTCCAAAGTGTTGGTAGCAAGCGATGAGGGCTTTGAGGGTTAACTACATCTTATAGTCAGTTCCCCTTAGAAAAGGTCAAGAGTTCCTTTGTCTCCTTCTGCTCTTCTGAGTAAGGACACAGCAAGAAGTCACCTTCATTGAGCCATAGAGCAAGTCCCTACCACAAAATAAATATGCAGAAGCCCTGATCTTGGACTTCCCACCATCTAGTGTGATAAATAAGTATTTTGCTACAGCAGCGCAAACAAACTAAGAGAAGCCTCAACACAAGAAACTGGGAAGAGACAAGCCAGCCCACAACAGGACAAAAAGGAAGCCACAGCAACGACCCTTCACAGCAACTCTTTAACATCTCTTGGCCTACAGAACATATGCTTCAGTGAATAACTGAACACTCAGAGCATTATTTTTAAACAGTCTTCAAGGCAATAACCCATTAATTATACTTCACATTACCTGTCAACAAAGAGTCTTGTTCCACTCGGAGTTCACGAAAGAGAAGAACCAAATCAACAGCAACGCCAATTGTATCCAGGTTCCTGTATTAAATTTTAAGACAGAATTAAACTAAATATGTTTAGTTTAAATTCTTCCCTAATAATGAATTTCAAATGCTGATTTAATGTACAATGCTGTGACTACTGATCAGCAGTTCCTACAGTGAAAGCAATAACAGCTTCCAGAGATGTGCACATCCTGATTACCAAAATCTATAATTATTACCTTATCTGGTACAGAGAACTTTTCAGAGGAGCCCAAATCCATAATATTGAAATGGAAGAACTGTCTTGAGTTATATGGAAGACCAATGCACCACAAGGCTCCTTACAGAAGGAGCACAAGAAAATTGGAAGCAGGAGAAAGGAGGATATATGCCAAGAAAAGTAGAAGGGCTGAAAGCTGGCAGAGCAAAGAAACTGATTCTGTCACAGTCTCCAGAAGGAAGCACCATCCATGCCAATCCCTCTTGGGCTGCCGAACTTCAAAACCATAAGGTAATAAAGGTATGCTGGTTAAGTTTTTGATAGTATGTCACTGTGCCTAAAGCAAAATGACACAGATCTGGTTAGTGCCGCTGTAGCAAATACCCAGAAAAAGCTCTGTGTTGGCAGAGGCTAGAACACTAAAAACCATGACAGGAAAAAGAATCAGTGCCTGAGACAGACTGCTGGTAGAAACACACACAAAGCACAGCTGGCTATGTTTGGAAGAAAATGATTTGGAAATGTTTGGAAGAAATGCTATTAGAGGCTGTGGAATGGTGGTCTCTGCTCTGCAGTGCCAAGAGTCCTTAGACAGCACCCTACAGCTGTGTGGAAAGGAAAGAAAAAAGAAATGCCTAAATTTTTCCCATGAACTGTGACTTTCTGCCTCCTGTCCTTGAGAAAAGATACTTATTTTCTAGTTTTACAGGTCCCAGAGAACGTGGAACTTTGTCCTGAGATGGATCCCCCATCCAGAGTTTCATGAATAACTTAGATATTCAAAGGATTAGATGGGAAACTTCTGGCTAATGAGACTTAGAGGGCATTCTGAACATGAGCTGATGTTATGATGGGTTTAGAATATGGAGACCTTGGGATAGTACAAAACTGTATTTTGAATATGATAGATGTGAATGTTTAAGATATATGAGTGAACTGGGATAAGAAGAAAAAAAAAAAACCTAAACTCCTTATCTGTTTGTTTGTGTTTAGTCACCATACATGGGCAAAAGACACAGCAGCAGACGTGATCTGGTTGATCTTTGTCCAGAGCACCTGGCACAGAGTTCCTGAAGCCCTTATACATTCCTGAATGATAGGAATACCTCCTGATCACATCTGCATTCACACTGTAAAGTAACTTAGGTACAGCGTCAGAATGGTGCCCGGCTCTCAGGGGACCCAACCTACAAGCTTTCTGCCCCAGAGAGGGAAGGGAGGTGAAAACCATTCACAATAACCACAACCAGTGGCTTAACTAACCATGTCCATACAATGAAACTCCATTAAAAACTAACACCATAGTCTGCGGAACCTGCAGGTTGGTGAACACATTAAACTGCCAGGAGCATGGCATACCCAGAGACAATACAGAAACATCACCCACCCTATACCTTGTCCTCTGCACAGCCTTCTACCTGGATGTTCCTAGTATATATCCTTTATGATGAACCAGAAATCTACTTTCTTGAGTTCTGTGAATTACTAAAACTGAACACTGTCATGGAACCCTCAATTCCTAGTCAGTCACACAGAAATTGGGTTGCCTGGGTACCTGATTTCTAGATAGTATCACAAGTAGCAACTCCTAAGTTACAGAGAAGTAGCCCCCCAAAGTGGCGGTGCTACTGGCAATGACTCAACCCCACCTGAGCTTGGTTTTGCTAGAAAACAAAAACCAAGAGCATTTCTCAGGAGCCATTAACAACCAGCTGCACACAAACACTTCTTACCACAGTGACAGCACCTCTTCCACCTAAGCTGCCCCTCCATGCAACTCCATAGAACCTAACAGGTTTTCATAGCTGGCTGCTGTGCTCGACTGTCCCGGGCAGCCAGAAAGGTTTCTTTCTATCACAACTGTTCTTTCTATCCATGGAGAATAGCTGTGTTCAGTGGTTTCTTGCTGTGCTTACTTATAGCAACAGTCATCCAGGAAGTGAGCCTTTTAAGTTGTGACTAATTCCCATAGATAGATAGTGTCAGAAAAGAAGTGAATTACTAAACATCCAGTTGGTATCAGAGATTCAGAACTAGAGTCAGCAAATACATGAGACAATTTACATGTAACTAATGACCAATTTTGAGGTGGGGAGATTATTCTATACAATCGATTATAGGTCTTCATGAAAGGGTCGCAGAAAGAGAGCCTGTTAGATACTCCACATTGTTACCTTGATGATGAAGGATAGTGAACCAAAGAAAGCAGAAGAAACAAAGGAAGAATCTCCCCCTTCCTTTCTCCTGGAAAGGAGCAGCCCTGCAGATGCTCCGGTCTCCGGCCAGCTAGACTGAGACCCTCACCTACAGTGAAGACACAACTGTTATCTCCAGCCCCATATATGCCAATGTGTTACAGCAACGGAAAACCAACACAACCCCAACGTGTTCCCTTCCCAAAATGAATAAGAATTAAGACCAAATTGCCAAAGAGAAGATCCTGATTTGTCTGGACCAAATTTCAGAACTCTATGTTAAACCTATTTTAGTCATCATACAGGTAGCAAAGGCACTCTCTCCCTATTCCCAGGTACAGGTGGGCAGTCACTGCTCCAGCCCCTTCACTCAGGCAGACAGTCAGTGAGAAAGAGCACAACACCTGCCTCCCAGGAAAGATACTGCCGCATCCTATTCTACTCATTTCTACATAGGCAACAGCTCCCACGATAATGGGACACTGTGCTTCATTAAATGTTACAAGACAGCTGAAGGGAAGGATATGAAGTTTATTTAATAAAATTCAAATTTCAGAGTTTAAAAATATAATGCAAATATTCTCACTCTTTTGGAATCGTTGAGAAATATAACAGAGACCCTCACAGCTTAACTATTAGCTGGCCATATACAAAAAATATACAGTGACTCCAGCAGCAGTGGTTATATTTACATGCAGAGATAATACGTTGAACAGTTTTCCTGGGTACTTCCTGAAATGTCACATGACTCAGCTCTCAGATCGTTTGCTGTATTACATCCCCTGCCATACAAAAGAATCTGGGCCTTAATAGCATATCTTCTGAACCGTGAATAACAAACGAAGAATACACACACACACACACACACACACACACACACACATACATACGGATGTTTCAACCTGAATCCTAACGAGCTCAGAAATAGTGGCCTTAGTTAAAACTATGTGCAAAGTTCCCACTAGAATCTTTGTTGTATTTCTGACTAAAATATATTTCTGAAAACTAATGACTGGAAGAAAATTTCCCTTTGAAAATCAACAATAAATAATAATATAATACTAGAAACCAAACCAAAAGACAGAACAATTAGTGCCCTTATCTTTTTATTTTCATGTGTACCATATAAAAGTTGACACAGTAAGAGTTAACCCTAAGTACATGCACTACCCATGCTTTGATGACCATGTCATATGACTGAATACTTCATTCCCCATAGTATTTATTTTCATGTTGTTCTTTTTAGTAGGTAAGTAGTGCTCAGATCAAACACAAGTAGTCCGAAGGCAGTGACAGCATTCCCAGCAGAGGCAGAAGCACTGCACCCTTGCCATCCCACTAATGCCTCAGCTAAGGAGTCTCACCTACCAGTCACTACCTTGTTACCTCGTGAAAAGGGGAAAGTGACATTCAGAAGGGCTTCCTCTGAGAAGCATCCCGTATGCAAGGCTAGGTGACTGACTACAATCACAGGCAGAGAACCCACTTGAGGGTGAGACAATGGCAAGAACTTGCTTTTCAGCACAGGCTGGAAAGAATACCGCTGGCTCCCTATGCATCTGTGAATGACTTCAGGACAAGTTTTTCACCACTCCAAGCCATGGTTTCTTCCTTTGAACAACTGCAAAGAAACTGTAGCCCACTGTTCTTCAGTTTATCCCAAGACTTAAAACAAGCTACTGCAAGTAAAGCACCTAGGCCCAAACCTGGTGCTGGAGCTTCTTTCCTCCCCGCTGAGGCCAACCCAGCAAAGGTGCCCTGGTGCAGACTGTTCTAGGCTCCCGGTCCTTCCCCACCTAGGAAAGCATGAAAGAAACTGGTATTCTGGCCCAGGTTTCCAGAACATACCATTATGTTTTAAAATACTGATATTGGGGCTGAAGAAATGATTCAGCAGTTAAGAGCACTTGCTGCTCTTCTAGAGGATTCAAATTCAGCTCTCCACACCCACCAGCTCCAGCTGCAGAGGATCCCACACCCTCAGACACATAGATACATAAATAATCTTAAAAAATTAATTATCTAAAAAAGCAAAATAATAACCATTAATGGCAAGATTATTGTTATTTCTATCCATTTTCCGAAAAGAGATGGCAGGTATGTTTTAGCATTGATGTTAAAACAACGCCGGCTTTTTTTTCTTCCTTCCCTTTCATCTTAAAAATCTCATTAATCATATTAAAGCCTCAGGTATAAGACTGTCTAAGCAGCCAAGGGAATCAAATGTCTTCTGGACCAGCTCAACTTCACCCATCACAGCAGTGATGGAGAGGCCTTGAGGCCCTTTCTACATGCAAATCCTGGAAAGAACGGTGAGCATCCTGCTTGTGGTTTCCGACTTCATTGCAACTAACATATTCTAAAACAATTTTTAACAAGAATCTGGTTTCACAAAAGCAAGAGGGAAAAGTAGGCATGGTGGTGCATGCCTTTAATCCTAGCACTCAGGAGGCAGAAGCAGGCGGAGCTCTGAGTTTGAGGCCAGCCTACTCTCTAGAGTGAGTTTCAGGACAGCCAGGACTACAAAGAGAAATCCAATCTTGGGGGAGGGGAGGTAGGCAAAAACAAAGAAGCTCAGCTCTAGGTGTGAAAACTGTACAAAGGAAAGAGCAGCAGACAGCATGCTCTGCTCAGTACTTAACACTTCCCAAAAGCAGGCACTGCTTAAGATAGATGGAAAGTGCCCAGAGCTTTAGTCTCTAACATATAATCTCAGAAACTTATGAAATATTCTTGCTCAATGCAAATACAGGGTAATGGAAACATCTGTAATTAAAAGATCAAGAACTACATGTGAACTTGGACAGGCAGAACCTAGAAATACGGAACCAATGACAAATGCAAATCACTGTTATATGAAGAATCAAATACTTCTAAACAAGTTACAAATTACAAACAGGAAAACTGAATAATCCTTCTTGTTAAAGAGAATACAAGAAAAATAGGAATGTTTCCTATCTAGAGGTAAAGGACAGTTTTGTAAAAAAAACAATGAGCAATACTATAAAGCTAAAACATTAACCAACACATAAGAAACACTCAGAAGAAAGTATGTCACTACCTGATTGAATTCTGGTTCACAGAACACTCTATACAAGCATTCCGAAGACACCTGAAGCATTCAGTGATTAGCTGAAGACTGGAAGCCAGGTGCTCCACTTGGGAAGGATCCCTGCAGGCCAGCTCAACAGCATGAGTAGATTTCTTTAAGATATCCAGGACTCTCTGGAAGATCGTTCTGGGTGCTGTTTCCCTGAAAAAGGATAGAGTTGTTATAAACTACTGAGAAGGACAAAGAGGAAAGGAGGGAGAGAGGCAGGGAGGAATGGACGGGCAGAGGGAAAACTGGATTCGCCTGTTGCAGCTACTTCATTATGAACCAGAAGTTATGGGCTGCAGTGTAGACTGTGTACCTACTATATGTGGGGCACTGCTGCTGTTAGTCCTTACATGTTCTCTCCCTCTGCCTTTGAAATAATCTTGAGATCAACACTGTCCTCTCCATTTTACAGACAATGTAAGGGAAGGAGCCACTTGCCCACATCACTTGGCCAATAAATGCTAGAGTCACAATTCCAATTAAAGTCCTCTGATCCCAGTACTTGCATTCCCGGACGATCATAATGCAGTTCTGATGAACTAACTCTCTTGCTTATGGATCCTAATGTGGATCTTGGAAGGACAACAAGAGGACCAGCAAGCATCTACTCTGTAGATCCCACAAAGCCAGCAGCAACCACACCAAACTGAACATGAGCAACTCTACACCTGAGATGGAGGGAGGGAGGGAACAGAAGGGTGTGGAATGTACCAGCCAGCTCCCCTATGAGAATGAGTGTGCACTCTCAGGAACACAGTCTTCTCTCATGCCAGGAGTACAGCTTACTATCCTTCCAGAGATCTGAAGATGACAATTTTGGGGTGCAATTTGGTACCTGAATGAAAGCCAATTTCCTAATTGATAACTCCCCTAAAGAAACAACAACCTGTGTTTAAAGATAGACGAAAACTGCCATGTGGGACACTGAAGAGACTCTTACAGACAGTCCTGACCATCTGAGCATTCTCCTCTGTTCTCAGTGGAGAATCACAGGATTAAGCAAGACCACAGAAACTCCAAACTATAACCATCCTGTGCTGCCTGGACATCAACCACCAAAGACACTCCATAAATGTTTCCTTCCTTTACAGGATCAGGGGACTTTTTTTTCTCTAAGAACTTCAGCACCATAGCTTCTTGTTTATTATGTGGTGTCTTTCAGTCTTAGAGAGACAGACATCCAATGCTCTCCTATGGCTGGGCCTTTGAGAAATCTAGAGACAGCTATATAGCTCATGTTTTGTAATATAAATCCCACTTTATCTGTATTTTCTCTTCTCCTGTTTCCTTACTTATCTCTCGGACATAAATAGGGGCCAAACTCAGGGCCTCCCACATGTTAAGCAACCACCACTGACCTACAACTCTGCCCTCTTTTTTTTTTTTATCTTTAAGGTATCTGAAATTTGTTTCAGGAAAGAGGCAGGGTATTGATTAATTAATTAAAACTAAGACACAGCCAGGTGGTGGTGACACCTGCCTTTATTCCTAGCACCCAGGAGACAGAGGCAGATGGATCTCTGTGAGTTTGAGGCTAGCCTGATATACAGAGGAGTTCCAGAACAGCCAGGGCTACACAGAAAAACCCTATCTGGGGTCAGGAAGGGAGACTGAGGAACATACTATGCTCCCCTCCACCCCACCAGTCAGCACTGTTTACAAACACAGGTCATAAAACTTTGAGCCAGGCCTGTAGAGATGGCTCAGAGGTTAAGAGCACTATCTGCTCTTCCAAAGGTCCTGAGTTCAATTCCAGCAACCACATGGTGGCTCACAACCATCTATAATGAGATCTGATGCCCTCTTCTGACATGTAGGCATACATGCACTACAGAATACTGTATAAATAAAAAAAAAAAAAAATGAGCCAGTGTTTCAGTCACTTAGTGACCAAGCAAAAACAGTGATATTCACCTGCCTCAGCAACTATATCAACATGTATGCTGACAATACTGTCATTTAAAAAAAGAAGAAGAACATTTACTAACACTCCCATTAAGGATTACTGAATATACTGGAGAAAATAACTAACAGTCTGAAACACAGTGAAGAATGACAAGGTTATCACAATTTCTATGGCAAAACCTAATTACCTGTATGTGTTCAGATGCATAGTTTCAACAACATTTATTATTTGGTCTTACAAATAAAAACAGAGGACTAAGGTAGCTCAATGGCACTGCATTTTACTAGTATGCACAAGATACGAGGTTTAAACTTTAGTAGGGCAAAAATAAGAAAACAACCATACAACTAGAACAATCTACAGTAATTTCTCTGTTCTCCTCCGATGACCAAGAGATGTGGATTCACACCTGTGATGATGGAGCCAGTCTCAATTCCTTCAGCTGGCCCTTCATGTTCTTCACAGATGCCACTGCCTCATCAGCGGTCTTCCCTTGAAAGCCAGGCTATTCCTTAATCGCTTACCACTCATTTTACTAAAAACTGACATCTGAAGCAGCACAAGCTTTGAAACAAAACTATGGCTACAGACTAAAGAAGACAGTTATTCTCAAGAAAAATGGTGTTTTTATAGTGTGTAGACCATAGAACAGTTAAGGTCATGTGCTAACCTACAAATATAATTCCCGGTGTTACATGTTCATTTGTCATGGATACACTGGGCCCTTATTACAAACAAAATGGAACTGAATTTAAGAACCATCAAAAAACTCCTGAAATCCAAATAACTATAAATAGCTTCTACATAGTAAGCTCACATTACATATCCATCAGATACAAAATAACCTGTGTTTGTAAAACAAAGGAAAATGACTCAGGAGAGTGAGAGTTGTTATTTGCTCTCCCAGGTTCTGGACCCATGGTTCCTGAAAGCATGCACTTCCAAGATCCTGAACCTCTGCTCAGCTGTGCCCCTCCCTCTACCAGAATACACCTGTCACACTGTCCCCACACAAGTCTTCACCTGTGAGAACTTGGAGTGATTCTGATTTTAAGGAAAACATTCTACAACTGAGTTACACCCTCCAGCCTAAGCACCTCCTTTTTCAGAAATCCTTTGAAGACCATGTCCCTGGTGAAACTCATCCACACTCCCATCTGTATGTCCTGCAGCTCTGCACTCCTGCAAACTAGAACCTAGTCTTTTCTGTATCTCTAGTCCACTGGCACTCACTAACAGAGGTCTCATTTCTACCTTAAACAGTAATGAGGCACAATGAAGCCTCCACCTTGCCTTCCAGGATCACTGCACTCTGAGGCAGTACCTCAGAGACATTAGTTTAATTATTTTTCTTTCCACCAAGAGATCCACATAGCCTAGATGCAGAAACTTGAAAAACAGTCACCTTTTAAGATATGGCTCTAATGTAGATAGATGTCTTGTGATTTCTATTTAGCATATTTAATTTCTCCTTCCCTATTAATTACAAAAACAGATTCATTTGGGTTTATAGCCCAAATTAACTGTATTTTAAATTTCCTAAAGAGAATATCTTAAATGTTTGTTTCTCTCTACAAAATCTGAGAAAGAAAAAAATTTAAAAACAAAACATTCCTGCAGAGTCAGACGGCAAATAGCTACAGATTCTATTAGCCCTACCTGAAATAATACAAACATGCACACTGTTTACTACATGAAGACAAAGATGTTCTTCTCAACAACAGTAAAAGCATTCACCTCTCCCCACTTCTCTCCCTTCTCCACAGCCCTGGAAGAAAACTACTTGGCATTACAGCACTGCAAAGCCTGTGTCCATAGTCAAGACAACGTAATGCATCTAAATACGTAATGATTAACGACAATGAAATAGCTGGTAAAGATCAGTCAGTCGGTCCCATATTACAAACATTATTATTAATAATCGCTGTCAGTCCTGCTTTAACCAAACTAACAAAAATATTCACAAAGGCTTTAAGAAGCTTAGCTACTTCATTCGCAGAAGGCAGAGTGCTTATGAAGACAATTAAACTTCAGCCGTTAGACGTTCCTATTAGATAGGAATGCATACCCTGAAGACAATGTAAAAATGAAATGTTGTATTAGAGGACAAAAAAATTCCTTTGAGTTACACAAAAGGTAGAATTTCATTTCCTTCAAGTTTCAACACATTTGTTGGTCTTGGCAAGTTCTGTTTGAGTAAAATTAAAGAAAACTACCTGTGATTATATGTCACAGGTTGGACAGGCCTAATATACCATATGTACACACATTTTACAGTTAATTTATCAGTGGACCTCCTACTGAAAAGGAAACTAACTGCTAAAATAACTACAACTAAGACTATCACATTTGTTTAAAAAATTATTCTAATACCTAACCACTGAATTTTTTTAAAGCTGGCTTATATGTAGAGTATTTTAGCCATTGTTGCTGAGAAAAATAATTAACAGTTCACAGATATTTTTTCCTAATCACTGGTTGTTACATAAAACCACAAACTTTGCTTACTGATTTGATCTTGTTGATCAAAACAGTAATTAAAAAAAACCATTTTATCAACTGCCACAAAGAGCCTATAGCAAAATTCTGAAAAGCACCTTTTCCAAGATCAAGCCTCTCCTTTGTGCACTCTACACTTTCCTCCTATCCAGGCTCAGGTGGTCCCTGACATCCCTAACCAACCCATTCTGCTGGGTCACAACAGTTGTGTATAAAGAGCACCTTAGCAAATATTTTAGGCTCTGACAGCCAGAAACTCCCCAAAACAACTTCTCAGCCCTCCCCTTTATCAGAAAAGCAGCCTTAGATGACAAATGAACAAGGCTGGGTTCAAACACAACTCTACTGTGTTAAGGCTGGACAGGTAGCTCACTAGTTTACAATGGCTACTACTAGTCTTACAAAGGACTGGAGTTCATTCCCAGCACCCATACAGCTGCTTACAACTACCAGCATATTCAACACCATTCTGCCTTTGAAGGTATTGGCATTCATGAACACAGACACACACGCACACAGACACACACACACACACACCTAATTAAAAATAAAACAAATCTTAAGTTGGGTGGCACATGCATTTAATCCCAGCAATCGAGAGGCAGTAGCAGAAATAGGTGGGTCTGTCAGTGTAAGGCCAGCCTGGTTTACAGAATGAGTTTCAGGGTAAAGAAACCTTGTCTGGAATAATTAAAAAATAAAATAAAATTCTATTATGACCAAGCATGTGGCTTGCTATGCTGTAATTCCAGCATCTGGGAAGCAGAAAAGAGTCTAACAAGCTCAAGGCCATCCAGGCTTACACAGCAGAACCTTGTAAAAGAACATACTATCACAAATATCATAATTTAAAGTTCACATAACTTTCAGGTGTGAGCTACTTAAATGTAAAAAAAAAACACCCTTCATTCACAGGCCATAGTAAAAGAGGTGGTGGGACAGGTATGGCAACTCCTGTCTTACTGAGATTCCTAACATATCATACAGTCCTTTCCCAATATCCCAAAATCTTGGTTTCCCCTCTGTCACTATCCTCATCACAGTCAATTTCTCATTAACGCAAATACAGCTCAACTGCATCATGCTAAATGAAAAAAGAAAGGAGTGAGTAGCTCAGAAATAGAGAGCAAACTCTAAGCCAGATACAAGAACCCATGAGAGAAGTGAGCATAACAGACACTTTGGCAAAGGACAGTGCTGGCATGAAAGGTATGAAGGAACGGGATGGCCTACCTCACAGTTGGGAGGTAATACTTTCTGTGACAACTGTGATCCACAAGGCATACCTAAAAAGTAGGTTCAGATAGCGATAGAAAAAGAAGAAGACTAAAACATCAAGCTTTGGAAATTTTTTCAGTCTTCGGTAGAAAAAGAATATATGCAAGGAGTCAGGTGCAGTGGCACACACCAGTGATGCTAGCATTCAGGGAGGCAGAGGCAGGTGGATCTCTGTGAGTTCAAAGCCAGCCTGGTCCACAAAGCGAATCCAGGACAGCCAGGACTACACAGAGAAACCCTGTCTCAGAAAAACAAAGATGTAAGGATCTGGAGCCAGAGCTCAGCAATGAGTTCTGGCTGTCCCTGCAGGGGACTTGAGCTCAACGCCCAGCATCCACATGGTGGCTCACAAGTATCCATAATTCTAGCTCCAGGAGATCGGATACTTTCTTCTGACCTCCACTGGCATTAGGCACACACATGGGGTACGTACACACATAAAGGCAAAACACTCATACACATAAAATAAATAAACCTAAAAATGTAAAAGGATATATGTAAAACATTACTAAGATTTTTATTTTTTAAAAAAGTTAAAAAGCAACATTTGAGAGGCCGAAGAGATGGTTCAGTGGTTAAGAGTACCCGCTGCTCTTGCAGAAAACCCAAGTTCAGTTCCCTACATCCGTATGGCAGCTCACAACTGTTCCCAGTTCGCGGGATCCAATGCTTTCTTTTCCTGGCCTCCCCAGGCACCAGGCACACAAGTGATATACATACATATATGCAGACAAACACTAATACACATACAGTAAGTAAAATCTCTCCTTCAAAAGGCACTATTTGAGTACAGAAATCAGGGGAACCAACTGTACTCATTCTTAGAGAATCTGCTAGGAGGCCAAGGCACAGCGGAGATATTAGAAAATCAGGGACCAGAATGGATAAAGACCCATGAACAACAGAAGACTGGTATACAAAGTGAGTTTTAGGACAGCCAGGGCTACACACAGAGAAACACTGTCTAGGGAAATGAATGAATGAATGAATGAATGAATGAATGAATGAATGAATGAATGAATGAATGAATGAGATAGATGAAGCTAAAAGAAAACAGAATAAATGATCAACAAGAAAAATAGCACCATAACTAACTACAAGAATCCAAAAATGGAATTTCATGAAATTATAGTTTCTACACAGGAAAAAAAAATCAGCAAAGTAAAGAGTCCACAGAATGGGAAAAGATCTTTACCAGCTATACTTCAGCTATATCCAGAATTTACAAACAGCAAAAATTAAACTGTAAGAAAATAAAACTACTAATCAACAAACGGCTAATAAAATGAACACACACACACATATATATATATACATAGATACACATATATATTATAAATATATATATATACATATATAGATACCCCTAGTTACCAGAGAAATGAAAATTAAAAGTACTTTGAGATACTTCACTCCAGAATGGCTATTATTAAGATTATTATTAACAAATGTTGCAGAGGATATGGGAAAAGAGAAACCCTATTCACTGCTTGTAGGAGTGGAAATTAATACAGCCACTATGAAAATAAGTTTGGACATTCTACAAAAGTTAAAGATAGCACCCCTGGCAATGGGCAAAGAGACACCTTGTTGGTGGTGGTGTTCCTGTATCAGTCAGGGGCAGAGCAGACGGCGGTCCTTCATTCTAACTTGATACCCAAAGCTGTTTTCTGCCTAGAACACATAAAAATCAAACTGAATCAAACTCAGGCAGGACAGAGATGGAAGAAGAGACCTGCCTTCTGCCATGTCATGTGGTACAGCCTGGGAAAGATACCCACAGACCTGCCCTCTGCCCCACAGCACGGGCAGGCCATAGACAAACAGATGCCACCTACTACCATGCATCAAGGCATGAGAGGAGGAATACAGACAGAGACCAGGCGGCCATGGACACCTGTTTACCACTATACCACACAGCAGGAAAGGAGGATGTCTCCCAGCGGCCTACCAGCGGTGTGGCCAGCCTACAGTGAAGCCACCACAATGTGCACGTATGCGGTGGTCAGATGGGAGAGAAAGAAAAGTGTTACAGCTTGAGAAGTACGAGGGCTAGAACGGTGGAGGGCTAGCTCAAGGGTGGAGGGAGTCGCCTGTTGTGAGTGGCCAGCCCCACCACCTGGGGCCATGGTATGGTTCCCACAGACACTAGCCGCTGAGAGCCATGTCTGGGTCTGTGACTACTCAGCAACAGGGGTTGGTGTCAATGTCCACAGCTCAAATTAACATTAGAGAACATGGGGACTTCCCTGGTTCAGGCAGCCACAACATGGATAGCCAGGGGCTATGCAGAACTCACACCACCCCTCACTGTTTGTGGCATTCTGGAGAGATGGTCCCATCTCTCACCAGCAGCAGCACTCAAGAGAGAGGGCCCTGTGTCTCACCCAGGCAGCATAGGAGAGCTGGCCCTGGTAGTGGGGGTGGGGGTGAGTGAGCCCATGAATATGGGAAAGCTGACCCCACCACTCATCTGCCAAGGTGGGACACAGTCCCTCTCTCCCCCTTTGCTACCACCAGCAGCCAGGAAAAGCTGCCCACCAGGTCATGAGTGAGGGAGAGCTATCCCTGATCCTCACCAGTTGCAGCACTCAGAAGAGCGGGTTCTATACCTCCCCAGGACAGCACAGTAGAGCTGGCCCTGGTGGCAGGGCACAGGTGAGCCGGCCTGAGGTCATGAGTGAGGGAGAGCTGTCTGCTGTCTGCTGTGACGTGGTGCGGGTGTAGGTGTGATGCCCTCTCCCATCACCCCTGCCACCTGTGGTAGTAGGGAAAACTGGCCCCCAAGAGTGTGACAGCTGGAGAACCAGCCCTGCCCCCTCACTGGCTATAGCACTCAGGAGAGCAGGCCCTGCACCTCACCTGTGTGCAACACAGTGGAGCTGGCCCTGATGACAAAGGCACAGAATGAGCCAGTCTGGAGGGAGTGAGAATGGGAAAGCTGCCCCAGCCCCTCGAAGGCTACAGCACATGAGAGAATGGCCTTGACTGGGCAGCACAGTAGAAATGGCTCTGGAAGCGTGGGTTCAGGTGAGGCAGCTGGATCTGAGAGCAAGAGAGTTAACCCTGCCTCCTGCTCATATCAAGGCTGGAAAAGGCAATGCAGTAGAAGAAAAACGGCCCTTAAAAGCAGGCAAAAGCTTCAGAGACAACCCCCATTCCCACTGTCAGGAGTCCCGCAAGAAGGCCAAACTACACAACCATCACATGTATGCAGAAGACCTAGCTCAGACCCATGCAGGCTGCCTGATTGTCAGTTCAGTCTCTGTGAGCTCCTATGAGCCCACATTAGTTGATTCTGTGAGTTTTCTTGTGGAGTCCTTGACCCCTTTCTCCTACAATCCTTCCTCCACCTCTTCTGCAGGATTCGCTGGGCTCCACTTAATGCTTGGCTATGGTCTCTGCATCTATTTCCATTTGTTCATCAGTTGCAGAATGGAGCCTCTCTGATGACAATTAGGAATCATTTCTTTCTTTCCTTTTTTTTTTCTTTTGGCCAGGCATGTTTGATTCTGTCCTAGGTCTCGGGGCTATCAGCCTCTGGTTCCTGGCCCTCTACGCAGTGTCATGGATAGGCTTTCCTTGAGCCCTGGGTGTCAAGGTGGGCCAGTCATTGGTTGGCCTCTTCCACAATTCCTATGCCACCTTTACCCCAGCACATCTTGCAGGCAGAACAAACTATAGGTTTTGTGACTGGGTTGGTATCTCAATCCCTCCACTGGAAGTCTTACTTGGTTACAGGGGATGGCTGGAGCAGGTCCCGTATGCCCCATTACTAGGAGTCTTAGGAGGGTTACCCTCATAGATTCCTGGGAGTTTCCACTGCCCTAGGCTTCTACCTTGTCCCCAAAAATGTCCCCCCAATTCCAGTTGTCTCTCCCAGAGTGTCTTCCCCAAACCATGATCCCTCCGGTTCCTGTCTCCACCCACTCCCAGTCTACCACAGTAGACTATTCTATTTCCCCTTCCCAGGGAGATTCGTGTTTCCCAAGGGGGTGGGGGAATGTAACATGAAATTTTTTTTCTTTCTTGTTTAAAACTATATCAAATCATTCTATTATATTAAGTATTTAAGTTACACTGCTATACTTAAAGAACAATTTTGTTTTAAAAAATATTCCTGAAAAGTGATATTTACGTCAATAAACTTTATTTAGTCATTTCACATTACGTGGACACGAAAACATCACAGTGTACTTCATAAATGCATTCAATTACGACCTGTCAAAAATTAAAGACCAATCAGCATGGCTACATAGCAATCACCAATTTAAAAGGACCAGTAAGCTAAGCATGACTGTTTTCCTCTATCCTCATTCAGTTATTTGGGTGACAACATAAACAAGTGGAATTTAACTAGCAAAGGATACATGGAAATGTTTAGCTTCATGAATCCAAACTAAAAAGGGAAATGTGAAATTAAGAAGGGAATGAAAAACAAAAAATTAGGGATAGGAAACTGTTGGTATAATGTTTTTTTTGGAATGTATACAATTTATCCTTGTTCATTCAAATGTTGATTTTTCTATTCCATTATTTGGTTTCAATTTGGACATTGTATTGTGATGATACACGGGCTAAGCATCACCCGTTTTAAGTTTGTGCAAACATGCCACCATTTGTTCTTTGTATTGTCAATAAAATAACTATATATAATGTTGAGCAATGGAGAGAATAGGATGGGAGATCTTTGCCTGAAGGGAAGGAAAAGGAAAACAAGTGGGAGGAGAGGAGAGCAGAGATTAACAAGAGAGTTCTTGGAACTCTGAGAAGAGATGAACTGGACTTAATATATGACTAGAAGCAAGTATAATGGATGAAATCTGAATGGCAGAAAACTATATGGGCTTGGAGGTTTAAGATGGGATAACTATTACCCAGCATTGTGCTCTAGGTTAATTAAATAAATCCTAGTCTCTGATGATTTGGGTATACAGCTGGTTTAGGAATAACCATTGCTTAACTAAAAGATATATCAATAATAAATATACAGGGATATCTTGTAGGAATAATAAGACAAAAGATAGATTATCAAATCTACTCAACTTAAGGCTTTATTTGTTATTCTCAAATAAGGTTATTTTTAACTCTAGCATAGGATTTTGTATATTGACACAAAAAAGTCTATTTTTAATACATTGATAAATTTTAGTATATTGATACAAATTCGAGGTTACTTCTAATACCTTTAAACCGCTATTACAAACTGTTTAGGGTTTTAGATAATGCAAGTTAATTGCTAGTTAATCAACTCATAGTCATATCAGACACTAATCTAATTTATCAGAGGATTTCTACATCCTAGGTTTAACAAATAGATATGATTTCATAGACAAATCAATTACATAAAGATAGGTAATCTTCAAAAACTTCAGACACCTACAGATATGGCATTTTAAAATGTCTTTATTATGTTAAAGATTCTTTGACAATGATACAGGTCATCTCCTGACAGCACCCCGCCTACCTCAAAGAAGATGATGAGCATCAAAGAACCTCCAAATGGAGATGGCTTCAAATATGACAAATGAGCCAACCAGGCAAAAAGAAAATGCCCTTGTTTCATGACAAACAGAATTCCGCCAAAAATGGGCAAGCTTAAATGAAGGACAAGTCGACCGTCGAACTCTGCCAAGACAGAGTAAGCAAATCCTAAATAATTCCTACTTCACATATATGTCTGTCAAATATTCTGAGCCAGAAGGCCAAAGATGATGCTCCAACGTTACAGAGAGTTAAGGATGACTGTTCAGACAGCAAACTGTCTCTGTCAATTTTTTTTATTTTTTGGGAGCTGCTAACATGCACTTCCTATTTATTCCGGTTACTAATTTTATTCCTTCTCAAGTCTCTGATGGGGTTCAAGACCAAAGAGTTACAGTTCCACAATTAAGCTTAAGTTGTTTAGAATTAAAGAAAATGTTTTCATATAGGTAATACCAATAAGGACAAAATTTAATTTAGGTATAGAACTCTAAACTCATCAAGATAAGATAGATAATCAAATACTTTCTCCTAAACTGCCAAATACACATGAACTGGACATTGTACATGTAAACCTTACCTAATGGTTTTCATAACTTTTATAATTACTATGGTACTGAAAGAAAAAGACCCTTTTATTGGAATGTATACAATTTACCCTTGTTCAGTCAAATGTTGATTTCTCTACCCACTATCTGGTTTCAATCCAGCCATTGCATTGTGATGCTTATTCTAAGCATCATCTGTCTCAAGTTTGTGTAAACCAGCTACGATTTGTTCTCTGTACTGTCAATAAAATAACCAACCACAAATGCTGAGCAATGGAGAAAATAGGATGGGACATCCTAGTCCAGAGGGCAGGAGAAGGAAACAAGTAGGAGGAGAAGAAAGCAGAGATCAACAAGAGAGGTCTTAGAACCATGAGGAAAGATGAACCGGACCTAAGATATGACTAAAAGCAAGTATAATGGATGAAATCGGAATGGTAGGAAACTATATGGGCTTGGAGATTTAGGATGGAATAACTATTGCCCAGCATTGTGCTCTAGGTTAATTAAATAAATCCTAGTCTCTGTATGATGACTTCAGTATACAGCTGTTTTAGGAATAACTGCTGTTTAACTAAAAGATAAATAAATAATAAATATTAATATTCAACAACAGGAAACAGAATCAATAGGCAATAGGTTACGCTAAAGACATCTTGGAGTAGGGGTCCTAGAGAAAAGACAAATCAGGTAGCCAGAAGTGGGGTCATGATGAAAGCAGCTAGATTAAAAATAAGGTCCAGGTAACGTGTAACACATGGCAATGTGAAAGTGAGAACACTTGAAAGTCAAGCTGACAATCAAAAGAATGAGGTTGGGCAATGAAAGAATTACCTTTGCAAACACTGAAATGACAAAGATTTAAGACAAACCAATACACAGTTACTAGTAAGCTAAAGATAAACTTTTCAAAAAAATAAGATGAAATGACCCACAAATATTTAAACTGCAAGACTGATTCAACAGGCAGTATACTGCCATAGCATGGACAAAAGCTGGAGAAAACCAGGTAAGGTGGTGCAAGTTTGTAATCCCAGCATTTAGAAGCTAAGGCAGAAAGAAGGGCTGAGTTAAAGGACAGCATGGACTACACAGCAAGATCCTGTCTCAAACAAACAAAACAAAAAGGCTAGAGAGATGGCTCCACAGATAAGAGTGTTGGCTGGTCCTCCAGAGGGTGGGAGTTAGGCTCCAGTATCCACTATGGGCAGCTCGCAGCTCCATGCAACCCCAGCTCCTCTCTGCTCCATGTGGATCACATTTACAAGTACACACTGTAATGGAAGTTTTGGTTTCTTTGTCATATAAGTATGTTTTTGTTCTAATACCAAGTGTGGGATTTTAGCTGGGCAACTGATTGTCCACACCTGTTAATTGTCTCATGCTGGGTGTGGCTTTTGCCAGCTTCTAAGGGTCTTCCACATGCTGCAACAGAGAGGGGCATGGTCTAGGACTCTGAGAGTATACATATGAGAGTGGAAAGACAGTGTGGTGTCCGGTGTTGGTGTGTGGTGTGTAGCAATTTGGAGAGCCCAGAGATGGACAGTGTGGCGGTTTGAAGCAAACAGACAGAAACACTTCAAGGTACATCGACATGGAAGGGCCTGCTATCTGTGTCTGCAGTTGATGAAGATCGGTATAGAACCCTAAAAAAACCACTGACCCTCAACAGACCAGAGAAGTAAAGCGCTCCCTCTCCCCACTAACCTTCTCTCTCCTATGTATAGGTTGGGAGGTTGAAAGGGAGGTTGAGGCCTAAGCACCCCAAATAGAGTTGTAAAAATGAACACTACAATACACACACACATATGCATAACCAACAATAAAAAAAATTACAAAAACAAAACAAGTCAAGGTGTGTTTGGTGGACAGAAGTCTGACACCATCAGTGACAATCAAGGGGAACCAACCCAACTTACGCTACAAAATGAAGAGAAGACATAAAACACCTCCCACTGTTGAAAGGTACCATTTCAAACAAAATGTTTACTGAAATGTTATCTTGAGTGGCACTGAATCTACAGATCAACCTGGGGAAAATGTCTTTGTTGTTGAGGTTTCATTAATAAACTGATGTATTTCATCATGTAAGTCTTCTAGTTTTCTGATATAGTTTCTATTCTCTATGGTGATCATGATCATAATACTGGTGACCAGGACAAAGCCAGTAGCTAACATTTAAATAGTGCTTACCATATGTTAGCTGCTACTGTTGGTGCTGTACACATAAACTCATTGATGACAATAATAATAAAGTATCATTCATACATAACTAAAGCTTATCTAGTCTTGTGGCCATCAGAGAACCTGGCTCAGCTGAGTAACAATCCCAGGAGTCATTTGCTTCTCAGTATCCTCACTCACAGATCACTGACCAAGCCTTTGAGTCCACTGACCACTACAAAAGACCGGAAGAAAGGAAGGGCTAAAAGGTCCTTCTCAGAGTTCTGGAAGTCACAAACATATCCTTATTTGTTTAGTCTTGCTGGCTCAAACTCATGACCACTTCATCCACTTAAGATAACTGAAAGGAGAGGTGGCCTCATATCGAGCACTTCTTTATTTTGAAGCTGAGTCAGACACCTTACCAAAGAGCTCCATGTGGTATTCCAGCTCCTGGCATAGGTAAAAATAAAGGAGACTGCCATTGCTCAGCTCTTTTTATAGAGGAACTTGACATGCTCTCAAACAATTGAACTGAATCATGGCTGAGTCAAATGCCATATGGCATCTTCAACTAAGCTGATGACCTGTCTGGGTTTTTTGTTTGGGAGGCAAGTTGTTTTGTTCTTTAGGGGCACTCACAGACTTGCTTGCCACAGGCTCAGTAATGGTTAGGGGAAACCCATGTGTATGAGTGTACACAGATAGACAGGTCTATTTTTTACTCCTGTGGTATCCTGACTTCTGAAAGGTTTAATATATTTGGTTTCAAGAAAGTTAGTCAACATATTTATGCAAGCAACTCAGTATCCCAAGTCATTTTCTATTCCTTGAAACCAGTAGTTTGTCACAGTGATGTTTCCTATATATTCCTCAACTAGAGTCTCTCTTCTGTGCTTTTATTTCACATGCAGGGCTCAAGAAAATCTTAAAAATACGATCAAACATTCATATGTGCTAGATGTGAATGGAAGTTGGGAATACAGCAAATAAGAATCCTGCCTATGAAAGACTGGCAGGAAATTATGTGCTTTTAACACTGTGTGATGGTCTTGAAAAGAGGTAAAAACACAGGACACAGGCCTAGATATCAAAAAGATTTCCAAAAGTATTCATCCTCTCTGTGCCACTATAACTGAACACCTAACAAAAACAGCCTCTAAAAGCAGGATTTATTTGGCTCACAGCTTCAGAGGACATGCCACTGGTCTAGGGTCATATCCTCAGTGGCCTACATCCTCCAACATCTCAATAATGCAATCATATGATGGCCTCATAGAGGGTATAATCCATTGATCAGACCAATCAAGATCCAATCAATACCCAAAACCCATTAGCTAAGAACTGTTATATTATTTTTGTAAAACTGTGTTTGTTTCTCTCTTGCCCTGGCTATCACACAAATAATTGAGACTCTGTTATATTTGTTTAATAATAAGCTTCACAACACAATAACTGAGTAGTTATTACTCCATTCTTTACCCTCTAAGCTAATTTGGCTTTCTCCCAGTGAGTGCACAACCCAAAAATACTTGCATTTGTAGCTTTTCCTTCTCCAGCTCTCTCCTCTTATGTTTCTTAGACCTCTTCCATGACTGAATCCCCTATTTCTTCCTCTAATTCCTCTTCCCCAGGCTGGCAGGAAGTCCAGCCCTATTCTCTCTCCTGTTCAGTGACTGGCTATAAGCTACTTTATTGGCAAGGGACAATTGGGAAGCAGTGTTTACACAACATTGAGACAGGAGATTCTCAGAACAAGGATTACAACCATATACGGTAGTACAGAAATTAGCATTTGAATTACACAATAACCTTATGCCTACAGACAACCAAGTCCCCAATATGAACATGAACTAGTGGTAGTCGCTTCATACTCAAACCAGAGCAAAATCAGTTGTGAAATGGTAAATAAATTGTGAAGGAAAATTACAAGTGTGTATGTATAAAAGTATGTATGTATTTTAAAAAGTGTGTATGTATAAAAGGCTTGAGACATTTATAAATTTAATGTCAATATTTGTGCTATTTCTTTGTTAGTAATAGGAAACAAGCCAAATATAGCTCATTTTACTATATGAACTATAGATGCCCCAAAACACTTGGCAAATACCTTAATCTTTATTGTCAAATTGATTGGACCTCTCCAGAGAGGTTTAACTGGGAGAAGACTGGATGCCCAATTGTGGAAGGGAAAAAAGAAAGAAGACAGGACTGGCTGAGCACCAGCATTACCTGCACCCCAACCTCCCAATTCCCCACTACTAACAATGTAAACAGTGCTTCACAGATCCTACCACTGTTTTCAGGCTCTGACAAACAATATCCAGTGAGTCAAAGTTTTAAGTTGCTTTCTGTCAAGCATTTGGCCATAGCAATGAGAAAAGCAACAATATAGGTAGTTATGCACATAACATGGCACCCAGAGCAGCATTTTAGTGTTAAAAGTAATTGTCTAGTACTGTTAAGAAGTGATTTTTCTTCAGTGGAACCAACCGGCTCATCCTCAATGCTCTATTCAATTCACTGAACATCAAAACAGTTTGGGCACCCTGCCAAGAGATGCCCCAAAGACAATGGTTCCTGCTCTCAAAAAGAGTGCTATCCAATAGGAAAAGACTGGCAGAAAAGGGGTCTTCTATTATAATGAGTTAGTGGGGTAGCCTGGTGGATAAGGTAACAAACCTGAAAACCGAATTAAATCCCTAGGAGCCCCATGGTGGAAAGAACTCAAAACGCATGCCCTCTCCCTTCCTCCCTCCCACCCCTCAATAAAAATGTAACAAGTAAAAACGGCATGCTTTTGAACAAGAAAAGAAATGAAGAAGACCATGAGAAGTCCATGTGTTAACACCTTCCTCCTTTCTAAGTAATTCAGTATGTTCAGTAATAAAAATGAAAAAGGTCTAGACTAACTTACGAACAAGAAACACACCTTCATACACAGAAACTGAATGGGAACACTCAACTATAGTCAAGTCTGAACCTAAAAAGCCAACACACCCACAAACCAGGATCCTGTAGCTGAATCCTGACTGGATGACAAGGGCTAAATGTTCCCTGCCCATTGTAGTGATCAAAAACACTATGTGGTTCACAATGCCAGGATGGGACTCCTCTGCATGTGAGGACAGAAAAGACCTGCAAACTCTGTACCCCCCCCCACCGCCCCACAGGCTATATGGAAAGCCATGTCCAAGAAGAAGCTCAGAGGGCTTCACAAAAAGGATGAGGTAGAAGATGGCTGCCGAGTAACTAGATCTCCAATACTACCACTCTCTAAATCACTAACAAAATACTTGCTTTTGAGCCAGGATCACTGGGATTGGGTACAAGAAAATTTAAAACTTTCAGAGGGAGGAGTGAGCACAGAAAGGAGACATGGAAAAAAGTCCTTGTTCAAAGAAAGGCACTGAGGTAAAGGTTCACGGAGAAAAGCAGCAACTAGAAAAACTGGTTGCTGCCCTCACTACTCACAGTGACCCACTGACAGCTGTGTCCTAATACTGTGACCCAAGGCTGTGTGGAACTAGGTCCTAGAGCCCAAAAGAACAGTTCAGTCTGGCAAGATGGCTCAGAGGGGTGAGAACACCTGCAGGTGAAAACCTGACCATTAGCTTGATTCCTGAGACTCACATGGTAGGAAGGGAGAATGTAGGTCATATGATGTCCACATACACATACTAGGCAAATAAAAATATAACTTCAAAAAAGATTTCCATCAAGTAGTGCAAAACAGGGTCTCTATCCACAGAGAACTACTGTGGGTTCTCAAGCAGGGAACCAAGGAGCAAAGAAGGCGTTACTACAACACAAAGACCATCAGCCCTGTGCACCCTGAAAAGCCAGAGCTTCCTCACCAAGATGAAGAAAGCCTCTATCTAAAGCTCTAGGGCCCACTGGGATGTCTCAATACCTCTATGTCTAGTGCTCTCATGAAAAAGTAACCGCAACAACCCCTGAAGTTCCAAGGGAAAGGGGACCAAGGGCTCAGACCCCTTAGCAACAGGACAAGTCCACATTGTAGGCTGCAGGGTAAATCCGGTATGGCAGGAAGAACTTTACCCTATGAGAGCCTCAGCAGCAGAACTATAGCCAATTCCAACAGGGCTCCTCCGAGAATTCTATAAGCTACTACCCTGAAGACTGACAGAGTGGACAGTCTCAGACTAGAGAAGAGCTAAACTGAAGAGCAGATTACAATTCATGATAGGCCTCAGTGTTAAGTTTGCAAGCCATTGCACTAGTCTACTCCTAGGTTCCCTAGCAACCTGACGCCAGGTGTGTGTACACCAGATATAAAGAACTGGCCCATTACTACATGCTCTCTCTGCCTCAGTTTCTCTCCCCTTCTCTGACTTTCATTCCTAGGGTGCCTCACCCATCCCCCTTTCTCTCTTCTCCCACACTCTTCTACTATCACTCTGTCTCCACCTCTATATGATAAATCTCTTTATACCAGATCAATTGTGTTGTGTATGGCATTTTTAAATATATTATTACACTCAGTCCATACCTGGACCCTGCCAGCCAACATCTGGACCAACATTCAACCAATGACCAACAGGTTAATCAACCACTTAAGCCAAGCATCTTCAGAAGCGTAAGTTGGAAATACAGTCTGCATGTTTCCTGGGGAATTAAGCTCCAATTGCTCATAGCATTATCAGCCCCACAAGACATTCTTACATTGGTTGTCTTCTTTTCGTCCCCCTACAGTTTCACTCATTCACACATCAGTTATCTCAGCCCAGCCTCTGAAAATATAATGCAAGCACTGGCACAGAGAAAATGTTCATGAAGCAAAACCCACAAGCACCACCTGATTACTAACAGGGTTAGCAAACTCAATACCTAGGCCTCTACTTTTCTTAGAGCAAATTTTTACTATTTAATTTTTTTTTTAGTATGTGTGGGGAAGGCACAAGCCAATGAGTGAGTGAGCAAACAACTGGGTATATGTGTGTCATGGCATATATGTGAAAGTCTATGCTGGCTACTTTTTATGTCAACTTGGCACAGGCTAGACATTTTAGAAGAGATGGAATCTCAACTGAGAAAATGCCCCCACCACACTGGCCTGAGGGCAAGCTTGTGGTGTATTTTGTTGACCGATGATTAGTGTGGGTGGGCCTATCCCACAGACAGTAGTGCCATCCAGGGGTGGGTAGTCCTGAATAGTATAAGAAAGCAGGCTGGGCAAGCCTTGAGGAGCAAGCAAGTAAGCAGCACTCCTCCATAGCCTCCTGTTCAGTTCCTGCCTTGACTTTCTGCCCTGATTTCCCTCACGACAGACTGTGACTGAAACATGGAAAGTGAAATAAACACCTTCCTCCCCAAGCTGCTTTTGGTCATGGTGTTTTATCACAGCAGTAGAAACCTAAACTAAGATAAGGTCAAAGGACAGCTTTCAGGAGCAGTTGTCTCTTTCCACCTCATTTTTTTTGAGGTGTGATCTCTCTTATTTCTGCAGGGCTACTAATTGGCCCACCAGCTTCTCACTGGTTCTCCTGTCTCTGTCTCCCATTTTACCTGCAGTGCTGGAATTATACACAACATCATATACAATTTTATCTGAGTTCTGGAGATCATGTCAAAAGCCTAGTATGACAAGTGCTTTTACCCACTGAGCCACCTTCTTCTAGATACTTTAGATAATTTAGAACTATATTCCATGTTGAAATATTTTTCTGAATGCTCTGATATGTAGGTCAAGGTTCACTTTCACTTTATTCCAATTAATAAATAAATAGTTGTTCCCTCCTTGCTAGCAGAGGGCTTTAAGTTGATTTTGGTTTTAAATTTATAAAGAGTTTATAAAGAAACTATAGCCAGCAGCCAGTCCAGTTGAGACCTGATAGGCTAGGTCAGATGGAAGGGGAAGAGGACTTCCCCTATCAGTGGACTGGGGGAGGGGCATGGGAGAAGAAGGTGTGTCAGAGGGATTGGAAGGGTTTGAGGGAGGGGGCTACAGCTGAGATACAAAGTGAATAAAGTGTAATAAATAAAAAAACAAATAAAAAGGGATAAAAAAGAAACTATAGCCAGAACTGGCTTTAATTTTTTCACACAAAATATTCAGCTTTAAATATAATAAAAAGAACCAAATGGTCACACACACACAAGATAAAAACTAACAACAGTAAGCTATCAGGCCCAAAATTTATAATCAGTATGCTTAAATGAGAAGTCAATTTTAACAAAGTATAGGAATATAAAAACAAATAGACTGATTCAAAAATACAATAATTAACACAATGGCAGGTTTGATGAAAAAAGATTAGCAAACTAGAAGACAAGTTAAAAAAAAACTTTAAGCAGAAATTTGAAGAGAAAAAAAAAAAATGTTTAAGAACTGGAAAGATCCTCTTGGAATGTCCTAAGTCTGGGCCAGAAAATCCTAGATTTGCCCAAAGACACAGTTAAGAGCACCTGCTATTCTTACAGAGGACCTGTGTTCAGTTTCCAGCACCAACACCAGGTGTACACCCCAGTGTAACTCCATCTCCAGGAGGCCCAACTCCCTTTTCTGGACTCCAGAAGACCAGCATACATGCAAGTATCTATAGACTAGCAATTCTCAACATGTGGGTCAAGACTCCTTTGGGGATTTAACCACCCTTTCACAGGAATCACATAACAGATATCCTGAATATCACATATTTACATTAGGATGTGTTAACAGTAGCAAAATTGCAGTTATGAAGTACAGTTATGAAGTAGCAATGAAAATAATATTATGTTTGGGGTCACCAGAACATGAGAAACTATACTAAAGGGTGGCAGCATTAGGAGGTTAAGAACCACTGCTTGAGATAGACAATCTTTCTGTCTCTGTCTCTTTCCCTCTCTCTCTCTCTTTAAAAATTTTAAAGTAAGGGGCTAGAGAAATATCTCAGTAGTTAACAAGAACTGGCTGTTCTCCCAGAATTCAACTCCCAATGCTCACATGGTGGCTCACAACCACCTACAATGGGATCTGAGGCCCTCTTCTAGTGTTCAGACATACATGCTGACAAAACACCCAAATACATAAATAAATAAATCTTTAAATAGGGAGGGGATAACAAAGCAGAACCAGAATTAAGAATTCTGCATCACCACACAACTGTATCTCTCCAGCAGGGCACCTAACCACCAGTTCATCTTTTCTGATCTCTAAACTGCCTGAAACAGACAGGACACTGCTAACCAAAACCTCAAAAGCATTCTCATCTTCACCCCAGCACAACAATCCAGTTGGTCCCTGTGTCCAATCCATTCAATCTGATAAATTCCTCTACCCTACCATTCCCCATAATGCCCTCATCCTGCACTTTTTCACTGGGACTTCTGTAACAGCTGCTGAAGCATCTCTCCAGCTTCATACCCCTGCCTCCAGTGTCAGCCCTCCGCCACTAGCTTCTCTGTTCTCTTTCATCCCCAACAACAGCAATCAGAAAGACTTTCCTCACAAGCAAATCTTATCAAACCACTTTTTTGGCAAAACCATCAGTGGTTTCCTATAACCCCTCTCACAACAGACCAAGTCAAGAAAGCTATAGGCCATAATCTCCTCAATAGGTTACATAAAGAAAACCAAAGTTTGAATGTCTCCTCTGGCCCAGACATACTTTGTTTCTCTGCAACTCTACAAAATCAGTATATGATCCTTTCATAGATACTGTCTTTTCTAGGTGGCCCTAGAATAGTCATTTTACAGGTATGGGTATTTTGCCTGTGTGTGTGTATATCTATGCATACCATGTCCATGAATACATGTATGTGCATGCCTGATACCCAGAGACCACCAGGGGACATCAAACTCCCTTACACTGGAGTTACACCGGTGGTTGTGAACCACCATATGGGTTCTAGGACTCAAACCCTGGTCCTCTGGAAAAGCAGCAACTGTTCTTAACCACTGAACCATCCTCCCGGGCCCTCTCCAGCCATCTGTCTTTCCTGGCTCTGGGAGGCAGCACCTTTACTGTGTGGATCTCTACCACACAGGATGCTTACACAGCAATCCCCTAATATGTTTGAGGAAAGCAATTATGTCATATTTGGTTTTGTAACTTCAGCCTCCTGCAAAGACTGTTTCATTGTGATATATATGGTGTAGATCCTGAACCGTATTGACAAGCCCAAGCATCAAATCAACCAATGTTACTTCCCAGAAGCATCACACTGATTAGCATCCTACCCACAAGCCCAAGCAGCAATACCCTGGGGCTTTCAACATCATTTTTAGAGGAACGATGCAGATGGGAAAGTGCTCAGACCAGTATCTTTTGTTGCAGTTGGTTGCTTGGTTGGTTTTGAGATAGGCTGGATTTCACAACACTGACCAGTCTGGCCTGGAACTCAGAGATCCACCTGCCTCTGCCTCCTGAATGCTGGGATTGAAGGTCTATGCCACCACCTCTGACCCAGTTATCTATTTCTTTTTTTTAAGGAAAAGTTCTAGTAACCACTAACCTACGCAAAAAGCCTAAGTGCTCTTTTCCGCTATGCTCTCTGCTCTTTGTCCACACTACGGTTACTTGTTGTCTCGCTAAAGGAGAGAAGAAGGGCTTTAAGTCTTCTCTCCCCATTAACTTCGTACAATACTTGGTACAGGGGAGACCGTTACTGTTACGAGAAAATATTAATGCTTGTTTTATACTAGCTGCCAGGCATGCCCTAAGTATGTAACCCGCATAATCTCATTTAAATCCTCACTACCATTAAACTAAGGAGGTCCCATCCAACATCATTTCCACCAAACAGAAAGGGAAATTGCAGCACAAACAATGCTACAAAACCCAACAAGAACTGACAGCCTCGCGCGCTTCAATTTCCACACGTTTCGTTTCATCTCAGCATTGAAAACATGCGCCATACCTCCCATTTTCTTTAAGGCTAGAAAGGTTGGAAGCAATGTTGAGAAGATGTCAAGAAGCCAGGCCGGATCGGCAGGCTCCCTTTAACCCAGTGGTGGAAGCAAGCCTGAACACGCCTCCCCCCGGCCACCGCCCTCAGGGCCCTCGCCCGAGGAGCCGAACCAACAGCTCCCTCCCAGCCAGCTTGGGGAGCAGCGTTGCCACCGCCTGCCCAGGCGGCCTCGTCCAGAGCAGGCCTAGGCGCGCGCCCCAGGGCCACAACCCGCGCGTGGGCCGAGCCTGCCGAGCCCGGCGCCCCGCCTCGCCCCGCCTCGCAGCCCAGAGCCCTCTCCACGGACCCCGTTCCTCCTCGGCGGCAGCCCCCGCGCGGTTACCGGTTACGCTGCTCCTTGAAGAGCGCCGTGAGCGCGCGCAGGGCCTCCAGGTCCTGGATGGGCGCCGGCACCGTGACGCCCGACAGCCGGGAGGGTGGCATCCTGGGCGCCGCCATCTTGCCACTCGCTCTTAGCCGAGCCTGACGAGGCGGAAAGAAGAGCGAGAGAAGGGGGAGACAGGCGACAGGAGAGGAGACGGGGACGCGGTCTGCACGGCTCCGGCTTCCGCAGCCCGCGTCACCCAGATCCCGCGCTGCTGCAAGGCAGAGAGCGCGAGACTAGCTGTTTTGCCTCAGGCGCAGAGGACAACACGGCGCGGCGGGGGGGGGGTGGGGGGGCGAGGGCGGAAGTCCCGCCTGAGGGGAGGGGGCCCAGCGGAAGTCCTGCTCCTTCGTGGGGAGGGAAGGGGGTGTCTTAGGGTCCTCAGTGGGGCGTCGGGGGCAAAGACGCCCCCCAGAGGACTGAATACTGGGCTGAAGGGGGCGGGGTGGGGTGGGCTGTAAAGTGTCCTAGGGAATGAGTGTCTTGTCAGGGACAGATGCTCACCATGAGGAAGAACTTCCATTGGTGGATTCCTCATCCAGAGGTTTCCCTCTGGGGAAGGGATACCAGCTCCCCCCCCCCACCCGTTACTCCCTCTTACTATAATGGATGCTTTCTCTTGATGAGACCTGTAAAGGAGGCTCCTTCTGAGGGGAAGGAAAGGGATTCTGGCCAGAGGTGTCATCATGGGAGGGGACCTGGAAAGAAGACTTGCCCCCAGGGGATGTGTTACTGGACCAACTAGTCCTATTGCAACAGAACCTGGAATAGAAATTCCCTCCAGGGAAGGGATGTTAGGTTGGAGTGCTCCACGAAGCTTTCCGCATGGGGAAAGGAGGCTGGATATCAACAACCCCACCCCTCACCCCCTTAGAAGACCTTGGGCAGAGGCTCCCCTCGGGAAGAGGATGCTGAACAGAAGTGTCGTCTTAGGAAAGAACCAGGAAGGAGGTTCTTCCCACAGGAGTGGATGCTAGGAAGAAGTGTCCCCAAGAGAGGTGTAAAAAGCATGGGTTTGTTTTGGCTCTGGTTGAGGGCAGAGGACAACGTGGTAAGAACACAAGAACTTGAGGCAGCTGGTCACATTGCAGCTATAGCCAGAAAGCAAACGTGGACGAATGCTTGTGCTCACCTGGCTGTCTCCTTTTTTCTACAGACCATGGAATGGTGCCAACCACATTGGGGGCAGGTTTTCACACAGCTGAATCTAGGTAATCCTTTACAAACATATGCCCAGAGGCTCGTCTTTATGGGGATTCTAGATCTTGTCAAATTGACTATTAATACTATGGGGGATCTGGGAAAGGACTCTCTCCAGGGGAGAGGATACTTATCAGATCTCCATACCCGGGCTGAAGACCACTTTCTATCTTCCAGGAGACCTGTGTGTGTTTCCCTGCACATATGTCCCAGGTGGAGTTCACAACTACCTGGAATTCCAGCTCCAGGTGTTCTGCAGGTGCCCACCGTGGCATATACTTACACAGATACAGATTAAAATACGGTGTTTTTTTTTCTTTTTTAAAAAAAACATATCCCCATAAGAGGCAACCTGGGAACAGGGCACGGCAGCGTATGCCTATAATCTCTGTGAGTTTGAGTCCAGCCTGGTCTACAAAACAAGTCCAGGACAGCCAAAGCTAAACAGAGAAACCCTGTCTTGAAAGAAAGAGAGAGAGAAAGAGAGGGAGAAGAAGAAGAAGAAGAAGAAGAAGAAGAAGAAGAAGAAGAAGAAGAAGAAGAAGAAGAAGAAGAAGAAAGCAACCTGGGACAGAAGGCAAAGAAATGTAAAGAAGGCCTCCCTGGGAAGAGATGGTGGCTGGGGCCTGGGAAGAGAGGTCCCAGGCAAAAGGTTCCCTAAGAAGGTAGAAGACCTGCAGCCTCACCTTTTAAGTGTTTCAATCCAGACTCCTCCCTCAAGTGCAGCAGCCTATCACCAGTTGCCAAGTCTCAGACCCTGAAAGCTGGCTTCTTTGTATTTTCTAACCATCTACTGATAATAGTGTCACTTGAACAGAATAGCTTATCAAAGTCTTAAGACACAGTTAAAGGGCCAGCAAAATAGCTGCCAAGCCTGATGACCCTGGGATCACAGGGTAGAAGAGACCCAACTCCAGTACATTGTCCTTTGACCTCCTGCAAAGTCTGGAATGAGTAGGGTCTGGAAGAATGAAGCAAAGTCTGGAATGAGGGGGGTCTGTGGGATCCAGGTCCAGCTGGGAGTCGAGGGGGGAGGGGTATGCTTCTCCAAGGAGTGTTACAGCTCTTTCAGGTGAGTATAGCCCTTCAGCAAGAGGGATAAGAAGCAGAGCAATCAGACAGCAAACAGGGCAGACAGAATGGAGGAATGGCAGGAGCAGGTCAGGTCCAAGAGTCCACTGGTGAATATCCTGAGAGAGAAAGCCCTATGAAACAGCCCTTCAAATGTTACAGCCCAGTGAAACAGCTTATGCCTGTTCTAGGTGGACAAAGACTATATAAACCTTGGGGATTGGGAAGGGATTTGGGGGTGACTGCATTCCATTGGTTGTGGCTGGCAAGCTGGTGGTGCTCTGTTTGCAGCCAGCTACTTGACTACTTTGAGAGTTAGGGCCGCCAGCCTGCAAGCCCTGGGGCATGCAGGCATGGAAGCAGGGAGGGAGCAGCCCTACTCCTAACGATCTCAAAGTGAGATTTTGGGGGTTTGAACACATCTCTCACCTCATTCCAATCCCATTCCCATTGTGCTTTGTCACTCAACCTCTCTGCCCCACAGCCAACTACTGGTGTCATTTAAGATATGTAACTCCAGCCGCTAAGGATCAAGTATTATCTTTTCTGTTTCACTAACTTCACATTCATTTATTCCACAACTATCTCTATGTGACTGCTACATGCCAGATACGAGATTGCCACATATGAATTGTCATGGCAGGCCCGGGACAATTCATAGTGTTATTCCCAGGCTAGTAAGTCAAACCTGACAACTTTTGTCTCGAGGAGCCGTAAATAAGTATGCTTCTTCACCCTTAGCTTCCAGTATTCTACCGTGAAACAAAAACTGTATTGAATCTTCCAAAAATGTCCCCATCTTAGAGTTATTATTATGATGTCAAAACACCATGACCAAAAGCAAGTTGAGAAGGGAAGGGATTATTTGGTTTATTTTTCCATATCACTGAAGGAAATAGGGACAGGCACTCAAACCAGAGCAGGAACTTGGAGGCAAGAACTGATACAGAGGCTATGGAGGATGTGGCTTACTGACTTGCTCCTCATGGCTTGCTCAGCCTGCTTTTTTGTAGAACCCAAGGCCACCTGTCCAGGGATGGCACTACCCACAATGGCCTGGGCCCTCCCCTCATTAATCACCAATTTAAAAAAAATGCCCTGCCAGCTTGCCTACAGCCCACTCTTCTAGAGGCATTCTTAATTGAAATTCCCTCCTTTCATATGACTTTATTTTTCATCAAATCGACATAAAACTATCCCCCACACCCTCTCTGTTTGCATTTATTTTCAGGAATAGTGCTATGGGCTTTTATTTATCTTTTAGTTACATTATAAATATATATATTTTTAAAAACTCAATTATTTCACTCCGTTCAAAACCTCTGATGTAGTTCCATTACACTCAGATTTTTTTTTCTTTAAATCCCCTAAATGGTTAGCTGGCTTCTGTCCCACAACCCGCTGTGATCCCATCTTTTCGGTTCTTCCTCCTCTGTTTTGCTTCAGCCAACTGGCCTCAAGAAAGTTGCCCTCTGCCACAGAACTTTGCGTACTTCGTGCCTTTTGCATAGCATTCCTCCCCACAAAAACCTGCACGGTATGCTTTCTTCTTCAACTGTCTGCTCAAATATCTTCCTCTTTCTCTTCTTCCCTGCCCCCCCCAAACACTATCTTCACTCTTTATTTTTTACTTATGTGCATGTGTGTGAGCTTCCATGAGTATCTATACACCGTATATGTACAAGAGCCTGAAGAGGCCAGAAGAGGGCATCTGATCCACTGGAGCTGCAGTTACAGAGGGTTATGGGCCACCATGTGGATGCTGGGAACAGGACCCAGGCCCCTGAAAGAGCATCATGCACTCGTAACCACCAAGCCACCTCTCCAGTCCCAAATAATAGAGTATCACTTCCTGTGTGTCCATGTTACTGACATTTGAACCTAGGGTTTTGTACTTCCTAGGTAAGGGCTCTACTACTAAACTGCATGCCCAGCGCTGCCTCTGATTTCTTTGAAGACCATCTAGCTCCCATGTTATAGCCTTAGTCTGTTCAGGTCCTTTGTTTGTTTGTCAGTGTTTCTCTGTGTATCCTTGGCTGTCCTGGACTCGCTTTATAGACCAGGCTGGCCTTAAACTCACAGTGATATGCCTGCCTCTGCTTCCCGGAGTGCTGGGATTACAGGCATGCACTGCCACACCTAGCTTGTACACCTAGTCTTAAAATGGGTGTTCAATTTACCTTTGCCTCCGCAGTAGCTGGGTTTGCAGGCACCACCAACACACCTAGCTCAAGTGATTAAAGGAGCTTGCCAGTGAGTCTTCTTAGAGCTGTAATACTTCTCCCGACCCTGGGCCCAGGAATTTTCTCTGTACACTTATTCTAGCTTACTTTCTATCAAAACACCATGACCAAACACAACTTGAGAAGGAAAGGGTTTATTTGGCTTACAGGTAAGAGTTCATCGTCAGGGAGACCCGAAGCAGGAACTGAAGCAAAGGCCACAGAGGAATGCTGCTTACTGGCTTGCACTTTATGGCTTGCACTTTATGGCTTTCTTACCTTGCTTTCTTATACAACTCAGGCTCTCCTGCTCTGAGATGACACCACCCAAGTGGACTGAACCCTCCCACATCAATCATTAATCAAGAAAATGCCCCCTAGACTTACTGACAGCCCAATCCAATGGAGGCAATTCCTCAGTTAGGGTTCCCTCTTCCCAGGCAACTCTAACCTGTGTCAATTTGACAAAACCAAACGAAACCCAATGACATAGCTCCTAACACACTCTGAGTTTATATACCAGTTTTGTTTCTAACATCTTTGTCTCCAGCCATGCACCTAAAAAAAAGGCCCAGTGTATGGTGGTGGATCAATGAATATTAATAGATGAAGACTATTTTATATAATATTTTCAGAAAGGATAAAGGAAATGCTACACACTCCGAAGGAATACAGCCACTGAAAGAGTTCGGGAACAGAACAGAGAAAGAGGACAAAAAGAGGAAGTAAAATAAAAAAAATATTTTAAGGCAAAATGAAAAACACACACACACACGAAATAGAAGTACTGGTAAGAAAAACAAAAGAAAGTTAAATTTTTCAAATGGCATGTGGTATTGACTACCCAGAATCGATGGAGGATCTCAACCTTGACTGAACGGATCTGAGCAAGTTAATATTTCACTTGGTTCAATGGCATCCTTTACTGTTATGTAATTGTTTGCCTTAGATAAACCACATGAGCAAGTGACCGCATTGAGGTGTTACACAAGGATTCAACCTCAGGTGTAATTTGTGACATATATTTGTATCGTGATCCCACTACACAAAAAAGAAGAATTGGGAGCTTGAGGAATCAATAAAATAATAATAATAATAAGGGATGGACCAGGAAAAGGAAGGAAGGATGATAAAAGAAAAATAAGATACAAAAGTGAACAAAGTATAAGGCAAATAGGCTTGGGCCAAATGCACAGGGTTTTAGGGAAGGAAAGAAAGAGGAAGCAAGTGACTACGGAAGAAAACAGAAGGTGAACACAAAAAACAAAAATAAAAGCAAACCCTGGCACCCGTGCTTGACACACTTCCTTGACTCTACTTTATTTTCTGTTGCTATGATGAACACTTTGATCAAAGGCAACCTGGACAGAAGGTTTATTTCATCTTACACTTTAGAGTCCATTAATGGTAGAAGTCAGGGAAGAAACCTGGAGGCAGGAACTGACGCAGAGACCATTGAGGAATGATGCTTGCTGCCTCACTCTCCCTGGCTTGCTCAGCTAGCCTTCTTATACAGCCCAGGCCCACAAGCCTAGGAATGGTGCCACTCACGGGATGCTGGACCCACCTACATCAATCAATAAGGAAGAAAATGCCCCCCAGGCCACTGGTGGAGGCAATTCTCTCGCTGAGGGTCCCTCTTCCCTGGTGTGTCAGATTGGCGACGCTTGTCGTCTTTGCTCCTCTTCTGACCTCTCACCAGAGTTTTAATTGTGTATTAACTTCTACACGAGACCTGTGTGCCATCAGGAAATCCCCCAGACACTGCTGGCTCTTTCTGTCCTAGTTGGTTTTGTCAAGCTGACACAGTCTAGAGTCACCTGAGAGAAAAGCCTTAACTGAGGAATTGCCTAGGTCAGGTGGGCCTAAGCACACGTCTGAGGGGCACTGTCTTCATCGTTGGTTGGTGTGAGAGTGCCCAGCTTACTGTGGCCAGGTGATCCTGGGCTATGTAAAGAAAGCTAAGCACAGATGTGCGAGCAAGCCAGCAAATAATGTTCTAAGTAGTGTTTCAAGGCCTTGCTCCAAGGCAGCTTTCTACTCCAGGCATGTGTAATAGACTATTAATTTAGCTCTTCTGCACTTTTAATAGTTTTGTTTCTTCTTTCTGGATAGTTTCTTCAGGTCCATCAACCAACTAATTTTCCCCAGGCACATACACATAAATAAAAACTGAATAAATAATAACCTTTTTAAAAAAAAAAAAAGAGAAATGGAGACACTGGAAAGATGGCTCAGCAGTTAAGAGAACTGGCTGCTCTTCCAATGGATGCTGATGCAGCTCCCAGCACACGCAAGGCAGTTCACAACCATCTGTAACTCCAGTCCCAAGGGAACCAATGCCCTCTTCTGGCCTCTAGAGACACTGCACACACAGTGCACAGACATACATGCAGGCAAAACACACACAAATACAATTAAATTAAAAACCTTAAAACAACATTAAAATCTTGGCGAGAGGGGTGAGGGTGGGGATATTTAGCACAGTAAGAATGTGCCGGGTAGAATTAACAGAATGGATGAATGACCTATAAGGAGAACTAAGAACAAGACCTATAAAAAGAGTACTAAGAGCAGTTCTTAGATCTAAACCACAGCTTCACCGAGTGCAAAGCAGAATGGGTGAAGTGAAATGAAATATATTTATAGACACATCAGAATGAAACTGCAGAGAATGGCAAAGACAACCTGATAAGCCACAGGAAACACACAGTTTCTTTTTAAGGGAGTGACAATTCGAGTAGGCTGCACTTAAGGCAGAAATACTAGAAACCAAAATATTGCACTGACATCTTCCATGTGCTGTGAACTATAAATAACCACCCACAGACCCACACGACAGGAAACAGAGAGGAGTGAAGACAATCCCAGGTGGAGGAGGAAGTAGCAGAGTGAAGACCTATTAGGATGGCAAACGGTTAGCATCACAGAAAGGGACCAAATGATGGATCGACAAACCAATCGTGGTATGTCCATACAGTAGGAGGCTACTCAGTGATAAAAAGAAACAAAATATCACAGCAACTGTGTGAATGAATCTCAAAATCAATTGTGCTGAACAAGATGCCTCAAACAGGAAGGATGGTATGCCGTGCACTTTCACTGCGTGAAGATGCAGTCAGTAAAATCCAACATACTTCAGTTCATTGTAGGAAGTCAGTGAAATTACAGAATAAGGACGGAACCTGAGGGAGATTAGAATGTGAAGGTCAAAGCCAGGCATGGTAGTACAATCTGTAATCCAGCACTTGAGGGGCAGAGGTAGGAGAGCACTGTGGGTTCAAGGCCAGCAATACTGTCCCCAAACAATAGAAAGGGCAGCGTTTTAGGCTCATGAAACTATTCTGCCACGATGGTGATAGCCATTAGCAATTTTGCACTGTCTTGAAATTTCACCAAATAATGCACTTTAAAAACGAGAATCTGAGCCAGGCGCTGTGGTGCACACCTATAACCCCAACACTCAGGAGACAGGCAAGCAGATCTCTGTGAGTTCGAGGCCAGCCTGATTTACAAAGTGCATCCAGGACAGCCAAGGCTACACAGAAAAATCCTGTCTCAAGGAAACCAAAACAAACAAAAACAAAAAATTAAAAAATGAGAATCTGATTTTGCATAAATAATACTGAAAAATTAGCAAGAAGTGTAGCTGGCCCTGATGTGTAACTAACAGATTTGTGTTCTTGCTGTGGACAGCTTCCAGGCATTGACTAACAGGCACCCCAAGCCTGGGATCACCACATAAACAGAGATATGGGAGGCAGATCAACACTCACTTGGCCTTTCTCTCTGGACTCACTTCCCAAATTCATTGGAAGAAAGCTGTTACCAAGGACATTAAGACAAACCAGGTAAGTCAAAGAGCCGTGGGCACTGATGGCAAACCCATGTGGCTGGAGCTTCCAAAGATAAGAGCTGAGCTGCTGGGGGATTGGAGTCCAGCAAGAAGCTGTGTGAGTCCTGGGCCGAACATAGAACTCTGCGTTTATTGAGAACCCACTAGGCCAGAAAAGATACCAAGGAGAAGCAGCACCCCTGAGCACCCCTGGAGGTCACACAGAACCAGACGTCAGACTTCTAAACAGCTACAGTGAGAATACAGGCAATGTGGATGGACCTCAAAAACATTACAGTAAAAAAACAAAAAGCACCAGAAAAGGAAGAACTATACAGAAAAAGACACACACACAAAAAAAATCACAAATGTGTAGACAGGGTTTCATGTAGCCCAGGATGGCCCTAAACTCCTACTCTTCCGAGTGACTCACCATGTCCATCTTAAAAGACATCAAACTTGTCAAGTCTGGCAGCATACACATTCAATCCCAGTGCTTGAGAGGTAAAGGCAAGCAGGTCCTTGTGAGTTCGAGGCTAGCCTGGCCTGTATATCAAGTTCTAGGCCAGCCAAGGCCTAGAGCCTGTCTCATCATAAAGACACACACAGAAAGCCACCGAAGAGAACTAATGGAGATTGTGAGAAGGATGCTGAAGAGTATCTCTCCACAGTTGATGGATTCGGGCAGGGGTGCAGGTAGGGAATGATTGAGTTTTCTTTGAGGAACTGGGTTTGACCATGCCCCAGTGAGTACATGGACAACATAAATTAGACTTGTTTTGTTGCTCCTGCTCCTCCTCCTCTTCTTCTTCCTCCTTCTCCTTTTTTTTGGGGGGGGAGGGGGGGAGTGGGACAAGGCTGGAGGGATGGACCTAGGAGGACTGGGAGGTGAGTGTGCTCAGGGTTCATGATATAGAATTCACAAATGATCAATAAAAATATTGTGAAAAAATACACGCATGCACAGACACATGTGCACACACGCACACATGCACACACAGACACATGCATATACATAGAGCCATCGAACTTTTAAAGAAAACAGAATCTCTTGGTTATTACTGGCCCTTGTACAGACAGAGCCCCTGACCAGGATCTTAAATGTCTCTGTGGCCATCAGACTCTTTATTACAGAAACATTCCTTTTAGGATGAACTTCCCCTGGGGTAGAGTGCCAGGAAGTTTTCAAAGCAAAAACACATATCTCAAGTCAGTGGCCCAAAGTCATATCATCCCCTGTCATGTTGCTGGCATGTCCCTAAGCTCTTGTGACCTAGGACAACATAGGTAGGAAGCCCTTATGACCGGAAAAAGACAAAGAATAGACTTGGGTTACAAAATCATTTGCAGCAGCATCCAATAATGGCTGCTGCAAAAATGAACTCTCACAGAGTTGCCTCAAATTGTGTGTCTTGGGTCTAGAGAGATGCATTAGCAGTTAAAAAGTGCTGGCTGCTCTTCCAGAGGACTGTAGTTCAAGTCCCAGCACCCACAAAGGGGCTCACAACTGTCTGTAACTCCAGTCCCAGGGAATCTGACGTCCTCTTCCAACCTCTGGGGATACCAGGCATACATATGGTACACAGATATACATGCAGACAAAACACCCATACATATAACACATAACATGAATACCAAAAATTAATACTTTAGTATCTTATCCTTCTGGAATTTAGAAGATTGAAATATGTTTCACTTAAGCTAAAGTTAAAGTGTTTACAAGGCTGCTTCCTTCTGGGGTCTCCGTGAAAGAATGTGTTTCTTTGCTTTTTCCAGCTTAGAGCCCACTCACATTCCTTGGTTCCTGGCCCCTTCTTGTATCTCCAAAGCCAGAAAGGCGGGGCTGAGGATTTGCCTTCTCACACTGCCATCCTTATTTTTCTGTTTCCATGGTTACATCTCCTTTTTGGATTTGAACACTCTCCTGTCTCCCACTTTTACTTAGGAAGGCCCCATGATTAATTCTGTGCCCATCAGAGTGATTTAAGGCCGGCTCCCATCTCAAGACCAGCTGGTGAGACCCTTGATTTCTATCTGCAACCTTAATTTCTCTGCCTCCCCATGAAATCTGACATATGCACAGATGCCAGGGTCTGGAGTGAGGAACTCTAGTGATGTCATTCCACCTGCCACACTGGGTAGGAGAGTGTAAATTGAGAGTAGAATGTGTTCTATTGAAGCCTCACTCTGGAGTAGCTTTTAAAGACAATGACAGTGAGGTGAACTCTTCAGGGAGTAGTAGTGATGAGTGTTCCTGACCATATTTGTGTAAAGAGAAGCTTCCCAAGATTGGACCATATACAGACGCAGGAGCAGTGGCAAATAGCCCAGTCAGAGGTGGAAAAAGAAAACGCTGGAGGACTGGGGTCTGATTAGGGAGGAATGAAGCTAAACGAATGAGCACCAAGATC
This sequence comes from Pachyuromys duprasi, assembly GCA_028658305.1. NCBI lineage: Eukaryota > Metazoa > Chordata > Mammalia > Rodentia > Muridae > Pachyuromys > Pachyuromys duprasi. The sequence goes on from CM053752.1 coordinate 16,462,539, forward strand.
CAGGGCCAGAAAGATGCTGAGCAGTTAAGAACACTTAACTACTCTTGCAGAGGACTTGGGTTTGGTTCCCAGTACCCTCATAGTGGCTCACAAAGTCTGTGACATCACTTCTGGAAACACTGCCACCTTCTGGACTCCACAGGCAGCTGCAGTCACATACACAGACCCACATACACATAATTAAATGTAAAATAAAAATTTTTGAAAAGAAAGAAAAGAGCTTGTTATCACATGTTAGTACTGTCAGAGAATGTTCAGTAGAGGAGGGCTCAACACAGCCAAGGAGCAGACAACCTTAGCCACTTGCCTTTGTCATCACCCATGCTGGAACTGATCATAGTCCCACAAAATCAGTGGCCATGCAACAGGAATTGAGTCCCGTCAGGGCCCCACAGCACAGATGACCACACATTATAGCCATCCTTTGGGCACAAAGGAATACTCACTGCTCTCCCACATCCATTTCTGCTCCCTCACTCTCCACAGTGGTTGAGGTAGAAGTGTCCATTATAGATGCTTGGCACCCAAGTCTGTACCTGCCACATCCCAGGGAACCTAACCCAGGACATGATGTTCAGTTACCACTGAGTAAAGCTTATTCTTTTAAAGAAATTATTTGCTTTTATTTTCTGTGTTTTGGTGTTTTGCCTGCGTGCATGACTATGTGAGGATGTCAGATCATGGAATTATAGATGGTTGTGAACTGCTGTGTGGGAGCTGGGAATCGAACCCAGGCCCTCTGGAAGAACAGTAAGTGCTCTTAACCACTGTTCCAACATCCCTCCAGCCCCCTGTGTAGAATCTAATTAGCCCATTTTCACTGTGCACAGGACTATCTTCTTGGAAGAAGGCACACACCCAGGGCTACCATGCAAGTCTCTGATGCCTCTCTACACATCCATTCCTCACCTCAGTCACTATTTCCCTTTAACACATCACCCAACCCTGAGGCCCTGGCTTACCATTTGACAACAATGGCTAGTATGTGTAGCCATAGTAGCCATGGACAAATGTGTAGCCTTGGAATGGGTGGAAATATCTTCTATGAGACAGATGGGAGGCAGGTAAGGACAGAGCATACTCTTCCTACTGAGGTCCCTGATGACAACCTTACTGGGGATACTCTACTCCAAAGTCTCAGTCCCTAGGCTTTGCTTCCCTTTGGTGGCACTTACACTATCTGCAGCTATTTGCACGGTCATTCACAAAATTGTTTATCTTCTTTTTCTTTCTAATGCAGAATCTTCAAGATGGTAGACATTTTTTTCCATCTGATGACTATACACATGGTCTGAGATCTGACTGGAGAGGAAGAGGAGAATGAAACTGGGGCGGGGGTGGGGGCGGGAAGCACCAAGAAAAATATCTGGAGCTGAAGAGATACTAAGTAGTTAACATTTGGCCCTCACAGAGCACGGTTAATTTTCACTGTCAGCTTGATAAATTCAGAATCACCATGTGTGCTGGCTAGTTTTATGTCAACTTGACAGAAGCTATAGTCATCTAAGAGGAGGGAACCTCAATTAAGAAAATATCTTCATTAGATCAGGCTGTAGGCGGACAAGCCTGTAGGACATCTTTTTGATTAGTGATTAATTGGGGAGGGCCTGGTCCATTATGGATGGTGCCATCATGGTGGTCCTGGGCTCTATAAGAGAGCAGGCTGAGCAAGCCATAAGAACCAAGCCAGTAAGCAGCCCTCTTCATAGCCTCTGCATCCGCCCCTGCCTCCAGGTTCCTGTCGTGTTTAAGTTCCTGTTCCGACTTCCTGCCCTTCTGCCCTCTCCTCTGTTTAATGATGAACAATGATGTTGAAGTGTAAGCTCAACAAACAAACCCTTTCCTCCCCGAGTTGCTTTTGGTCATGGCTTTCCATCACTGCACTTGCGACCGTAACAAAGCCACTATGAAAGCACACCCCTGGGTACTTCTTTGAGAATGTTTCCAGAGAAGTTTGGCTGAGAAAGGGAGATCCACCCTGAATGTGGCTGAGAACATCTCATTGGCTGGGGCCCCAGATGGGATAAAAAGGAGAAGGTAGGCTGAGCACTAGTACTCATTTCTCTCAGGCTCCTGACTGTGAGAGCAATGCACGCAGCCGCCTCGCTCTCCTGCTGTCCTGCCTTCCCTGCCATGGTGGACTGTACCCCCTCAAACGGTGAGCAGACCCTTCCTCCCCTAACCTGCCTTTTTCTGTCACAGCAATGAGGAAAGTAACTGACACCCTGTAACAATCATGAAATCTAGCATCCTGCCTGCCTCTGAAGGTCAAGAGAACACTTGAAACACAGTGGTCACCAGGCAGTGGCGGCTCATGCCTTTAATCCCAGCACTTGGGAGGTAGAGGCAGGTGGACCTCTGTGAGTTTGAGGCCAGCCCGGTCTACAGAGCAAGTTCCAGGTCAGGCAGGGCTACTTAGAGAAATCCTGTCTCAAAAAACCAAAGTCAATAAAACCCACAGTGATCTGTGGATCTCAAGCAGATCCCTCCGGCTCACAGAACCTCAGCCTCAGACGTGTCACCTGCAAAACGAGAATGGGGATGTGTGGCCCAGGAGGTTGGAATACCTCTTGGGGTGTGTACATAGCATACAGAATGTAGTTCTAGGCAGAAACACAGTAGCGCCGGCACAAACGGGATTCCTCGTTTGTGAATTAGAAGACAGAGCTGCTTGGGAGGAGAGGTCCCAGGTTTTGTAAAAAGTTCTGGGAGAGGAGGCTACTGACAGTGTGGAGCCAGCAGCTGATTCTGGGTATCATGTGCGGGGGCTGTCTCCCATGGGTACATGGAGGCTGGCAAGAGGGTGGAGGAGACAGGTGCTGTGAAATCCCTGGCTCAGTCTGATGAGCAAAGCAGGAAGCACAAGGGCCAAGCAGTTGGGGACACTGGCAAGCAAAGGCTGACATGATGCCCTGGTTGGGAGGCCTCGAGGTGGGGAGCCAGTGGCCATGGGAAAATGCAAGGAGCTGGGATCAGGATGAGGTCAGAGGACTGGCCAGCCGGAGGCGTGAAAGGCCTGGCAGGCTCGGAAGCTGTGGTCAGGGAGTGGGATCGTGGAGAGAAGTTGGAAATGTCTGGTGATGACAGGGCCGGGCAGCGGGCAGCCACAGTACAGTGGAGGTGAAGGTTGGCCAGCGAGGTGTGGGAAGGGTGCACAGATCTGGCAGGCCCCTCTGCAGGCCTTAGGGCATCTGGGTGACTCACAGATGGCTTCTCTGCCCGCACCCCTCACCCTCCTTACGTCGTCCTTTGATGTCCTGCTGTTTTTCTGACATCTGAACCATTTTCTCACCGCAAGACCTTTCTCAAACACAACTTATTATTTTTTTATACTTGACCCATCCCTTTCTAGCTTTGCCTACCGTCACCTTCCCAGTTCCCAATTTTTATGTCACTCATCTCCTCCTCTTCTTTGCTGGTCTTGTCGCCACCATCTTGTCAATCATGAACTTCATGAATTATTTTGCTCATAACATTGTTTTCTTGTCCTTCCCACTCACCTCCAGTGCCTACACACTCTAGGCAAGTGCTCAGTACTGAATTGGCTCCAGTTCCTGGAGGAACTGACCTCATGCACCCAAACAGAGAAGGCAGAGAAACAGGTGATTGACAGGCAGGCTGAAGGAAGCCCACAATTCTGCAGTCACACCAATGGTCTCCAGCCTGGCTCTGTCAATCATGGCGTGTGGGGTGGGATGGGGAGCTTGGTTAAGTCACATCTCTCAGCATCAATTAAGCAAAGAAAACAGTAGCTAATGAGACATTAGGAATACTGGTTGAAATTAGCCATGGCTATGGCATTAGCCTGGCCCACAGCAAATGCTGTTCTTTCTTCTTTCTCTGCAAGGAATGTGCCATGCCCCCTAGCACATGCTTGAAACCATGGTCAGTACCAAGCCTTCACTCTACACTCTTTTCATATATATATATATATATATATATATATATATATATATATATATCCTTTGATATATATCCTTTGATAAAGCTTGTTATAAATTAATACAGCAAGAAATTGCCAATAATAAAAAAAAAAACAGAAAGCCAAGCATGATGGCAAATTCCTATAATTCCAGCACTCAGGATGCAGAGGCAGGAGGATGGCCACAGTGAGACCAGGGTGTCTATACAGTGAGTTCCACACTAACCAGACAGATAGTAAGGCCCCATCTCAAGAAAATAAAATAAAAAAGAGACAAAAAAAATCACAGCAATTTACTATAATAAAATTATGTAGATATGGTCTTTGTCTCAAAATATCTTTCTATACCATATTCACCGATCTTGCTGCTGTGGAGATGGTACATTGCCTGCATGATGAGACAGAGCGACAAATGACTTAGACGGTGAAGTATGCTTCTAGACCATATGTAAAAGCTATACTTGAACAAAGACGTTGGGATAAGGAGAAGGCTGATAGGATAAGAGCTAAGCCTGCTGAGTGACGGAGGAGAGTACAGCACATACAGCATGAATACTCTGCACACCAGGATGAGTTACTTGTCAGGCTGCCCTGACAAGTGTGTGACACCATTGCACTATTTGGAATGTCATGTGCTTGTTTATTTCTGGAATTCTCTGCTTAAGATTCTCAGGCTGTAGTTGACTTTGGGCAACTGAAACCTCAGAAAGCAAAACTTGACATCCCTGGTTGTGCTATTCTAGTCAAAGAGGTCCCCATGGAGCCTTCTCTGAAGTACAGTGGGTAGTGGAAGAGGCTCTGAGCAGGACTCAACACTCTTGAGTTGTTTCTGGGACTCAGTTTCTCATCTGTAAAATGAGTTACTGACATCTGCTTTGCTTGCTGCAAGGGCTGTTGGGAAAATGAAAATGCTTCTTAAAGTGCACCACAGATGAGGGAATTTACTCCTGGTTAAATTAATAGATACCGTTTCCTCTTTTTCACTGTGATCAACACACTTACCAACATGATTTCCTCCCATTGCTCCCCCCCCCTTGTTCCTCTCTTCGTTCCTCCCTCATCCTCCCTCCTCTTCCTCCTCCTCTGGAACTTGGGGTCCTCTTTGCCTCTGGGATCACAACGGCACCATGTCTACTTGTCCCAGATTCTTACAACAAATACCCTGCCAATGTGGAACCTCAACGCTGGGCTCACAGAGCACACTCTTCTTCAGAGGCTGACTCGTTCTTGTTACTCAGCCCCTCCAAGTGGCTGAGAAGAGCTCTGTCATCGAGCACGGCCCAGTCCTGTGGCTCAGGCACATTCTGTAACCCTGACAGGCTCTGTCTGCCTGTAAGAGGCGCAGGTGGACAGTAGTCAGTGTGAGCTCAACCAGAGGGTGAGGGACGGTCATTGAACGCCATAGACCGCGCCTACCATGAGCCCAGTGCTTTGTATGTTAGCTATTATCATCACCACAGTCACCACCATCCTCCTCCTATGTCCCCCGCCCTTCCCCCCAAGCCATCTGCAAGGTCATCTCTGTCCTCTGCCCCCTCAGGATAGTGACATGACTCAGTGGCTTTGTCTAGACTGCCCTGAGAATGAACACCCACCCAGAATGATTCTCCCCCTTCCCCCCCCCCCATCTCCAGGTGCTTTCCAATTGGGTTTTTCATTGTTTTTATGCTCATACTCAAACACAACATCACACAGATAGCATCCCAGATAAACAATGTTAAGTAATTGATGGTTTGCCCCTCCCCCCCTCTGGACTTCTGGCAGAGGTGTTTGTACATGACCTGGGATGAGAGGAAGCAGACTGGATGGGGAGGGTGTTGGAATGCCCAGCTACTCCCCTAGAGCTAAGAGGCCTTTGCTCCACACTGGCGTCTCTTGTCTCTGCCTCCAAGCGACAGTACATACCTTACCCTGCACCTCTTCATCCTGTGGTCCTTCCCCAGTGCCCCACCAAAGCCTATGTCACAATATAAATCCATGCTGCACCCTCCTGGGCCCTGTCTCCATCATGCATTTAATTTTATTGCCTTCCATGTCACTCTGCCAAAACATTCTACACTTTACTATCTTCAGAGAATACAGAGGTTGGAGAGATTCTGGGCGACAACCTAGAAGACAGGACAAACCAAGGTAGGTGGCCAGAGGTGGCTGGCAGGAGCTCTGGAGCTGAGACACTCCTTTTGTGTCTGGGACACACGGAGGCCACAAAAGTCCAGAACAGCATCAGGCTACATCTTCTCTCTCAGGGGCTCACAATGGGTCCTTTCCAAGGAATTCTAGGTGTTTTCAACTCTGGTGGTGGCATCATTGGGTAGCGGATACGTTGCAGGGGAAAGGGGGCCCCCAAAGGGGAAAAGCCTGTTGGGGAGACCAGGCAGGGGGCACAAACAGAAGCATTACTATCTGCAATGAAGGATTTTGAGTTCTGGAGACAGAGAAAAGCTCTGGAAAAAGCGGCATCCTACCTGGGGCACAACAAGGCGCCATGGGAAGCTACAAAGTGCCACCTGGTGGCCACCAGGGAAAACGCTTTGTGTGGATCTGGTTCAATCCTCCACTGCAGAGGCCTCTCTGGGTTCACATCAAATCTCAGACACCAGTTGGAAGTTTCTAGTGTCCATCTAGAAGAGGAGAGAGAGGTCAGTCCTGGAATTCTCTGTGAGTCTCATCCTCTGCCTGCCCCCAGATCACTGAATGCACCACTTCCTCTGCTCCTAGCCTCCTGAGGCCAGGTTCTCAGCTCTGGATTTTGCTGGTGGTAGTGCTCAAAGAGCTGTCTGTTGGAGAAAGGTTAGTTGGAGCTAACAACAGAGGTGGGGACTAGAAGCCAGGTCCAGCTGTCCTTTTAGTAATGTCTCCATGCTTCTTATCAAGGTTGGCTTCTCTTCAGCTATGCCCCATTATGTTTGTTTGTTTGGTTGGTTGGTTGGTTGGTTTTTTGTTTTTTGTTGTTGTTTTGTCTTGTTTTTCTCGGACTTCTGTTTTTCATGCAACTCCTAAGAAAAGCTTCCTATACCTAAGTGTCCCCACTTCATAATTCTTTAGGGTGGGATTCCTAGCCCAGGCCAATTTTACCAGCTGGCTGGACAACACTTGGCAATGTCTGGAGGCCTTCTGAGCAGCTGCACTGGGAGGAGGGAAGCTGCTACTGACCCCTAATGAGAAGAAACTGGCAATGCCCAGGCTGGCATTCCACTGTACTTAGAATCAGGGCCCAAACATTAGCAATTCTAACAGGGCACCATGGAGAGTTCTAGATGTCTCAGGAACCAGGACCCTCCTAGAGATCTGTTTATACGACCATGTGGTAACACATCTGTCCACCTGTAACTCCAACTGCAGTTTGGGCTCAGAGGCTGCCTGGCTATCCTTGGTTCTCACAGTCCATTCATCCTCCCCCCGATGCTTTGGAACAAAGAACTTGGGTGGTGTACAATGAAGAAAGAGACACACGTCACTCTGAAAAACCAGCATTATCCTCTATACATACACATTTGTATTGGGATGATTAGTGTATAACTTTTCCCCCAGCTATCCCTTTTAACAAAGAAATGGGGAAGGCTTGCTAAAGCCCCGAGTAGCAGGCAGAACAAAGAAAAAAAGACTCTTGTCAAGTCAAATATGAAAGGCCTAGCGCCCCTAATTATATCTTGGAAGGGAAGCTTTGTCCTAGTGACACTCGGGCTGGCTTGGGGCCAGCTCAGGTTTCCCCCTTGAAGATTTTTAGGAAGTTTCATGATATGGAGACATTGTTGAAAAACCAACCGCTTAACTTCTGCTGAGCAATCAGCTGCAGAGATCAAACCCACCCCTGCCACTTAGGCGGCTTTGAGCACCGCTGGTTATCTCTGGCAAAACCAGCTTGCAATTTTAACCCGGGCTTCCCAGAGAAGTCAGGCCACTCGGCCTGCTTTCCACCTGCTTTGTGTGTGTGCTTTTCACAAAGGCTCTCTGAGGAAGCTTGTCGGAGAGGTTGGGACTGATTTCTGATACCCATCGTTCCACATTCACATTGATTATTAAAGGAGCAACAAATACTGTTTTTCTTTTGTAAACTGAAAAAAAACAAAGAAGCACTAAGAAAAGCAGCTCCTTTTCCCTTCCTTCCTTCCCTCCCTCCCTTCTCTCTCTCTTGGGCTGGGGACCAAACCCAGACAGAGCCTTGCACCGTGTGCTCGGCCACCAAATCATACCCACCTCCTCCCCAATTCAGTCCCTTAAACATGAAATTCTGAAGTGACTCAGAAGCCACTCTTGTCCTATTGTAATTTCAAATTTTTAGCTTTTGTTTTTTTCTTAAGACAGGGTCTTACACAGCCCAGGCGGGCCTTGAACTCCCTTTTGAGCAGAGAACAACCTGGAACTTCTTATCCTCCTGCTTCCACCTTTCAAGTGCTGGAATAATATTGCGCATTATCACTCCTGGATTTTGCAGTGATGGGATGGGGCCCAAAGCTCCCTACAGGCACCAAATGAGCTACATCCACAGCCCAAATACTTGATGACATAAAACATTAAGTTGGAGTGTCACACTGCCTCTCCATCCCTGAGCCTCATTGCTAAGGAAAAATTGGTATGTGGGGGTCAAGACACAGAGTCAACTACCTGTGTCTGTGTGGTGTGCTCATTCCTGGGGAAGGAGTGTCTGGAGACTGGGAATATATTATAAATCACATTTCTAGTGAGAATGACAAAGCTCCCTTGCCTTAGGGAACGTGTTCAATTTGTCAGTTAGAATTCAGTCTGCTGAAATAGAACGAGCCTGTTCTTGTCATGAGAGGCCTGGTTCCAGAGGAAAGGGCCTTCTGGGGAGCTATCGGGGCAGTCACTGGGGGGCACTGGGCATCAAGCAGACACCTCTGTGCACAAAGCTTTGGAGCCAGAGCTGGTCCCTGTCACTTTGTCACCTAGCCAGCCAGGCCTGACGTGGACATGCAGGGAGCCTGTGAAGATGCTGGGCTCCCGTTGCTTCTAAAATTCATAACCAGGCTTGAAATCCAGGGAACAGGATTTTGGAAGCATTGCACATGTGACTGAGAAGGGAAAGGGCTCGAGATCAATCACTGCTCTCCAACACCCAGAGCCTTGCACCACATACTGAGTACAGACAGGCCAACCCCTACGGCAGGAGTGGGTTTTTGTTTTGTGTCCTACGACTTGATGATTTTGAAATGTCTGTAGCTTTGTGGAGGTGCCTGGGATGGTTCATTGAAGGGCTCAGGGGACAGAAGCTAGAAAGGAGACTATAAGTCTTAATAATGACATATTTTGGGCCTAGACTCCAAAGAGCCATGTTCCCTCCTGTTCCCACGTGATCTCTACCCCAAACCAAGAGGGAGCCCAGCCTCTCCAGCCCCATCCTTTTAGGGACCCAGTGACTGTTGGGCTATGTAGCTACCATAAAATGGTAGGAGTGACCTTTAACCAAGGCTTTGACCGTCACCTGCAGGCCACTGGTTCAGAAACCCTCACACCAACTATGCTGTTGAAAACCACCTCTCACTCCTCCCCTGGACCTTTCCAGTTGCAGCCCCTGGGAAATGAGGCTGCCTTCCATATCCAGCTGTTTTCTTGTGTGACCTGAGAAACCCAGAGTAATCAGTAGCAGGAGGGACTTCCGGAAGGTGTCTCCCTCTCCTGTAGCACCTTCCAGCAAATGAGGAGTGAGCTCTGTCACCCCACACAGGTTTCCTGCCTTCCTTCTCTGGTGGTTATGTGCTGGGTGAGTTCCACCCTAGCATCCCTCATCTCAACAAGCTGACCCTGAGAGGCAACACAGTGATTTCAATAATTTGTCCTGCTTTACCGACTGAGGGGAACACCACGGTTAAAATGAAGCCTAACGCCCTTCCTCATCGGAGTATCGACGGAGGCCCAGAAGACATGTTTCTGGAAGGGGGACCAAGAAAAGGTGGGCGAGTTGCCAACTGCACTACAGTCTCACTGGCTTCTGCTTCGCTTGCTGTTGTGACACTACCTGTATGTATAATGCTCTCAAGCAGATGGTCAGGTGGTTGATAGGACCGTGTGTAGAGAAGGAAGCTAGGGCCCAGTGTGGTGTATCAACTGGCTCAGGTCACAAGGCAAGGGAGAGCTCCAGGTAGTTCTACTGGATGTGATGTTTTGGCTAGCCCTCTCTGCTACCCCAAGATCCTCCTCACCAGAGAAAATCTTGGTGCTGTGAGCATGGCTATGTTTTGTGTTTAATGGAAGAAGGCAGTAGTGAGAAACGAGGCCATGTGAGGGTGGTCTGGATCCAAGAGAGCCAGAGGGGAAGAGAGATATCCCTCTGGCCTAGCTTGCTTCTCCATCACTGCTGATCTCTGCTGTAACCCACAGAGGAGAAAACACCAACTCTTTGCAGCTTCCTGGTCCAGAATAACAAAAGGCTGGTCATTTCGGGCTATCACAACAGTTGCCTCCTGGGGATAGGGCAGCCTCATCCCACATTGCTTGTGGCATGCCGAGATTCATAGGTACGTGATGGCTGGCAGCCCTTACAACCATCTCTGCACCCCAACAGCACCTGAAGCACCAGCTCTTCCTAGCCCTGCTACCCTGTTGCTATGAAATCTAAACACAGGAAAAGACTCCTTTGAGAGAGACACGCTCATGGGCCAGGCCATGTGGCTTGCCTCTTATTCAAGCTTATTTGTCAAACGTGAAGGGGCTTTAGGTTTAAGTCAAACTGTCCCTAATGCATTTTCTATTCTCTACAAAAACCACAGCCATCAATTAACAAATGAAAAAAAGCAAGCAAGAAATCCCATGAAGCACACTTCTCTGGCCTGACTTACCATTCTCTTTGATCCATTAAGATCCGAAAGCAAGCCCTTCTTCAGCTCTGGAGTATGAGGCAAAGAGGGAATAATTATCCATAAAGTGGTCATCCAAGTGTTTGTTTTGTGATGAAAGAAAACTTTTGAGAGCTTGGAAGAAAGAAGGAATATGTAAGTCTCTCCAGACGCCATCAGTAATAATATTAATGAATTAATGATTTACCCGAGTCTTATATGTCTATTTGCTTTGCTGCTCATAAGCATACATCGTTTCCATAGTAACCTTGACATCAGACCAGACTCCATCGCTCTGGGAACCAAAGGGCAGCTCTCAAGGAAAAGCATACAGTCTCGCTTGCTCTTTTCAGTGTTTGCCAATGGGAAAATGATAAATTGATATGTTCTAAAAGAGCCGTTTGTCTTTTTCCCCTTCCTTCCCATTACCACTGAGGCGTGACATTTGAAACGCCTACTGTATCAACATCTAATTCCACCACCTTCCTTCTCGATACGCCTTTAGTCTTAGCCAAACACCGCCGCTCTTGGCCTACAGTTTTCATTTCTTTACAATGCGTGTGCACGCGTGCGCACGCACACCATCAACTTATTACCAACAAACAAAAATGTTGATTTATTTTCTTAGCTGCTTTAAAAAGTGCACTAATCCCATTGCTCATGTATGGGGCTGCCCTGCAGGCTTCATGAACGCTCAGAGATGCCGGTTGATAAAGATGGAAAGTTTTGGATCTACCGAGTTTTTAAAAGCTCATGTAGTCACAATAGCTCAAATGCTGGTGAGTCAAATTTTCTTAGTATAAACACTTACAAAGGGATCTGGTCAGACAGATGAAAATAGGTATCTAAGAAAAGAATAAATACAGACTAAGACTCACACCCAACCCGGCATCATTTCTTTTGAGTTGCGTAGCTTGTAAAAATGTTCGTGTAGGCTGGCGAGATGGCTCAGTGGTTAAAATCATTTTTTTTTTCTGCCTTTGCAGAGGACCAAGGTTCAGTTCCCAGCACCCACACGGCTGCTCACAGCTGTCTGTAACTCCAGATCCAGGAGATCCAATGCTCTCCTGTGGCTCCCAAGGGCACTAACTATATACATGGTACACTTACATACGTGCAGGCAGAAACACTCATTCACATGAAATGAAAATAAATCTTTGGGGCTGGAGAAATGACTCAGCACAATTAAGAGCACTTGATGCTCTTCCAGAGGACCAGAGTTGGGTTCCCAGCACCCATATCAGGCAGCTCACAACCATCTATAACGCCATCTGCAGAGAACCTGACACCTCTGGCCCGCACTCATGTGCACATGCAGACACACACACCTACATGTAATTAAAAATAATTAAGATAAATCTTTTATTAAAAAAGAAAATACCCCAGGGTGTGGTGGCGTATGCCTTTAATTCTAGTACTTGGGAGGCAGATCTCTGTGAATTCAAGGCCAGCCTGCTCTACGAAGTGAGTCCAGGACAGCTAGGGTTCTGTTATACAGAGAAACCCTGCCTTGAAAAGCCAGGAAAAAAATATCCTTGTAAGAGGACTTAGTGATTTTTCAACATATGAAATGGGGAACAAAGAAATAGGAGGCCCAGGAAGGAATCTGTATTTGCTGCAAAGAAAGTAACCTGTTTTTTGACAATCAGGAAACCAACGGGTCACCCCTCTCAATGAACAAGTTTAAATGTTCAGATCCACTATGGGAAAAGTTGCCATCATGGTCAAAGTGAGGCTAGGTCCTGAGGGTGACAATGTAGGAGGGTGTCCTAGGAGGGTAAGACACAGCCTGTGCCTTAGTTGGTCCTTTGGTCTGGAGAGATAGAGACAGCCAGGCAGGGATAAGATGGGATGTCATAAAAAGGGGGGAGCACAGAGGCCCTTCGCACAGCCTGAAGGAAACAAGAAAGCATTTCCTGGAGCTGGGAGGCATGAGGCACAGGAGACAGACACAGCTGTGGTGAGTTCATGGGTGCAATGGCCATGCCATGTCCAGAAGATGTTCTTAAAAGATTTTTTAAATTTTGCATGTGTTTTGCTGGTGTGTATGTGTACGTGTGTGTGCCATGGGCATGCCTGGTACCTATGAAGGCTACGGGGGGAGGGGGCACAGGATCCCCTGGAACTGGAGTTACAAATGGTTGTGAGCTGTAATGTGGCCACTAAGAACTGAACCTGAGCCTTCTACAAAAGCAAAGTGCTTTTATCCACTGAGCCATCTCTCCAGCCCACAGAAGATGTTGCAACAGGACTCCCCATCTGGCTCTTCTGCTCCTCCTTAAAGGGGGAGCTATAGATGACTTCTTTAGGGCCAAGCACTCCACTGCCCCCCCACCCCCACCCCCCTGCTTAGGCCTTCAATCTTGTCATTAACCCTTATGTTACAGTAACTTTTTCTGCCAAAGGCTCAGGGAAAGGCTAGTCTGTAGTTATAAACGTGACTATTTAGAAGGCAGTTGGCCCACATGTCCACTTAACAAAGTAATAATGGTGAGTTCCCCCTAGGGTGATCTTTCCAGCTGCCAGGACTTACCCAGGTTTATAATACCAGACATGTTCCTTCCTGTAGAGGGGACCTCAAATCCAATCAGAAAGCAGTTGGTAACCCCACAACATACATGCAACTATTTCACCAATAGTTAATCCAGCCAGGCTGGTCATTATTGTAGCTCAAAAGGTTGTAGCTGGGTAAGACTGTTGATTTTCCTTCCAGGTCAGTTCCAGCTTGATTTCACCATGTCCTACCATCAAAGGGTGTGGTGTCTTCAGCAACAGAGACCAACATAGCTGGCAGAAGAGGGACAGCATGGCAAGGAACACGGCTATCCATTTCTCACATAACTTAACCGGACCTTCATGGCCACAGATGCAGATAAGGAAGCCATAGACTCCTAGGGGCAAACCCTGTCTCAGCTTCTGAACCGTGTCTGTATCTTCCAAGAACGACTGTGAGGGCTACATAGTCCAGGTGTCTCAGGCAAGAATGAGAATGCTTGAAAAACCTGGAGAAGTGCAATGTTCCTGGCTTGGCTGCTCGGCCTCTGGCTTGGGTTAAATTCATAGACAGCATCTGCTACATTCCCGCATCCCTGTCATGACACGTGGACAGGAACCCAGTCCTCTTCCAACAGCAAAGTCTACTTAGGGTTTCTTGGCTTGTTAGTAGTTGCTGAGGCCTAGCTACAGAGCCCTCAAAACAAATGCAATTCCAGGACAGCCAGCGTGACATAGTGAGACCCTGTCTGGAAAAACAAAACAAAACAAAACAAGGTCTTACATCATAGTCTTAGCTGGCCTAGAACTTGCTATGTAGACCAGGCTAGCTCTGAACTCAAAGAGTTCTGTCTGCTTCTGCTTCCCTGGTGCTCCACCACCACACCTGACTGCTACAGAGAGCTCTGAAGCATGATGGGACCCTGGCCAAGGTTCCTGCCACTCCAAAGGAATTCCAACATTGTTATGGGCTGTTCTTTTTCAGGGGGAGGAGGGTCTTTTAAATTTGTTCTTATATAAACATCCAGTGGGCTTTTGAAAAAGAAAGGCTCTAACCCCATAAACAAAGCAGATGGGATTAGAATTTCAGATCTGATAGAAATCCATCTGAGAATTCTTTTTAGGGGATGGAAAGATGGCTCAGAGGTTAAGAGCACTGGCTGCTCTTCCTGAGGTCTTGAGTTCAATGCCCAGCAATCATATGGTGGCTCACAACCATCTATAGTGAGATCTGGTGCCCTCTTCTGGTGTGCAGGTGTACATGCAGACAGAACATTGTATACACAATAACTAACTAAATAATTGTTTAAAAAGTAATAAAAGCACAGTCTTGTGTTGTTCAATGACAGGTACATATGTGAGGAACTTCTTTGTTGGGTAATCTCATTGCTGTGTGAATACCACACAGTATACACCTGGTATAGCATCATGGCGTATGCAGCCCATCACTGGCTGACCCTGAAAACCATTCTGCCTGCAATGACTAACTGTTATATTTAAAAGTCCAAGAGCATAGGGGTGAAAAGAGGGGCCTGGCTCTGGACTTCGCTTCTAGCACATTCTGGTGCTGGGGCTATGTGACCTAGACGCCATGATGCAACCTCTTAGTGCCTCAGTTTCCTCACTAGCACAAAGAATGATTTGAAGGAGACTACCAAGTCAGAGGAGTCCACAGGTCCACACTGGCCTGTGGTACACATGGCTCGAGGCTACCTGCAGGCCTCATCAGTTACTTCTCTGTTGGTGAGACAGAATACCCTGACAAAAAAACGGCTGTAGGGAGAGAAAGGATTTATTTTGGTATATAGTTCCAGAGATACTTCCTTGTGCTGGAGAAATCAGAGCTGCAGGAACAGGAAGTTGGCTGATCACATGTCCTCTGCTCACAGGAAACAGGGAGAACAGGAAGTGAGGATGCTGCGGAGCCTCAAAGCCTGCTCCAGGGACATGTTTCTTCCAGCAAGGCTCCACCTCCTAACAGTTCCACAAGGTTCTGAAAAGGTGCCACCAAATGCGGACCAAGTGTTCAACTACAGGAGCCCATGAGGCTCATTTCTCTCACTCAAATCACAGCAGGGCCACCAGGTACATGCTGCTCGTGGTTGCTAGTGGCCCCCTAGAAGGTACTGCTGTGTGTGGAAGGAACCCTTCTTTTAGGTGCCTAGGGGAGGGAACTCGAAGTCTCTAGGCTTTGTGGGTAAATAAGAGATGAGAAAGTCCCAGAGATGTGTCAGTCACACAGCCAGACAAGGCAGAAGTGGAAATTCAGGCCAGGCCTGTCGTGACCTTAAAAACGTTTACAGTTTTGTTCCTTCCTAGGTTGCTGCTCCACTGTGAGTGATGCTCTACAGTGAGTGTAGAACACAGTCAAATGTGCAGTCCTCCCCAGGGACAAGTGACTCTAGGTAACACTCTGAGGTGTTGCTTCCCATCAGAGATCTAGGATCTTTCCCTACATCAGGGTCACCGAGTCAGCCACAGACTCTGTGCGGCACCAGCCTCCTCTGTGTGGTAGGTATTTTGGCTCTGTCCAGCTCTGCTCATTTGTGCCCCCAAATGGCCCATGATGGCCATGCTATCAGCCTTCATCCCGCTCAGACCGGCTTAGGGACTCAGGGCTGGTGCTCCACTGAGGCTGGGATCCATCCTCTCAGGGCAATGTGGCAGCTCTGTGCCTTCTCTAGGCTCAGTTTTCACAAATTTCTATTCTCCAGGGTCAGCCCCACCTTCTCCGCTGAGGTGGTCCCCTAGGACAGAACACTGGAACCGGGCTCTCACCTAGGCGTTCTGAATTTAGGTCATAATCACAGACTATCAATCAAGACTTCAGACACTGGCATCTGCCCTCCCCCCCCCTCACGGAAGAGGCTGTGAGCCAGAAACACAATGCCTTTCTTTTTCCCTTGCCCGCTCTAGTGAATAAGGACTCACTTTCAAGGTGGGGTCAGCCAGAAGAAAATCAGACAATCTGTGCCCTGACCCATGGAGAAGGACAGATTAGGCACTGGAGGGTGGGTGTGTGTGGGCAAGCTTCAGGGGCAGGGCAGGCTCAAAACCGGCTTTCTTCAGTTTAGATCACCATCCTTCTTCATTCTTTATTCATCTATTCTTACTTCCTCACTTCAGTAATTTCCTTGCTCCTTTGTTCCTTGCTTTGTGCCCTCACTGTAGACGCCCACCCCCAAAACTGCGTGTGTGTGTGTGTGTGTGTATGTGTGTGTTTGTAAGCTCCTTTCTCAGAGCACTCTGTTCTTGTTCAGCAAATGGCTATTTTCTTCATTGTGTATGTTTAAGTTCCTTTCTCATAGCAATCTGTTCTTGTTTGATGAATATGTGTTCTCTTCAGTCTCTGAGAGGTTCATTTTTGTGGAGAAGAATCCTGTGCTATAGGTATGGGGTCACCTGTTGGGGTCGGTACTACACCTTTCATGGTTTTCAGTGAGCTGCCTTCTCTGCAGAAGGACCTGAGGAGGACGCTCACTGTGTAGTTCAGCCTGGCCTGGAACTTGCTTTGTAGAGCAGACCAATTTCAAACTCTTGATCTTCCTGCCTCCTAAGGGCTGGGATGACACACGTGCAGGCCATGCCCTGCTTGGAAACTGACTTTTGCCTCTATCTCAGGGAGACCAGTTATCAAATCTGCCTCTATCATAGACAGCTGTGTGAGCTTGGACGCAGTATAAAATCTTCCCACCTGTTTTCCTCACCGTAGGATGCCCGTAGGGAGTGCAGAGCACCTGGCCTGCTCCTTCAGATCTGTAGTTGGGCTCCATAGCCATGACCTACCCTGTTCGTATCACCACACCCCAGTTAAGGGCAACGTAACTCCTGAGTACTCCACCGACTATTGTGGAAGGTCTCCTCTTTTGCCAGCTGCACACAAGCATCCCCCACTCCTCAGCTGCTTCAAGGGCAGCTTACCTCATTTGTATACAGCCTTTTCTAATTTCCTGTAGGATGGCCCTTGTTGCCTGGGCAACTGGGAGCTGGGGCTCAGGTCGCTTTCACTGTCACTACCCTCCTTACTTTCTGTTAGCAATCACATAGAGTCACATAGCCCGGTGCAGTGGTGCACACCTGTAATCCCAGCACTCAGGGAGGCAGGTGGATCTCTGTAAGCTCAAAGCCAGCCAGTCTACAAAGTCAGTCTAACACAGCCAAGGCTACACAGAGAAACCCTGACTGAAAAAAAAGTCACACAAGATTCCCACAAAAGGACATCATGCACAGAGCATCTCCCTGTCACACCCCATCCCTCTGCCCTTTCTCCCCCTTCACTCCCCTAGACAAGTAAGCTTCAATTTTCACATCACCTGTGCACATACTTTTATGTACCTGCAAAGAACCAGGAGCCACAGATAAGGAAACATGCAATATTTGTCTGAGACTGACTTAATTCACTTCATATGATTGTCCTCAGTTGTATCCATTTTTCTGCAAACAACTTCATTCTGCTTTGTAAGTGAAAAAAAATTCCATTCTGTGTTCAAACTACATTTTCTTTGTCTTTTCTTCTGTATATGGGCAGTTAGGCTGGCTTTGTAACTTGGTATCTTAGTCACTGTTCCATGGCCATGAAGAGACACCATGAACAAAACAACCCTTGCAAAGAAAAGCATTTAATTGAGGCTGGCTTACAGTTTCAGAGCTTTAGTCCATTATCAGCATGGTGGGGAGGGTGGTAGCATGCAGGAAGACATGGTGCTGGAGAAGGAGCTGAAAGTTCTGTGACATCCAGAGTCACAGGCAGCGGGAGAAGAAGCAAGAGCCACTGGGCCTGGATTGGCCTTCTGAAACCTGAAAGCCCATCCCCAGTGACACTTTACCCAACAAGGCCACGCCTCCTAATCCTTCTAAGTAGTGCCACTCCCTGATGACTAAGCATTCAAAAATACGAAACTGTTGGGCCATTCTTTTTTTGTTTGTTTGTTTTTGTTTTGTTTTGCTTTGCTTTACTTATTTGTTTTTTTGAGACAGGGTTTCATTTGTAGCCTGGCTGTCTTGGACTCACTCTGTAGACCAGGCTGGCCTCGAATTCAGAGATCTGCCTGCCTCTGCCTCTCAAGTGTTGGGATTAAAAGCAGGCACCACCACGGCCAGGCTATTGGGGCCATTCTTATTCAAAGTACTACACTTGGTCTTTGTGATTAGACTGCAGGGATGGCTGATGCGCAGGCTCAGTGTCTCTGTGACATGTGGACTTAGCTGGGTTATAAAGTGGGTCTTTTTTAGCTCTCTGAGGAACCTTCATACTGAGTTCCATAATAGCTGGACTGATTAAACTCCCACCACAGTAATGATGGCTCCCTTTTGCCAACATCCTCACTCACATTTGTCACTTCCTGAGTGCCATACTGACCAGGGTGACTTAGAATCTAGCGTAGTTCCTCTTTTCACATCTCTGATGGGTAGAGGTATTTTCATAAGTTTATTGGTCACTTGTGCTTTGTTTTTTGATGTCTGTCTGCTTGGTTCATTAACCCATATATTGACTGATTCATTATTTTGGTATTTACTTTTCAAAAGTTTTAAATTTTATTTCTTTTTTTAAAAAGTATATTCATTTATTTATGTATACAAGAGCTTTATCTGCATGCACATGTGCATGACAGAACAGAGCATCGGATCCCATTATAGATGGTTGTGAGCCACCATACGGTTGCTGGGAATTGAACTCAGGACCTTCTGGAAGAGCAGCCAGTGCTGTTAACCGCTCAGCCACCTCTCTAGCCCCTAAATTTTATTTCTCTGTGTGTGCACATGTGTAGGCATGGCACAGGTGGGGGTCAGAGGACAGTTTTTAGGAGCTAGTCTTCCCCTTCTATCAGGTGGGTCCATGGAATGAACTCTAGATAGTAATCCCTGTCAGATACCACCTTCTTTGCCGTCTCCGGCCGTCCCTCCTGGACCCCACTCCTCTCCAGTGTCTTGGCTCTCCTGCCATCTCAGGGACGCCTGTCCTCTTCTGCGTCCACAGCATTCCTTTGGTTGTGCACACCCTGAGGTTCTGGTGATTTTTTTTTTTATGATCACAGCAGGGACCTGGTGTCTGTCTCCATTTGGGCCCTGGCTCACATACTTGATAAACATGTCTAAATGCATTCATCACCCCTGGCAGATCCCCTATCGCTGCCTCTTTTCTAGTCTGTCTGTGACATCTTGGCCCCAGACACAGGTGCTTTGCTCTACTTCATAGCCCAGTTTCCTCTCTTGAAAACTTGTTTTGTAAGACAGAGTCTTGCTATGCAGTAGGTTGGCTTCAAAGTCTCCATCCTCCTGCCCCAGGCTCCAGAGGGCTGGGATTACAGGTGAGTGTTCATCCTGGCCTCTGGAGGCATTTAAAACACTGGAACCTCATATGTATCGGTCAGAGTCATAGGTTAACAATGATCCTGGGTTCCTGACACTGATGGATGAATGGACAATTTTGTGTATATGGGTGTGGGTGTGATGTTTGCTTGTGTGCAGGCACGTGTATGTGAGTGCTTTGTGCATGCTCCGTGCTCCAAGCATGAACATGGAGGCCTGGAGTCAACGCTGGTATCCTTTAGCTCTCAACGGTCTTTCTTATTGTTATTGAGGCAATAGCTCTTACTGAACCCGGGGTCAGCCTAGTTGGCCTCTCTGCCCCAGGGCTCCCTGTCCTTGCCTCCTGAGTTCTGGGCTTACAGGCAGCCATCAGGCCTGGCTGGCTTCTACGTGGATTCTGGTTGTCATTTTTGCACAACAAGTGCTTTCCCTACCAAGCCAAGATGCCATTTTCTCGGGAAGGCTCTCTGGAGCCCTTTTGATTTGCCTTGCTTTTATTCATTCACTTAGCTGGCTAGGTTAGCTGTAGTGGACGTGGAGCCAGTAGGTAACTGTGGTTCAAGCGGGCAGCCATAGCAAACGGACAGAACATAAGCGAAGGTGTAAGACTACAAAACTGCACAAAGCCAGCCCACTCACCCGTGCACAGCCAACACCCTGCCAGGACCCCATCTCTAACCCACACACTAACCGCTATGCAGGCATGCCTCATTATTTCCATTCTATCCACCAGGAAATGGACCCAGATTGTTGGAGAGACTTGTCCAGAGCCACATATATGTGCGGGTGTGGCTGCCTTATGAACTGAGGCTCATCCTTCCTCAAGTCTGTTTCTCCTCAAGGACAGTGCCTACTTGAACAATTTTTATTTATTTAAAATTTTTTAATATACTTTTTTTGTGTGGTGCTGGAGGTGGAAGTAAGTGTGTAAAAACCAGGGTCCTGTGCACAGTGAGGAAGATCTCCACCACTAAACCACAACCCTATTCACTAGAACCATTTTAATTTACATTAATTTATTTAACATAGTGTTTAGTTAGTTTACCAGTGGTGGGGATGGAAGCTGTACACTCTAGGCTCGTACCTTATCAAGTCTTTAAAGTCACTTTAATCCTTCCTGTCTGTCTATCTGTCTTATCTATCTATCTCTCCTCCCACCTCCCTTCCTTTACCTACATATTTGTGCTGGTGATGGAATCCAGGCTTAATAAGCTAGTGTTCTACCACTGAGGCCCCAAAGCCATTTTTAGACATTTTGAAAAATTTGTAAATATTTTATGGGTATGAGTAATTTGTCTGCATGTATGCCTATGCTACCGTGTGAGTGCCTGGTGCCCACAGAGTTCAGAGGAGGGCATTGGCTCCTCTAAGGGGTAAGGCCAAGGCTGTATTTTTCCACTACCAGGATGGAGGTGGGGGCGGGGATGATAGGAGTGAGGGTGGTAAGGGTGAAGGGGTTGGGGTGGGGCTGGTGGAGGTGGAGTTATATAACTGGAGTTATAGATGGTTGTGAGATTCCATATTGGTGCTGGGAATCCAACCTGGGTCCTCCACAAGAGAAGTCAGCGCTCTTAACCACTGAGTTGTGTCTCTAGCCCTGGGAGCCATTTTTTTTTTCCCAGCAATGTTGTATGCTTCATTTTCCTAGATACGCTGCGAATGTTCCTCAGCATGTCTCCAATATTGCATCAAAAATGGCAAAACGCTTGGGAGGGTTACAAAGAGGCCACTTTAGACACTGTCCCTGTGGAACAATGATGGACAGTTAGAGTCGCTTGCCATCATGTTATATGATGACTTTACTGTTTTCCCGCTGTTCATTTCTTGTCATGGGGTGTTTCCCAAGTGTTTCCCGAGTCACCTAAAGGTCAGGTCAGGCCCAGCCAGGCAAAGCGAGTCATCTGTCCACAGAGACGAGGTGTCCCAGCCACCGGGATGGGGTGCAGAACAGCTTTCCGGAAGTTTATGCCCTGCAGCAGTATTTCTGATTCATTGTGTGGCATTTTTGTGGCATTTGGACGTTTGTTTTCTTTTATAGTACCAGGCAAGGAATTTTAGGGTAGGACCAGGTCTGTGTGTCTATGTGAGCAGAGTTTCCGGTGCCACCCCCTTGAAAGGGGGTGCTTGTGACAGCCATGCTGCAGGGAGGGAGCTGGGTCACCACCCCCACCAGCCCCACCCCAACCCCTTCACCCTTACCACCCTCACTAAACCCACCCTCAACCCCACCCTCACTCCTACCATCCCCGCCCCCACCCCCATCCTGGTAGTGGAAAAATACAGCCTTGGCCTTACCCCTTAGCAAGCCTCCAGGGTGCAGTCTACTGCCTGCCTAACTTCTGATCCTTTAATAATGGTTTTCTGTGGTTGCTCGTTCCTGTGTATGTTTGCTTTCCCCGTGTTTATGCTTCCTGCTTTAGGTAAGAAATCTGAGCAGGAGCTCGGGGCTGCAGATACTGCAAGGCTCGGGCCTCATCTGCCTCATTTGTCAAATAGAAATTTAAACAGTGATAATCATCAAAAGGATGAGAGAGATGTATGATGTCTTCAAGGTCCAGCCCACAGCCGGTTTTATTGATTATGATAAAGACCTTAAAAGCCAGGTCATGGCTGGAGAACTGCTTTTAGTTCAAGAGTTTGAACTAAACTCAAGAGTTTGGGGCCAGCCTGAGCAGCATAAAGAGACCTTGTCTCAAAACAAAAAATGCAAATAAAGATAACTGGGCTAAGGGTGTAGGTCAATGGTGGGTAACAGTTTATTTCAACCCCAAGCTCTGGGAGAATAAAAATAAAAAGCTCCAAACAACAACAAAAACTCACATCACTTGGGAGGGTCCTCCTTGACTGAGCACAGTTCCCTGGGATTCAGAACTCTTAGTCTTTTAGTTGGGAACAGAGGGGCTGGGACTCAGGAGGAGTTGGGGAGATGGTTCATTGGGTAAAGAGCTGACCAATCAAGCCTGAGGGCCTGAATTTGATTCCCGACACCCATACAGAAAGCTAGGTAGGGTAGCCTGCCCTCGTAATCCCATCGTAGGGGAGGCAGAGACAGGAGGGACCCAGTGAGCTCCAGCTTCCTTAAGAAATTCTGTCTCAACAAGTTATGTTAAAGAGAGAGAGAGGAGGACACCTGACACAGACCCCTGGCCTCCACCTGCAATGCTCACATACACACACATACACAAGAACATGTATACACACGCACACAGCTAGAAAGACACATGTACATGACAGCTCAGTACTACAAAGGAACTATGGCAAAGGTATAACACACAGGATTTTCCAGGATTTGGAAATGAGCCCCCAGGTGTCTTAGCACATGAACTTAGTGCTAACTTAGTGCTAACCACTCTGGGACTCTGTTACCTGGCAGGATGGAGGCTTGTGGAGGAGGAGAAGGAAGAAAAAGAGGAGGAGGAGAAGAGTCTCACATGCGTGTTCCATCCCTGCCCGGTCACCCTTGCCAAAGATGACTCAGGTGAACATGTTATCCCTCCAATTGCCAGGCGCCTGCTGTGATCCAACCAGTACAGTCATGCCAGGCACCCAGGCCACTCACCTGTGCAGCTCGCAGAGCATTCCCTGGCTTGTCTCCACTAGAATCAAGGTGGAAAGAGGGGGAGAAACTGACTGCTCCAGGGGATGGGGAAGAGGAGTGTGGTAGAGGGAAGGTGTGAAAAGGAAGGGCACAGCCAATGTGAACATACCAAAGCACCAGGAACCCACAGGGTAGGTTCAATATGGAGGAACCCCTGCTTCCTGGGAGCTTAAACATACAGGTCAGGATAATACCACACACCTATTACTACAAAGTATGGCAAGTTCTAGAAGGGCAAAATTGAAAGTCAGTGACCCAAGGTTACAGAGGGGGCCTGACTTAGATAGGAGGAGGAGGAGCAAGAGGCACAGTTTTACGAGGAATGTGTAAATTAAGACCTATGGGGAAATGTGCACAGGGATACTTATTAGTCAAGGGAACAGCAAGCAGAAGCCAGACAGGTTTTTGGAATGTTTGAGGAACCATAAAGAGGCTGAGGATGCTAATACACTGTGAGCAGGGAACACAGCTGGGCGCTATCATTTCACACGCACAGATATGTAATATATACCGTTCTGCTCAAGGAACCCCACCAGGCTGGGGCTGGGGATCCCCATGTGCTCTTACGGTCTTGTTCCAGAGATGCCAGCTCAGATTTGAATCCCGCCACCAGCTGCTTCAAGTGTGGAAAGGGGAGGGGGGTTAAACTCTCAGAACCCTGCCTGTCACTGAGCTGTTCACACCTGCCTCTGAAGCTGGGGCTGCAGTGAGGAAATGTCTGGAATGTCCCCGGTGTGGCTTTGGGTGTGCAGTGGGCTCCTGTCCTCCTTCCAAACAAACATCTACCTTGCCCTCGACTGGGGAGTGAAGGGGATTTAATTCTGTCGATGCCCTGCCTTGCCTCTTAGAAGAACCTGGAAGAGAGAAGGGCAGGGAGCTTTCTAAGGACCTGTGTGGGGACCCACAGCAAGAGAACCCCCAGAGGATGTGTGGCCTCTCCCTTCCCCATTTAGCAGAAGGAACCAACAGAGAAGCCTGGGGGCGGGGGGGCAAGGTTAAATGTTTTAGAAACTCTGCTGCAAGCACGTGGACTGAAATTGGAATGACATGTGGAAGATGGCATGGCTCCCCGGGGTGACACGCAAACTGGTGAAGCATTTCATAGTTCTGGAATCCAGGAGACAAAGAACTAACAGTGTGGACTTGCTGACAAAGCAAATAGACCCCGATCACCTCTTTGAAGGAGAGATTCTTCAGAAACGAAGGCTAAGCAGAACTGTTTTCAAGATTTGCTGAGGGAAGCTGGAACTTGCAGACCCACACTCTAGGAACCCTCCTCACACCCCACCACCACCCAAAATCCTCCAGAGTGAAGGCAGGATTCCCAAGGAAAGTACACGCTGCGGGGAGACACAAAGATGCCAAAAAGGGCACACACTGGGTGAACATCCAGAATAAGAGCTCTGTAGCGCAATAAGGAAGGAATGCACCCTACAAGCTAACAGGGTCAGTGGTGCCAGTGGCAGGAGAGGATTGATGAAACTGGGCACCATTCACCAAAACAGACCCCATGCTGGGCCCTTGAGCAAGTCTCAGCAGATCTCAAAGGGCTCAACTCCCACAACAGTACGCTCCGACCACAGTGCAATTAAACAGAAAAGTAATAACAGAGAGCGCACCGTAGAGTCCCCAAGCATTTGCAGACACATTTCCGAATCACCGGAGGAAAAATCACAATGGGAATTAGAAAATTCTTCAGATTGAAGGATGAAGAAAAGAAACATATTATAACTTGTGAGGGGCAGCTAAGGAAGAGCCAAGGTGGGAGTTTTAGCAGTGTGCACATTAGGACACAACGAGGTCAAGCCAGGCATGATGGTGCATGCCTGTCATCCTCCAGCCCTGAGGAGGCAGAGGCAGAAGGATTGCTGCAAGTGTGAGGGCAGCCTGGTCAAATAGTAGGGAGGGGGGAGAAAGAGAGAGAGAGGTTACAAACAATCCTAGACTTTTAGGCCAATAAAAGTGATGATCTGGGGTAGACAAGATGGCTCAGAAGGTAGATGTACTTGCCTTCAAGCCTGCTGACCAGAATTGGATCCCCAAAACCTACAGGATGGAAGGGGAGAAATGACTTCCAAACCTTGTTCTCTGACCTCCACACATGTGCCATAGTACATTCACATTCACGTACTGCCATCCCCAGAATGAATGAATGAATGAATGAGGGAAAGCCTGGAGGCCTTTTGTTCACTTGCCCCCTTTGGTGAGGCTGTAGCTTACACAACCTCTTAGCTGGCTTCTACAACATCTCCTCCCCAAAGGGATTCCCTGTCATTTGTGTTGTCTTAATACATATGGAAATGACACCACCTTCTGCCACCTACCTAAGGAATGAACCACTGGAATCACACATGGCTCATTGTTCCGTCACCGCTGCTTCTGTTCTGGTACAGGACATTCTGACGTGGTCCCGTGCACTATGCCAGGAGAGTCCATAACACCATCACTGCCTTTGACTCCATCTCAGAGAGTCTCAGCCATCTGCCCCCATCACACAGCTTAGCAGGCCAGAACCTGGTCTCTAGCTTAGGTGTTTATCATCATCAGCACACTGAAATGTACACCCAGCATTGTCAGGGAAACTGCATCTCCACAGTTTCAAGCTAGCCATTCCCTCCCAGCTCAGGCCACAGGATTCTGGCCAGGGCCTCAGAGGGCTGACTGTCTGCCTGGCTTCTCTCTACCACTGAGCTCCCCCTCGGCCCCTGACATCCCCAAAGATGGCAAAGATTACAGCAAGTGCTTGCAATGTCCCGGCTGGATGAAGCCTTCTTTGCCCATCTATTACCGATCACTGTCACCATGATCACGGTCTTCTGTCTCCCTTGTCACCAGAGAGAGATTGCTTCTGCTTGTCATGACTCAGTGGCTCTGAGTGCTAATGGCGCCTTCCTTTTCTCCCCTACAGCCAACAGGAAAAATTGTGGGTGACAATTTAATATGACCAATAATTAGTGTGAACAACACAGATAAAGCAGTGGTGACAGCTACTTCTGAACACTGCCTTGTGTTGCCGTCTTCCACTGAGGCCTACGCTGACCTTGAGGAACTGCTCCAGCAAGCCTGTGTCCGCTGCTCTGCGGCCAGGGCTTTGCTCACTCATCAGATTCCAGTGGCGGCGTGCACGCTGTGGCTAAAAGCAATTCAGCGTTGGTACAGTGGACGTGTCCTCAGATCTAGAACAATGAATTCTGGCAGCAGGAGAGAAGATCTGAAACATGGAGACTGCAGTGAAGCCTCTCTACTAAGAAAAGCGTGATGGACACGAGGCCCCAGGCAACATTCTGCAAGTCAGGGGCTTCCCAGTGGCCAGAGCCTTCAAGTACGTCCTTTAAGACGTTTTCTAAAAACACTTATTGTCTGTATGTGTGTATGCGTGTGCATGAGTGTGGTTGCATGTGCCTGTGCACAAGGAGATCAGAGGGCAACTTGTGGAAGTAGATTCTCTCCTAGCATGTGGGTTCTGGGGTGAGCTCAAAACATTAGTCTCGGGGCAGTTGCCTTTACTAGCTGTTCCATTTCCCTGGTTCCCTTTTCTTTCCTTTCTTATTAACCATTACAAATTCGGTAAAATAAATTTTTTTAAATTGGTAAAATATGCATGACGTAAAACTCACTGCTTTAATCATTTCCATAAAGATGTGCAGTTGAGTGGCATGGAGTCTGTTCACATGTTACTGGCCACCGTCACTACCACTGCCCAGAACTGTCACTTTTACCTAAACTGGTACTCCAACTCCCCCAAACAGCTTTCCAGCCCCAGAAACCCCCATTTAACCTTCTGTCTCTGTGAGTTTGACTAATTTAAGCACCTCATCTAGGTGGAATCACATAGGATTTGTCGCATGCACACTGTCTTCAGAGTTTATCCCTGTGACAGCATGTATCAGAACTCCCTTTGCTATTTTACTTTTATGCGCGTGGGTGCTTTGCCTCCTATGCCATGAATTGTGCATCATATGCATGCTGTGCCCACGGAGGCCAGAAGAGGACACCAGATACCCTGGAGCTGGAATTAACGTTCTGCTGTGAGCAGTCACGTGGGTGCCGGGAAACAAACCCAGGTTCTCTACAAGAGCAGCCGGTGCTCTGAGCAGTGGGGCCAACTTTCCAGCCTTTCCTCTCTGATTAGTTTTTTTCTTCAAGATATGGTTTCTGTGTGTAGTCTTGGCTGTCCTGGACCCTTTGTAGACCAGGCTGGCTTTGAACTCACAGAGATATGCCTGCCTCTGTCTCCCTGAGTGCTGGGATTACAGGCATGAACCACCACACCTGGCTTCTCTCTGATTTGTTTTTAAAAGATTTATTTTTATTTATGTGTTTTCTATGAGTGTATACTATGTGTGTATAGGTATTCAAGGTGGCCAGAAGAGAGAGTCTAGTGTCCTTGTCCATTACTCTTTTATTCCTTTAAGGTAAAGTCTCACCCTATACCAGAGACCCTGTTTTCTTAGCGAGGCTGGAAGCTAGCAAATCCCTGAGATCCTTCTGTCTCTGTCCACTCTTGAAACTGGGGCTACAGGTGTGTGCTGGATGTCCTGCGTGTTACACAGGTGTCGGCATCCAAACTTTAGTGCTCATGATTGCACAGCAAGTGATCTCAACTCCCCTCTTTATTTTTTGAGATAGGGTCTCGATATGTAACACTGTCTGGCCTGGAACTTGCTATGCAAATCAGATTAACCTTGAATTCACTGGGATAATACAGCCTCGGAAGATGCTGATATTACAGGCATGAGCTGCCACGCCCATCTGAGTCAGGTGATTTCAATTATGATAATCCTTTTATCTGTCACAGAAATTATTTCTAATTCATGCCCCATTTTGCAAGAAAGTATGAGATGTTTGTCCTTTAAGACCATTGCTCTATGGGTATGATAGCTCACATTCACAATCCCGGCATTTGGGAGGCAGAGGCAGTGGGATTGTTATAAACTGTAGGGTAACTTGGGCTATAGAGTGAGTCCCAGGCCAGCCTGGGACACAAGAGTAAAGACCCTATCTGGAAGACAAAAGTTAAACCCAGGTCTCATGGCGCATACTTTTAATCCCAGCCCTCCAGAGGCAGAGGCAGGGGATCTCTGAGTTCAAGGATAGCCTGGTCTATAGGGCAAGTTGCAGGATAGCCAGGCCTACACAGAGAAATGCTATTAAAAATAAAAAATAAAAAAAAAAGAAAGAGAGGGAAAAGTGTGCTTTAGGGCTGTGCCTGTGGCTCAGGGGTGGAGCACTCCTATAGTGTGAGACCCTGTTGTTGGTTGGTTGTTTTAAAGGGCTTTTGGAGAATGGAGAGGTAGCTCAGCCATTAAGAGCACCGGTTGCTCTTCCAGGGGCCCTGGGTTTGACCCCCAGCACCCACATGGTACCTCACAAGCATCTCTAGCTCCAGTTCCAGGGTATCTGATGCCCAGTTCTGCCCTCTGTCTCCTCACAAGCATTGCACACACACACACACACACACACACGCTCAGGCAAAATGTACACACACATACATTTTTTTTAAAGCTTTAAACAGTATGATGGAGTAGGAAAATGGGGTCAGAAACAAGAAGAGAAGCAAGATCAAACTATTAGGAAGCATTTTATTCAATTGGACATTGAGTTCAGATTTAGATTTGATCTTCACGGACACCAAACAGAAATAACTACTTCAATATTTGGGAGCTTTTAAAAGCATATAGCATTCTTATTAAAGTTCATAATTATGACAAGTGCATTGGGTCCTTCTAGACTTTACTTCTTATGTGAAATTTAAATGAGCTTTATCTTTTAAAGTCTGGAGCATCGCTGATAAAGCGATTAAAGTAAAAGTGATAAAAACAAGCAGGGCCTGGCAACACAGACCTGAAATCCTAGTCAGGACTGTCATCACAAGTTCAAAGCCGGCAAAGGCTCCCCAGTCAGACTGTCTCAAAACAAAACAAGAAAGGCAAGGAAACAAATCCTAGGTTTGAAGTGGACAAATGTAGCTTCCACTGGGGCCTGAGAAACCCACCATTCCTCACAAACCCTTCCTGATTAAGTTTCTAAGAGAAGACATTTCACATCCCTCCTTCTGTATATCTGGGCCTCATCCCGAGTTATATAAGAGACCTGAGAAAACATGTTTTTAAATATATGTTTCAAACAATTATTCATTTATTGATGTGTGTATGTGTGTGTAGTGCATATGTGTGTATGTGTCTCTGAGGAGTATGTGGTGTGTATGTGTGTATAGTGTATGTGAGTGTGCATGTGTGTGTATGTATGCATGTTTGTATGTATGTATGCATGTACGTATGTTTATGTATGTGTGGTGTGATGTGTGTATGTGTAGTATGTGTGGTGTGTGGGTATGTTGGTGTGGTGTGTGTGGTGTACATGCACAGTGTGTGAGGTGCCTATGGAGATGTCAGGAATCCTCCTCTGTCACCCTCCACTGTTCCTCTGAGGCAAGATCTCTTGCTGGACCTGGGGCTTGTGTTTTCTTTGGCAGACTGCAAAGCACCAAGCCCCAGAGATCTTGTCTCTGCCCTTTTGGGGCTGGGGTTACAGGTGTGCTCCAAACATCTGACCTCTTATGGAGTCCGGGTGCAGGGATCTCAATTTTAGCCTTATAAAGCCCAGCAAGCCTGCTTAACCACAGAGACATCTCTCTAGTACCCCAAAAGTTTAAAAATGGGGTGTGCAATATAGCATCTCCTGTGAACCTGCAAAAGCAGGTCCCAGGGAAGGAAGGGGAAAACTAGAGCAGGTGTTTGCTGAACCTACCCTGGGGACAGGTGCCGTGTCTGTCTGTGCCTGGCACAAACAACTTTCAGGGTAGTAATTACCAGGCCCATTTCACAGATTAGAAAACCAAGACCGGCGAAGAACACCCTTTGGGAAGATCTGAGGGGGTTGCAAAGAAGTGCTGGAGTCCAGACCGTGGGATAGGGTACCTGGGCTGGTTCCTACACAGAGGCCCTCTATTCTTGCCTGCCAATAGTATTCTACTCTATTTCATGAATAGTCAGTCATGGGGCATTATGTTCAAATCCCTGAGTGAACAGGTGACCAGAAATTATAACAACACAAAAAGAACAAAGCTTACAGGCAGGGATAAAGACCAGGGCTACTTGGACTGCTTTGAGCAGTGCAGTGAATCCCCCTACCGAGAGAGAAGCCGCAGTCACTATCCCCAAGGGGGCAGTTGGCATTCAGTCACTAAGAGGCCTCTCCTCACTTCTCTCTGGGGAACCAATCTCTGGGTTTCTGCGACCATCACCCTCGGCCAAGTGGCAAGAGTTGATCTGAAAGTTCTGTGGCACATGCCAAGTGCTGGGGATTTCCTAGGCTTGCCCTTGTCCTGTGTGCAGTGTCTTTCTTTCCAGCACCTACTAAGAGTAGAGTCTGGATCCTGAAGTTCTGGTCTCTGAGCTTCTGGCTGCTTGGCTCCCTTCCTATCCCCGTTCCACCATGGTTATCCTGGAACTCTGAAGAACCCTTCCCAAAGTCACTGACCTCCCAGCAGGCCACATTCCAGGTGCACACAGATTACCCAGAGTCCTCTACCACCCCGGCACTGTGATCAACAGAAAGCTTGGCAGGATGCCACACACTCACCTTTAGAAAACAAAACCAACCACGAATCCTTGTGTTCTCCTAAGTGAGCCAATTCTGCTGAATTGTGTGGTGCAGGAGTCTGAAATGTAAAAAGCACCCAAGACTCAAAATCCCAACCAGATCAGAGGCTGAGAGCTTCTCCTTGCTCGGTAGAGATATTGACATAGCCAATGTGGTCCACCAATGCCAGCAGGTACCAGCACGCTGCCCAGGAACCCCTAAGCTTCTGTCATGATCTGGAATCAGGGTGCTTGAGGGTCCAAGGCATGGCTTCTGGAAGGTTCCAGTAGCTGCCACTGGGGAGGCTCAAGAGAAACTGTTTCAAGCAAAATCTCTAATTTGGAGAGGTGATGTGGAAGAAAT
>CM053752.1:16493701-16655307 GCA_028658305.1 Pachyuromys duprasi
AATTTTACATCAAGAAATGCAGAATGGGTGCTGAGCCAGGATCACCACACGCTTCAGGAGCAGTCAAGAGTAGTAGCTGGGGGGGGGGGCGGGAGAACAGCTGGGGAAGGGCTTGGTGCAGCTGCTGAGGGCCTCACTGCATGACAAAGGTAACAGCGGTCTGTGGATGCTACCTTGTGTCTGGCTCCCGTTTAGGATGCAGGAGCTTGACCCCATAGAATCCACTGGGAGAGACTCCAGGTAGTGTTAGAGAATCGTTTCTCAACCTGGGAGTTAGCCGACAAGGCTTTCACAGGGGTCGCCTAAAATCACTGGGGAATGCAGATATTTACATTATGATCCGTAACAGCTACAAAATTACAGTTATGAAGTAGCAATGAAAGCCATTTTATGGTTGGGGGTCACCATAACATGAGGAGCTGTATTTAAGCATCATAGCATTAGGAACATTGAGAACCACTGTGTTAGAGGAACCTGGGTCTTGCTCTCCACATGACTCCTTCCTTGGTTTAGTCTCAAGTCCTTCCCACGAAAACCCCTCTTGACTCATCTCCTTAACCTCTTCTCTGCCTGTCCCTCTCAGGAGCTGGCTGGGGATGTACGGGGTGGGTTGCTGAGTGATAGAGGGAGGCTCCATGCTTCCTTGCACTAGAGCTTCCCCAATCCACTGAGATCCCAAGCTTCTACACACCTGTGCATTGTCCCTGAGTCTTATGCAGAGGAAGAAAGAATGTGACAGGGAGAGAAACAGAGGTTGGCAGACTGTAAACAGGTGGAGAGGAGATGACAACTCTGGCCTGAACCCCTCCTTGCTCACCTCCCTCCCAGCATCCATAGCTGTACCAGACTGGAGCCTTGGGAAACTATGATCTATAGGGAGGCAACAGAGGAGCAGCATTAGGAAAGAGAGGAAATCCAAAGACTTAAGGCTGTTCTGGGACCATTTCCTTGACTCTAACACTTTGTTCACTGGGGCCCAGAGTCCTTTGACGATTGACTTCCTGGGACCCCTGAGCCAAAGTATGGCCTTATGGACAATGAGGAGGTGTGTGGCATGCAGTGTATGTGGGAATAAACACCATGGACAGTGCTTCCCAGAAGCATCCAGGAAATGGACTGGTCAAAGCCCCCAGAGAAGGCTAACGCCTTCCAACCTTGAGCTGAGAGGCCTTCTCACCCCAACCACCCTTCAGGGCCTCCGCTTTGAGGAGCAGCCCCCACCTTAAGCTTGTAGTATGAACAGGAAGTGACAAGGCCACCAGGTTCCAGCAGAGCTGTCCCCAGAGGCCTCAGGAGCATGCCAAGGCCTCCAAACACACTGGCAGGCATGTCCATGATGGGGTCTGCATAGAGGCTGTCTGGCACCTTGCCAGGGCAGTGGAAGCTTGGGCCCCCATTTTCTGTAACCTCCTCCCCCAGGTGAATTACCTGCACACAATTAATTATGCAATTATCTAGATGGGGCTGTGAAGAGCAACGATCAAATTGTCAAGATGGGCTGTGGGATAAGATGCTGCTTCTGCTTTGCCAAGTGGAAAACAGTCCTTACTCACTTCTGAGACTCCGGTGGCTGCCATAGCTAGGGCCACAGGATGGTCTTGGTAGGAACCTGGCCTGGTATGTCCTCCATAGGCTTCAAAGTCCAACCTGTTACCCCAGGGCACTGTCACATAACTGTCTTTAACCAAGGGTGGTTCCACCCCTCCCCAGTAGCCTGGCTGTTCTTATGTCATGGAGAGGGTGCCATCTGAGAGCTTCTTTTCTGTGGAGTACACAAGTTGCTGTTGTACAGAAACCCTAGGCTCTGAAACCTAGTGCCACATTCCCCAGGCCACAGAGCATAAGAGAGGCTGAACCTAAACTCAGGCCTGCAAACTCCAAGACCAACAAGCTGTCACGCCATGCTATCTCATCCTGTCCTATCTTATTGCCATATTTTCGAAATGCAGCTAAACCCCTAACACCCCAAATTGCAGAATCTAGGCACTGGATGCTCTGGCATTCTTTGTAAAATTCTTCCAACCTTGCTGTATCATTGAAAGAATTTTCTCTCTATGGGGTATCAAGAAAGCAACCAAGCCTCTCCTTCTATGGTCCCAATGACAAACCAAAGGTCCCCCCTGGGGACTAACAAACTAATGAGTTCATTGGCCTTACTTACAGAGAGAGCATGGGTGAGGTGTCACAGGCAGGGGTGTGGGTGACCCTCAAGCAGCCACAATGGAAGGTCTGCATCCACACAGCTACATAGATGGAGCCTTCTTCCCTTAGTCCTCCCCAGACTACTGTACCTCCTCCCCTCAAGGACACATCTGATTAGGGCAGAATTGAGAACTGCATACAAGTGACTGGGAGGGGGGGGCTGGATACGAAGGTGAAGGTCCCATGGCTCTCTGACCCTTCTCCTATGAGGAAATGCCAACACCCAACAAGCCTGACTGTGATGATCTTTTGCAAGCAGGCACAGCTGGGCTCATGAAGCTAGCAGCTGTTTTGTTCTGAGCTATGCAACAAGTATATTTGGAATTTTTAATAAAATAATAAAAAAGCAAAAAACATACAGCTGATTTCAGGTGGTTACTTGTCAGAGTGGACCCAAGAACCTTGGTGGGAGTTGGGAGGCAGGCTCTCTCTCTTTGGTTCTGTCAGTTGGGAGTGTGGTGGTTTGTGGGAGCATTCTGCTGCCCTTTCCTGGTTCCCTTGTATGTATAAGCACTGATCTCTCAAAGACACAGGTTGGCCTGAGCATCTCTTTGCCTCATGCCACAGAGCTCCTGAGTGCAGTTGGATAGGTTCCTTTCTGTTGGGGTTTGCATACTAAATGTCTCTGAAAGCTCTATGTTGAAGGCTTGGTCCCAGTGCATTGATATTCAGTGGTGGGGCCTCTAGGAGCCATGAGGATCGTGACTTCAGCAAAGGACTTATCCTTTGAAGGGTTCATAACTTAACAGTGTTTTGGAAAGTGGTGGGAACTTCAGGAAGTGGGGTCTAGCTGGAGGAACTAGATCATGGGGACATGTTTTTGAGGGGGAATATCTTGTTCCTGGCCCTTTCCATCCTTCTTCCTTTATTTACTTCCTGGATCTCAGTCATATGCTCTACCTTGACACAGACCTAGAAGCAATGGTGTCAATGGGACATGGGTTGAAACTTCTGAAACTTTGAGCCTAGACAGACCTTCCAACTGACTTTCTTCACGTGTTTTATAACAGCAGCTAAGTCAGCTTCCTTCCAAGCCTTTTGGTTAGAATAGTGCAGTCTGACACACCTTTCTGGAAACTTCTCTTTCAGCTCATTCTGTGAGATTAGCAAGTGATTCAACCTGGTGTCTCTTTGTGTTTGCTTTATAAAATGCTTTCTGTTTAGGGACCACCCCTCTAAGTATTTAAGGAGTCAATTAAGAAAGGTACGTCATTGTTGGGGGCCCTGGCAATTTATTTTTAAGAATAATGGGTACTCATGGGACCACCTCAGCTTCACACAGGGTATGGTAGAAAACATACACAGTTGGGGTTGAGTGCAATTTATACACCTGTCCACCCTGTCTCTCGTGGACGATGAAGAAATGGAGATCAGGCTTGCAGAAGCTCTGGGGTCTCATCTGTGTAGTTCCGTTGGCAGTGGCTTGCTCCTTTGTCTTCATCATCTTTACTTCAGAAGGACAAGGGAACTAAGGTCATAGATGTGCACAGCACTTCATAGTTTGCAAAGGCCTCTTGTGTTGACCTCTGGCATGCCTCACCACCATCCTGGGATTAACATCTCTGTTTTGACATGCAGAAACAGGCTAGAAAGATGACAGGAACACCTACCAGCCCTGCCGCAGCCCATTTGGTTGTCTCTGTGTTGAGCAGGGTCCGCACTCTGTTCTGCTTTCCCATCTGGCAGCCCCCAGCCATCATCCCACTTCTGACTGCTCTGCCCCAGGGACTCAGCACCTCCCTCAGGAAGGGCCCTGATTATCATCTTGGGTCACATGCTAATTTGTAAACCAATCAGCATCAGGAAGCTTAGCTCTGTCTACCAACAGAACCTTGGAATGGCTATAAATTGAGTGAAAGTAAGGCCAGGGAGATCCTGGGGGATCAGAGCTTGCCGTGAAGGCATAAGGAACCTAGTTCAACCCACAGATTCTATGTCAACACGCTGGGGTGCCTGTCATCTCAACACTGGAGGGCACAGACAGAGCCCCAGGGCTTGCTGGCCAGGGGAGAGTCTACAGCATGAAGAACTGTTCAAATGTCCTCTGTGCATCCTGACCCTGATGCTCCCTGGACTGTCTAGCCCTGTCATCATTACCTTCTAACCATCAGCTCAAGTTGCCAAGATATTATGAGCCCTGGTGTCAAGGTGGCTGAGCATGGGTAGGGCAGAGCAGTGACCCAAACAAATGTCCTCAGAAATACTGAGGGTCCCCAGAGGCCATGTCCACGTTCTTGAGAGCTGTAGAATCAAGTGGAATTGCCCAGACCTTCCAGCACTGGCACTCCAGGAAGGTTGTGCCACTGCCGTGGGCTAAGGTCTCTGTGTGGGTCCGGGCCCAGGACAAGAAGCAGTAAATGTGAGTGCCTCTCATGCCTGCCAGAAGATCAGAGAGCTGAGCACAAAGGAGGAGGCCCTTGCCAGCCCAGCCATCACTGAGTGCTATTTGCTCACCGATGTGTTCAGCTGGCCCGGATCTGGTCCAAACATGGGTTACAGATTGTTCAGGGCCAAACAACCAGAATCTGAGCCCATTTATGTTTCTAAGAGGCTAAGTAAGCTCAGGTCACAGAGTTTCCCCTCTGAGCCCTATGTGCCTCTGTTGAGACTGGGCCTGATGGATCATGCCCGATAGACAAAGTACCACATGTCAGGCACATAGCCCGGTCATATAGCGTCTTCTGGAGATACCATGAGCAGTGGCCTTTGTGTTGTTGGGAATCATCATCCTCTACCACCCTCCACCCCAGGAATGTTTAGAGAGGCCCCAGATGACCACGATATTCCTTGGTGCAAGTCGGAAATGCCAGAGCCCTGAGCGATGCCTGATGGGGCCAGGTGTGGGGCAAAAAATGTGGGTCTGCTTCTCTGAGGGCAGACGTGTGTTGTGGCTCAAAAGATGTGTGTTTGTGTCCCCCAAAAGATAAATGTTAGAAACATCACCTTCAGATCCGTGTGTGGACGGATTTTGGAAGTAGGGGCTTTGGGATTAGATGAGGTCATTTGGGGTTTTGTTAGAAGAGAGACCTGAGCTAGTATTCTTGCTCATCTAATGCCACCCTGTCACGAGGCAGGGAGGCCCTTGCCAGACGTCTAGCCAGCACCTGGACGTCCCAACCTCCAGGACTACATATAAGCCAGATAGACATCAATTCTTTGTAAATTACCCAGCTTGGGGTATTTCGTTATAGCAACAGACTAAGACAGTGTGATGACAAAAAATGACAGAGCGGGAAGTTTTCCCAGTACTGGAGCTCTGGGGACAGGGGAGGCTTCGGAGTGGCTTTAGGGGAGATTTGCAGAACTCCAGCTCTTGGAAGACTTGTGAGCTGGCAGCAGACCCATCTGGAGAGTGTGTAACAGACTGTCAGGAAGATCGTGAAAGCTTTTTTTACCCTTGTGAGGAATGGTGGCTGCGGGTAAATAAGTCAGCTGCCCCATAGACACACCAGTCACCACCATAGACACACCATAGACACACATAGCAATCCTCATGGACATGAGGCCATACAAGCCACCCCCACGGACACACAAGGCCACACAAGCCACAGCCAATGACTTACTGGGACACACAGCAACCTCCCCACCCCAACACACTCAACAGGCCACACACAAACTTTGCAGCTCACATCTTTACTAAGGGGCCCTCCTTTGAACAGAACTGCAATCCACCTCTGGAGTGCCCCTGAGGCATGCTTGTCAGGCTTCTGGGGAGAATTTATTGTATGTTTATTTATGTGCTTCTCTACAGCAGCCACCAACCTGAAACACACAGAGCCCACCTGGTTTAAAAAAAAAATAGTAGCAAAATGTCAACCCTCATGCAGTCTTGGCAAAGAACTGGCCACCTCTTAGCTTTCGGATGGACTGCTGCTTTGAAAACTCCTTCTTTGGTCCTTAGCAAGGCCTAGACCACAGGCCAGGAAAGGGAACAGATTCAGCCTTTGCACTAAAGAAAGCAAGGGTTCAACCACATGGATGAGCATCGGACTTAGTGTTTAGACGCCACAATGCATCAGCTGGACTTCACTGATGTGGCTCAGCTCAATGCGCGTGGCTGTACATACCAACATGAACCATCAAGGGGTACAGACAAGCACCTTGTGGTCACTGGCAGCAAGGACTTGGCGGATGGGGGGGGGGGAAGAGGACACATGGGGCGGAAGGAGGTGGGGAAGCATCCCTGGCTGCACTGCAAACCATCCCTCAGAACCAGTACTCGGAGACAAAGATGTGCACATTGACGACGTTCCGGTGGGAGACCACGCCCCCCAGCACGTAGTTCATCTCCAGCCTCAGGACAGCATAGAAGGGGCCCACAATGGGCCGCACTTGGCGCACGACACCTGGGGAGAGAGAAGAGGGCCTGTTGTTGGATGTCAGCGGGCACAGAGCAACGCGGGTTATCAGGGAAAGGTGCTCCCTTCGCTATTTCCAGACTGGGCAGATGCTTGAGGCACCAGGCAACCACCCCCTTCTACATGGTCACTCTGGGCTGTTTCCATCACCAGGGACAGTGACGGTAAACTCACTGCCTCCTTTCTGTCATGACACAGCTTGGAATGTGAGGGAAGCGGTGAGTGTGGGCTTTGGGGCTGGGCCAGCCCCTGCCCTTGCAGAGGCCTGGGTTTCCTGCTCAACTACCATTTATCTGACAGGTTCAAAGGCCCTAGAAAAAGGCCTGGCATACAGTCGAGCCTTCCCTCCTTCCCTCTTAGATGCCAGGTAGGACCCCTGGGAAGCAAAAAAGCAGTAGTTGGTTCCTAGGATATCTGAAGATTACAAGGGTGGGTCCTCTGCCACCTTCCCCAGGAGGAACAGTTCAAAATCCCCACAAGACAGGTCCTTGGACCTCTACAACATACAGTCCAGCTACCCTAGCATATCAGCTGCTAGCATTTCACCTGCAGGCCTCTTGGTAAGTAAGCCTGGTTTTAGCTTGGAAGAGGGCATCACAGACCTCCACAGGCAATGAGCACCCCACTCTCATCCCCACTATGGCCATAGCACTGCAGCCATGTCCCTCTGAAGGCCTATAAACAAATACGGCTTCAGTCAAAGGCTTACTGTCACTCTTTGCCCGCCAGTGGGTCCCTCCCTGGCCTGGGTCTGCCTTGCCAGTTGAAGGGGGTCACAGTGCTGAGCCCATAACATTCATGAGGTTCCTTTGAATCCATGTAGGACACTTTCCTCTTCCCTAGGCCCCAGGCCCACAGGGAGTCTGGCACCCGCTATGACTTTAGTCCTCGGAGCATGGCTAATATGCTAAAGCTCAAAGGAGAGCCAGAGAGACCCATGCACCTGTGACCTTTTCTAGGACAGTGGCATGATAAATGTCTGCAAGGTCTGATCACATCATGCTTTGTGGTTGTTAACCAATGTCACAATATAATTTTGTGGGGACTGGAGAAATGGTTTGATGGTTAAGAGTGCATAACGCTGTTGCAGAGGACCCAAGTTCGAGTCTTAGCACACACACTGGACGGGCTCACAACAGCCTCTAACTCCAGCTCCAGGGGATCCAAAGCCTCTTCTGAGTTCCTGTGCACATAGCCACATGCAGACTTACTCATATTCATGTATTTTTAAAATTAAAAAATGTTTTATATAAATACCGATATTATATGTAATTTATGTATTCCATTTAAAATATAATTTAGATATTGATATATTGTTGATTACATATAATGACATACAAGACTTCAGTGTGTAACATAGACATAAAATCTTATGTCTTATATCATAAAAATCTTATCTCTTTGGGGGAGTGGGGTTTGAACCCAGGGTGGGTAGAGCTGGAGAGGTGGCTCAGAGGTTAAAAGCACTGGCTGCTCTCCTAGAGGTCCTGAGTTCAATTCCTGGCAAACACATGGTAGCTCACAACCATCTATAATGAGATCTGGTGCCCTCTTCTGTCATGTAGGTGTACATGCAGGCAGAACACTGTATACATAATAAATAAATAAATCTTAAAAAAAAATAACTATATAGTACAGCATGCCCTCAAACTCTCGGCCCTCTGGACCCCATTTGTGGGGATGATAGACACACACCACTATGCCTGACTTGAATAAGATCTTAAATGATAAGGATTATGCTATATTTACATGTTGGCATAATATTTGCATGTTGACCATACTGTTATATCTACATGCTGACATGTGGGTCAATATATCTTATTTGAGTGAGCATTCCTGGA
The DNA here is from genome assembly GCA_028658305.1 of Pachyuromys duprasi. NCBI lineage: Eukaryota > Metazoa > Chordata > Mammalia > Rodentia > Muridae > Pachyuromys > Pachyuromys duprasi. The sequence goes on from CM053752.1 coordinate 16,502,103, forward strand.
TCCTCACAGGGTACACAGTTCAGACATACAGTCATGTCTGGGCTTTCGATAGGTGCCTGACATCCAACTACAGAAGAATGGGAGAGAGCTGGTGAGGTGTCTCAGTGGACAAAGCCTGAGTTTGATACCTGGCACCCATGGCAGAAGACGGGTAAACATACTCTTGAAAGCTATCTTCTGTGTATTCAAGAGTGTGTGTGTGTGTGTATTTTTTAAATAAGATTTAAGATTTAAATAAGATTTAAAAAATGTAGAGAATGCAATGGCGGTTGCAGAGGGTGGGTCTGGGTCAGAAAAGATAAGAGAGAACTTATGTATAGGGCACAGGGATGGAGGATGGCCTCCCTGGACTACAGTGTGAGTTCAAGGCCAAACTTGGGAACTTTAGTAAGATCCTGACTCAAAAGAAAGTTTTAAGAAAATGTAGCTCAGTGGCATAGCATTTCCCAGTAATCAAAAAAGCCCTGGATTAATTCCCCAGCACCCCCGACCACAACACACACATTCAGAAATGACTGCTGGGTATAAAACAAACAATATTTCAATGCGATCTCTATGCTCAAATGGGTAAGAAATGTTTGTATTTAAACCCAGCATATCAGGTAATCCATAAAGGGTCATTCTGAAGACCAGAACTCCATACTGTTGGCTGGTAGTTTGGTTTGTAAAAGCTACTCTCTTGGACAAGGCACCAAAACACATTCTGCCTTAGGGAAAGGCGGACTACAGGACCTCCAGATGACAGGCTGCCTCAAAGACAGGAGTCCCTTTCAGGCCCTGCAGCAGCTCAGGATCTTTGCATATAGCAAGAAAGATGACTAAGGACAGACCAAGGTGCTGCCTGGTTAAGCAAGAGCTTGTGTGGGTGCAGGCTGAAGGAATGTGTCCCTTCCTGCTCATCCAGAATCTTCTGTTCCCCCCCCCTCCTCTGACCTAAAGTCTGTGTGGTACCTCCAAATAGCCACAGCCTCACTCCACCCAGAGCTATCATTCCCACACTAGACCCCCAGCTCCTACTCATTCAGCCAGCCACACATTCCTGCACCTCTGTTTTCAGAGAACATGTTTCCTCTGTCTCAATAGCTCAAGCTTGACCTTCACCCTCTTGCCCTCACCCTGACTGAAACCAGGCCACAGTGTTTCATGAAAGATGATACAAATAACCTAGCTGGTACCCAGCACCTGGCACTCAACAGATAGCCAAATGAATGGCCATTTCTGGTGCCAACTTTTTATTCACAGCCTCCTATCATGTGTCATCTTCTCACTTAGACATCATCCACCTATGCACCTACTTATCCACCAATCCATTAATCCAGGATCCATCCATCCATCCTTCCTTCATTTATCAATCCAGCCATCATCCATCTATCCCTCCATCCACCCCATGGACCCACTCATTCATATATCTAACCCATCTGTCTCATCCATTCTTCCAGCCATCTACCCATCAATCCCTCTGCCTAACAGAGGCACGTCCACACAGGGAGACTTAAGGCTGTTTCTACAGACGTGCTTATATTTTAATTTAAATTATGATAATTTAATTGGGTTGTGAAGAGTATCTAGGGGCCCAAAGAGCAGGAAGGACACATGTTCTCAACTGTAATGCTCTACCTGCCCAGTTCAGGGGACATTACAACTAACCTCTCATTCAGGGTAGAGACTTAGGGCAGTGCTCATGCCTGCTCCACCATCCCCAGGGCTTGGGCAGGCACCTGGCAGGAATTCAGCCATGATTACTTAGAGAGATGAATGAGAGTGGGAGGAAAGGAAAGGCAATCAGTTCTTGAGGCCACACTGTCTAAGAATGCAACACTGTCTGGCCTCACAGGTAGCATTTCATTCTGTATGATCTGTCTAAAACCACTGTAAATACTCTCTGAGAGCCAACAGTCTCTTCCTTCGTGGGGCCCATAGGCTAGTGTGGGCCACGGCACAAACTGGGAGTCATAAGGCCCATTCTGGGAGTCAGGACTTGGGTTGTAAATTCTGGAGGCACGTCACAGTTCCTTCCTCCTGTCCAGCTGAACTGAGCTCCCTCCTGTGCCACGTTCCCAGCACCTTCTCATGAGGTCCACCATGACCACCTTCAACACTGTACTTCTCATTCCACAGGAGTCTATTCTCTATTTGCCCATAGCATCTGCCTTCTCATAGCACTCCATGAAGGAGGCTAAGCTCCACCACTGAAGCGCTGTCCTGCAATGCACAGTGAGAGTCCCTGGAGCAGCTGGCCTTAAATGGAATGTCTTTATCAAGCCCCTCCCTCAAGACTCAGAGATCTATGCAAAAAAGGAGTCAGAAAGATTGTAAGAGACAGAAGTGCTGGATGACTCCAAGGAAAGAGCATCTTCCAGACACAACAGGACTGATGTGTGCATATGTGTGTGTGTGTATGAATTCACAGAGATTGTCACTGCATACATAAGACCTGTACAGATGCAAACCAGAAAAAGGCCAGCACTGAGATGGGGAGTGGACATGAAGCTCCACCCCCAACGAAAAACCTATTTGCAACTCATACCTGTTGGGAAAGGGAAAGTCAGTTTTCTCTAATAGTGTCACCGGGAATAGCAATTATTTACATTCTAGGGCAGGTCTCATGCTTAGGAGCAGTTGACAAAAACTCAAAGGATTCTACTTGTGTGTGCATGTATGTGTGTGTCTGTTGTTGTAATGGTTTGAATTTTTAATTTTTATTTATTTATTTTTTGAGAGAGAAAGAACACGAAGTTGGGTAGCTGGGGTGGTGGGGAGAACCTGGGAGAAGTTGAGGAACAGGAAAATGTATGATCAAAATATATTGTACAAATTTTTTAAAATAAAATTTAACATGTAAACACTCAAACAAACAAGTCTTCGTCCTGCAAACATTGGAAGCTATGGGAGGCTTTGGCTAAGGGCACATTGATTCAACCCATCAGTGCAGCAGCAAGCAGCCTGTTTCTGTCTCACCTGACACGCCCACCCCATCTGGTGGGGTGTTCCCTTCTCAAGAGCTCAGGAAAGGGGCTGGGCAGACGGCTTGTTGGATAAAGTGCTTGCCTTACAATGAGGAGGACCTGAGTTAGGATCTTCAGCACCCAGGTAAAAAGGCAGGCGTAGTGGCATGCGCCTGTATCCCTAGTGAAGGGGGAGGGCAGACAGGTGGATCCCTGAAGCTCAACGGCCAGCCAGCCTAGCCTACTCCGCAGAGTTCCAGGCCAATGAGAGAGAGTAGAAGGTAGAAGGTGCCTAATGACCAACACTAAAGACTGTCCTCTGACTTCCACACATGTACTTGTATTCACATGTGTACATACACACACACACAGGGCGATGGTGCTGAGTTCAACAGCTTTAACCTTCAAAATCCTCATCTTAGGCATTTCTGCTCCAGGTCCCAGGCACTGCTGGTATTCCTCTTTAGCGTGCCTGCACCTCTTAGAGATATAATTAAGCCTGTTTTTTTCCCCCATTGAAAAATGTAGCCCCCTGGGGCAGCTCACCTTCATGTCTCGCTGTGCTGTGTAACCTGAAGCTGATGTTCTGGGATCCTTGATCCTGACCACAAAAGCACACAGATCCAGGAGGGGAAGTCTGTCTCTAGGGGCTGGTGGTCCTCACACTCAGCCCCTGAGCTCATCCGAGCTCCTTCCATACAATGTCATCAATCAATTGCTTGAAGTGATATAAACTCATCTGGGTTCTCTGTACAGGGTCTACTGGCTTTCAGACATTCTGTTCAGATATCAGGAGTCATATCCTCTGGGTCCTAGGCTAGCTCTGTGCTGGCCAGTTGTGTGACCTCACACAAGGCCTCACGTGGTCTTAAGTTTGGCTTCTGACATGAAAGCGCTGTGATTCGAACTGACAGAGTGTAATGGAGTGGACAGGGCTGTCAGAGCATGTCAGCAAACAAGATGATGAATCAAGACACTGTGTGATGATGCTACAGCAAGGGAACAGACAGCAGCTGGAGTGGGAATGGCACAGGTGACAGTCTGAAGGCTACATGGCATCACCATGCAGAGCATAAGAAGCTACCCTAGGGGTGGGGTGCATTCTTCTCCTCCCTGATCTGTCTCCCTACTGCAGTGTAAAGACAAGGCTGAGGGCATAGTTTCAGCTAGTCCGGCACGCCTGGTACCGGGGGCTTCTCTGTGCCTGATTTACCCAACGAATGGCCATCGAATGCATGAGCCACGGAGTCAGACATAGAGTGTAACTGTTAAAAGTTGGAAATTATCACCCAGGAGTGGAAGGACTGGGAAACAGTGACCAATAGCCCAAAGCGTTCACATTTCAGACGGGAGGAGAAAGGGCTCACTGTCTGGCCTCAGTAGCAACCCCCAACCCCATGACCGACACCTGGAAAGAAGAAGTCAGCAGATCTCGTCAGAATCAGAACCACAGGCTGGCACAGGCAGCATGAGCCAGAGTGAGGAGGTAAAGTAAAGGCAGAGAGCCGTTGGCTGAGGCCAACTGGGAACACCTGTGACCAAAGTGATGGGAACTTTGGGATGTTCGCACACACATGTCCCGAGAAATGGAAGGGAGGGACACCACATCTGAATGCAAAGTTCATCTGTTTCATATTCACCTTCTACACACAGTCATGCCCCTGCCACATGCTTTAGAAGGCTGTGGATGAAGCCAAGTTTCACCGTGGCCTCAGACACTCAGTAAGTTTCAGCTTTTGGAGCATTTTGAATTTGGGGTTAGTAAGGAATGCGTGGCTTGAATCTATACACAACGAGGGTGCAGATAGGTGGGTGGGAAGAGAGGCTACAGGGCAGGACTGAGGAAGAGCCCCCACCCCACCCCTTCACGTCCCACCATGCTGTATTTGGTCCCCACCACTGATCTGTGAAGACAACCAGTTTCATCCATGAGGAGGAAGGGGCCAAAAATGAAGCTCTAACAGTAAGATGTGCCAAATTCCAGCTACCAGGGCCATGAGTCCCAGTCCAGGTAGGACTGATCCCAAAGCTCAGCACATCTGTCACTCACCTTGTGACTCAACACATAAATGCTTCCCATCTATGCTGCTCCGCCCTGACTCAGATATATTCCAGCAAGAAGCTGGAAAGACGGCTCAGTGGTTAGGAGGACTTGCTGCTTGAGAAGAGTGGGGTTTGGTTCCCAGAACCCACTTGGTGGCTCACAACCATTGATAATTCCAGTGCAGGGATAACTAACCCCCTCTTCTGATCTCTCTGGACAACAGGCATGCGCAGGGTGCACACATATATATGTAGGCAAAACACTCAAACACATACAATAAAATAAATAATTCTAAAAAAAACCACATCATTCAGCAAACTCGGCAGAGGAGTCTGGAATTCTAGAGCCATCTCACCAGGAATTAGGGCTGTGTCTGCACTCCCCACACCCTGCCTTCCCCGATTGCCCGAGAAACCCCATAATGGCCGGAAAGGAAGGAGGAGGACAGGTGTCTAGGCTGCATATTTAAAATACCAAGTGTCACTCAACATGTCTCAGCAAAACTCATCAGCCGTATTTTGGGATTATTATAAATGTGCCCCGCCCCAAGTCTCCAGTGAGCAAAAGCAGATACATCAAGCAGACACCTGCAAGCAGCCAAGTGGAGGAGGAAACCCCTGGGCGCAGCTGCCCTGGGGAGAAATGAGGAGAGATGTGAAAAGATCCAGCTTGGCTCTCTTTACCTTCCCGACCCACGTCCAGGACAGGGAACCAGCATTTCGGCCGAGTTGGCCCCCATATGGCTCACACATGCTAGGTACTGCTGGTTGTGGCTAGGGCCAGTGCTATCATTTTCTGTGGCTTGTTGGGGAGGAAATAAGGTTCAGAGTGTCTGAGAGAGCCGCTGATGAACACACAGCCAGGAAGAGGCAAACCAAGACTCCAAGCAGAGCATGGGCTACACTGTGCTTTCTCCTGAGCCACGTGGCTTTAACAAAAGAAAGGAAAGGAAGGTTTGGGTGACGTTGTGAAAGGACGTGCCGTCTGAAGCTCCTATCTATGCTGAGTTGATAAAAACTGTAACTGTGTTGGGAGAAGCAGGTTTGGTCTCCCCTTTTCTTGTGGCCCAGCTTTGACCCAGTCTCACTGACATACCTGCAGGGTCCTCTCAACCCCAGGCCCCTCCCCCATACTCAACTATGTACAGATGGCCCCAAATGAACAATTTGAACCCAAGAATACCTAACCCTAACCCACCCTCTCCTAAACCTCCATCCTTCCTCCCTGTGGTGGTCAGTCTTCACACTCAAGGCAAATGATTCAGAGTCACCCAGGAGACTTGAGGAGCACATCTCTAAGTTTCCCAGAAGATTAGCTGGGTGGAGGTGGAGCCACTCATGGGAACCCAGACAGTATAAAAGGAGTTAAAAGAGAAAGGCAGCTGAACACTTGTAACCCCTGTGCCTCTGCTTCCTAGCCGCCATGATGTGAGCTAGTCCACTGCACCCGCTCTGCCGTGATGACCTGTGCCCTTGACAACTGTAGGCTGAAAGGATCCTCCTCTTGTTTCTCTCAGGTATTTTTTCACTGAATAAAATTTTTTAAAAAGGAAATAAAAAAGGAAAGGACATGACTGGTCCCAAGTTTCAGCACCAGATAAATGAAAAAAATAAAATAAAACGGAAAGGAGAAAGTTTATTGTAGATAAAGTGAGAGCATAGCCAGAGACAGAGACATCTGGGAGAGTCCAGAGTGGACCTTACCCTGAGCCATGAGAGGAGAGTGGGAAGAGGGGAGGGGAGAACCAGACCAAGAGGCCAAGAGGGTAAAGGGTAGCAAAAGCCAGGTTACCAAAAATGGCTGGATTACATAGGGAAGGGTGGCCAAACACTGGGCTGGAAGAGTTTAGGGTAGGGGGCAGTATATGCCAGCCAGGAGGACCCTATAACAGGTAGGGACAGAGGGATGCTGGGAGAACCTGGAGGCTGGATCTGCTTTGGTATGCTAATGAGCATCTCAGGCATCTGTCCCAGGTTCGAGATCTAACAGTCCCAATGGCAAGAAAACTCTATTCCCAAGCCCTACCCAGCTCCCCAGAGCCAGGAACTTGAAGTCAACTCAGCTGCTACTTCCTTCCAGACTTGGGTTACTCAAATTCTCTTCTTGCCAGAGTTCTCTCCTCTCTACAGACCCTTGGGTCAGGCCCCATCATTTCCACTCAAGCTTTCAGCCCCTTCATCCTTACCTTCTAGAAGGTCAGTATGACAGTAAGATCTCCCAGTGCCTCTGAACACTTGATGGGTGTGAGGGCCTGGTACCTCCTGGTAGGTATTTTTGTGTGTACGTGTACACATGTACATATGTGTATGTGTTCAAGAAACTAGGGGAGGGACCCAAAAGGAGTGTTACTCCCTTGTCAGTGATGAGAAGAAAGGCATACAAACCCTCCACAGCTGCAACTTGTTCCTGGACCTTGCCATCCCCACTGTTCTGTCCTGGCTGCTGCCCAACTTTCCAGAAAGCGGTCCCCGGACTACGGACCCAGGTTCCAGTGGCCCCTTCCAACGTATCTGTTCTGGCTCCTTGGAAACAGCCTTACTGAGGTCACAAGCCCTCAGTGTTGCCAACCCAAGGGTGAATCCTTGGTCCTCATTTAGCCTGATTCTCGGCAGTACAGCTTAGCAGCCCTCCCTGCGTTCCAGGCCCTTCCCCTGCCCCTGTTGCCAGCTCTTCCTTGTCTCTGTGATCTCTTGGCTTGTATTCAATCTGGGCCCTTCTTTGTCTTTCCTCTCCCCATGCTAATAAGCTCGTCTCCTCCGGAGGCCCTAACTACCATCCTTCTGGAAGGATCCAGCCCATCAAACTGTAGTCCTATCTGTCCCATCAGCAAACAAGACCTGCCTTTCCAGTCATATCTCTATCTGTCCATGGCTCCACCCTTCCTACCAGACCCCCATGGTTAGAGCCACCACCATCTTAGCCTTCTAGAGGACAGTGACAGCCACGCCAGGAAGCACCTTAAAGGATCCTCTCTCCGTGTCAGCTTCCTGCACTGCTCGGTGGAAATTCACGGCAGAGGGCTTCCTGTGTCTTCAGGGTCCCAGAGTTCCAGCTCAGTCCTTCCTCTGCTTGAGGTGCATCACGGTCCACTGAGTACACACCTGCCTTAGGGCCTTGTGCATGCTGTTCCCACAGCCTCCAGCTTGCCTGAGGCTCATTTCTTGGGCTGCTAGGGCTTTGCCAAGTGTCCCCAGTATCCAGACTGGAAGTCATATATGCCCCCTCCCCACAGGCCACATCCTTTTCTGAAGGGCTGGTCGCTGCAGTCTGTGTATATCACACCGTTTGCTGCCTGGCAGCGGTAAAAATTAAAAATAGTGTACAATGGAGGGGGCACATCCGTCCCTCCTGACTGCCCTGTTCTCAACTGTGTCCCAGAGAACGACCTGAGGTGGGTTGTAAAAGACGACTACTTTACTCAAGAGGAAAAAGGTGGAGAGAGGATGCTGTGTGTTTGGGGTGTGGGCGTGGCTGAGGTGGGCACAACAGTAAAAGGAAACATTTGTGAGAAGTAGGACTGGAGGTGCCAGTGGGCAGGCCTGGGGAGCATGATGGCAGCCTGGAGCCCGGAGCCTGGGATTCCGGCCAGGCGCTGCTTAACTCTACAGTGATCAGGACTCTATTCTGAGGAAAGAGCAGGAAGGAGCTGCAGATCTGGGCTGCAGATAGCTCTGCAGCCCAGCAGCAAGAGACAAAGTTGACACTGGCTGTCGGCAGGCAGGGAGCCACCCCAAGGAGTGGAGGCTGAGCTCTTTCAACCACAACAGGTAAGCCTGCCCCTCAGAAGGATGCTTCCTGGGTTCTGCAGAATAGCCAGGCCACAGTATGACAAGGGGATGCGGACATGCTGTATGGGAAACAGCAGCAGGGTGGGAGTCATGCACTAGCACACACACATACCTTGGACAGAGGGGTATCCCAAGGTATGTGGTATATATATAAACACACACACACACACACACACACACACACACACACACACATACTCCTTTGCTACCTGTGGTCCTTTTTACTGACTCTGTGACAGACACCTGCTCAAGACCTGTGCCTGTCACTTGTTCAAGTCATCCAACCCTCATGTACCCGCTGTTTACAATCCCCAGGTACTTAGGTACTTGTCCACAGGGATAAAATGAATACAGAGGATGGATGAAATCTCTAGACATTTGCCAGGCTAATCTTAATGATCACCATTGCCCAGCAATGAGGCAGGCATCACCCTGGTCCATCTTTCTTAGACACTTGGACAGTTCCACCCACAGTTTCAACTGCCTGGCTCTTGTAACTGAGTGATGGCATATTTGGTACTTAGTATGGGCGGGCACCCCACCATATCTGCAGAGGCTGTTGGCCGCCAGCTAGGCTACACTGTGGGTCTAAGTTTGGGTTCCAGAGCTTCCCCAGAAGGGAAGGCAACACTCATGATTGGGCAACTGCTCAGGCCACACACAGCAGGATCCCAGGGGGCACCTGGCCATCTGGCAAAGGGCAGGGACTCCTGGCTGTTGTTTATGGTTGATATCCTTCAGTATCACTTCAGTAGGCCCCAGGCAGAGGTTACGTCCACACTACACCACCCCCAACACCCATGCCTATGGGTGTACATCTTATGTTTGGGAGACCTTTGGGCTTCTTGAGTCTGTGAGCTTGGGGCTGGGGCATCTCTTATGGTGCCCTGAGAGTCCTTAGTCTGTCAGGTACATCCCATGGGGGCCCCACACAGGGAGCACAAAAGATGTCTGCCCTCTTCTTACCCTTCTGTCTGGTCCCCTTTGAGAGATACAGCCCCTGCCCCCGCCCCCTGCCCTGCCTGCACCTCCTGCCAGCCTCGTGGCAGAGTCAAGCCCTGACCCATCCCAGACTGAGGAGGAGGAGGCTGGGCCCCTCACCCGGGAAGCAAGTTGGCTGCTGGCCAGGGTGTGGCCCCGGGTGACAGGGCTGTGCCTCCCAGAGAAGAGAAGGCGCCTAATCCCTGGGATTTGCCGTGAAAGCCAGGACAGGGCCAATCACTCGTCACTGGGCAGGGATGGCTATGCTGTTGTTTTAGGTGGAGTTTCTGAATGTCGTTTGCAGTGCCCACTGATCCCAGGCCAAACCTGCCAAATTGGATTTCACGGCAGGGTCAGTCTCTCATATTTAACCCCTTAGGAGGTAATGGTTTAAACAGGCAGTCCAGATCCAGATGACGAAGTCTTGACTAGGTTCTTCTGGTGGAGAGGGTGGAGTCGGCTGGTGTCTTTCTTCACAGCCCCTGTTGTGCCGTCCTGTGTACAGTCACACAGGCTGCGCTCCCCGTGGAGACTAAGCTAGGGATGACATCTCCAGGGTTTTGTAGTGTGTAGCGTGTCCAACTGCCCGTGGTAGTCTTGTTACTTCCTACTCTCACCCTCTCAAGACATGCGGCCAACTCCTGAAAAACAAGTCCTCTCAGCCATGGCAACTCAGCGGATGGGTGCTGGGGAGGCTGGCAGCACCCTGAGAACAGGTGAGAGGCTCGCACAGGTTTCCCAGCCTCAGTGCAGGCCCTGGCACAGGACAGGGTCACACCTGCCCTTGTGGAGTGAGTGAGATGATTCAAGACCGGCAGGACAGGGGAGGCATGCCCTCCATTTTGTTCTAGGCAAGGCCAGACTCACTGGGCCAGGCTATAAGTCATGCCTGTTAAAAAGTTCCCAGGCAGCGAAGTAAAGTGGATGGTCCTAGGCTTGTATCTTGCCCACCAGAGAATGCTCTGAGTTCTCAATAGAGGGGTTCAAACTGCTTCCCCCAAGGATCAGTTTGCCTTAACAGCCCATCAGGCAGACTGCTCTAACCTTGTGTTTAAATAGACACATCACCTTGGTCGCTATGGCCCCACAGGTCAAGAACTACTGTGTTGACCGTCTGCAAAGAAAACCCAGGCCCAAGCTGGGAGGTAGTGGCACACGCCTTTAATCCCAGCACTCTGGAGGCAGAGGCAGGTGGCTTTCTGTGAGTTTGAGGCCAGCCTGGTCTACAGAATGAATTCCAGGACAGCCAGGGCTACACAGAGAAACCTTCTCTCAAAAAAATCAAAACCAAAAAAAAAAAAAAAAAAAAGAAAAAAAGAAAAAAGAAAAGAAAGAATGAATAATGAATGAAAGAGAAAACCCAGGCCCAGGGAGGTTTTGATATCAGCCTGAGGCTACAAAACTGGAAGCAAAGACTCCTCCCTCCTCTCCAAATCAACGCCCAAACAGCTTTTACCAGGGCCTTTGGAATCAACTGCATATGGCCCTAAAGAAAGAAGCACCCCAGCCCTTCATATTTTTCAGACCATATACTTCAGTTGACGACCCCTGTGCTCTGTGCACTCACAAATGAGACTTCAAGAGGGGGTGTGAGAGGTATAGTGGTTCATATCTCTAGTGTTAGCACGTGGGAGACAAAGGCAGGAGGACTGTCATGAGTTCTGGGCCAGCCTGTGCTTCAAAGCGAGACTACTTCAAAACAACAGCAGCAATAAATAAGAAGGTGGGGTGGGTCTGTATTCCTGCCAAGCCTTAGGTGGGCTGTGCAGGTGGTTCTCCCCTTAGAGACACCTCCCTAGAAGTCAGGCTGCAAGCACCATGCAGATGGGCCTCAATGACAACCCTTTACTCGCAGAGCAGCACCATGGCTGCCTGCTTGCTCCAGACCTTCCCGCTGCAGCCGTGGCCCTCAGCAAGGGCTCTGGCACAGGCAGCTCCCTAACCTATTCTTCACCTTAGCTGAATGTGGGCATCACCTGCTCTGCTGCTGGCCCCAGGATGCACCGTGTCTTCTTGGGAGTCTGTGAGGGATCAACCACACCTGCTCCTGGCTCAGCTGTGCAGCCTTTTGTGTCCCTCCTGACCATAAACCTGGGCCTACTTTCACCCCAGGAGGGTCTGGCATTTACAGCCACTCTCGGACCCCACACCAGAGACCTTGGACTCACAGCACCTGAGCCATCATCATCGGATTTCTGGAGGCCTCTAGGCACCCAGCATGCAGAGCCCTCTCTCACATATCCCTTTCTGGTGATCTTTCAAGCATCTAAGTGTCCTGAAGAGGGGGATGTGGGGTCTGGGCAGAAATGGAAAAATAGGCCATGGCACTCCCCCCTCAAAAAAACCCCCACAAATAATCCAACGAACACATATCAGATCCTCTTGGTGGCTCCTCTTGGCTTTGGTGAGGCTTTACTAGAAATGCTGGCAAAGCCAATCCTCATTCTAGACAGATTTCTTTTTTTTTTTTTCTTTTTCTTTTTTTCACTTATAGGAAAACAGAGTTGAGTACCTGTGAGAGGGAAGGCTGAAAGGGAGGCCCAGGGCCCAGGAACACACTAAACCCCAGAGGTTCAGAAAAGGGCCCGGGCTGATGGTGTGGCGCCCCCACTTGTCGTGGTCAGGGCTCCCCATCAGTTACTCCACTCAGCTTCTCTAAGGACCCTGACTGCAGCCTGGGCCCTGCAGAGGGAGCACGAACCCAGGAGCAGGGCACAGAGGCTCTGCGGTGGCCCCAGCCTGCCCCAGGCATTCATAGAGCATTTCTCCACTGGCCGGGGAAGCATTCCTCATGTCTCCCTGACAGCCAGAGAGAGGAATGCAAGGGGGCTTTGCAGAGGCATCAACCCAGCCTTGAGCTGCATCTCACTGATCCCCTAAGACACAAGCACTGCATTAGAGGAAGCCTGCCCTTCTCAGTCCGTCCCTTGTGTCTCCCACTCCCCGAAGGCATTTCATCATCTCGTCACTTTCAAGGGCCCGAATGCCACAGCCACAGGGGCTCAAAGGCGTATCATCTGCTGGTTATTTTTCTGGGACTTCCAAACTTGGAGAACTTTGTCTATGCAGGTACTGGCCACCTGTGGGTTCCAGCTCTGGGGAAGCCTACGTTCGTGCTAGTTCTAGTGTCCACTGTCACTCACTTCCTGAGTGGAGATAATCTCTCCATGTCCCAGGGACTGGGTGCTGTTTCTTGATCCGCTAGTTCCTGAATGCTAGGCTCACTGATCTACAAGGCTCCTAGCCCTGAGGAGACTATGCTTGAGCCTTACCTCTCTAGGGAGGCCCTCTGTAGGGAGTGTCCACACAGGTTGTGGTCTAGACAGACAGGTCTTCAGCAAGCCTCAAGACACGTTCCCTGGCATAGCTGTATATAGGCCCATGACTGTTAATATGGACACAGGAGCCTCTTGAGCCTGGAATGGGATCAAGAGACAGCAGGCCCGCATAGCCCCATAGCCCCCAACTATGCTCCTGCTAATGGCCAAGCCTTGGGATTACTGCTTGAGGCAGGGCCCGAAGTGAGTACTGCACTGCACTGTTCAAAATAAATCAGAATATACTTGGCCCCCTGTTCTGCTGTTGCACAGTCTTACGAGGTCATTTGACTCCATTCCCTTGCCGAAGGGAGATCTCCCTGTCCCATTCCCAGCAGTCATGTTCACAAGGACTGAACAAGAACGCGGGGGCAAGAGTGTGCAGTAGTGGCAAGGGGCCATGAGGGCTAAACCCCATTCCCAGGGTTGCTTCATGTTGGGCCAAAACTCAGGAGAAAATTCCATCCCCCAGTGGTCAGGTCTGGAGCTGTGTATAGGGTAGCTCCTAAGGGGACATACCCAGGTACACAGAGATGTTTCTAGGCTGAAAGGGGGAAAGAAAGTAGGCTACAGGCAAGCCCAGGAAAAATGTCCTGAGCAGAGAACAGAGGCCAGAAGACAAGAGGTCTGAGACCAGAGCACAACCATAAACACAGCGTTGATCCCCACTCAATACAACCAGCCCCACCTGGTCTCCCTCTCCACCTGTGAGGTGATGTGTGTATTGGAACACCCTGCAGATTTGCTGGGGAGTGAAAAAGGCCGGGCCACTCAGGAGGCAGGGAGATGAACCCCAGGAATTTTCAAGGGCTGGGAGTCCACCCCCATACCGCCCAAGCCTAGAATTCCAAAGATCAGGGCACCCATGACCAAGCACAGTGAGGGAATGCTCATTCCCTGTGGTCTGAGCTGCATTCCATTCCCAGGATGCCACCTGTCTGAAGGTTACCTGTGGTCACTCATCACACCTGGAGTGACTTCATGGCCAGCTGTGCCACCAAGTCACTAAGAAAAAAAAAGACTGGACCCCTGACCACTCAATGGTCTTTGTCACTCCTTTTGGTGGAAGTGGTTGGAAAAGATGAAGCCTCTAGGCTCTAACACAAGGATTTTCTGACCTAGCAGATGAGAAGCCAAAAAGCAGACACGCCCAGGGTTTTTCTGTCTGTGGTGCAGTCGTGAGCCACCATGAGCACTGGTGGGTCATTCCAGGACTTATTTTTGCCCAGTTTCCCTACTTAGATCACTCCAGGACAGACTTAGCTGGGAATAGAAGATTTGAAAATGACAAGGACCAGTTCCTGAGAGAGCTGGGGTGGGTCGAGGGGGCTTGACTCAGCCCTGCAAGCACGCTGTCTCAGTCTTTTGATGGGGCAGTGCTCTCTTCTGGGGAAAGGCAAGAATGGGGGAGGCAGCATCTGCCTCTGTTAACATAGGCCAGCCAGGGCCAGTGACTTAAGGGATCAGAAAGTGAATGAGAGCAAGCAAACTATAAGGTTCTACGGTTGTAACCACATGGACTCAGGCTGTGTCTTACCACAGCAGCAGGTGATTAACAGGGCAAGCACTAGGGGGCTTCTGCAGGCCAGTGCCAGGGTGTCCATTCTCATGCACTCTTGAAGCTGGACAAACCTTTACCACCCCCATGCCCTCCGCACACTACAACTTCTCTCATCCATAGCTGAAGGTCTTGAGACTTTTGACGGCTGGCAGCCGGGCTGTGTGCCCTCTCCTTGGAATCTCAGTGAGGGCTGCTGAACTATTAATTGTAATTAACTAATTATCCTCGCTGCCAAACAGCGGAGGAGGAGGCCGGGGGTGGTGAGCCCCCAAATGACTCAGTCGTGTTTACAACATGCAAACCCATTTAAGAGCTTGTAAAGTTGCTATAAATGGCTCTTTGGCAACAGGAGAATAACGATTCCCTTTCTCTAGCTGCCAGTTTAGCAACTGTCGGAGTTGGGGGGGACAGCAGGGATGGAGGTTCTGAGATCCAACAGCGCCACCTGGAGACCAGGTTGCCAAAGGCTCTGCTCTCCAGACCTCACAGACTCCACAGCCTGAGACAAGAATGCAAGGGAAACAGGTCCTCGGGAGAGCAGGGGCTGTCACTCAATTTCTCAGCTGCTTTAAAATGTTCAGAGAGTAAATCCAAGACAGAAATGGCGGGTGAGCCTGTTTTCAATCTCCATGAATAAAAACTACTTAAAGACAGTTCAGACGAGCTACTGTGACAAAGGTCACAGGATGGAGAGAGTCTAAAGGGCTTTTGAGGTGAGCAGGTTGTCCTCAAGGCTCACAGACAGCCACAGGAACCACAGACCCCCCTACAGAGCAAGTGTGGCTTCCTGGCTTCCCTCACATCTCCCCTCTGGGTGTTCGGCAGCCTCTGCCCCAAGGGTCTGGCTCATCCTTTCCACTTCCTCTTCACCAAGCCAGGGTGCCCTCAACACAGAAAGGTTCTTTGACTGTCCTTGCCTCAACCTCCTTTGTGCTTTTGACTGTCCCAGGAGCAAGCCTAGCAGACTCCACACACTGAAAGGCTGAACGGTGGCAGCTGGGTTCTTACTCACTGTCACCTGGGGAAGGGATGGCAAGTGGCTCAAGAATGCACGCTAGGTCACGGTAGTTCCATGTCTAGGGCTAGACTGGGGGTCCCCTGAAGCCCAGTTTGCCTGCTTGTGAATAGCAGGCAGACCAGCTCCTACTGACCCAGGATGCTGCCTCGAAACAGCCTTTGAAATTCAGTTATGAGATGCAAGATCTAGTTGATCCACCCATTTTGTAAGCGGGAAGAATGAAGCTGACAGGGTTTACAGTAGAGTCGGTGGCGTGGCCAGGGTCATCCCCTGAGGATTCTTTCACACTAGGTTCCCCAGACTTGAGTAGGTGCTGCTGGCTAGTACCTGAAAACCAGGTGGATTGGAAAGGGACTCTGACGGGACTGAAGAGGGTGCAGAGAGGTTGTCCCTGGACGGATCACATGACCTTGACCAACGCTTTGGGATCTGCAAGAAGGGTACTCACCCACAGTCATACTGTCCTCATAGCGTTTGATGATATCAAAAGAGTCCCGAAGGTTCCCTTCTGTGATGTCGAAGATGATGTCGGCCTGGTTGGCAGGGTACAGCGGTGTGACAGCCCTCAGAAAGATGATCTCTGCAGCAAGGGAGAGGGTGGCATGAGAACGGTGTAGTGCTGGCCCGCCATCCCCTCCCCAGAGACTAGCCGCACCACCTAACATGACGAGAATTCACTCCTAAGGCCACGTCGATGAAATCACCAACCCCGGTTATGGAAGGATAGAGAGAGTCCTGGCCATCACGTCCTAGCCCATCTTTGTTTTATCAGTGGGGAAACCGAGGCCTTGAGACAATCTGACAATTCTTATCTGCCCTGAGGTCCTGGGGTCAGCTGGCAGGGTGGGTTCAGCTGGGCAGGCGTGGCTGTTGTTCCAGATCACCTCACGGTGAGGTAGCATAAGCTGCCACCTAAACCTTAGTGCCACTGTTCAGATCCCAGCCAGGTTCGGGGTAATCTCGGGGAAGTCCTTTTTCTGAGCCTCAGTTTCCTCATCTATAAAGTAAGAGAGGAAGCTGACTGATGTCCACTGAGGGTCTTTTCAGCACTCTCGGCTTCCTGAGCCCAAGCCATTAACAGGTAGGTATCTTACACCAGTTGGAGCACCAGAAAAATGGCTGCTGGGGAGTTGGGAAAGACTTGAGTGGAGGTTTGTTGAAACTCCACTTCCTACAGGGAGAATGCCAGCTGTGAAGACTTCTCTGGAAGACTGAGCCAGTGTGGGGGATGGAGACATGCTCTGAGGACAACGCTGACCTTGTGAGTTTCTGGGTCTCACATGTTTCCCTCACTACTGCCGTCTGGTGATCCTGCGTGCCTCTTTCACAGTGGGTCAGCCCAGGAGACACATTTTCCCGGATAGGAAAGGCCTTGCTTTCTTAGTATGTTCCCGGAGCCTGACACACAAGCTCACTGAATGTCTGATGATCAGGGAGGGAGACTCCATGCAGAAGAAAGAAGGTGCCTGGCAAGCCAAGAAGCCCACAGCTGCACGCCCCAGAGTATGACATAAACAGTGCAGTTCCCCGAGGAGCATGCAACACCGGCTGCCTCAGAAATGTGCTGTGATGGCCCCTGCCATGTCCTTTAGAAAACGGACACAGGAATGACACAGAATTGACATATTGTGCCTGTGGTCACTGCTTCCAGTCTGGCAACTCCATCCATCTGCCCCGGTCTCCAAGATGCCTTGGCCTGCCAATCTCATCTATCAGAACCTACCAACCTCAGCTCTGGGTTTAGGGTCCTGCTTATCTGTCCAGCCCCATCAGTCAGTGTGTCTTGGTCCTCAATGTCCACATTGCCCCACTCACTTCCAGACCTTGCCAGCTGTGATCTGCTGGCAAGTTTCTTCTCTCCCACTTTTGACCTCCTATCTGCTTCCCCCAGGAAGTCCTCAACTCCCCACTGTTCAGCATGGAATCAACATTCAATGTTATTGACAGAATGAGTGTCCCCCATCAGAAGGGACTGCTGAATATGGAAAGGCTATGCAGCCAAGGGACTCTTGTGGGAAAGTTGTGCATCCCACCCCCACCACATCCTATAAGGAAGGGCTCCTGCAGACCAGGCTCTCTGTTCCTTCAGAAGCCACCTGCAGGACCACTGAAGCATGTCCCAGGACCTTCAACTTGATCTCCTCACCCTCAGGACGGGTGAACTCTCGGAAGGTAGGCAGCGAGATGACGGTGTGCGAGACGGTGTGCACAGGGTCCCGAATGCAGGCCTCATCGGTGGGACGGCAGGACTTGATGCAGCGGACGGTGTCTGTTTTCTCCTGGCGGAAGCTTCGGGTAAACACAGCCAAGGAAGGTTAGTGGCAAAGCCAGGACCACAGCTCCCATGAAGACACTAGCCCGGGACAAGTAGCAGGTGGCCCAGAGGCAGTTCAATCAGCACCTAACAGTGGCCTCTGTGGTAGACATCTGTGCCTGTCCTTCATATAAAACAGGGACACCATGTTGCCTCGCTGCTAATGTGCACAGCTCATAATTTACCAAAGGCTCCAAGTGGGCATCAATCTGCCACTGAAGAACACGTCTGCTTCTCAGTTGCTCAGCAACCGTGTTGAGTAGCTAGGGGTGCCAGGTGCCATGGAAACCCAGGTGAACAAGGGTAACAGGGTCCTTCCTTCTGGGAACCAACCACCGGGCAGCTTGCAAGGGCTCATGGTGAGGGGACAGGGAGTATATAAAAACTGCTGATTTCAGTGTCCATTCCAGAGAAGTTGAATCCATACCACTGAGTGATGGGAAGGAAAAGCTAACATTTACTGTAAGCCCATGTCCGCGTTCCAGGCACTGGGCTAGACTGTCCTTAAAAACTTTATCAGGAAATTAAACACAAGGTTGGAATAACGGCTCATCAGTTAAGGGCACTGTTTGCTCTTTCGAACAATCCAGGAGGCAGCTGGTTCACAGCTGTCTGTAATGCCGGACCCAGGTGATCCAACACGCTCTGGCCTCCGTGGACACTGCGGTGTACAAACATACATGCAGGCAAAACACCCATATACATAAAATTAAATTAAAACTAAAAAAAAGAAAAAAAGAAAAAAAACCAAAAAGGTAGACAGTGTCTGGGAAACAACACCCAAAGTTGTCCTCTGGCCTCCACAGTACATGTGTACACACATACATGAAATAATGAAATAAAACCAGACATGAACTGAATAAAAATAGCTCAGTGAATTATCAGCCAGGCCAGTAGCTTAAGGCAGAAGGGTTACAAGTTCAAGGCCAGCCTGATCTACACAGTGAAACCGTGACTCAAAAAAAAATATTATATATATATATTTTTTTTATTTTATATATATTTTTTATTTCTTATATATAAAGAAAGAAACTTTGGCCATTTCCCTGAGGCCACCTCGTGTGCACCAGATCAAGATCAACCCTGCTTTCTCCTACTTCTAATCCCTAACCCGGGCCCACAAAAGGCCCTGCAGGGTTTCTTCACATCCTCACCCCACAATGTACATTTCTATGCCAATCAATGGACTTGCCCATGAATAAGTTATGGCTGTCTTTAAGTCCCTTTTGTCTGACAATTATTTTCCGCGTGATCTGGTAAGGGATCTAGGGCATTTCAGCCACAGAGTCCCATAGTCAGGAGCTGCCAGTATCCTTGTGGTGTGGTCCAGAGTGCTGCTCTGTCTGCTGAGCGTCCCTCACATTGGCTGCTGGATTAGACACAGGCCTGGTCTTGTTAAGATGACAGGGGCGGAGTGCCTCCCAACAGGTCATGTGGTTTCTGGTTTTTCTGTGATAGTTACAGCTGTTGGTGCTCAGGGCTACACCCACTGTCCTAGTTAGTTTTTGTCAACTTGACACAAGCTAGAGTCATCTGGGAGGAAGGAATCTCAATGGAAAAAAAAGGCTCCATTGGATTAGCCAGTTGGCAACTCCTTGGGGGCATTTTCTTGATTAATAATTGCTGTGGAAGGACCCAGCCCACTATGGGATTGTGTTGCCCCTGGGCAAGTGGTCCTGGGTGATAAAATGTTTTATGGGTTTTGTTTTTTGTTCATGTTTGTATGTTTGTTTGTTTGAGACAGGGTTTCCTCTCCATAGCCCTGGCTATCTTAGAACTCAGTGTGTAGACCAGATCAGCCTTGAACTCACAGTGATCCACCTGTCTCTGTCTCTTGAATGCTGGGATTAAAGGCACGCACCACCATGTATGGCTGGTCCTGGGTAATAAAGAAAGCAAGCTGAGCAAGCTATGGAGAGAGGAGAGAGGGGGAAGAAAGAGGGAGAGGAGAGAGGGAGAAGAGAGAGGGAGAAGAAAGAGAGGACAGAGGAAGAGGAGAGAGAGGAGAGGGAGAGGAGGAGCGGAAGAGGGAGAGGAAGAGGGAGGAGAGGGAGGAGTTCCTGTCCCAGGTTTCCTGCCTTGAGCACCTGCCCTGACTTCCCTTCATGATGGCCCATAACCTGTAAGCTGAAGTAAACCCTTTCCTCCCCAAGTTGCTTTTGGTCGTGGTGTTTTATCACAGCGGTAGAAACCTGAGACACCCCATTGACTGTACCTTGGGTATGGACAAATGCTGCTGGCCCCCACTTCATTCTTATTTGCTGGCTGGCCTTCTGTGCAGAGAAGCAGTCTCATATACGCTACTGCTCTGCAGCCACCAAGAAGTATATAGTTCAATACTTACTAGAATTGTACTAGGTACAATTCTATCCTACCAACCAGTGTAATAGCTTGGATATAAAATGTTCCCCTCAGGCTCATGAGTTTGAGAGATTAAGAAACCTTTAGGGGGTCCAGTGGGAGGAAGCGGATAACGGGTAGGGGCTTAACATTTATGGCCTGCTCCTCTTCCTGTCCTGTTTTCTGAGCTGCCAGGAAGCACACCAGTTGCCTCATTTTCCCACCACAGCCAAGGGCTGCTCCTACCACCACACCTGCCATGATGGACTATATCCTCAAACCATGAAACAAACACCCTCTCTTCCACTAAGTTGCTTCCTGTTAGGAATTTGAGAAAAGTAACTAATACAAACAGGTGTTTGTATCATCAACTTTTTGGCTCCCTATTACTCCTCAAAGGATTCCGAGGGGCGGGGGGGGGGGGGGAAGAAAGCCATAGTGACTCATGATGCAATTCAGTTTGATGGGGTTTGCTCCACCATCGCTGCCCTCTATAGAAACTTCCCTTCCCTTCTTGGCCAGAGAGAAAGAGTGGCTCTGGGGTCCATTGTGCCCCCATAGCTCTCGGGCTATGAGTATGCAGAACATAGTAGTCAGTTTCACTAGGAACGCTTTTCTGTTCACTAGAGCCACGTCTCCAGTGAGCCCTGGATTTATCTATCTGTAGATTATGGGAACTGGTGGCTCAGGATCACAATCTAGATAGCAACAATGCCCAGAGCTGTTTCCAGGCATCACCAGCAGACATTCAAAAAGTTAAATATAATGATGGGGGCTGATGAGATGGCTCAGCCAACTAAGGGCTTGCTGCCAAGCCTGATGACCTGAGTTTGGTGCTTGGGACCGACATGGTAGAAGAAGAAAAACAGCTTTTGCAAGTTCTCTTTGACCCCTCTAAATAAATGCAATGAGAAATAAAATACACTGTGAGCTCATACTAATGTTTACAATTCATAAGAAAGTTTAAAAATTTCTTATCTTTTCTAGGACTCAAGAGAGGAATAGTTTTTGCACTACATCACAATCCTGATTCCACAGACACAGAATCTCATAATTATTCAATTTGACTGATCCTGTGTTTCTGTGTAGTCTCAGAATAACAATACTAAAATGAACCTCACCAATCAACCACTGTAAATAATTTCTCTGCTAAGTTCTCCTTCTTCTGTTTAACTGGAAGTGTTACCTCTGTGTAGTCTGAGCTATATGGCAATTCATAGTGTGCTGCTTCCCTTTAATAGCCAGCTAGCTGCAACGCCACAGTTATTGTTCAGTGTGTGCATGTCCATAACAGGGTGCACCCGTTGTCAGTTTTGCTGGGTATAAAATCCTTGGCTTGCATTTCTTAATTATCCTAAATATATTGCTTCATTTCAATCTGACATAAAATGTTGTCAAAACAAAAACAAAAAACAAAAAACCTCTGATATGCAGGGCTGGAGAGATGGCTCAGCAGTTAAGAGTGCTTGCTGCTCTTCCAAAGAATCAGAGTGCAGCTCCCAGCATCCATGTTGGGTGACTCACAAACACCTGTAACTTTAGCTCCATGGGATCCAACAACTCTCTTCTATCCAACTTGGGCACCCAAATTTATGTATGTGTATGCACACATACACATAAAATTTTTTAAAAATCTTTAAAAAACTCTGATACCCATGTGAACACACACACACACGATTTTGAAGCTCTTCCAAAGGACTTATTTACTTGAGTCCACCAGAAAACTAGATGAAGGATCAGGAGTTTTGCTTACTGTTTTATTTTACAAAACAGTGAAAAATAAAATTGTCACCATATCTAGATGGGATTAGAAGCTAGAATCTATAGAATTAGATATCTAAAAACAGGAGAAGAAAAAAAAAGTCCTGAGTTGAAATTACATTTATCCGAGAAAAGAAATGTTTAAGTGAGAAATACAGAAATACAGCTTCTGACCTTGGACTTAATGAGTGAAAATCCCTAAGATAGTATGAATGCCATTCAAATGGCTGACCCTCACACGGGTCCTACGTGGCTTGTGAAAATAATATAGAAACTTTTAAACTCCAAACTCCTGGTTCTCTGAAACCAATTGCCTTAATCTATTCTCTAGCAGTTTAATTTATTTATTTATTTATTTATTTATTCTTCATTTTTATTTTGTGCATATGGGTGTTTTGCCTGCATGTATGTCCATACACCATGCACATGCAGTGCTCACTAAAGCCAGAAGAGGGTATCAGATCCCTGGAAATGTAGTTACAGACAGCTGTTAGCCACTATGTGTTAGGAAATCAAACCAGTGAGTGCTCTTAACTGCAGAGCCATCTCTCCAACCCCTCATAGATTTAAAAATAAACACACACCAAAAAGAAAAATCCCCAACAGTTATTTAAATAAATAAACAGCAACAACAAAATTCATGCAGGGACCCACCGCCTATGCACAGATACAGAAAAATCAAGTATGGAGGTGACTTAGCAGGTCTGGAGAGGAAATGTGCATCTCTGATGGCTGAGTGAGCTCTTGTTAGCTCTGCCTCATCTATGCTCCAGGAGTGATGGCTGAGCTAATGTCTACAGGAAGACGCTGTGAATCTCCTCAGTTCATTGACCACTCCTTGCCTCAAACTCTTCCACCAAACCAGCTCGCTTTTCAGTGTAAGCAACCCTATGATGCTGTTTAAGGGCGAACGCTGTAACTAAAAATGGGTTCACAGAAGGATGTCTCAGGGCCATCTGGGTGGTTCTGCCACCTTCTCTCCGGCCACGTAGAATGGCCACCTGATGACAGAGTTGTACTTCAGTGAATTACTTTCTCATTGCTGCAACAGAGTGCCCAACAAGAAGCAACTTGAAGGATGTTGGACTTATGTGGGATCACAATTTGAGGCTAGAGCCCATCAAGGTGGTGCAGGCAATAGAAATGGCTCAAGGCTGTGGAAATCAGTGTGTGGTATGTTCTTCCTACAGGGAATTTCAAAGTTTAATGTGTAACTTTTTAAAGTTATCTGGCTTTTGGTTTGCTTAGGGCTACCACAGACATTTTTTAAGCAACAGGAATTCAGAGATGGCCATGATCTGCACGCTGAACCTTCTCTGCATACCTTCAGGGTTCCCTGTTACCTGCAGGATGGACCTGCTTTGCAGACCTTGAATATTTGTTACTTTTCCTTAAGACATTCCTCTCACTGCTCTACTTTGTTTCTCTGTTACTGTGGTATAACATTATGACCAAAAGCGACACGGGTATTAAAAGTTATTTGGCTTACTATTCCAGGTCACAATCATCCATCACTGGGAAAGTTGGGGCAGGAGCCAGGGAGGAATGCTGCTTGCTGTCTCACTCACACACTCATGCTCAGCCAGCTCTCCTGTACAGCCCAGGGAATGGTGCCGCCCACTGTGGGCTAGGCTCTCCTTTATCACAGACTAAACTCTACCACAGTGATGAAGACCACTCAGTTGAGACTTTTTCAGATGATTCTAGACTGTGTCAAATTGAGAGTACATACTAACCAAGATATTGTTATTTCTCTTTTGATTTTTAATTTTTTCTTTTCTAACTTTTTTCCCTTTAGTGTTTAACTTTTTTGTTTCATTTCTTGTCATTTATTTCTATTAAAGAATTTATTTAGTGCTGGGCGTGGGAGGCAGAGGCAGGCTGAACTCTGTGAGTTCAAGGCCAGCCTGGTCTACAAAGTGAGTCCAGGATAGCCAGGGCTCTATTAAACAGAGAAACGCTATCTCAAAAAACCAAAACCAAACAAACAAAAGAGAGAATTTTAATTTAGCGTTAAAAAATTAATATATTAAATTGATTAGCTTTTCTATGTTTTAAATTCTAATCACATTTTCTGTCATGTTTTGATAATTTTCTGAACATATATATATATATATATATATGGCAACTCTTTTGCCTCAGCCTTGCAAATGCATAAAGGGTGTAAGCCACCATGAGTTGAGTTGTTGAATATTAGAGTTTAGGGACATCATACTGGTTCACAGTCTTTGTCCTTATAATACTTTTATGTACTAATTTTCCAAAGCTGACACAAAATACCATAGATGCTGTTTAAGCAACAGGCATGCACTGTGTCACAGTGCTGGAGACCGGAAGCCCATACTCGGAGTTGATGGGGTTGGTTTCTTCTGGGGCCTCTGTCTTTGGCTTGTAGAGATCACTGTGTCTTCATGTGGACTTTCATAGAGTTATTTTCATATAAGGACTCGGGTATAATTCGGGTGGTCTTTTACTTTATTTAAAATTTTGAAGGTCCCGCTTTCAAAGGTTAGAAATTCGGTGTGTGAAACTGGTGACACTATGGGGTTATCCCTTAAAGACATGTCAAAGTACCAGCCCCTGGTATCTCAGAAAAGGGCCTCATTTGGAAGCAGGCTTGTTGCATATGTAATTAGCGAGGATTAGGTCACAGCAGGGCAGGTGGGACCCCAATCCAAACACACATCAGTCCTCCTAGGAAGAGACCCATGGCAAGACAAAGATGGCACAGGAAGAGCTAGAGGAACATTACTGTAAGCCAAGGAAGGGGGTGAGCAGGGCACCAGAGGCTGTGCAGAGCCGTTCCCCTCCAGGAAGCGGGTGCCCGGCTTCAGATGGAGCGGAGAGTGGCAAACACGTGGTGGGAGATAACAGACACCTACTGTGCAAAGCCCCCCCGGTGAACCACCCTTTGCTATGGGACCAGTAAATGAACTCTGACACTGGTGCTTTTCGGTTGGTCCTCTTTATGAGGAAAACTGCTTTCCTGGCATTCTGACCTCCTAGAGCCTCCTGGTCTGTCGCCTCTGAGGTCCCCTCTCTAATGTGCCTCTCTACAGTCTGGGACCTTCCTCTTCCAGAATATCTGCGGTCACTGTAAATTTTCTATTGTTTCCACAAGCTGGCCCTAGAGAGAGACCCTGCCACTAAGGAAAGCCTTGGCCGCTCAGTCCCCATGCTCCCCAGGGCTGAACGGCTCCTACTTAGCCCGGTCCCATCATGGGCTCCCACACATTTTGGCCACGGGTGTGAGAATTGGCTCCCAGTTCCAATGAACTCACCACATTAGCTTGCTGCTCTTTCCAGGGATGCCCAGGGGCTATCTGGGACTCCCCATTATTTTCCCAGTCATTTCCCACAGATGCCACCAATACACAGAGGCCCCAGGGAGTTTGTAGAGATGTCTAATTGCTTAGTTCAGTAGCAAATCTTTTCCATGGATTTTTAATCTTCCTGCCCAGTTGTTCTGAGTGTTTTGGGTGGGATCCAGAAAGCTTCAAAAAGTCTGCCTGCATCTATCAGGATGTCCGTTCTGCACACACTTCTGCATTTTTAATTTTCCTCCATTTTTACTTAATGTGCATGGTTGTTTTGCCTGCATGTGCAATGCACTCATGCTATGGCCAAGGAGGCCAGAAAGGGACATTGGATCCCTGGGAATCTCCCACTTAATCCAAAAACCAAAGGACCCTCTGGCTACCTCCCACTGAGAAGCTAATGCTCACAACCCATCAACCAGATACCATACACGACCTCAAAAGTCACTTCATAGGCCCTTCAAAGCCATCCATAAGGTAGGCCTGCGGGCTCTGAGAGGAGGGCAGCGAAGCCAGGGGCAGAGCTTGTGTGCAGGAGGCCGGAGACCTGTTCATTCGTCCTGTACCATCTGTTCTCCCCGCAGCATGGCCTGGGAACAAAGCTCTGCAGCTCTGGAAGCTTTTCAAAAGTGGAGGTGGACTAGCGAGATGGCTCAGGGATCAAGAGTGCTTGCTGCTTTTCCAGATGACCTGAGCCCAGGAACCAGAACCCATGTTGGGCAGCTTACAACCACAGGTAACTCCAGCTTCGGGGAATCCAGTGACTTTTTCTGGCCTACATGTGTACCCACACATACATGGGATATACACACATGGGACACAGACAGACACATTATTAAGGAATAAAGAGGTAGCGGCCCCACCAAGGAGTTCAAGCAGAGATAGAGACACTTGGAAACACTGTGGAGGGGACTATGGCAACCCATGGAAGGTGGCTAGATAGTCCCTGAGACCCACGGTGCCCCCATTCCCTCTTAACAAATCTGTGCCCGTGAGAACAAAAGTGCCCCCTTTGCCTGAATAATCTGGACCTTGATGACTGCCAGATTAAGACCTTCAGATCCTCCATTCCAACTAGAATCAAGCTCCCCACTGCACTCTGCTGGCTTCACTGAGGACAGCGACTTGAACTAAACCTTGAAAATGCTATCCATCCACCCATCTACCTACACACACACACCCTCTCAACCATCCATTCTTCATTTTATCCACCCATGCATTCTCCCATCCATCCATCCATCCTTTCTCCCACCTACCCATCCTACCCACTGGCCCACTTATTTACTGAGTTGCTTCTTCAGACCAAACAGCTCAAAGGTGCCCAAACCAACCACAGAGACTACTCCCTCATTCAAAAGCCCATGGTCTAGCAGGTACAACGAACAAGTTAACAACTGTAAGACACCAGGGTAAACGATCTGAGGGATGATGCCTGGGGCCAGAGAGTGCTAACCAAGAAAGGCTTCACTGAGGATGTGGCCTATGAGCTAGGTCTGTAAGAAGAATGGCAGTTCGCAGAAAGAGGCAAAGCTAAGGCCAAGAGCCAACATATTCAGGGAATGGCAAGGGATAGGCAAGCTGCCCTATGGGCCAAGACACCAGCAAAGATCAGGAGCCAGGGAATGGAAGCTAGAGCTGAGAGGGTTGGCAGGGGCCAGATTGCATTGGGAGCAGACATCTTTCATGGAAATTTTCACGATCTAGAAAAGAGAACCAGAGAAAAGAAGGAACTAGAGAGCGAGACTAGTCCTTCAGTCCTCTGCTGCAGCCTGGTGCATGCTCTGGGAGATAGGCAACTGGAAGTCAACCCTGCTCCTACATACCAGAGCAAGGTCTGGGTGACAGAGTGGAAGGCACTGAGGACTGGGTTCATGTCAGGCAGCAAGGCAGTTCCTGCCCCTGTACAAGGCAGAGGCCACTGCACACTGTCTACTCCTCTATCAGTGGGGAGCATACCCCAGCCCTTTACAAGTAACAGGAGGCCCCCAAATGCTGCGGAATCCTTTACTCCAGTCCACCCTAGCCCAAGCCCCTTCAGGTTCTTCCCAGAGACTGCACCAGGAGTCAGATTCACTGAAAGACTGAAAACCTAAGCCAGTGAGTGTGGTGGTGTGAATAAAAATGGGCCCCATAAACTTACAGGGAGTGGCCCTCTTAGGAGGTGTGGCCTTGTTGTAGGTGTGGTCTTATTGGAGGAAGTGTGTCACAGGGGGTGGGGCTTTAAGCTTTCAGAAGCTCAAGCCAGGCCCAGTGTCACTCTCTCTTCCTTATGCCTGCTGATCTAGTTGTAGAACTCTCATCTACCTCTCTAGCACTTTGTCTGCCTGCATGCGGCCAAGCTTCCCACCGTGATGATAAACCTCTGAACCGCAAGCCAGTCCCAATTAATTTCTATCCTTTGTAAGAATTGCCATGGTCATGGTGTCTCTTCACAGCAATAGAAACCCTAAGTAAGATGGCCAGTATTGGCAGAATCACCATTTTTCTCAACAGTCCTGGACAGAGTGCCTTCTGTGTGTTGGGCACCTTGCCAGGCGACCAGGAGAGTCACCAAGTGAGACAGACATCTGCAAAGTCTTCAAGATGGTGAGGAAGACAAATTTAAGGAACAGAAGCAAATGGGAACCTCAGGTTTTTCTCCTAAGCACCATAAAGGTAGTGCTTTAAGCAAGAGAGACAGCGAGAACACAACTGAGCATTGGGGAGAGCTCCTATAAGAGTGAGGACGTGGTAAGTGCCCCCAGCCTTCACGTATTGGTTAATCCTTACTGAGGTATTAGGAGAGGGAACACTCACTCCAACTATGACGTCTAGAGATGGGATCTGAGGAAGGAGGCTGGGATTAGACAGGCATCTCAGTGGAGCCCCATAACTAAACTCTGGGGATCTTGTAAATCAAAAGCCACAAATGCTTATGCATGCTCCGTCTCGTTCCACGTGACACCCTGAGACTCATCAGGGCTTGAGCAGCAAGAAGGGCCATCATCAAGCACAGACTCTTGACCTTAGAACTCCACAGCTAGAAGCCAAATAAGAAGCTGAACAAACATCTTTTCTTCAGTAAGTTTCTCCGCCTACAATATTTTGTTATCTTAATTTAAAAAAAATGGACTAATACAGTCTGAAGAAGAAAGCCCACTTAAGCTGAGATTTAACCAGCTTTCGGGTTAAGGGTTTAAAATTATGTCATTATGGTTTAGGGGAAGTGAGCAAAGGGGGAGTAATTTGAGGCCAGGCTGGACTGTCACACAAACATGAAGCTGTGTCCACCCTTGAGAATCCAATTAAGAGATGGCTTGGCGGTTAAGAGCACCGGGTGCTTTCTCAGAGGGCCTGGGTTTAGTTACCAGCACTTACATGGAGATTCACAAGGAAGGTCTATTCCATGGAAAGTGGCGCCCTCTTCTGGCCTCCACCAGGCATGCATTCAATGTACACACATAAGACAGATGTTAAAAAACAAAAGAATAGAATGGGGATCACAACTACATGCAACAGATGCTATGTAGGGTCTGAGGCAAAATCTTCAAAATGCTCCAGGTTTTGAACAGAGAATGAACTGTGGGCAGAGTTGAGTGGGTGCCAGGAGATCAGCAGAAGGTGGCTCAGCTGGACCCATGAAGGAGAAGACAAAGGCCGTAGGATCAGGACTCACAGTGGAGGTACTATGACAGAATACACTAGGCAGAGCTGTGGAACTAGGGAACGTAGACCTTGGGCAAATCGCACACACCCCCTCTGAGTATCCACAAAGACAATATAGGCTGAAGGTACATACAAAATATCTGATAGATGCTTTCTGGTTCCCAGCAAGCACAGTGCCAGCCTCTGACTCCTCTTGGCACAGCACTGGGGTTCAGTGGAGGGAAATGAGCTCATTTAGCCAAGAGCTTCATTCAAGAGTTATCAACTGTGTTCGGTCCCAGAACAGGTTAGTTATGTGCCCAGCCCTGGTGATACTACGAAGAGCCACAGTGGCCTGAAGGCCTACTTCCTCAGGCTAGCCTGGCCACAACAGGTCAGACATAAGAGCCAAGTCCTTCCCTTATCTTTGGGGCTGCCTCTATATTGGAAAGATGAAGGAGGCAGAGCCCAGGCCTCTCTGAGGGTGAGGACCATTTCTCAGCCATTCGTTGGGTTTACCCAACAGGAAGAGGCAGTCCATAGGTGTAGACCTGGCCCAGCTTCGTCTTTTTCCCTGCCTCGGCTGTCTGGTGGTACACTAAAAAGCTCTGCTGCTGGGGTCCTCGAGTGCCCAGAGCTTATGAAAGGTACTCCCTTACCACCTGTTAGGGAAACCAATTCCAGAAGGGGCTCAGCTTACCCCAGGAGAGAGAAAGCAAAGGGACACCAAATAAAACCAAGGCACAAGAGGCATGCTGTGCTGGATGGCTGCTGAGACTTTATTAGAAGCCCAAGGGTAGGAAAGCGACAGGAGGGAGTGCCCAGGGCCCAAGCAAGCACTCAGAGTTCTGCAGACACAAAGATATAAAGCTTGGCCACAAAGGAGCTGACTGTGCCGTGGCGATAGAGGTCCATCTTGACGGTCAGGAGCAAGTCCCTGGGCTCAGGGATGGGCTTGGTGAGGGCCACCACCCCACTGTGGTGGCTCACCTTTCGAGTGGTGAAAAAGCCCTCCTCATTGCCAGCAGTGATGGCCAGCTGCATGCTGTCCCCTGGGACAGCACTGGAAGGGCCCATGCGGAAAACCACTGCGGGCACTTGGATGTTGGTGGGGAAAGAGAGGTGGTAGTAGGTTATTCTCAGAGGCAGCCTGGGGCACTCCTGGTTCTCATGGCAAGGCAAGCGCTCACAGCGGCTGAAAGACAAGTGGACAGAGAGACAGGAAGAGGGTTAGCGCCACCTCAGCAAGCAGAGAAACAACAGCGTGTGGGTAAGCAGAGCTCCTTGGGCAGGGCCTCCTGCCACCCCTCTGGCCAATATGGCCAGCACAAAGAGCAACCTCACTCACCTGGGGGAGGTGCTGTAGACCTCCAGGCTGCAGACTCAAGTACCAGCCTCTTCCAATACCCTCTGGTGTATTGGTGGCTGGAGTCAAGCCATACCCAGGGTCAGATGTGCCCCCTTCTCAAGGCAGAGAGCCACTCTGGGCACACTCAGCAAGGGCCTCATCCAGATAGTGGCCAAGGCCACAAAAAGCTCCTAGATGGGTCTCAGAGACTACTCAGAAATCATCTTGACTACTGCCATTTACTGCATATGGGGCTAATCCCTACACATTCATTAGTGCCATCACTACCAGTGTTCAAGATGATGGCTTGGGTGCCACTTGCCAGATGAGGAAACAGGTTCACAGAAAGACACAGAGTGAAGGGAGAAGCCAGGTCTATGCTCAGGGATGAGATCCTGGTCCTCGCCATTTAGCCTTAGACACCTGGTCCAGCTCCCTGCTTCTGTTCACAGAGACTCAAAATGGAGATAATGACAGAGTATAATATCCTGTGACAAGACTGAGCTCCCTGGGACAGGATGAAGACAGATCCTAACTTCCTGTGTGGCGGAGATGAAGTCAGACTAAAACAATGTGACAGAACTGAGCTTCCTGAGGTATGCCCAGGATAGGCACTCACTTCCTGTGCCAGGAGGGAGAAGGTCCTACCTTCCCGTGTGGTGGAGATGAAGACAGGTTCTCACTTCTTGTGACAGGCTCTAACTTCCTACATGTGGTATAGATGAAGACAGACCCTAACTTCCTGTATGGTAGAAATGATCACACTTCCTCTAACAGAGCATGGAGCTATATACTAACTTCCTAGCAGTAGAAATAAAGACAAAATGTGACAGGATGTAGAATGGAGACAGTCCTAACTTCCTGTCACAGGAACTGATTTCCTATGATAGGGTGAGGATAAGTTCTCTTAGTAACATAATTACAGAGTTTTGACTTCCTGGAACAGGGTGACGGAAGATATATTCTGTGATGTTGACAAGAAAATGATAGGAACTGTGGTCTATGTCCTGAACACCAGGCCCAGTACATTCTGAGAGCAGAGCCGAGATGTCAACCCCTTAGGACTTGATAAAGCCCTTCTCAGGAAATTCTGCCATTTTGACTGAGTTTGGATTCTCCAGTTGGGGACTCTCTCCTGGTGTTCCATCACCTCCTTCTCTCTCTCTTTAAAGTCTCCATGTTTTTGTCCTGGATTTATTTCACATTTGACATAGCTTAACAGCACTGCTGGAAAGCCTCTCATTTACTTGACTATTTACCATTCTGGCTCTAAGAAAAGAACAGTCCTACAAGCAAGGTCTATGACATCAATGACAGGAGAGGCCCATGTCCACTGAAGAAAGGGGTACCCAGTTGGGGAGGGAGGAGCCCAGAGCCAGTAATAGGGAATAAGGTAGGCATGGGCATTCCTGAAGGGCAGCTTCCCCTCGAGATGCCAAAGAACAGGTCAAATGAGGGCACTCCATATGTCTGAGAGATCTCTCTGTCAAGGAAGGGCCTTTGATAACTGAGCAGGGAGGGCGATGGAGAGCCAGGCAGGCAGCTGGGGTTCATGAGCTGTGTTCTTCTGTGGTGTCAACGGCAGTAAGCAGCAAGTTTGGGTTTTAAAGTCAGCTTATCTGCCTTCAGAGGTTTTACACACACACACACACACACACACACACACACACACACACACACACACACACACACGTGCCTGAGCACTGCTTCAGGAATAGTCTGAATGAATCTGGTCAGTAGGTGGTGCTAGAGTCTCCTTCGTGGAATCTGGCTTTCCCACTTGTCCCATGGGTCCCTCGAAGACTAGCTCGAGTTGCCACAAAAGCACAGCAAATATGAAGGCAAAAAATGTGAGGCACACATGATGTCCTGGTCCAGCTCCTATGACCATCACATCCCAGAGCATGACAGAGATGATACCCATCAGAGCATCTGAGATACCCCCTCCCCCGCTCCCAGCAAGAGGTGCCTGGACTGGCTCTTTTTAGACCACACACTTCCCAGACAAGGCTGTGGCTCCTGTCCAGCACAGGGCTCAGCTCCTACTGTACTTTGTAAATGGTCACTGTACAGGAAGACTTGGTCCTTAAATTTCCTTCTCTGACCGAAATTTATTGAAACAGCAGGTGGTGGTACATGCCTTTAATCCCAGCACTCACGAATTGGGGGCAGGCAGATTTCTGTGAGTTCTAGTACAGTCAAGGCTACGCAGAGAAACCCTGTCTCAGATGGGGAGGGAAAGGAAGAAAAAAAAAACAGACATCCTAGAATCATATTCACCAGGTGTGAGCAAACTGTGATCAGAGTAGGGGCAGCAATAAAGCCCATTAGCTGATTCACCCAGATGGGGAAGGCAGTCAGTACTAACTCTATTACAGAGTAGGACAAAGCGGAGCTGGGCCTGGATCCTGTCCAGCATGGGAACCAGGCTCACAGCTTCCACAGACACATTGCCTCTTCACTTGTGCATTATAGTGCAATGTGCCCCAATTCTCTAGTTCAACATCCTTGATTGTTGCAGTCCATGTTCTGTGAAAATGATCAGAAGCCACTAAAGATGAGAGACAAAAGCTCAGGGGAAGGCTGCTGGACCACCCTGTGGCCATCTGTTGATACCACTTCCTTCACATTATCCATTTATATCCAAATAAAGATATATCCAAAAAAGATGTATTCAGCCCCATCAGATGCTAGAGACAACCTTGAATACACGAACAGCAGGTACTCTGAGGTCAGGACGTTGGCTCCTGGGAAGCTAGGAACATTATAAGAGAGAAGGAAGCTGCATGTAGTAAAAGAGGGTCTGTGGCAGAGACAGAGATAGAGGGAGACAGACAGACAGAGACAGATAAGCAGAGACAGACAGACTGACAGAGATACACAGAGAGACAGACAGATAGACAGAGACAGAAAGAACAGAAAATGGAAGAACAGACTGAATCCCACCTCTTACCCATCAAGGTTCCAAAACAAAATGACTTGTGAAGCATGAACCTCAGGAGAGCCTCCCACTGGCTCCTTGCCCATGCAGTGTTTGTGTGCATGTGTGCATATTCATGTGTGTCTGGGTACATCTGTGTGCACAGGCATATGCAGGCCCAAGGCTGCCATCTATGTCTTCTTTGATCAATCTTTGCTTTCCAGTGACGCAGGGCACCTCACTAAACTCAGAGCATGACAATATGGTAGTCTAACTACCCAGCTTGCTTTGGGGATCCACCGTCTCCAAGTGGAGATTACAGGCGAGCTGCTATGCATTCTTACATGGGTGCTAGGGATCTGGACTCTAATCCTCCTACTTGTACTGCAGACCTCTTTACCTGCTGAGCCATCTCTGCATCGCAGTTCATTTTGTCTCTTTTTGAGACAGGGTCTCATGTAGCCCCAGCTGACCTTGAACTCCTGATCTTTCAGCTTCTATCTGCCCAACGCTGAAATGCCAAGTGTTATGCCATGGCCTCCATTTCACACCGTCTACTGCCTGGGTTTCTGGTGAGGAGAAAACGGCGTTGTAGAAGCCGCTCATCTGAGATATGCCAGGAAGTAAGTCTCTTCACTAGCACCACTCCCCCAACTGGGGTGAGCAATGGGGCTAAACCTTCCCACTGGAGACTCAGGCCCTGCCCCCACTTCCTCTACCCAACACTGGTCTCTACTGATTCATAACCCCCCCCCCCCAATAGGGATCATCAAAGGAGAAAGCTGTAACCAGAGAGACTCCTGTACAGCTGGCAGTCAGGAAGCCATAACCATACGCCCTTTATGTACAATTGCAGG
The DNA here is from genome assembly GCA_028658305.1 of Pachyuromys duprasi. Taxonomy (NCBI): domain Eukaryota; kingdom Metazoa; phylum Chordata; class Mammalia; order Rodentia; family Muridae; genus Pachyuromys; species Pachyuromys duprasi. The sequence goes on from CM053752.1 coordinate 16,536,238, forward strand.
CTTTTCCATCTGAGAGCCGAGTAACCTTAGATATAGCCCTGACACCCACTGACCAGCAGCACAAAGCTAACAACATCACTCCAAAGAAATCTTGTCCTCTGACTCGTACCCCGAGGAGAACATGGCCCACCACCTTCATCCCTATCTCATCTTAATGTGCAGACTGGGCTAGCATTGAGCTGGGGCTCACGTACTGATTATCAATCCATTCCTGACCCAAGCAAGTAAGCTTGGTACCACCTTACCTAGGTAGCCCACACCACTTAGAAAGGCCAGGACCAGAGAAGCCTAGCTTTTCCAAATAGCAGCCCAAGTCCTTCCATCTCCACATGGCCTCCCAGATTTGCACTCTATGACCACTGAAAACCCAGCTTCTCTTTACCTCAACAGCACCACAGGAATGAGTGTGTCTTGGAACTAATTGTTTCTGCCCACTGGGCAGGACCTACGGTAAGGTGTATGTGAGACAAGCGAGGGAAGCTGTGCCCCACAATCACGGGTCACTCTCAAGGGCCCCTCATAGACCACCTTAACATTCCGTCTTACAGCTAAGGACAAGAAACCCAGAAATCTGAAACCCAAGTCAGCCAGACTCCAAAACTATGATCTTTCTGGAATGTCACAGCATTTCCATAAGGCTTGAGTCCTTGCTTGGAAGAAGAGCATTCCTGGTGGTGGGGTTGGGGGGGAGTTGACTGGGCCTCCCCAAACCCTGAGTGCGAAGGATTTCACCTTCCCATCCCATTCTCCACAGCCTCTGTTCAGGCTCTCAGTGATGCAGAGATAAAGAGGACAGAGAGTGACCCAGGAAGAGAGCCATCCTCCCAGGGTAGAAGCACCACTCCCCGCCTCTCTCATCCCCACGTCCACATCCAGCCACAGAAGCAGTGGGATGAGACAGCTGAGACCTGGTACATCAACCCCACACTGGAAGGCAACACTCCCCAGGCGTCCCAAGGACACCCTATTTCAGAATATGCAGCTTCCCAATCTCTCCCAAATGCAGCTCCCGCCAGCCTTAATTCAAGCCTGGCCAACAACATCCTGTTTGTCCAGCCCTCCCATGACCAGACTGGCCTCCCTCCACTCCCTCAGCATCCTGTGTGTTTTATGTTTTCTGTGTGGCATGTGCTCCTAGAAGCTGGCCCAAGGGGCAGGGCATGCACCGACCACTGTCTACCCAGGAGTCTGAATACAGTCTGCCCACCAGCACCTGGGCTTCGCTTACCTTAGCAATAGCTCAGCAAGCAAGGTCAATCTGCCTACCTCCTTTCAGCCTGATATCTACATAGGAGTTAGAAGTTTGCCATCGCAACCATAGACTGGCTTCTGGAATCCTCGAACCCAGGCTTTTATAATGGGAAACAGAGCCTCAAAGCAAGGGTGCATAGCTATTTGGTGACTCAGGGAAGCTCTGCCACAACAGCCAGGCTATTTCATAACTCATGAGCTCTTGGATGTGACACATTTGTAAACCCACTTCCAGAGCAGCTTTTCCCTGACCCAGACACAGAAAGAAACAAGGCCTGGGTGTTGTCGAGACAGGGTCTCAATATGTATCGCAGGCTGTCCGCAAGCTGCTGATCCAGCTGCCTCTGCCTCCTCCTAGTGCTGGGATTACACGTTTGCATCAACACATCAAGAAAGGTGATGGGTTTGTAAGCAGATTTAAAACATGCCAGAGGAATACAGCAGGTCAGGGGATGCAAGCAGGGTACTAAGCAAGCAGTCCCAAGGTCAGAAAGAACTCAGGGCTGCCAGGATAGGGCAGGCGGGAAGCTTGACAGTACCTACAGCAGAAACATCTGTCCCCTAGGTCATCTGTTGAACACCAGGGCCTGAAGCAGCGCCAAAAAGAAACACTGACCACTGAGTGTTTAGCACTCATTTAGCAGCAGGGCTAAATGGCTGAGAGCCAAAGACAAGCACAAGATCAAGAGGCCACAATGGAAAACCCAGGCTGACCAGCCATATGCTTGTTTTGAGCATTTCTGTGCTGGGGGAGAGGTCCTCAGCCCACACTCTGGAGAGTGAGGTTTTCTCCAAAGCAAATAAATGAGATTCTCTGGGTAGAACTCAGATGACAGTGGCTGTGGTAAGAACCATAGCCTAGGAGTCCCCGGAATGGCCCAAGGAAGGAATTCCGGGACATTAGCAAGTACGCCAGGGTCATCAGAGCTTACAAGGCCCATGATCACACAGTTTCAAGTATAGGACACAGGCTATCCCATGCTGTTCCCATATGTCACTCAGCTGGATGGAATGCAGATGCCAGAGAAAGGCACCTTGAATCCTGGATTTTAGCCAAGACAGCGACATTGCCACCTGCTCATCCAAGTCAACATATTCTCATAGATATATATGCTACAGATGAAGAGACTGAGGCCTACCTCAATAACAGCATGCCCATAGTCCAAGATTCAACCGCAGGCACACCTATGGCCTCCTGATAGTCTGTCTCATTGGCCCTCAGGGGCCTGAGAACCAAGAATCAGCAGGTTCTTAAGGCCCAATAGGAGACCACTAAGGTCACAGCTTATGAACCTCCTGTCCATGCCTAGGGCTGGGCCTTCAGGAAGCCAAACCCAGACAGACAACAGTGAGCCCCAGGGACTTACGTGTCAGCGGAGCGGCGATAGTTCTCGGGGCATTCAAAGGACAGACAGCGGAAGCTGCCCTGGATGTTGAAGCAAGTCTCGTTGATGGAACAGTTGTGGATACCAGTCACACACTCGTCAATGTCTGTGGAGATCCAGAGACAGTACGGTATGTATAGGCTAAGGCCATGAAAGCCATCCCACCACACAAACTGTACTGACACTCTTGCCCTCCATGGGAGCAGCGTCTGGTGCCAGATCTTCTGTTTACCAGACACTGAGTGTTACTTGAGCACTAGCTTACTCACAACCCCTGAAGTGAGGGCGTGCAGCGAGAGACGATAGCATGTGAAGGTTGCTGAAGCATAACTAGGGATGGCAAGGCTTGTGGCAAGTGTTGTTACAATCCTCATCTTAGGGAAGGCCTACAGAGCTGAAGGAGCCTGCCCACCGTCACACATTCTATAAGTGACAGAGCCAAGCTTTGAACCCAGGCAGCTGGGCATCAGAATCTGGTGATCAAACCGCCTAGCACCTTTCCATGGTTCTCAAGAAACGTCACCCTCACCTCCTATGTGACTGGCCACATCTTGAGGGTCAGGAAGGGTCAGAGCCTCTGGTCCCATGTCACAGGTGAGGAAATGAGGCATATGGGAACCGTGCATTTTTGCCTTGGGTCTCAGGGAAGTGACTGAAGTGGTTAGACCAGGAGATCAGGTCCTGCTATAGGGCCTGGAGCCTCTAGAGGTGGGAGAGCCCCTTCTATGACATTCCAAGTGGTGGGGTTCAGGAGTATCACAGAGCCTGGGAGGCAGCTGTTAAAAAAGCGTCACATGTCTTACTGTCACTGGCAAAAGCGACCCTTGCCAATCTCAGAGACTGACGCTCAGGAATGTGGATCTGTGCTATTTTTACACTTTTATCTGGAAGGTGGGGGCAGGCACGTGCCACAGCATGTATGCAGAGGTCAGAGGACAACTCACAGGAGTCTGTCCATGCTTTCCACCATGCAGGTCCCAGGGATTGAACTCAGGACCATCAGGCTTGGCAACAAGAGCCTTATCCAATGAGCCATTCTCCAGCCCAGGAATGTGTTTTTGCTACTTCTGGGCAGGACTCCAGGCTGTGGGAGGGAGCTGGGCCAGGAAAGCAGAAAGCAGGATTGGAGGATAGAGGGGGGGGGGGTCCTGTCCAACCTCAGAGAAGCTCAGTGGCTCCTTTCCAGAGAATGCCACAGGCCCTGCCTTTAGCTGGCCACTTTCTTTGTTGTTGTTAGTAGTAGTGGTACGTATGTGTACGTGTGTGTGTGTGTGTGTGTGTGTGTGTGTGTGTGTGCGCGCGTGCGCACATGCATGAATTGTAGAACATTAGGTATCGCCCGCGATTGCTCTTCACATTCCCCCACCCCCACCTCAAGACAGGACCATTTGTTCACAAGCTTGTCCTCCTAATTGTCAGGAACCAAACGGATGATCACGGAATGCAGGGGAACCCAGCAAGTCCTTAGAAAGGGTGGACAAATACAGACAGACTCTACCATCTCTCACCACAGAGCCCGTGCCAGAGTGGACTCTAGCCCACTAACACTCACAACCACTAGAGTCCCCAAATACAGAGACCTCAGGGTTCTCAGCCCAGGCCACAGCCAGCCCCTTGCTGTACCTGTTAACTTCTGTGACCCAGTCTGTCCAATGACTGGGTGAGAGGCTGTACAGCTAGACTATTCGGAGAACAGCTGGGTCACTCTTCCAAGGGCTGACAAGGACAGAGTGGGCGGGCTCGGGTGTTCTCACCTGACAGGACCTTCACAGAGACCAGACAGCCCTGAGGACAGGCTGGATGCTGCGCATGGGAAGCCAGAACACCTCTCCCTACCCCCAGAACACATTCCCATCTGTGGTACAGCCCCTATCTTCTCTCTCTTGACACTGTGGGACTTGTAACACACCTGGCCAACCCCAACACAGAGAATCCACCTCACTCACCTTGGCAGTTGCGACCATTGGGGGCTAGCCTGTAGCCAGACGAAGGGCAGCTGCACTGGAAGCTTCCGGGGATGTTGATGCAGCGGTAGGAGCAGATGTGACCCCCAGTGGGCAGGGCACACTCATCAATGTCTGCAACAGCAGAGCCACAGTTCTCCCTGAGCATCTAGCACTGGTCCCACAGGCATAGCTGAAGCTAGGCCAAGTGGTAGTCCTGCGTGGCCAGGTTGAGCTTGGGGAGCAGCAGCAGAAGGCAAGCCAAGAAGAGCAAGCCAGGCACTGGGGTGGTCACAGAGGCCATCATTACAGAAGGGGAAACTGAGGCCCGGGGAAGGGGTGGGACTAGTCGAGGGGTGTTCAGCAGGTTTTTGGTGTGGTGTATGTGCAGAGAAAGGGAATGGAGGGCAATCTGCTAAAAAATAAACAAACAAAAAACAAAAACAAACACAAAATACCCAATCCAACCAGTCAATCAAACTAACACTAACTCACAACACATCCCATGAAAATGCAGGCTGAGTCTCCCTTACTTGAAACACTTGGGACCAGAGGCGTCTCAAGTATTTTGGAATATTGCCACTTGTATAATAAGATATCTTGGGGATGGGAGTCAAGTCTAACCCCCAAATCCATCTGTTTTATACACAAAGACAGAAGGTTTTCCTAGATGGTATTTTCAGTGCACCTGAGTCTAGACTGGGACTCGTGGTAGAGAATTTCCCATTGTGGAGTCACACTGGTACTCAAAAAGCTTTAAAGGTCTAGGGACATAGCTTAATGGAATAGCATCTGCTGAGCAAGGTCCTGGGTTGGATCCTAAGCCCCTACATGCATGCACACACACACCATTGTTATAACATCAGTAAATTTGCCCTTGAAGCTCCCAGGTGCTCTTGAACTGTCATCTAGCTAGACTGTCCAACAGTCCAAGGAGGAGGTACTGAATTTGACAGAGAAGATGACAGCCAGGCCTGGTGAGGATGGAGCCAGAGCAGAGCTGGGCCTTAGGGACTGGGTGGCCCTTGGGTTGCTCCTCGCCTCTCAGCCACTTGCTGCTTCCAAGCCATGTGCCTTGTGGCCCAGAGTGTCATCACACCGAGGGGTTACTACCATGGCATGTGTATTTAAAAGCAATCCATGGACTGGTTTGTTCTCTTCCTAACCTCCCTCTTAACCCCCTGTAAAAGGTCTTCAAGATCTATCAGAGGAAAAGCAAGGAGCCAGGCCAGCCTGCCAGTGAGCAAATGGGAACTTCGCCAGGTAGAGAAATCCCAGCAAGCTCGCTGCCATGAATTCTGAAATGCAGCCAGAGGCCCTGTACTGTGGCAAGGCCAGGGTGCTCCCCACAGAACACAGTGTGCCCTCACCTTCGCAGGTGACCCCGTCCACATCACTGAGCTGGTAGCCGCGCCGGCAGTAACACTGGTAGGAGCCATAAACGTTGGCACACTCCTGGCTGCAGGGGCTGTTGAGGCATTCATTCACATCTAGAAGAGAAGAGGTTCCCAGGGGTCACGGCTCAGAGCCACACCTCAGATCCCTGCCTTCCCAGCAGACCTGACTGAGGACACAGAGAGAGCAGGGAGCAGAGTACTCCCTCATCCGTTCCCCGATGTGAACGGCGATGTGGAGTTTGTAGTTGCAAGACTGAGATGCCCAGAGAGAGAGAGAGGCCTCCTCTTCCCAGCCCACTGTAGCTGGGGTATCTGAAATTTCTCCACCCCTGCTACTTCAGGCTGCGTGAAGCCACACCATCTCCCGGCAGGTTGGCAGTCACAGCCTCCAGGCTCGGCTCCCTTCAATCCTGTCCTCACAGGGTATAGGCCCAGCATGACAGCATATCCAGTCCAATCAGGACTACAGTCCTCCTAGCTCTCAGTGAAAATCTTCTCTGCCCTCTCCACTTCATCTCCTAGATGGTGACATAGACTATGGGATGGTAGCCCCGGGACTCCTAAATCTCTGGACTTAGGGGCTATTCAGCAACACAGCTATCAGTCATCAATTCCCTTTACCTAGACCAAGCTCCAGGCCAGGTTTGGTCCACCACTTGTTTTTTTTTTTAATAAAGTTTTATTGGCACATACATGCAAACACGTTTGACCGGACCTATGGCTGTCTTTGTGCTCCCACAGCAGAGTAGGGTACTGTGTACAGACTGGCCAGAAAGGTTTAAACTAGTCACCATGCAGCTGGGAGTGAAAAAGCTTGCCAATCTCAGGCTTAGAGATTCCCTCTTACATTAACCAACCGCTATTTCTGAGAAGGTAGGAGGGATGCACCCTTAGCCTCTCAGTTAGTGTTTCACACCTGTGGCCCCCACACGCCTGGCCATGTCACCTGCTCAGTCTATATCCAGGGTGGTTTTCCATCACATCATAGATATACTCCGTGACACAGGAACCACATCACACTACACCCACAGTCCATGTGCTTAATTACACACAGTAGAGGCAAGGCTGGCTAGGCCTCAGCGTCATGTTCTCAGTATTACCCAAGCACAAGTCTCAGATGCCTAAGTACAGCCAGAAACAATAATCACAGCTGATAATACAAGACACTCTGTTATCTGTGCACAGCAAGACTCATGAACCCAAATAACCGACCAAGCCCTGCCAGGGAGACCGGCCAAGTTTCAGCATGGCTGACACTAGCTTATAATCATATCCCTAGGGCAGAACACCTGCCTGGGAAACCCCAAGTGAGTCTGTAAGCATAGGAGGGACATGGCTAAGACTGCTGACCACTGGCCTCCTCTGTGAACCACCCTCACCTTCACAAGACCGGCCGTCTACTGACAGACGGAAGCCCGCAGAACAGCTGCAGTGGTAGGAGCCTGGCGTGTTCTCGCACTTGTGGCCGCACAGGCGCCCGGGATAGCGCTGGCACTCGTTGATGTCTGAAACAGAGGGCCAGTCAGCTCAGAGCATGTCCACCGGAGCAGCACCATGTCCCACCTTTCTGCCAATGGCAGCAGTATATTGTCCTCTGCTCCCAACTTACTTCACGTCTCAGGATTTAGGGCTGGTGTCTCTCTTGACTGTGTTTATGTAAGCCCTGTGCTCTGACAAATGTGGCACATCTGGACAGATGCCCCTCTGCCCACAGGAGAGTCTGCAGGGATCTGTTGGCGACCTGGGGCAGCTGTCAGCCTCCATTGAGTATCCTGGTTTGGTAGCAGCAAGTGCTAGCTGTATAGGTCCACTCTGGACCACCTTTAGAGCTGTGCAACCCAAGCCCCTGAGCCCTAAAGGTCTGTAGCAAATCTGAGCAATCACTGACATCTTGCCAGCTGTAGACCTGGGCTGGAGTCTTGGAAACCCTCGGAGGCTGGGGTCAAACAGAACACCTGTGCCATGAGGAAGCAGGCTGACACCGCTAGGGCCCTGACGGTGGCCAGAGGCCAGGGTGGCGGCAGAGCTGCCGTCAGGCAACGTCTCCTGATTGAGGGTCTTCACTCTGGGGCTGCCTACACTTGGGACCTCCTGAGATGAGGATGGGATGGGCATGGTCACCCTAGGTGCCACGGACTGTCCCCTGTGTGGCATCATCTGGCCAGGACCCCCAGAACCCGAAAGACATCTACATACCCACACAGGTCCTGCTGATGCCATCAAAATAGTACCCAGCCTTGCACTCGCAGCGGAAGCTGCCAGGGGAGTTCAAGCAGTGGTGTCCCTTCCCACAGGGCTCCGCTGGTGGTGAGCACTCATCCACATCTTGTGAAGGAGAAAGGAAGACACGCAGAAAGCCTTTGAGTGTGCACACTGTCAGCAGCAACCTATTCTTCACAGAGCATCTGCTACATGTTAGGCCCAATCTGGAACAGCTGCTGAGCCTGCAAGAGGACAGCACTGATCCCTAGTGAGGCAGGAAGTACCCAGGGCTGTGGGGGAGATGCTGAAATAGCCTGGGGGTTGTTGGGAGGACAGTCCCTTTCCTGGCAGGGATCTGGGCCAGCTGACCATCCTGGCCCAAAGAGCCAGAGAAGCAGGCATGTGGTGGGCATACACCCCTCAACAGTCTTGTGTCCTCCGGGGAGTATAGCAAGATCTATGTCATGCAGATTAGCTGTGACTGGTTTAGGAGAACTGAATTGTGAGTGTCTGTTCTTGGCCACCAATGCTAGGCTACGATCAGGTAGCCTGAGAACACTAGGCAGACCAAAGTGCCGTTGTGCTACTGTAATACTGCAGGCAAGACAGCAAAGGCCTGTGCCTGGGGAGGGGCAATGAAATGGATGGACAGGAAGAAAATCTTCACTTTGGGGACCAACTGTCCCTTCTAGAGAAGAGACGGAATATGCTGGAAACAGACAGAAAAGCCAAATTTCAGAAATTATGCATGCATGTGTGTGTGCCTGTGTGCCTGTGCATGTGTGTGAGTGTGTGATACCAACCAACACAGCGAGTTCCCTCTTCGTTGAGATGATAGCCTCGGCCACAGTTGGGCACATTCTTCTGGCATGTGTAGGAGCCCTCCGTATTGATACATGTCTGCCCCACAGGGCATGGGGCACTGATACTTAAACACTCATTGATATCTACAGAGACAAAAGACAAGATGCAGCATGGTTAAACAGAGGCTAGCCATGAACACAGCTGCTGAACTTCTAAAAGAGCCTCTCCTGTCTCTCAGCAAGGTTACAAACCAACAGGATCCCTCTACCCTGCAGGGCAAAGCATCCTCAGGTCTCTCCCTGTCCTCTCCCCTGGCATCCAACCACAACCTCTCCACCTCCTGCAGCAGCTGCTGGCCTGGCTTTCCTGCATGCATCTGATTCAAACAGGTAGACAGGCCACTGCCCTGAGCTTGGTACCAGGGACACAGAAGTACCCACCCATCTGTACCAGCCTCAGATCACAGTGAGGCCCTAGGCTCCTCTGGTGGATGGGTGGTCCCTGTCGACTTCATCTGGCCAGTCTTTAGAAGCCATAGTAACAAGGCCCCATCCCCTGTCAGGGTGGTAGCCATGTCTCTGACCACCACCACCACCACCAAAACTCCTTCCTGTGTCTCCCATCTGAGCTGACTCAGGCCACTCAGAATTCCCCGCATGGGGTCTCCTTCCTCGAGAGGACGCAACTCTAGCATGGGGACCATTGGTGGACATACACAAAGGAACACTGGGGTGCACATCCGTCTGCTCTTCCTGCTCAAAATCCATGCCAGAACCAAACCTCTTCCCAAAGCACGTTTAAAAGGACCTAGGTCTCAGAAAGTCACCTACAGGAGCCTCCTAGTTCACATATTCACAGAGCACATCTAGGTCAGGGGACAGCAGGAAGGAAGCAATGGTGGAAGAGCCACAGCGACAGTGATTAAGAGGAGCAAGCTGTCTAAAACCAGCCTGACTCCTTCCTATCCCTGGAATGGGCCCCTACGTGGACAATTCACCTAAAGTTTGCAGGGGTAGCCCCATCTGTTATCACCCTGGCCTGCAGGAGGCAGCACCAGCGTTACTTGTTGTACTGGGAACCCAGAATCTAGAGAGAGCAAGCAACTCCTTGGGCTCACAAGAAGCAGAGAAGGCAGCAGAGCCCAGGTAGGTCCAGAGCCCTGGCCTCCACCCTCACAGTCCCTCCCAGTCTCCTTCCTCAAGATCCCTCTAGCCAAATCTGGCCCACTGCTCATTCTTGTAAATAAAGTTTTAGTGGCAGCCAGCCAGGCCTGCTGCCTCACATGTGGCCTACAGCTGCTTTTTGCATCACCGACACAGCAGCCTGGTGGTTACGACAGAAACCAGATGGCTGGAAGGCTGATATCCATTATCTAGTCCCTGACACAGAGCTGGGCGACTCCTGCCTGTTGTCAGCAGTGAGTGCAGTGGCCAGTCAGTGACCCCCTCAGCCTTGAGTGCTCATCTGGTGTGATTTCCGAAATTGTTCTATGTAACACCGGTGTCCCTTGAGACTGTGAATACTTTGGAGGAGAGAGTCCCCTGGCCTGAGCTCCACAGAAGTCAGACGATGGATGAAGGAATGAAATCGAAAATGGATCAACAAAGATGAACAGAAAGAAAAGGCCAGGGGAGGCTTTGGGGACATATTGCATGCTTCCCCTCAGGGGATTCCCAAGACACACATGTAGGTACTCCAGCTGTCATTCCCGGCTCACTTCCTCTTACAAAGCACATCTAAGGCCAGCTGGGACCACTGACAGCGGCCCCGGATCTTTGAAGAACCCGACACCTATAGGCTATCGTGCAGGAAGCATGTTCTGACCCCTTCCCTCCTCTTCACCAGACAATGAAGGAAGGGAGCATGAGGTAGAGTGAAGAAAAAGAGTAAGAAACCCAGAAAAGACTTCTTCACAGTGTTGAAGAATCAACCTCAAAGTTCTAAACACTTTCACGTTTTTGTGTGGAGAAGACCTCTGCTTTTCCAGCTCAGCTTTCTGTCTTTTGTGCCAGTCTGACGGAACAGCGTTCATCTTTCCTTGCACGGTGATGGAATGGAGTGGGGTTCTGAGAAGGTAGATCCTGACAGGGTCAGTACCTCCCAACATGATGGGATCAAGGAAACAGGGGCAGATGTGTGTGTGGATTATAGGCTCTGGATCGTTACAGAGGAGAGAAGCCCTGCAGCTCTCTCCTGGGCGACCTCTACCTCTGGGTTTTAGTTTTGTTTGGTTTTCTGAAGCGGGGTCTCAACATGCAGCCCAGGCTGGACTTTAATCCCTATAGGGCCCAGACTAGCCTTCAACTCACTGCGGTCACCCTGCCTCATCCTGTGCAGAGCCGGGAAGACAGGTGCGCACCACAGTGCCCGGCTCTTCCCTTTATTTTCCTACACTGTCTCCCGACAGCTATTTCTGCTGCTGCTGTTATTTTAAACAGGAATAAAAACGCTGACACAGAATGATTTCTAAACACATTGTCAAGAGGGAAAAAAACCAAGTGGCAGAACAGTCTGGTCCTGTTTCTGTGAAAAAAACAAAACAAAACAAAACAAAAAACAAACTGAGGAAGCGATGCCCAGAAGGGCGGCCCTGCCCACCCCGCCCGCTGGCCCCGCAGGCGGACGGTGTTTTCTGCTCTTATGTTTCCCTCATTTGTAATCAGGTAGGCACGGTTTTCACACTCAAAGAGGTAATTTCTAAAAGAATGAGCCCTTAACTTGTTTGTGACAAGGGGGGACCTGTCCCCATGACAAGTTAGGGGTCTCTGTGCTGATCAACTCTGGTTGTGATGTCACTGTGGGTCTACACAGAGGTGTTAGGAGAGGTACGTGCCACCACGCTGGGATCTGACCAGCATCCTGGGCTCCTTCAGGGTTTGTACCTGATCTCGCTGGGGTGGAGGGTACAAAGAGGGATGGCCTCCGGGGCACCTCTGCCCCTGCACTCTGTGGAGGGAAACCCCGGGGCATGACGACACCTGTAAAGATTTTCTCACAGGGGAAAGCAGGGCCAAGTCTGCCATGAGTCAGGGTTTCCGTCCTCAGCTGATGCAGCCTCCACAGGCCCCTGGGCTTCAAGTGTTAGCAGGGACCTCTTTCCTCCCTGCCCCAGGGAAGTCACAGCCACCCTGCTTACCGCACGTGTGCGGAGTGATGACAGCCTGAGTTTGGGAGGCTGAGTTGGGGGCCAACTCACAACCCAGCCGTGGTTCCCACAGCTCAGACACTTCTTCACTACCTAAGACCCAGGCTTGTGTGGGCCGGGCTTAGGTGAAACTCCTGACCCAAAATGTTCTACTTGTGGGTAGTTAGAGAGAGACAGGGGAAATGAACTTTCAATCTCATTTCAAAGAAAAGACTAAGGCGAGGTTATCGAAGATGTCAAGAGAGAAATAGGATAGGAACTTTCGTAGCGGTATCCAGCCTTTTCCTTTAGGAGGGGCGAGGGGTTGCCGCTAGCGACGCCTGCAGCTCAGATGAGAGGAAGAGTCTCTCTGACCTCAAAGAAAGGGTTTAGAGGTGCCTGCCTGCCAAGCAGCTCTGGACTCAAACACTAACAGCCAGGCAGTGCCGCTGTGAAGCACAAAGACAACAGAAGAGAGAGCGGCGGGTGCCCCCGACACCTGTGCAGCCACTTTCTGGCCTCTTAGTGTCACACCGAGCTCATGTCAGCTCCTCTCCTTGACATACTGGTCCACTCTGCTATCCACACCATCCATCTCTGAGCCTTTTCATCCCCCAGGCTGAAGCTCTCCCGTGAACACCAGCTCACCACCTCTCTATTCTGTGGCAATGAATTCAACCATTTCCCGAGAAGCAATTTCTAGAGGCCTGAGCGACTGTGGCACTTATCAAATGCCGCTTCCCACGTCCCCATGCCATCCCAAGCACCCACCTTGGTTCCTTGCTTCTAGCCTCTCAGCCAGATGTTAAAGTTACTCACATCTTAAGAAAGGAAGCAATCAAGCAAATCTTAGGATGCTAAGTTAAAACCTAAGATTCTCTGCCTCTAAAACCCACATGCCTCCATCCAAACCATGGGGACAGCCGCAGACCCCACACAGCCTACCAGTAGTTTCATAAATAAAAGTTTCTCGGGACGCAACCCCACCACCGGGGTATATTCCCTGAGCCTGTTGAACTGTAACTGCCCAGCTGAGTCACTGTGACCCAGACACCCACAGCATTTGCTATCTGCTCCTTAAGGAAGCTTGCCAGCCCCTGATGTATGCGGATAAGTCCCCCGCCTGGCGGGCCCATCCCCACTAGTGACATCATGTCTTACCAATGCAGTTGCCTAGAGCATCCTGTATAAAGCCGCTCCTGCACTGCAGCTTGGGTCTGCAACGGAAGGATCCCAGAGTATTCTGACAGATAAAATCGGGGGGGCAGTTATGAATACCACTCTCACACTCGTCAATATCTGGTGCGTCATAAAAAAAGGAGATTGTTAGCAAGAGTCCCGCCAGAAGCGTCTCACAATACTTCAACATCACAAGAAAGTACTTTTAAAAACACTCACTCCTCAGACAATAACCCCGAGATATTTCAACAGAGAGGTCATTACGAAAAAGCCCGAAGTGAGCCAAACTGTGTAAAAATTGCTAATGATTTCGAAAACACCCGCCCCCCCCCCGACTTATGAGGCAAGCTTTTCACTATTTAACAAATTGCCCAGGCATTTTCCTGGCAGGTGTTATCACTCATTCAGAAGTCTATGTTTAGATTGGATCATTACAGTAATTATCTTAGGGACAATAAACTCAGACTCTGGCAGCCCTTTAATCCCGAGGTCTTCATAATACTCCAAATATTAACAATGGTTATATCAAGACAGGACAAGATGGATGGCTCTGCCTGGAAGTTCATGGCTGTCCAAGGTTCAAGTGTATCTACTCAGCTGGCCTGGCTCCCGGGCTCTGCCGTCCAGAGGCTTTAGCCAGAGGGCAACGCAGGGTGGGGCAGCAGGATTGCTCAAGGGCTTGGCTGCCAAGAGAAGGCGGCCAGCTCTTGGGTCATGGCACATAATTCAATGGTCAACATTCTTACACAGGCCTGTGCTAGCGTCTGCACCAAAGCCTGGTCTGATTCGGGCTTGGTTTTGTTTGTACAGAAACACAAGTGAGGACCCCAGACGTGTCTGTCCGTGATCATGCACTGAGCTTTCTAAGTCAAGCATGCTAGCATCATCAACTCAGCACCATATTAAAGTAAACCTGCTCATCGCAGACCTGGCTCTCCCTTCCTTTGCCCTGCAACACCCTTGTATACTTGCAAGGGGGTTAAACACCTCCTTCTTGCAGTATCCCAGGCAGCCACATGGGGGCAGTACCACAGAGCCCAATGGGCCCTTCCCTCTGTGCCATACCCACAGCTGGGGAAGGGAGGGTTTTAGATTTGGATGTGAGCTGTACCTTTGCAGTTATTATCCTCTGTGAGCTCATAGCCAGTCCCACAGCTGCTGTCCCGCTGACAGCGGAAAGAGCCCACTGTATTGATGCAGGATTCTCCAAGCCGGCAGTTATGGCTGCCTGTGATGCATTCATTGATATCTAGAGAGATTAAGATGATGCAGAGGTAACCAGCAAGAACAACCAGGCCTTGAGCTGGAGCTTAAGGAATGTCCCAGAAGTCATGATGCATTCATCAGGTTGCCCAAACAAACTTGCTCTGGGCATATCTGGGTAGGGCTCTGGAGAGGGGCCAGCACCAAATTGAGCCCTGCTATGTTTCAGATCCCTTTGGGTAAGTGCCAGGCCCTAGAAGCACAGCATCTGCAAGACTCCCACAAAGGAGGCAGCAGCATCCCCACCTCCTAGACAAGGGGAAAGGATGGAAGACCCACCCAACACCTCACAGTAATCCAGGACCCAGGTGAACCCCAATGCAGCCCTTTCCCCACACCAGTGTCTATATTCTTCTAGAAGAATGTCCAGGAGCCTAAACTCCAGGCAGCCCTGGCCAGAAGGTCCCAGATGCCCTCCAGGAGTGGGGCCAAGGTTGCTCCACACGGCCCTCCACAGGTGTTCCCAAGCACAGTGACCAGCCCTCGGGTGTTACCTTCACAGGAGACGCCATCTGACTGCAGCTGGTAGCCCACAAAGCAAGAGCAGACCACCTCGTCCCCAGTGTCACGGCACTGCTGCTTACAGGGCCCACCACCTGCAACCAGAACAACAGGGAGCTAATGAACGCACTGAGAGACCTTCAGAGACCCTCCCAGGGTGCCCCAACATAGAAGACAGGCTCCCTGATGTCGCCACATGTGGTCCTTGGGACACTCCCAGGTCTTGGCTCGGGGCATCTCTCGGGCTAGAGAAGGCAGCAGAGGTCTGACGAGTCAGGTAACACGTGCTGCCTCTGTGGTTAGAGTGGGCCAGGGAGGCATACTGTTCACTGACAACAGGAGACCCAGAGCGGACAAGCTCCACCTGGAGGCCAGCCTCTACCAGAGCCCATGCAACTCTCAAGCATTCCCAGCTGCCCACTCCACTAACACTGGGCCATGCCCAGACGCCGCCACAGCTGTGGGTACAGCCTCTTCCTGCCTGGCACCTCCCCTACGACCCACACTCTCTGCAGAGCAGAAACAGGGATAATAACCCCACTGGGATGGGCCTGTGCCTACAGCTTCTTCCTTTGCCACTGCCCAGCTGCCAGGCGCCCACAGGCTTTACCATTCTGGCTAACGTATCCACCTAAGTCGCACACTGGCTGTCACTCTCCCAGAAATCACCTGTGGCCCACCCAGAGCTGCCTGGAGCACTCTCTCTCTCTCTCCCCGCCCCCCTCCAAGCCTCAGTGCCAACTAACACTGTATACTGACTCCATCATTTTGTGATTAAGCCGCCTCAATAACCAACAGCCAGCCTCTGAGTGAGCCCTCATGCGGAACTGAAACAGGCCGGCCAGGCTAGACGTGCCGGCATGTTCCTGAAGGAAAAACAGTTTAATCAGGAAAAGCAAAGCTACAAGGCCACTCTGACTTAAGCCCAAAGGTCTAAAGAGACACAACTCCAAAGGGACAACTGGGGCTCCGGGGACACAAAGGCAAGAAATAGCCACCGTTCCTGGAGCATCTCAGCCCTGGAGAAGCGTTGCCATCATCCGCAGGGCCCGTGAGCTAGCTGGTCTGGAGGGCTCACAGCAGTCCTGACTCTCCTAAGCCACTGTCTCCCACAGGCGCCCAACTCAGAGCACTCAGGGACGGAGAAGACAGGGCTCCGCCAGGGCCACAAGGTCGGAGGTGCTTTCCAGCTGAGTCTCGTGTCCACACTGTCCCCTGTGCTTTCCTAGCTGCCTACCAAAGGGCTCCCACCGGTCCCAATGCCTCACCTCGACAGCGGTCATTCAGGTATGGGTCTTCTTGTTCCTCGTCATCAGGAATCTTGGCTAGGAGCAGAGAGACGAGACAAGGTCATGCAAGCAGCATCTCATCTCAGGAGGATACGTACCTCCTCCTGTCAGCATCGGGCAGCCCTCTGCCTTCTTTCACCTTTGTTAAATGTGCCTTCCCTTGAAGGGGCAGCTAAGCTTTTAGATGATCTCTCAAAACACGGCCTGAACTGGATATTGGAGTCTATGAGTATAAAGGTCGAGAGAGGGGAGACAGACAAAATTTCCAGCAAGCAGACTGGTGGGATGCCTGCACCTTCCTAGTGTGACCCAGATGGCTCAGAAACTCACAGTGTAAGTGAGACCTGATTAAAGAGCCAGGAGGTCTGGGCTGCAAGGAAGACTCAGTGGTCAAAAAAACCCACGTCCTTGCAGAGGACCTGGGTTCAGTTCCTAGCACCCACAATTGGCACACAACCACCAGTTCCAGGGGTTCCAACACCCTCCTCTGACCTCTTCTCACCTCTGAGGGCACATGATATACGTATGTGGAGGAAACACTCATATAAATAAATAAATTGAAAAGAGGAAGAGGAAGCAGAAGAAGCAGAAGCAAAAGAAGAAGAGGAGGAAGAAGAGGAGCCTACATCACAGAACCATGCCCCTTAGGGCTTCGGGTACATCTGGCTGTGGACAGTGGGGACAGTGAAATCCGGTTAACAGAAGCTTTAAAATCACAGGTTGCTGCTTTGGGGTCCCCCATCTCTCTGAGGAAGAGTCTGTTACCTGAACACAGATGCACCCAGCCACTGGCCCACACTGGACTCAAAAAGGCCAAGTTTTCCTCCTTCACTGCTCATCATGTGACCTCAAACATGAAGGTCCTCAAAGGGGAATCTGATTAAAGGGCAACTGGGCTGTCCCCAGGACAAGATGAGTTCTCAAAGGCAAGACACCTGTGGAGCCAGATGACTGCAGAGCGCTTGGAACTCTTCCAGTCACACGGCCATGACGGTTAACCTCATGTGGCAACTTAGTGGAATGTCATTATGAAGGCAGCTTTTGTGAGATGAGGTTAGTGTTTAAATCCATGGACTTTGACTGACATGAGCAGATAGCCCCTCCGGAATGTTCAGTGAGCCTCACCTAACAAGCTGGAGGCCCTAAGGGATGAAAGCTGAGGAAGAGAATTCCAGCAGCTTTTCCCTGAGGCTCTGGCTCAGAGGCCTGCCTTCCAACCCTCCAATCCCAATCACACAATTCCCTCTACACAGCCATCATTGGTAACCATGGGGATTGGTGCCGGGACAATGGAGGGCATTAAAACCAACAGACAAGAAGCTGGAGCGGTGGCTCAGCGGTTAAAGAGCATGTGCTGTTTCTGCAGAGGACCCAGGTTTGGTCCCCACATCCAGATGGTGGCTCACAGCCATCTGTAACTACAGTTCCACAAGATCCAATGCCCTCTTCTGGTTTCCACAGACACTGCACACACGTAGTGCAGAGACTTAAATGCGGGCAAAACATTCACAAAATAAAAATGAATTAAATTTTAAAAATTCAGATATTCAAGTTTTTTACATAAAATACCATAACATCTGTCCATATTCTATGCACATGCCTCTGCACCTTTGCTCATCTCTAGCTTACTTTTAATAACTAATGTAATATCAATGCTATATAAATAGTTGTTATTCTGCTCAGGGAAATGACAAGAAAAATGTCTGCATACACCCATTACAACTCCATAGCTTTTCTCCAACACTTTCTTTGATCGAGTGGCGTGTGCGCATGTGTGTACAGGTGCTGCACCCATGCATGCACACGTGGAGGTTTCCAGGCCGATATCTGGTGTTCTCTCCTATTGCTTTCATCTTGTTCTTTGAGACAGTGTCTCTCACTGGACCGAGCCCCGCCTACTCAGCTACACTGGCCGTCCAGTGAGTTCTAGGAATGCCCCTGTCTGCTCTACACCCCAAGCCCTGGGTTAAAAAGATGCATGCTGCTTTGTCTGGCTTGTTTGTGGGTGCTGGGGAATCCAAACTCAGGCTTTTATGTGTACATTTTTACCCACTGAGCCATCTCCCTCTTTTTTCTAACATTTTAAATCTGTCACTGGTAGAACCCAGAAATGTGACAATCACAGAAAGGGTAAGCCAACCATGTCATAGACACAGACAGCCTGGAGGATGCTGACACACTGCTTCACACTGGAAGGGAGAGGAGTTACCTGCAGCAGACAGCACCCGAAGGTCCTGAAGGTCTTCACCATCGCCTCGGGGTAAGTCTGAACTCTCTTGTCCCTTCACGCAGCAGGCACGGAATACCAGCCCACACTGGTAGCTTATCATGAGGTTGGGCTCACAGGTCTGGCCTCGGGTCTGGGCAGCCCTTCCCAGCATGCAACAGTGGCAGCACCTCTGTGAAGAGAGAGATTCCAGACTTGGGGCAGAGGGTTGGACAAGTGGCTCTTTGGGCCCCACAAGAACCTTAGGGACACACCTATGACACCCTCTTGTCTAGATTCTCAGGACAGAAAGAAAATATCTGATTTGGGTAATTTATCTAAATATTAGAAGTATGTCAGAAAGCAGGCTGGGCCCCTCCAAGCCTCCTGGGTCTGTTTTAAAAGGAATCTACAAGGTCTGGCTCCACTTCCCAACCCAACTCTGCTGCATGACTACTGTGATGATTTGAATGAAACCGGCCCCCATAGGCCCATTAGGGAGTAGCGCTATTAAGAAGTGTAGCCTTTTTGGACTGGGTGTGGCTTTGTTGGAGGAAGTGTGTCACTAGGGGTGGGCTTTGAGGTCTCATATGCTCAAGCCAGACCCAGTGTCTCACTCTCTTCCTGCTGTCTGCCAACACAGATGCTCCTTCTCCAGCACTATATCTGCCTGTGTGTCACCATGCTTCCCTTCATGATGATAACAGACTAAACCTCTGAACTGTAAGCTAGCCCCAATTAAATGCCTTCCTCTAGAGGAGTTGGCATGGTCATGGTGTTTCTTCACAGCAATAAAACCCTAAGACAACTACCCCCTGGACATCCCTTTCCTGACCAGCAACCCCCAGCCCAGCCCAGCTATCTTGAGTAGAAGGCAACAGACCAACCGCCCCAAGGGTCTGCTCTGTGTGCAAAGTCTCAACTGCCTGCCAGAAGAGTGGGTGCACACTCTCAACCTAAAGGACTGGGCCCAAGAGCCTCATGGTCCCCAACAAGGCATTTAACTTGGCCACGCTTTTCACTAAGACCCCATGTCCCAAAAGTTAGACCTGTGCCCTAACCCAGATCCTGGGGTACACACAAAAACAAAAACATCAGGTCAGTCCTTCTAAAGACAAAGAAATTTCCAGAAAGCTCACAGCCAGAAGCTTTGCTTCAGCCCTGTGGAGGCTGAGGGGCCCTCTCCATGTCACTGTGCCCACTCTGCTGCCCCAAAGAGCCTCAGTGATGTCACTCTCCTGTGGGGTATGACTAATCTTTTCCAGAAACACACTTCATTAATTCAGCCAGGTAACCTGTTCCCAATCTTGCTAGAATGTTCTAATACTTCACACCTCTTTCCTCAAGTCTAGGGATGGGACACAGCTGTCTGCCAGGCATACAATGTAGGAATCCAGCCATACCCAGGGAGGTGGTCACTGTACACCCAAGAGGTCCTGGCTCACAGACCTCTTAACCAGGCCACTCACTCTTGCCCTGCCTAGCTCCCCATGTCAGAGCTCCCCCACCCCCGGTCCCCACAAAGGCCTGATGGCTGTGGCAGGCCATGGCTGAGCTCAGAACCCAGGAACAGTATCTGCCTATCCTTACCCACCCTCCCAAAAATCCAGACTGTAATCAGATTTTCACTCCTTGATTCCACTACCACCTTCCTGGTAGGGACAGGTGGTGTCCCGGGAAGCCACTGCTGTCAACCAGGAGGGCACCGGCTTTTCTCCTGAGGAGGTGAGCCCTGGCCATTGGTCTACTTGTGTTCAAGCCTGGAGATGTTGTAGTCAGCTCCCAGGTGCACACATGAGAGCCTTCCATAGCCGTGGCAAACTCTGCAACCTGGCCCAGATCTGGGGCCCCAGGAGCAGTCAGGAAAGGGATCCCACCGCATATTCTGATTATGTTCTATGAAGTGTCCCCTCTGAGTCCTTGACAAGGCTGCTTACATTGGAGTGTAAGCCTCTCTGAACTCCAGTGTCTTCTACAGAATGGTTACAGAAGTCCCATGTTATTAGGCCCTAGTGTGGCCCTGCTGTCAGTCAGTGCCTCAGTTTACCTGAAGAGCAGAGAAGCATCAGGGCCTCCTAGGCAGTAGGGGAATGCCTATTCTGAACTGAGAGGATCCTGAAGGGTCCAGAAAACCCCTGCTCTGCCTTCTGCCTTATATCTAAAGACTGGGACAGAGTGATCCTCAGGCTCTTCCTGTTTCCCCAGGGTGGAGGTGGGCCATCACCATCTTGACCATTCCTGTCCGGAAGTCGGGCTGGTCAGGCTTACCCACTAAATGAGAAGGGAGGATACCTGAGCAGTCTGATGTTCACAGGGGAAGGTGGGCAAGGATGGACAGGGAGAATGCTGGCCCTGTGTGGCCCTCGGCCTCACTCACCTTTATGAACAGGGTCTCCAGGCTACTGTTGTGGAGCGTGGCGCAGCCATCTGGCTCGCTGGCCAGGTTGATGCCTGTGGCACAGTGCATCTCCTCCAGCTGGTTGTGGCAACACTGCTCCTGGACCATCCTGTGGGCAGAGCAGGAGCTGCTCCAGGACTCTCTGGTGGAGCCAAGCTCAGAACAGAGGCCCCAGGAGACAGGTGATGGCCTCTGAGGTATCCCCCATACCCCAGCTCCCACAGGGAGAGAGACCCAGTGTCTAGCCTACAGGAAGCACTTGGCAGGTGTTTCATTAGAAAGACCAAATGCAGAGCGGTGTCTGTGGTAGGAGTAAAGATGCCCTACTCTGACCACAGTGAGAGCCCTTTGCCAAGGCCAGTTATAGAGCGTTCTTACCTATTCATATAAACAAAGCAGCCTGCTGCAGGCTCCAGGCTCTGTTTCCCCTCCTCCCCCACCCCGCCCTCCACCTAGCTCAATTCTTCTAAACCTCACCTCTGTCTTCCAGGCTCAGAGGGGAAGTTTCAGAGAATCTTTTGACACAGTTTGTTGAAGGACCCAGTGTGGGAGACAGTAGCAACCAGGATGTCCCAGCCTCCTGCCACCCACAGTCTTGGCTATGAAAAATTCTTCAGAAAACAGGGGCTCAGGTAGAACTTGAATCTGCCAGAATTTATTCCTCAGACTCAAACGCATCTCAGAGGCCAGAAAACCAGCCCCGAAGGCAACAGGGAAGGAAAGGTGTCATAACATGGCTCTCATCCAGACCAAAGAAACCTACAGCCAGAGCCAGCAAGGGCAGAAACAGCCACCTACCCTGCGCTGTCTGTAAGACATGCCAGGGCCTTCCTGTCTCCCTCTGCCCGTGAAGAACTGCCCTGGCCAGTCCTTCTTGTACCCAGGGCTCAGAAGTGTGAACCTGGCTTACCATGTCTCTCCAGAGCCACCCTCCAGATCTGGGATGATATGTCTACAGTGTGCCATTAATTTCACATTTGTATCATTGAAATTGTAGAGGAGAGGTATTTCACTAAATACCCATGATGCTAATGAGAAAGTAACAAGCACTACTGTGATGATTTCAATGAGAATGGCCCCAAAAGGCTCATATATATTTGAATATTTGGTCCCCAGTTGGTGGAACTGTTTAGGGAAGGATTAGGGGGTGTGGCCTTGTTGGAGGCAGACTTGTTGGACTCTATCATGGACCATAACTGCCTGGAACTGTAAACCCAATTAAAAGTGTTCTTTTATACATTGCCTTGGTCATGCTATCTTGCCACAGAAAGTAACTAAGACAATAGTAAAGATGAGGAGACATGGGCTGTATGAATTGCCCATGGCTGGTAGGAAGGGAACATGGGTAGCTATTTGGAAAACAGCATGGAGTTCCCCCAAAGAGCTGAAAACACATCTGTCATAGGATCCAGCTATCCCAATCAAGAGAATCTGGAGCAGAGTCTCCAACAGAGGCCTGCCCGCCCAAGTTTATACAGTGCCATTTGCGACAGCCAAAATGAAGAAGGAACCTAAATGTGAGAGTAAGAACGAATGAATGAGCACAATCATGTGACATAATGCAACTGTCTCAAAACAGGGCCCAGTGCCAAGTGAGACAAGCCAGTCCCACAGGGACACAGAAGTCAAATTCATAGGCAGGAAGTTGACGAGGTAGGCAGGGATTGAGGGTATGTGGGGCCAGAAGTTCCATTTTGCAGGACTGTAAGGGTCCGGGAGCTGGACAGTATGAATGGGCCTTCACAAAGGATCAAAACAGTCAGTTTTATGTGTATCTTACCACAATTTGCAAAGTCTGCAGCTCTGCTATGTGCTATTCAACCGTGAAGGCTCCAAGAACAAAAGTCAAATGACCTCGTCCCCACAAGCACTCTGGAGCACAGACAGAAATCCTGTCCTGCCGGGAAGGGTTCCTGGGGAACTAGCTTCCAATATCTGCTCTCCTTTCATTGCTGCCATTGCTAAGCAGGGGCGGGCACTTTCACCTCAGTGAGCCCATTCCTCACCTGCTAGACTGGGCAATGTCACCATGTCACTGTTCAGTAGTATCACACTGGCCCACAAGCTCATGGGCACACTATTGCCCTAAGGTTATAAGCCCCACCCATTTCCGAAACTGAAACCCCTTCAATGACTGAGAACCATCCCCCACACCTCCCACAGATGGTCCCCATCTTTCTACAAAAGGTCCCAGGCACCAGTGGCTTAGCAGACGATATGTAACAAGCCAGGCTGATGTTGGCTAAAAGGCAGCTGGCAGACACCTAATTCCCCAGCCTCTACCCTTTTATTTGGGAAACTGACTTGCCCAGAGTTAGACAGCTGTGGCAGATGGGGCTGCATACCTGGATCGTCTTACTTTTCAGGCCAGGGAAAGCAACAGATACCCCAGTGAGCATAGGACAGCCTAGGGCAACGAGTCAAGCTCTGTGTGAAGGGCAGGTTCCCCTCTCCACATCTCAAGACATCTGACACACAGCGTCCTTCCTCCTACCTACCTTTAGATAGGCATGTGCTGTCAAACACTGGCCACTGGCACACCTACCTGCACTCCTTAGATTCTGAGGTGTATGGCAGCGAGCAGTCCTTGTGCTGGTTAGCCATTTGATTTCCCTCTGTACAGCAAGCCTCCATGGAGACATCTGCGTTCACTGTGTAGGAAAGAGAACAAGCAGATGGATGACCTGCTTGGTACCTCCACCCCAGCCATGTCTTTGGGATGCACGCTTCCGGCAGCCCCAACTACAACATCAGGCCAAGTCTGGAGGGGCAGTGAGTGAGTGCACACAGAACACCCTCAATCACTTTGTAAACCAGTGTTTGTACTGCCTATCACCTCCCTACAGGCTGCTGGCCCACCCAGCTGGTCTTAGGGGCCAGGGCTCCCATCTCAGATCCCTTCACACCTGGGTTCAACATCACACCTCTGATGTTCCATCTATCTGACACTCTCCCAGCCAGAGATCCTGACGGTGAGTCTGCCCCCTGTTCTCTTATACTTTGGCAAAAAATGACATGGAAACAAAGAGTTGAGAAAAAGAGCTAGGTAGAAGGCTGAGGCAGGAGGATTTCTGCAAGTCTGGGTTCAAGACTGGACCCCAAGATACACAGCAAACCCACTTCCCTCCTCCCCAGAAAAACAAACAAATAAAAATAGGAGCAAGAGTCAGGGGAGGGGCACAGCTTTGAAGCCAAATAAACTTGGGTTTCCAGTGCTGGAACTTTCTCTTTGTGACCCCAGCTAGGCCACTTTACCCCTGTGACCCACAGTTCATGAGACCTCTACAGTGTCTGTGGGAAGGCAAGGCAGGGTGATGAGGTTCTAAACAGTAGCATGGCAGCTTGGGAGGGATGTCTGCTGTCACCCATGAAAGGGGAGCCTCTGCCAGGCCTGGGTGTAGAACTCCCTGAGCACAGTGGGTGGGCGGGAAGTGAGTCCTTTGCTGCAGGGAGGCTTCTAAAATTGATGCCTGTCAGGGGACCTTAGACACTGAACCTTGTGCTAGCAAGACAATCAGATGTTAAACTTTCAGGCAGTCTGGAAACCTGGAATGTCCCTGGAATGTGACTCAAATGTCCTCCAGCAGGGTGTCCCAGACCTGATCCTTGCAGAGAAAAGCTGGCTGAAAGCTGTTGGTGGGGTAGGGAGTCAGGTCACCCTCCTTGAGCTTGAGGTGTCTTGTAAGTCAGAGGACAGCACCCACTCAGAGAGCAAGAAGAGGCAGCAGGGACCACAGCCAGGCTGGACAATGGCCAGAGGGGAAGGGAGTGTCCAAACAAGCCAGGTCGAAGGCCTTTGCAAAGGAGGTCCCACTCAGACCTCAGGTCCTGTCCCCTCAAGCTGTGAGCTTCACACTGCCCTCTCAAGCCCAGCACATAGTATTAGAGGCGTTAGTGGCGCAATTGAGACGCTGCACCCCCTTCCTGCCCTGTTTGCCCTGAGAGGTTATACAGATTACTTCTGACTTTTCTCTCTCAGGAAGGAATACCCGATCCCAGCAGAACAGCTGGAAGGAAACATGAAGATTTAGAAATCCTATTCTAAGATTTATTACTGTCTTATTCTAAGACAATTGCTTGCTCTGGCTAGAGCCGGGGAAGGAGAGCAGCCAGGCTAGGGACAGCAATGTTTTCTGGGGTGCACACAGCAGACAACTCCCAGAGAAGCACTCTAAAGGCCCAACCCTGTGACTAAATAAATAGTGAGCGCACAGGGATTGCCAAGCACGACCCGTGTCAGCTGGAGCTCATTGGCCCAAGCTCACGGGCTTCCTGATCGAGATGGAGCTGTCTATCTAAGGATGTGCTAGGAGCCCCAGCCCGACAGGAAAGGAGCCCAAGAGGGCCCACGCTAGTCTATAAGGGCTTGCAGCAGCGGGAGACGCTGAATGAGAGCAGTGGAGGAGCTGGCGTGGGCACACCTGAGTCTAGCTACTGCCCTGGCTTCCCCTTCTGGGAACACCCCTGCAGCAGCTGAGCCGCCAGGTCCTTATCTGGGGAGGGGTCTGGTGTCCCCACACTGCAGTTATGTGAAGTCCACTTGGGTTCTTCCTACTTCTGCTTCCCCCTCCCGTAGTCATTAGTCTCTTTCAGATACCCCAAGTGTCCTGCCACCAAATGGTCATAGCAAGGAAGGAATTCAGACTTCAGACTGAGCTAGGAACTGAGACTGAACTGAGTCGTTACCACAAACAAAAACAATGCTAGGGTGTCCTCTGTCCCCACCAGAGCTACACTTCACCAACCAAAAGCAGCATGTGGCCAGCTCTGCCCAGGACTTGGCAGACTCCGAGGCCCTGCAAGGACACATAGGAGGTCCCTAAAGCCAAAGTCCTAGACAAGGCCAGCAGATGAGTCAGTGTAATGGTGACTGCACCAAACCTGGAGACACAAGTTCAATCCCTGAGACTCACATGGTAGAAGGAAAGAACAAACTCCTGCAAGTTGTTAAATGTTAAAATTAAAGACGGTGAACAGTTGTTTGGCAGGGGCATTTAATAGGTATGGCATTACTGTCTGGGAAGATGAGAAAGTTCTAGTAAATGGGAATGAAATTTGCACAGCAGCGTGAATTCTCTTATGGGCTCTGTTGAGTACACAGCTGAGAGTGAAGAGGGTGAATTTAATGTGATATACATTTCACCACGGTGAATGTCTTGCCTGCACTTATGTCTGTACACCCCATATAAATGTAGTGCCGAAGCAGTCCAGAAGAGGCATCAGCTCCCCTTGAACTGGAGTTAGAGACAGTTGTGAACTGACATGTGGGTGCTGGGAACGAGACCTAGGTCCTCTGTGAAAGCAGGAAGCGCTCTTTAACTGCTAAGACAGAAGGCTCAGCTCCCTACTGGTGCCTGCTGCACGAGGGACCTCAACTCTAGCCAAACCCGAGTTGATCATGGCTTTGATGCAGAAAAGAATTTCAAGACTGGGCAGAGTTGAGCTCTGATAAGTGTCCTTTCTCAAATACCTGGTTTAAGTAGGAGGATTAAGAGAAAGAGAGGTGCTCAGATAGAAAAATAAGCCGCACCCAAGCACATAGGTATGGGCTCCTCAGAGGAGTATGTGGGTGTGGGCTCCCAGAGGGAGAGCGGAAGAGCACCGATTTCTGAAAGTTCATATATCATTTCTGTAGGTTTTGAAGTTAACTCTCTTCAAAGGCTTGTTATGAAACCTAAATGATTACCCGAGGGCCAACAGGATCACAAGTGTTGATAAGGTAGAAAAGTTTAGCCCGCAGGGATGTAGGCAGGTAGAAGAGCTACGCTATAACCACCCGACTTCACTTGAGATTCCCAGGCTCAGCCTAGGGGAAGGAATAAGACTCTACCCAATGCCATACTGCCCAGGCCTTCAGCCTGGTTCATCTCACTTTAATATAAAGCATCGGTTCTCAACCTTTCTAATGCTGCAACTCTTTAATACGGTTTCTCGTGTTGTGGTGACCCCCCCCACCACCACAAAATTATTAAGTTACTAACCCATAACTGTAACTTTGCTACTGTTATGTCTTATAATGTAAACATCTACATGCAGCCTATCTGACATGAGACCCACAAAGGGGTCCTGGACCCACAGGTTGAGAACCACTGATATATAAAATTATCTGTAAATGAAAGGAGTATTAACTACATGTGCTGGAATTCTTGCTTCTCGGGCTTCAGTCAGACTCTGGGGTGAGAGACTCCCTCGTTCCTGTGTCCCCACAAGCTCTGTCTTTCTATTCTGCTTCCAGGCCATCACCGCTGTTTCCGTGCAGCCAGTAGCCAGAAGTAGCTTCAAAGTCTGTCAATTCACTCACACTGCTCCCTGAGTAAGCCAATCCAGACCCTTCTCTCACTTCGGTCGTGGTTGTCTGTCTTTTCTGAGAAGAAATGCCACCTGTTGACTAGTTTCAACTTTTAACTCTGTCATCTGACTGTGTGACAAGACCCAAAAGCAATTATTAGTATAAACCAAGATTAAACTGTCTTGCAATATATGGCTGACCTTCATTCAGTCAAACTGTCCCAAAGCAAGCAAGCAACACTGTGAATCAAAAGTGCCATTCTCTATCAGGAGATGGTGGTGCAGAGGCAGAGGCAGACAGATCTCTGTCAGTTCCAGGCCAGCCTGGTCTATAAAGACACTGAGAGA
Organism: Pachyuromys duprasi; assembly: GCA_028658305.1. Classification (NCBI taxonomy): domain Eukaryota; kingdom Metazoa; phylum Chordata; class Mammalia; order Rodentia; family Muridae; genus Pachyuromys; species Pachyuromys duprasi. Next base: position 16,563,816 of record CM053752.1, read on the forward strand.
GTTCTGCAACTACATAGAGAAACCCTGTCTCAAACAAACAAACAAAAAAAGTGTCATCTTCCACGGGGCTGGAGGGACAGCTTAGCAGTTAAGAGCACTGACTGCTCTTGCAGAGGACCCGGGTTTGATTCCCAGCACCCAGGTGACTTACAACACTCTGAAACCACCCAGGAGATGGGGACCAGCTTGAGTGACATGAGACACCATCTAGAAACAAGGTGACACTGCACAGCCTCAGACAAGCTGTTGTTTCTCTCTAACCTGTGGGACCCCAGTTCTTCAACTTGTTGTGTGAGAATGGGGAGGTGATCCTGGGGTCAGGATCCCAGGATAAAACAGAATCTTTAAAATCAAACGAATAGGACAGTTATTCTCATCACCTGGTGGCCCAGATCCCTCTTTGAGAAGATGGCACCAACCCACAGAACTACCGTGGCAGCGGGCAGGCAGCATCAGGCCAACTTTCTTCCAGATGAGTAAACACTTCCAAGGGGCTGGGAGACAGATGGCTTTGTCAGTGAAGTGCTTTCCATGTAGTCTGCGTGGACCTAAGCTTGAGCTCTAGAACCCACACAAACAGCTGAACACGGTGCCATGATGCATTTGTAATCCCAGTACTGGGGAGACAGGGGCAGGAGAATCATTAAGACTTGCTGGACAGCCAGCCTAGCCTAACAGTGGTGAACCTCAGGTCCTGGTGAAAGGCCTTGTCCCAAAAGCAGGGCAGAGCTGGAGACATGACCCAGCAAGAGTCATAAAGAGCATTTGCTGCAATTCCAGGGGACCCGAGCTTGGTTCCCAACACCCAGGCTGAGCAGCTCTCAACCCTCTGTAACTCTGGAGCCAGGGAATCCCACACCCTCTTCTGGCCTCTGAGGGCACCTGTACATGCATGGCATACACACACACACACACACACACACACACACACACAGACACACGCGTGCGCACAGTAAATTACATTAAAAACCAAGGTAGACAGCTCCTAAGGAGCAATACTCCAGAGGCTAACCTCTGGACTTCCCACACATGGGCACCTACACACAGCCACAAGTAACTAAAACCCCATAAAGCTGACAGGTATCAACAGCATGCTACATATGTCCCAGTATACAGAGGCCCACGGTTTAGAGGGAAACAGCAGACCCCACCCTTGATGCTTAATACCAGACCTGGGTCTCGGTTTCTCTGACTGTATGCTATACGGAGAACTGGCCCCAGCTCCTGCCCCGCCTCCTCCTGCCCATGTGTTGGACCCTAGGCTGCTAGAGTCACAGGGGAAGAAAAGGCACTTCCCAACAAGCCATCTTACCAAAAACATTTCTCTTCTGAGACTGGCCTTCCAAAACTCAGGACGTTAAATGTCCTCTAGTTCTACAGAGTAAGTGGGGGTGGGAAATCCCAGATGACAAATTATTGGATTTCTGTGAGAGAGGGGGTAGAAGAAGGACCAATAGTGAGGCTAGCCTCAATTGACTCCCTGGGGTTCTGATCAAGCTCAGACCCTCAGAGAGTACGAAGGGCCCTGGTGTTCCTTAATGGAGGGGGTGGATCTTGGGCCTGCTCCCTAGAGCCTCCATAGCTCACGCCTATGAGCAAAGACCCTGCCCACTGCCCCAGTCACTGCCTTCTCTAAAATACAGCAGAAATGGGGAACCCTCCAGGGACCTAGAGAAGCCAGAACTGCCAAGAAATGCTATCTTTAGAGACCCAACCAAACAGAGTACACATGCCCAGTACCTGTCACAGACAGCACAAGAATCTGAGGTAGAGAAGTAGCCAGGAGGAGGCAGCAGAAGAGAAGAAACATATGCAATGCAAAGCTGGGAAGGTGAATTCTCTTCCCCCTGAAGCTCCCTGGAGCAGGTCCAACCTAGGCAGCCATCTGGTGTGCCAAGCTTAGCATGCCCTGGGCCATCCCATCTCCTGGCCCCTCCGAAGCACCCTACCCTACCCCGAGGTTCTCTTGAGCTTCCAGGACCCATCTTCCCTTGGTTTCCTTCACCTCTCTGGCCAGCTGTCATGTGTCCTTGCACCTGGCCTTTAGAAGTTGCAACTGGGTGGTCCTGGGCCAATGTACTCCTGCCAAGAGCAATTCCTTCAGGGGCTCCTAACCACCCTCAACTCGCTCGAACATGCAGGCTCACGGCAGATCTGTTTCCTGTCTTGCACAGTCTCTTTGTTCTCTTACGTTCCCAGCATTTAGCACAAATGATTATTCCTGAACTTAACACCTGGAGGGCGGGGGTGGGGTGGGGTGGGGGGGACAGGCCGTGGTTCACGCTGTACTTTGTCCCAACACTTTGCAACAGCCACCACTTGATATCTGTGAATAAATAAATGATCTCATGAGACCCTTGCAACTCTATATGGACTGTCAAGAGAGAGATTCTGGCAGAAAAAGCAGAGGTCAACTGGGCTTCAACCCAGCTCAGCTTCTAAAGCTCCCAGATCCACCATAAAAGCCCAAGGAAAGCCTCATCCCCTCACTGAAGCTGGAGTTAAGAAAATGGAGTGTTAACTGGAGAAAGGTGAGGCCACTGAGCATCCTTTTTAGGACCGAAATGTTTGGCTGCCTGGGATCCTTAGTCTCAGCATCCTCCTGTACAATGGGATAATGACAGTCTCCTCTGTGAGGAAGCATTTGAGGTACAAAATGGCCTATAGGTGAAGTGGGGCCCAGGGCTAGTCTCAAATATCCATGTCGTCAAGGGAGAATAGTGTTGCCCAGCCACTCTCAGCCAGACTACAGGCAGCACTGACTTCTAGTTATGGAATTCTCCCGAGACTTTTAAGCCAAAAAGAAAGGCAAGACTTCACCCATACGGCAAAAGTCTATCTTAAGTCCAGTAGACGACAAGACTGAAAGGAAAGAGGCCCGGGAAAAATACTGGGCCACCTACACCAGAGGCTGTCAAGATTATGTCAGCTTCTGGATAAAAACCACTTCAGCTAGCCTAAGGGCCCAGAACAACACTGGCCAGAGTGGAGCAGACTGACTCGGAGGAGCACAGGCTTGGGCTCACCCACCATTTTTCAGAACTGAGTCTAGCTGCTTCCTCCTTCCTCTGGGGGCGGGAGCTCCCGTATACACCTCCTGAAAGCATACAGACCATTGGAGTAATGTACCAGTTCCACCACAGATCCAGCCTTACTCAAGACCAGCCTGGAACAGAAGGAGGCGAGGCCTATCCAGCTTAGAAAACAGCCCTGCTTGCCCTGAGTGGGGCAGATGCCTTACCTAGATGTTGGAAAAGTCCCTTTCCTTGCTCCCTAGTTTGTTACATGGCCACGGCTGAGATCATTTCAAAGAAATTGGGCCCACACGGGATATGTCAAAGCAGCTATTAATCAAATTGTTATGCTCTGATATATCACAAAAGGAAAATTTTGGATAAAATGCACTGGGTGGGGGGTGGGAGGATGACTGGGAGGTTAAAAGCACTAGGTTCTCTTGCCCAGGATGTGGGTTCCGTTCCCAGAATCCATATGGCAGCTCACAACTATCTGTAACTCCAGTACCAGGGAATCCGATGCCCTCTTCTGGCCTCCTCTGGCACTGCACACACATGGTGCACACACTTGCAGCAAAACCCCTCATACAGATAAAATTTTAAAGTAAATAAACCTTAAAAAACATAGCAAAACAAAAGACAAAAAGCCCTTTGGCAGAATTTCATGTATCCTCCAAGAACTGCTTCCCAAAGTGTTATCTGCAGAGTTGTCCATCCATTATACTTTTTGCTTAGGTTGCAGGGCCTTCAGGGAGTTGCAAGCAGGGGGTTTCCCCAGACCCAAGGGTAGGGCAGAGCCCCTATAAGTTCCTGGGTATCTCATTGTGGTGGTTTGGAGGAGAATGGCCCCCATAGCCCATACTTGGTTACCAGTTGGTGGAGCAGTTTGGGAAGGATCAAGACGTGTAGCCTTGTTGGAGATATGTCATTGGGGGTGAGCTTTGAGATTTCAAAAGCCCATAGCATTCTCAGTTAGCTTTTTCTATCTGCTTCCTGCTTGTAGATCAAATGTAAGCTCTCAGCTACTTCTCCAGCACCATGCCTGCCTGCCGCCACGCTCCGCACCATGACGACCATGGACTCTCACCCTCTGCAATCTTGATTCCCCCAAATTAAATGCTTTCTTTTATAATTTGCCTTGGTTATGGCGTTTTGTCACGGCAATTGCAAAGCAATTAAGATGACGCTCGTGTTTTCTTTTGCCAGCAGGACTTCGGTAAAGCTCTTCCTTCTGCCAGGATTGCGCACTTTCCTCCCAGCCCTACCCACACCTTCAAGTGAATGGCGTGATGAGTTCTCCTCTGGCAGACTGTGGTTGCACACTGCCTCCGCCAGAAAGTCTCCCCTAGCTCTGCTAGAAGGGCTTGGCTCATTTATCTGGATCTCCTGGAAGCTATGAACCACATGAAGGGAAAGGTCTGTCTCATTCCCTGCCACATCCGGGAAAGCTCAGTGTCTGATGCTGAGCTGTCCCTCGGCAGCTGTTCAGTGAATGACCTTCACCGCCAGGGCTGGCTGGGAGGGCTGCAGTCTGGGGCTTTACTGCAGCTCCTTCAGGAAGAAGCTGAAGTTCAATCTTAGGAGAACGTTCAGAGCATGAAGCACGAACACGAATGGCACGATGACAATTCTGCTGCTGCTCAGTTCTGGCTTCTCTTCCTTAACCCTTAAGGCACCCTGTCAAGTCGGAATCTGTTATCTTGTTTTACACACAGGGACCAGCCATCTCACTGCATTTTTCTATAGTAGGAAAACTGGTTTCCAAAGCAAGAGATACCCAGGTACCTGATGAGTGAGCTGGGTTCCCGGACCTCTGCCCTCCACAGTATAGTGTGGGGGAGGGGCACAGGGACACACAGGAGGGATAGGTGCAACTCCAGAGTTAGGAAGTCTCAGTGCTGGAGGTCTCAGTGCCGCCCCCAGGGTTCTCCCAACCCCCAGTTTCATCTTCCAGCCTCTAGCCTCCACCTCCTGACTGGGAAACTTCCAGGAGCTCAGCTCACAGCCACATGTTTCTGCCAAGTGCTCTCTCTCTCTCTGTGCCTTTGTTCTCCCTCCCAACAGGACTTTCTTTTAATCAGTCGGAAACTGCAAGCTGGAGCCAGAGGCCAAGAAAGCCTTGGAGAAAACACAACTGTTTCTCCCAACACCTCCCCCTCCCCACACCCTCAGCTGGCCTGGAGCGGCCAAGCCCAACAGGACAGATCAGTCACAGGACAACCACGGGCTGATTCTGTCCCTTGGCAAGACAGATCAGGGCCCTTCTGGATATAGGTGGCCACAGAGCCCACTGGTGGCCAAATGAATGGCAGCGATTAGCAACAGGGTACACTGCCTGTCTGTCTTCTCCAAGGTCCTTTTTAGAGGACAACCTTCCTGCCAACCCCACAGCTCTCTGGGGCCTGAGATCAGGGTCACCTGGCCTTATAGGGCTACAAGCTGCGGGAAGGAGTCAAGCAGCTTCAAACCCTTTTCGAAAACCACACCAGACGGAACTGACCAAATTCAAGGCAGCTCCCCCAACAAGATACAACATGGGTCCTGGGATGTCCTGTTCCAGCAAGCTTCAGGTTGAAGCTTTTTTTGTGACGAGTGATGCCCTGAGTGGAGCCAGGTTATCAAATGTGGGTACTCACCCTCAACTGTGAGCACCAAACCTCTCCACCTGTATCTTTATCTGCACAATATGGGGTGCCACAGGCCCCTGCCATTTGCAACAGTGTGCCTTCCTCCTATATCAAAAGTCCTCTCTGGTTTTAACTCTCCCAGCAGTGACTCAAATCCTTTCTCTGGCTTACACCCACCTCACTGTCTCTGGCCCAAGCACAATCTCCTCCCAAAAAAACCTCCATGAGCTCTGAGAGGCTACAAAGCCCTTGGCATTAACAGAGGGCTATGAGCCTACCAACCCTGTCTCCTACACTGAGAAGGGACCCAAGACCTGTCAAGGCTGTGGCCAGTGCCCAGAACAGCCAGAACTCCTCCAGGTCAGAACTAGCCAAGCCAGCCCCTTCTCCTCTCTGAGACTCTGGGCCAGCAGTTATTATCTACAACCCTTGGTGACCTTTTGACCAGGAGGGTAGCTATCAGAGAATCCAAAAGAAACTAAGCTAACCCAGGGGATAAAGAATAAGAGGTTGCAAGGGTGGTGTGGAGCTGGGCACCCCGGCAGAAACAAAGACTCCAGGAGGGCCAGGCTTGGCTGAAGGCCCTTGGAGCCCCAGAGTCACAGAGGTTAAAGGTCAGAGATTCACAGCCCCACATCTTCTCTGAGGTACAGGTGAAGTGCTTGCCCAGCCCCCACCCCAACCCCCACCAGGGCCTTGAGGAGTACCGACTGAGAAAAGCACAGCTTGGGTGGACCCTAGCCCATTCTAAGTTTCCTGTATTGAGGAAGTGGTTCTGGGCCACCCATCTGCTAGAAGCCCCCCCCCCCCCCGGTGGCTCAGCAGGAAGGAGGTGGCCACCTCCCAAGCCTTCGGGATGTTCCTGTATTTTCTCTTTTCTTTCTGCCCCATCCCTGAACAACTTACTGTCCCTGCCCTCCTGTCTCAGTTTGCTGAGGAGCAAAACGAGTGCAGCAGCTCCCCCTCTACCACTCCCTCCAACCCCCACCGCATCCGAGGATAGGGGCTGGAGGCGGTGGGAAAGACGCCCTAAAGCTGCTTCTAGTACTTTCAGTACAGAGCACTTCCCACCCCCACGGCCCAGCGGGCGGTCTTCGAGCTGTCTGTAGCAGCAGAGAATGCGGCTGTGAGAAGCCACTGCAGGATCTGTTTGATTGAAAACAAGTCCCCCTAGCGAGGAGGGCTAGGGCCGAGTCGGAAATATTGTTGGGGAGAAGTCTCAGCTCTAGGGGCCATATGATGACCCCCGGGGCGTAGCAGGGCGCAGCGCGCGCTCCGGAGCATCGGCAACTGCAAACTTCCAGGGAACGCGAGGCCCGGGTGGGGAACTAAAGTGGGGCCGTGGGCCCGGGGCGCCCCTACCTCGGGCCGCCAGCAGCGAGAGGCTGCTGAGCAGCAGCAGCGGCAGTGGGACGAGGCGCGACGGCGCGGGGCGCTCCATGGGGCCGGTGGGCGCGAGCGACGGACAAAGGCGCGGTGGGCAGCGGCTGCACGCTCTAGCCGGGCCTGGGCAGCCAACGCGAGGCTCCTGCGCGCCTCGTTCAATTATCCCGCCCGGAGGAGGCGAGGCGGGGGCGGGGCCCGCGGGGACCCTCCCTCCAGCACTGCGTCGCCCGGGCACGCCGCCACCTAGCCTCTCCCGCAGGGAAGCACGCGGGGCACTACGCCGTGAGATGTTCCCCGTTACCCACGTAGGCACGGTGCCCCAGCCGGCTTGCAGAGGAGCCAGACCCTGCGGGATTTGGACTTCAGCGTCCCGCACCCTGCCAGGACTGCCAGTCAAGCCAAACAGTTTCCCAAGACCAGGGGTATATTCTGGGCTCCCGGCAGCCCAGATCACAAGAAAAGGGTTTGACTTGACAGATTAAGATACCAGCCAGCCCTAGGCTGGACCAGCAGAAGGCAGTTTGTGTGGAATGTGTGGCAGCTACCAGACAGCTTAGAAAACTCACAGCTTTATTTAAAATAAATAAAATTAAAAACCTGGTAAGGTGGCTCAGCGGGTAAGACCTTTGTTGTGAAGACCTGAGGACCTGAGTTCGAATTTCTAGCACTCGTGTAAAACAAATAAAATCAATACAGAAAAATTAGACTTTCAGCCAGACGTGATGACACACTCTTTTAATCTCAGCTCTCAAGAGGCAGAGGCAGGAAGATCTCTTGAGCTAGGCCAACAGATCGAGTTCCAGGACAGCAAAGGCTACACAGAGAAAACTTGCCTGGGAAAACAAACAAAAAGATCAAACTGAAAACAAAACAAACAAACAAAAAACAAAGAAACCCAGCACAAGTAAATTTAGAGGACCATAGGATACCATTAAGCTGGTGCTGTGGGACCCGTGATTCAATCACAGGGATTGGGTTCTGCTTGAACAAAGGTACCTCTCTGCGCACAGAGACATTGAGCTAGATAAACTGTCCTTACTGTCCAATGGGAGCCACCCAACATCATCCACAGTGAGTGGGTGCTGAGATGAGCGTGAGCAGGAGTATTCATACACTAGGGACCGGCCACAGATGGATTTTCACTGCAGAGGTCTGCTTGTAGAAGGGACAAGACAGGTCAGAATTTAGGAGACTTGTGCTCCTGGGGTGAGCAGGGTCTGGAGGTAGCAGCTGAGGAGTGGTTTACTTAATATAGGCAGTGTGTGAAATTTTAGGCTGTTCACTTACAAAATACGCCCTTCTGTTTTATTTGAGAAGGGGTGTCATGCTATGTTGCCCAGGCTAGCCTTGATCTCATGGGTTCCAGTGACCCTCCTTCCTCACCCTCCTACATAGCTGGGTCTACTGGCATGCATCACTGCGTCCAGGTGTCTCTAAATGAAACCTCATCTCAAAAGACACCTAATGCCAGAAGTTTGCAGGGAGACAAGAAAATCTGGAGGAAGGGCCGGCTGACTGTCTCTTGGTTCAGTCTGGGAGGCTTCCCAGAAGTAGCTCAAGCATAGCTCAGTTGGTAGAATGCTTGCCTTGCATGCACAAAACCCTGGGTTGGATCCCCAACTGTGCATAGAGCAAGTATAGTGGTACGATCCATAGTCCCAGCAGTCAGGGGGTGTAAGCCAGAAGATCAGAAGATCAAGATCACCCCCATCCCCAGCTACATATCGAGTTCAAGGACAGAGCAGGATGTGTGAAATTGCCTCATGACAAGAAAGAAAAGGAAAGAGGGAGGAAAAGAAGGAGAGAGGGCAGAGGGACCAGCCTCTGCAAAGGCTCACAGGCTTTGGCACCAGAGAGGATGGTGGGGTGTTTTGCCTGGCATATGATTCAGGAGAGCCAGAGAGGAGGGGTCCCTGAGCTGTGAGCAGATTGGAGGTTCTTTAGTACTTTGATATGAAGTTGATTATCAATGCAGAGTTTGGAAGACTAAGAGACCGTGGCTGAGGGGAGTCAGGAGGTCAAGGGCCAGCACTGCATGCCTTCATATACTCAGAGGGCACGGAGTTGGCATGCTGATCTAAATGGCAGCAATCACTCTCCAGTGACAGTGTGTACTGAGGGGTACTCAGGTCTGTGCCCAGTCCTTACCAGGGTTAGGGTTAGGATGAGGGTGAGAGTTAGGGTTAGGGTTAGTTCGCTCTCATTCTCATCTAGCCCCAAACCTGTCCCCACGGCTTTTCCAGATCTTGTCACACCCCTAGTAGCTTGGAAAACCAGTTAACAGGTATCAGGGAAACCAGCCTGAGACCCCCAGGATGGACCAAGAACATGAGGATTGGATGGCTCTAAGACTAGAGCAACCAGGTCTAATCCGGGCTGGACCATTTCCTGGCTCTTTGAATCACTCACCCACTTGGTGCCTTGGGCCCTCATCTGTTAAATGTGATAAGACTTAAGTCAGTTAAGAGGTAAAGGACACAAAATTCCTGTGGCAGGATCCCACCCAGAACACTGTAGGACACTTGTTGTCAGCCATGTGAACATGATAACGGAAAAGGGCCCTCGAAGCTCAGCAGCTGTCAACCGCAACCGCCTCTCACTGTCCCACTTCTGCCTGGCCCCAGACTCAACATCCCTACTTGCAAAATGATCTGGATCAGCAGGGAAACTTCAGACCCCAAATTCTAGGTGACAACCCAAGGTGACTTCAGGTTCCTCAGCCCATTCTAGGTAGAACTGAGCTCTCAGATGTCCTTGGAGAGATGGAAGGCCTGAGCTTTTTTGCAGACACTGGCAGGGGCTACCTACCTGAAGCCCCAGGCATTCCCACACAGTCTGCACAAAATGCAAAGTCTTGGCTGCCCTGTTATCCGACTGTACCTCAGGGTTGGTCCATAGCAAGCAACCTCGAGGATGGGATCCAGCACTTCGGAGGCCGAGGCAGAAGGTTGTGAGTGTGAGACCAGTCTGGATGACATGGTGAGAATCTGCCTAAAAAAAGAAAAGTTGGGGATGGGCAGGAAGAGAACAAAGAGGACGCTGAATTTGAAGAGGGGAAAAAGACAAAAGAAGAGGAGGAAGTGGATCAGGAAAAGGAGGGGAAGGAAAAAACAGAAGAGGAAGAAGAGAAAAGGAAACTCTCCACATAGCCACATGGAGTCACCCTTGTCAGTTCTTCACTAGGAGGGTATGACTTCCTCCTAGTAACGGAGGGACTTTCACTCATGATGGCCCAGTCAGGAACCATCCATCCCAGGAGCCTGCCACAAAAGCCATCCTAGCCTTACCCAAAAAAATACTTTTGTGAGGATGTGTACAACAATGGCCTGTGCAGTGTTGGACTGACACCACCCTTGGGATCAATCTTTGTGGTCAAAGATCTCGGCGGCAGAGTACTGTGAGTAATCCTCTTTACCCCCTGTTACCGTTCCCTTGCCTCTAACTCCTTTAACAGGATGACAGTTTACCATGACAGTCACAGCCCCATCATACTGCCACCCCTCCGTACACACTATCACAGGAGAGTGATTGCTGCCATTTAGATCAGCATGTCAAGCTCCATGTCAAGCGCTGGCCCTTGACCTCCGCCCCCTGGCCTGTGGGAGGCTCGGGGAGCAGCTTTGTATTACAGCTGGCTTCTCTCTCATCTCTGGCCAGAGGCTCAGGGCTGGAGAGCGGCGCACTGGGACCGGACTCCATGTCCTCGGACTCCTAGCCCCTGTTCCACGTGGTATCCAGGCATCTCTTCTCTACCAAACACTTGGTAAGACTCTTTGTTGTATATCTAGTGAACACACTGTGTGAACATTACAGGTGTAACTAGTGGCCGCTTTACTGTCGTAAGATGTTCAGATTCTGCAGGGTTAGAAACCATGGCCCTGTGAGTTCTGTCCTCAGGCTGGGCTGTCTCTGTAGCTCCTGACATGGGTGCCCTGAAAGCCAGAAAGTGAGGAATTCACATTCAGGGAAAGGGACCCAAAAATGGAGTCTCTCCACCTCCCAGCCAGTTTGGGCTAGCGTTTCTTCATGCAGGCTGTTTTCAAAACGGCAAAAGCAAAAAACGGAAAACAGTCTAATTTCCATTTCCAAAAAGGGACCACACATCTCTCTGTGTTATGAGCCATTTGTATTTCTCTCTTTCTTTTATTCAGTTATTGCAATTATTGCTATTATTTCTAACAGCAAAAATCTAGAAAACACATTGTCCATCAATAGCCCACTTGTGGTATGCACAACTGAATTGAACTAACAATTATGCCAGAAACCTAGAGAGATATAATTATTGCACCTCAACTTGACCCTGAGTTTCTTGGCAACCAAAAAAAAAAAAAAAATCAAATTGCCATAACCTTTGTGGTTCTTGTTTTTAGCCCAAAGAAGGATTCCATGTTACTGGGAGAAACAAGTATTTGTGTAAGAGTCAACAAAAGTTCAGGAGTTATTTGGTGGATTATAATTTGCAAAATAATAATAAGAATAAGAGTAAGAATAAGAATAAGAATTAAGAAAATGAGGCTGAGTCAGCTAATGGTGGCACAAGCCTTTAAACCTAGCACTCTGGAGGCAGAGGCAGGTAGATCTCTGAGTTAGAGGCCAGCCTGGTCTATAGAGCAAGTCTCTAGACAGCCAGGGCTACACAGAGAAATCCCATCTCCAAAAAGAAAAAGAAAACGAGGCGGATCTTCAGAGAGGTTCCATGTGGAGAGCGAGAGCTGAGGCCTCTGGCTGAGTCCTAGGCGAGATGACACATACCCATACAATCACACCATCCGCTCCTGGCAGGAAGTCGTTCATTATGGCCTGTGTGACAGTCCAGCTTTGTCTCATCTCCAGGGCCAGATTAGCAGATGGCTTTCCTGATAACAAACAGCTCTTCATCTGTTTGAGAGATCCTAGCTGGCGCTTGTAGGCTATGCCGTCCTCCCCTTCCCCCCAAGTTAGAAGACAAATGGCTTCAAGCTGCCGCCGCCTCAAGCACACAGCTGCCTGTGATTTTTGTACACGAAGCCGAAGCCGGGTTCCCTCTCTCGTGGCCTTCTGAAAGCTGAGGCTGTCCTGACCTCTGTCCACCCCTCAAGGGCATGTCTCAGCCTCACATCCATCTGCTACACCCCTTCCTCAGCCCCATGGCCTTTGCACAGCTCCTAAGCCCTCACCTTGCTTTCTGTCTGTGTGCAGCTCCCCAGCCAGGGAGCTGTGTGTGTGTGTGTGTGTGGCTTCTGTCTGGTTCCTAAACCTGCTTCAAAGGCAGCCAGCTTCAAAGGCTTCATGGCCTGACATTTAAGCAGCTGGCTTCTTCCTGTCCTTCATGCCTCGGCCAAGATTCGCCTCTAAGAGGCATTCCTGTTTCCCATGCTGGCCACATTTAGGCCTGGGTGTCCCCTGCCCTGCACTAACTCCTCCTCCACCCCGGGACTCCAGTCCCCTTCATGTTCCTTCATTTCCCTTCATTTACTTCTGGGCCCACTAGCTCATAGTTCCTGGAGGGTGAGGGACTGTCTGCCTCTTATGCTGTGCTCAGAAGTCCTTATGGAGAGAGTGGAGAGATCCCCTTTCTCTACACTAGCGCTACCACATGCTAAGAAAAACTCAGCTTTCAGCTGGAGCCCCATGTGACACTACACACACGGCCGGGACTGGCATTCTCCTTTGCCCTTTATAAGGGCCTTTGAGAGAACCCAGCCCCAAGGGTTACTTCAGGGTCACTACCACCATGTAGGCTAGGAGTAAGCCTGGGCATGTAGTCGTTCACTGCAAGTCTTTTTCTTTTGTAACCTTTTCTTCTTGGGATGGTCACTGGCAGTCATGTGACCATGGTGAGACGTGCAGGGAGAATGTCAGTGCCCCGAGTGGACTGCAGAAAACTGACAAATGACACCATGTGTGAAAAATATGGACAGCACCAGCATCTGCTCCCTCCTCGAAGCCCACCCTGGCACCTGTACCTCCACACATCACAACCTCATCCAAAGGCTCTCCCAAAGGCTACGCTCCTTACGACGATAAGAAGGTGTGAGCTGTCTGTGCAGCGCAAGCACACTCCTTGTTCTCATGTGTTTCTCCACATCTGAGGACAGCCTCCAGGCCAGTGGACAGCCCCTGAGGGCTGAGCAAGCATAAACAGTCAGCGCTTCCTGGAGGAGGTGACCCTGCACCGACTTTGACACAGGCATGGTTGAAGCAAATTCAAGGGCAAAAGAAGACACCTCAGAGAGGAGACCACAGCTCAGACTAGAGAGGAGCAGACAGTGTTTGGGCTGGTGTGGGAGTGTTGGGTACAAGTAGTATATGAGGACTTCAGCATGGGATAGTTACAAGGGTCAGGGGACTCCAGACAGGATGCCCATGAGCGGTGCGACTTTTGGCCTGACACATTAGGATTTGGCAGGGCTGCCTGTACTCCTAGCTCCCTGCCTGGCCCATCTTACACAGTGGTCTGAGGATTCCCTATGTCCAGCCCCACCACAGGCCAGGTCTTTGATTCCACTTCCCTGACACAGCAGCCCAGGAAGAGGGTGTCTCCCAGATCTCATAGGGAGGGAGACAGGATTTCCAAAGTGGTCGCTGGCTTCACAGACTAGGGTTCGCATGCACCCCTGGCAGGGCTGGACCTATGTTCTCGCCTCCCATAGGGCTTACCTGGCACAGTATTTTGTGATCTTCAGGCTGGAATGTGTCTCCTTAAATTCACATGCTGACATCCTAGCCTTAAGACCTCAGGTAGGTGGTATAGGAGACAAAGACTTTAGAAGTGGTTGCATGAAGGTGTTCCCCTTGTATTGAGACTGAGATCTTTCCAAGGAGGGGCTAGAAAGGACTGGGGAACGCTCCGTTCAAAGCGCTTTGTGTTGCAAGCATGAGGATCTGAGTTCAGGTCCCCACCTCCCCACGTAAAAAGCCAAGCACAGCCTCTGCGTCTGTGATCCCAACACTGAGGAAGCAGAGACAGGTCTAGGACTCACTTCATAATGAGAGTACTGGAGAATCGGAGTAGCAAAAGGGAAGTCATTTAATTTCATGAAAATGATGCAAAGTCAGGCGTCAGCCTAGAACAGCAGCTGTGCTGAGAGTGCAGAGAACAGTTCCTACACCCTGCTGCAGGACCCTTCCTCCCTCTTCTGCATCCTCAGGAAGGTATCATCTTACACATCTTCTAGATCTTATCTTCCCCACCATCCCTTATGTTTGTCTTTTTTCTTCCTTTCTTTCTTTAACACAAACTGTGGGTAGGTTCATCTCTATGTCTTGTTTTACATCCTCTCTATTTTCAAAGCTTATCAGATGCATGACCTTGTAGGCAAGTTTAGCTGTTAATAATTCTCTAATCTTCTAGTTTGAATTAGAAAAGTTGGCTTGGGGGGAGGACAGTTGGACTCTCAGGCATCTGTTCATTTGTGTTCAGTAACGAGGAAGGGGGAAGGGTCAACTTCTGGCCTCCATGTGTGTGTGACCCACACACAAACACACATGTAAACCCATCTCAAAATTTAAAACAAAACAGGAAGAGTAGAAGGGGATGGACAACCCCTGAGGATAGTCAACCGAGAGCCAATGTCACCAATGTGCCTCTAGTGAGGGCAGTTAATGAGACAGTTGGTATCTTAGTTAGGGTTTCTATTGCTGTGAAGAGACACCACAGCCATGGAAACTCTTATAAAGGAAAGCATTTAACTAGGGCTGGCTTACAGTTCAGAGGTTTTGTCCATTATCGTCATGGTCATAAACATGGCAATTTGCAGGCAGACATGGTGCTGGAGGAGCTGAGAGTTCTACATATTGATCCACAGGCAGCAGGAGACTGTGTTCCACATTGGGTTGTAGCTTGAGCAGAGGAGACCTCAAAGCCCTCCCCTGAAGTGACACACTTCCTCCAACAAGGCCACACCTCCTAATAGTACCACTCTCTATCAACCAAGCATTCAAGCATATGAGGCTATGGGGGCCATTTTTATTTAAACCACCAAAGTTGGGTTGAGCTCAGCAATTGGAGACTTGGTAACTGGTTAACCAAGGGGTAGAGTACAGTAGACACATTTGGGAAATGGTGCCCAGACCTTGACTTTGTGGCCCTAGGTTTGGTCCCTGAAAGATCTGTTCACACTTTGTCAATCCCCATATACCTAGTCCTCCTGAACCTAGCTGACTATTTCTGATTCACTGAGATGCTCCACAACTAACATAACTGCGTTAGGATGACTCAGGGATTGGAACCGGAGAGATGGCTCAGTGGTTAAGAACATTTGCTGCTCTTGCAGTGGACCCAAGTTCAGTTCCCAGCTCACAAGTAGCTCAGAGCCAATTGTAACTCCAGCTCCAGAGGGTCCATCCAACACCTCTTCTCACCACCACAGACTTCCACACACATGTAGTACACACACTTGAGTATATGTAGTGCACGTTTATACATAAAAAATAAATATTTTTTTAAAAAGGGATGACCCAGGGAACTTTAAATTCCATGATTGCCAGGCTGTCAGAATTGGGAGTGGGTATCAGGTATGCCCATGTGATTTCACAATGCAGCCAAGTTCCAGACCCCCAGGCCTACTGATCATTCCATGAACCTTCCTTCCTGTTTCCAGCAGGTTTCTGCTCATGGAGCTAAAGGGGACATGACTGAAACACGTGTGGTCCCAGCATGGTTTCTCCTATTACCTTGCTGGTGATTAATATTATTTTGTATGCTGCATCTTATTTCCTTTTTAGTTATTTGTTGCTATGTTAGGCATTGAAGGTTCTTGATATGATGCTTTAGCATGTGGAAAGTTAACACAGCCATCATCACATGGTTACCCTCTTGTATGTATATGGTAACATCACAGGGTCCTTCCTAGTCTCCCCTAGGCTACCTGGATATTGTGTTCTCCATCAACCAAGGGGGTGTAGAGAAGGAATAAGCAGAGCTTATTACAGAATTCAGCATTCTCCAGTACAATGGCAGAGAGACAGACTCTTGATGGAAAAAAGTGTCTACCCTCTAACAAAACTCCTACAATAAAATAATATTAAACATAATCCTCCTTCGTGATGTACACCAGTGCTCAGAACCTATGAATCCTGAGTCTGCAACTTGGAAACCAATGTCCTAAATCCCCTCACTTCCTTCCTTGCCTCCTGGGCCTGGTAAACACCATCCATTCTGTTTCCAAATGTCCAATAATTTTTAAATGACCTACAAGATATAAAGATTTTTTTTTCTTTCTGAGGGTGTTTTATTTCACCAAATGTAGTGTCCTCCAGGCTTATCTCTGTGTGGGAACTTCATCACCATCCATCACTGCCATCACTATCTTCATCATCATCACCACCATCGCCATCCCTGTGATCACCATCCTCTCAGTGGCACTAGGGATTAAACCAGGGCTCTGTGCCTGCTAAGCACACCCATGGAGCTGCACTCACATCTCCATCCTTACTGCTGTTGTACTAAGCATTTGTAATTGATTGCAATTACAAATATTTTCCCATGTTTTCTAACTTGTCATCGCTGATATGAAGGAAAGCGGTATGCTTTTTACATGTTTCTTTTGGACAAGCATAGGAGCTTTATGTGAAAACATTTATCATCAGGAGACTGACCAAAGAAACATAACCACAAAAAGATATACAAGGAATATATCCTATGGAATCAACCACATAAATACAGCATACCCCACTTGAAATATGGTAAAACTTCACAATTGCAAACAGGAACACTGTTGAAATATAAACTGTCATCTAAATAAACTAAAAACGGAAGCAGAAGTTAAGATTGTGCATACACTGCTTTTGTTAAAATAAGTGTGAACATGGGCTGGGGAGATGACTCAGGCAGTAAAATGTTTGCCAGACAAGCATGTGGATCCAAGGCACCCACATAAAAGCTGGGTGCAGTGTGGGCTTCTGCAAGCCCAGCACTGGGGCTTGCTAGACAGTCAGTCCAGCCAACTGACAGGCTCTAGGCTCACAGAGAAATTAAGCAGGGAGTAAGTGAGGAAGGCATCTAACATGGGTCTCAATTCTACTTGCACATGACCACACACACAGGCACACATACTCACGCACACACACTCTCACACACTCTTACATATACACTCATACACACACCCACATACACTCACACATACACACACACACACACACACACACACACACAGATGGTCTGAGACTGGAAGAAGACACAGGCAGGTTAGGAAGATGACATTGGTGTATCTTTCTTCCCTGAGTATTTCCCCCCCTCAACATGTTCTTCTTATTAACATCAGCCAGGGTGGGATTTCATTGTCTTCAGAAAGACAAAAATCTAAAGCAGACCATGCCAGCAATTCTATAGAAACTGCAACTCAGAATCAATCTCCCTCCCACCATCCCTCCCTCCTTCTCTCTTTCTCCCTCTGTCTCTCTCTTTATAGATCTGTGTGTATACATATATATCAGAGAACTAGCCATTTCCTTCTTTGCCTGTAATTGCTTTTTTATTTACAATATATTTTAAACCAGAATCACACTGCAAAAAAATTGGGAAAATGGAAACAAAGATTTCCGTAACCCCTCCCTCTTGACAGAGCTGGAGTTCCAGTATGCTTCTTCTGGTATTTGATGTGCGGGGCGGCCGTAGCTCATCACAGGGTACATCGTTTGAACTTGAACTCTTTCCTCCACTCTACCTTGCTGCTACAGAGCTTCCCGGTCACTCCCACTCGAAACATCAACCAGCCAGGCGGGTGGAGGGCATCCCTCATCCCCCTTGATCCCCTCTCCTGTGCTGCTATGAGCAGTACTGCAAGGAGCCTTATCTGTGCATAAGCCTTCCCATATTTGGAGTTATTTCTTTAGGACTGATTCCCAGAAGTCAGATGAACAGGTCAAAGGACACATACTGTTGTGATGCTCACCTTTCTCAGTTGGCCCAGCCACCTGCTGTTTGCTGGAAGGACAAATGGTTCCAATTAAAGGCCTGGAGTTTTCTCATAGATTCCAGCTGCAGAAATAGAGGCGTCCCTGAGGCCGCACAGGGTAGTGAACTTCCTCAGCCCAACTGCCAGGGGAGGGGGCAGGGGATTCTGTTAGACTGTTCTCTGAAGGAACTCAGTGACCTTTTGTATTGGCTTATGTTCCAGGGGACCCTGGGATAGTTGCTAGAAACATGTACACTGGGCAGAGTGAGGGGCAGGTTCAAAGCCCTCGAGCCTGGACCTGGGCTTGAACTACCGCCACCTTATCTCACAGATACATTCAGAATTTATTGGTCTTTCTATCTCTCATTTTCTCATCACCTCCATCCTAAAGATAAGAAAGCAGAGACTCAAAAAGGTGAAGGGGCTGGACTGAGAACATAATCTCATTCAAATCCCTCCACTCCAGGTCCTCTTCCAGATCCATTCACACTGGATTGGATTCACTCATTAGACAAATACGCACGCACGCATGCATGCATGCATGCACGCACGCACACCAGCTCTGTGCTGGGCCCTGAAGAGCAGGAAGAGATGGTTCTAGAGAGAATTGTGGGGAATCCTAAAAGGAGCACGCTGCAGGAAGTGAGGGGTGCTCAGAACACCCTGAAAAAGTTTGCCAGGTTATGGTCTGCAAGATGACTCAGCAGGTAAGACACTTGCTGTGCAAGCGAGCCTGACAACCTGAATTCATCCCCAGAACCCATGACGGAAGGAGAAAACTGACTCCTGAAAGTTGCCCTCTGATCTCCACACACGTGCCCTCGTATGTATGCACCCACACTCAGGCACACTCATCATACACACACAGTAATGGTAATAAAAATAAATAAATGAAATAAAAAGGTTTTCTCCTGGCCTCCTGGGTAGGACCCTAAGGACAAGGATGGAGAGTGGGTGGCTAGGGACAGTGTTGGAAGCCATGGCAACTGTCTGTCGGCTGTCGTGTGTTATGGTAGTTAAGAGCAAGCCTTGTTCTCGAGGGTCTGCACTTGGATGCAACCTCTACTTTCCACCGGCAGAAAAAACCGTGCAAGCTACTTGCCTTCCCTGAACTGCAGTGGCCATTTCATTAAAGAGCAGAATGGCATCATCTGCCTGCTGGTGTTGGGAGGGTTTCAGAGGACGATGCGTGTGAAGTTTTTAACTGGGCTCTTGAGACCTGTTTGCTAAGAGTTGGCTATGATCGTGGAGGAGGAGGAGGAGACGCGAAGACTTAAAATTGGAAGTGTTCCTAAAGATTCGGAACCCTGGATGAGAAGGGGATGAAAAGGTCCGTGGACGGAGGTCGATGAACAAGGCACCAGCAGCAGGACGAGAGCAGAGTCTTGGAGAGAGACCTCAGAGTCTCCTCTAAAAAATATTATTTTAGCTTGGTGGTGGTGGTGGCGCACACCTTTAATCCCTGCACCCAGGAGGCAAAGGCAGGTGGATCTCTGTGAGTTAGAGGCCAGCCTGGTCTACAGAGCAAGTTCCAGGACAGCCAAGACAGCCAAGGCTACATAGAGAAACCCTATCATGAATATGTGTGTGTGTATGTATGTAGGTATGTGTGTGTATATATAAAATTTACACGGGTATTATCCCTACATGTATGTCTGTGCACTACATGTATTCCTGGTGGCCTCGGAGACCAGGAGAGGGTATTGGATTCCTTGGAACTGGAGTTATGACCAATTGTGAGCTATGTTCCTCCACCCCCCGCCACAGTGTCTCTCATTGAAACAGGAATCAGCGGATTTGGCTAGACTGACTGATGAGCAAGCCCCAAGACTTCCCATCCTCACCTCCCCAGTGCCAAGATAAGACACACACCTCTGTGACCAGTTTCTACAGAGGACCAGGACTCTGGTCTTCATGCAGCAAGCCCCTCTACCATAGGCTTTAGCTATTGCACACATGTGTCTCCAGGAGCCCTGATGGGGGAGGGGAGCAGGTTCCCCACTGTCTGCTGGCACATGACCAACTCCCTGTTCTCATTAGCCTCATAGGCTCCTTCGAGCATCACACAGTGTGTCTTTCTCTGCTCTCTACATCTAGGCGTGTGCCTCACCCATGTCACAGTTGAGATGGCTTGGCTAGCCTGGGCTTTCTCCTTAGACCTTCCTACTTGACTTTGCTTTCTCTCTCCTCTAAGCCAGGCAGGGCAGGTTGAGTGTGGCTGTGAGAGGTACCACAGGCATCCCTGCCACAGGCTCTTTCCAGGGGAGAGCATTCTGGGAACTGAGGTGTTTCTAGCTGTAGTCTCAGCAATGCCCAGCATGTGACCAGCCACACATCTTCCCCTTCTGTCACGGGACAGCTGGACAAGAGCAAAGAGATCTTGCTATGTCAGTGCTGATTTCTCCCTGTCTGTGGGGCTAGGTCCAGGACCTCACACTGCCACAGTGCGAATGGCTCATTCATTCACCCATATACCAAATGCTTTACTAAGCATTTACAATGTGCCAGGAGCTGTGACAAGCTCCAGGCAGGGTCTCAGGTCTCACTGTATATCCCTGATTGGCCTCAAACTCATAATCCCCCTGCCTCAGCCTCCTAGGTGCTGGGATGACAGAAGCGAGCTACTGAGTCAGGTTCCAAGCATTATCCTAGGCACAGAAGTGAACTTCACTAACCCATGGCCTCCACGAAATGGCACTACGAAATAGCCACTGAGGGGGACTAGAGTGATGGTTCGGTGGATAAGAGTGTGGACTGCTTTTGCAAGGAACCTGAATTTGACTCCAGCATCCAGATCCAGTGGCTCACAACCGTCCAAAACTCCAGCTCTGGTACCTACTCATATGCATACATCTTTGAGGCTCAGTGCTTAAGCACACTTCTGCTCTTGCAGAAGACCCAGCTTCAGTTCCTAGCACCCATATCAAAAATTCACAATGACCTATAACTCCAGCTTATGCACATACATAAAATGCAAATAAATACACCCCCCCCAAAAAAACCCAGAAAACAAAAATCCCTCCACCTAGACGCGAACTGTTCTCTCCCACAACCCTCTCCTTGTATACAGCAGCCGCTCCCTCACACAGAAGCTCCTTACCCCCTCTACCTTGCCAAAGTCATTTCCATTCTTCAAAGAGCCCCCAGGAGCCATGTGACATGAGGGCTGAAATAGGTTGATGTCGCCTCCCACACCACAGCCCTGACCACAAACATGCTTGCTTAGCCTGGAGGGCCCACCTTACACAGGAGGAGTTTCCTGTCATAAAACAAGGCTGGAGGCTTTCTCTCTCTCTTTTTTAATCTCTAGTTTTGCTTTTCTACTTGATTTGAGACATACAGTACTTATTCCCAACCAGGAAGAAATCTGCCTGTACCTTGGGTTGCAATTTACAAGGCATTTGTATACGTGTGTTTTTGCTTGCTTGTTTCATACCACTGAATGCCTTTGACACCGTAGGGGGCCTTGGGCTTCAAAGTATGGTGTGCACCCATGTATAGATGTGGGGGATGGGCTGGGTAGCCTGTTGGGGCATGGAGGTACCTGCCCTTTGCCCCTTCTCCCTCCTTTGGATCTCCTCAGGTGGTTTTTTCATGGTTCTGGGAATACATCGGCCCGTGATCACATGACCAATGTGCCATCTCTCCACAGGATGGGCTCTGTCCTTAGTTCATGGGAAGATCCCCAGCTTTGGACTGGCCTGAGGAAAGTACACAGTTGTTGCACAGTTGACTCAGGCCTGGTGTTTTGTGTAAATGTGAAAGGGTCTAACTCATGATTGTATTTAACCAGGTCATCCTGGAATCCCAGGGCTGAGTGCGTGTGTCCCTCCACTAGTGGCTCTGGACCTCCACAGCCACCATCTTCTTGCACCTGTGAACCAAGGATGGCTTGGGTCAGCTGGGTTGCAAGGTTTAACTGATCTGTAATTTATTTGCCATTAGTCTCAGTGTGTATGATGTATATGAGTGTGAGTGTGCACACCTGTGTGCCACAGCGTGCATGCGGAGGTCAGAAGGCAGTCATTTTACCATAGCAACCAGGGATCAAAGTCAGGTTATCAGATTTGCACTGAAAGTGGTCTACAGAGTGAGTTCCAGGATATCTAGGGCTACACAGAGAAACACTGTCGGGGGGATGGGGGTGGAATGTTTTTACCTGCTGAGTTGTCTCACCAGCCCAGGTTCCTTTCCTATGCCCCATACAAGGCCCTAGAAGGCAGTATATCTGGCCCTCTTTACAGATGGAGAAACTGAGGTGCAGCAAGATTAATAACCTCCCAAGCACCACGCAGCCAATGAGAAGCCAAGCCTGGTGTTCTCCTTCCCTAGGTCTGGCTCCAGAGCCCATGTCACAGAAGCACCAGAGAAGGGAGGGGCCTTCCCTGCTCAGTGTGGCCCTCCTCCCTAAACCAAATGCAGTTAGAAGTCTTGATGTGGGAGAAGGATGTGGTCAGGGATTCTGTGGGGACACAAACTCACCTGGGGGCACTCTGAACAGGTTGGGGTGGGACAAAAACCCATTTACAGACACCTGAGACATCGAGCAGAGTCCCAAGAACCAAGCCTGGAATTCTGAAGTAGTTTGGAAAATTCTGCGAAATACATTCAAGTTTATTAAAAGAAATGAAGAACACAGAGGGAAGACTGACCCACAAAGGCCTTCTTCACATCCATTTCTGGCTGTTGGTGTCTTGCATCGAAGCTTCTCTAGGGTCACCATGGAGTAGATGCTATCATGCATTTGATGTTGGTTTTTAAGGGTAGCTCTGTTCTCGAAGCAAACTCGTGGCCAGGCTAGACAGGGACATCCTTTCTCTATGTTTTAAATCTAGCAAGTAGATGATCAAAGGCTCATGTTCCCACCATAACAACTAGAAGAAGCTGGTTAAGCTATAAAAATCTGAAACGGAGTCTGAATGCCTATAATCCCAGCTCAGGGAAGCAGAAGAGGCAGTCAGATCTCTGTGAGTTTGAGGATAGCCTGGTCTACAAAGTGAGTCCAGGACAGCCAAGGCCACACAGAGAAACCCTGTCTTGAAAAACAAAACAAATCTGAGCTGTTAAGATGGTTCTATGGCTAAGAGCACTGACTGCTCTTTCAGAGGACCTGAGTTTGATTCCCAGCACCCACATAGGGGCTTACAACTATCAGTAACTCCATTTCCAGGGAATTCAATGCCCTCTTCTGGCATCCATGGGTACCACACACAAGTGGTACACAGATATACATGCAGACAAAATACCATACACAAAATACCATACACATACAATTAAAAAGAAATCTAAAAAAAAAAAAACCAGAGCTGGGAAAACGGATGGCTCAGTGGGCAAAATGCTCACTGTGAAAAGGTGAAGATCTAAGTTTGGATCCACAGCATCCCTGTGAAAGTCGTGCATGGTGACATACACCTGCAGCCTGAGTCCTGGGGACTCACTACCACCCCACCCTACCCACTCCAGTTGTAGACATGTCCTCTCACACCCGGCTTTTATTGAGTACTGGAAATCTAGATGTTAGTCCTGAGGCTTCAGAGAGCCACCTCCCAGCCCTCTCTCTAGTCTTCTTTCTCAGGGCTGAGGATGGGGCTTCTCCCAGCTTCTGACAGGCAGAGAAGAAAGCTGTGAGCACTTGAGAAATAACAAGGGGAGGGCACCAAGAGTCCAGGAGGAGCCTGTTTGACTGATAGGAGGGGCCTGTTTGACTGATAGGAGGGGCCTGTTTGACTGGCTGGCACATCTATGGAGTTCCACCTGCGCAGAGCGAAGAGTGCTGAGCAGCAAGACAGATGGGCTTTCTCAGAGTCTTCAAGGGCAAGGAGGCAAAGGTCCACCAAGGTCTCAGTGAAAGGACTGTGAAGAACCAGGTGGTGGTGACAAACGCCTTTAGTCCCAGCACTCAGGAGGCAGAGGCAGGTGGATCTGTGAGTTCAAGGCCAGCCTAGTCTACAGAGTGAGTTCTAGGACAGCCAGGACTACATGGTGAGACCCTATCCCAACTACCCCCTCAAAAGACTCTGAGGCTTTTCCCTAGACACAGTCCTTCTTATCTAAAAAAAAGCTTCTGTCCCTTAAATCGTGAACATTTTTAGAAGAGAAGGAAAAGCCGTCCATGGAGAAAATGACACTGCCCAGAACCTTTTTGCCTTTGATATATAATGTTCCAGATTCCATTAAAATTATTAGACCTGAAAAGAGCTAGAAAAATCTGACAAGCAGTGACCGGAGGAAGCCAGCAAGAAGTGGAGAAACGGAAGGATACAGATGTCGGCATCAGGGGACCAGGAAATATATATGCAAACTAACAAGAATGAGGCTTTGCAATAGGACATTAAAATTGGAACCTTTGAAGGAAAGGGACCAAAATAACATTCTACAACTCAAAAAATTAAGAACTCATCATGGATGAGTCTAATAATAGGTTAGGCACAGCAGAACACAGGAAACAGGAACTCAGAGAAAGCCAGCAGAAAGTACTTAGCAGAGGAAGAGAAGGGGGCAGGAAAGGGGAAGAGAAAGAGGATAAAAGGCTGATAATTCCAGCCTCCTCAAGCTGAAAGTAGGGTTCCTAGCAAGACAAGCCATATCAACCAGCTCTGGTTTGGATCAAGAGACCCTACCTTACCAGGGGGTTGTGGCACACACCTTTAATCCAAGCACTTGGGAGGCAGAGGCAGGTGGATCTGAGTTTGAGGGCAGCCTGGTCTACAGAGTGAGTTCCAGGACATCCAGAGTTACACATAGAAACCCTGTCTCAAAAACCTTAAGACCAAGAGAGAAAGAGAGAGAGCCCAACCTCAATGAGTTAGGCAGAAGAGTTGATGAAGAGAGATTTCTGGCACGAACCTCAAGCTTCTACATGCATGTGCACACATAAGACTGTGAAGAAGACAGTGCTGACTAGTGTGAAATCAATCAGTCTACAATAAATGGAAACACAGGAAACAAGGAAACTCGGAGAATCTGATGCAGGTGATCCCAGCTGGGGGTCACATAGGCCTTTCAGAGAGGACATGTATGGATGTGGTCCTCAGAAGGAAGAAAGATGCTCCAGATGGCTGCCTCCAGCGGTCCTCTTTGTTCTCTGTGGCTGAGTAGATTCTCTCTCTTCAGCGGAATACAGAGTGGGTGCGGGCCCTACACAGAAACTAGAGATCGGAGCCCTCTCCCTCCCTTCTCAGAAATCTCTCCCTCCAGCTCAAGCAGCTGCTTTAATTTCAAGGCAGTGTCTCAACCAAATTTCTAAGTTCTATTTTGGAAAAAGAAAAAGAAATGAAGCTGAAGATGTAGCAAAGTTTGCAGAGTGCTTGCCTAGCATGCACAAAGCCATGGGTTTGGTTCCTAAGCCCCTAGCATAGCATAAAACCAGGCTGCAGTGGCAGACATTTGTAATCCTAGCAATCAGGAGGAGGAGGCAAAAAGGACCAGAAGTGTAAGATCGTCTATGGCTGCATGCTGAGTTCAAGGCCAGCCTGGTGTAAGTCACAGTCTCAAAGAGAGAGAAGAGGAGAGGAGAGAAAGAAAGGAGAGGGGTGATGGAGGGAGAGGGGGACCCTTTATTCTGAGGTATATCTGTCGCTTCTAGGGACCCCCTCATGTAATATATCTCTTAGAGACAATGTGTTCAAATAATCCACCTCCCCTGGGCCCTGAGCTAGGGACTCAAAATGAATAAAGAGCAAGACTCAGGCCTGGCCCGGGGAAGAAAGACTTAACTCAAAGCACTTGAAAGCCAACAATTGAGTGAATTGGTTTTGAGCCAAAATTTTGGAAAATACTGACTCTTTCTTTCTTCCCCACCTCTTGCCCCCACCTCCCACAATGGGATTAGTTAAAAGTATGCGTCTCAAGCAATTTCCAAAACCACCCTGCATCCCAGCACATGTTCACTGATGGCACAAAGCCACATTGGAACCGAGAGTGCACAAAATGCACTAAACAAGTTGGAGGTTGGTACCACCTCACAGTCTCATGGCTAATCCCAAACGCCAATTTTCCAAGGTTTAAATTTGGGCAGATTGGAGTCACAATAGGGATTTAAGACAAGCATACAAAACCCAAACTGAAAAACAGAAACGTATCTATATGTTAAAGACATCATTATCATCACCCAGCCATGACTGAACCCTGCAATCAAAACAGAGACATTCCCCAGAGAATGAGTGTGTTTTTAATGGCAAGCTTCATTTGTGCCTAATCTCTCTCTACGCAACAAAATCCCTTTAATAAAACACCCCCGGACACACACTCAGATTCTAGAAAGAGACCATCTGTTGAAGATTCTGAGGTCTTATGACTTCATTCTAAAATCAAAATATACTGTTCAAAGCTTCATGGAAAATGAAACAGACCATAAAGACACGAGGTCTACTTTAGCAGAACAAGAAAGAACTGACTCACACAGAATTCAAAATACATTAGTCCTCACCCAGGAATGATCCTTCAAACCCAAGACATCAGCAAGATTGTGATGAGGGATTTACCACCTGTGTGCCTTCACATTTCACGAACAGAGGGGTAGGTGTTTGCAAGTATCCCATACTGATTGGTCATGTGTTTGGAAAAGCAGCAGGTCTCCACGAGCAGACAGGGTCTCACGTGGCACGGGCTACCCTCACACTCCTGATCCTCCTATTTCCATCTCCCAAGTGCTAAGCCCACAGGCATATACCACCAAGCCTGGTGTTATGTGGAACATGGGGTTTGAATCAGGAATTTGTGCATTCCAGGCAAGCACTCTACCACTGACCTACAGCCCAGACTATTCTCTCTCTCTCTCTCTCTCTCTCTCTCTCTCTCTCTCTCTCTCTCTCTCTCTCTCTCTCTCTCTCTCTCTCTCTCTCTCTCTCTCTCTTTCCTTCCTTGAGGAAAGATATTGCTATATAGGCCTGGCAGGGCTAGGACTCACTGTATAGACCAGTCTGGTTTCAAATTCTCTCAGTGATCTATTTGCCTCTGCCTGGGCTACTAGTGAGACCCTGTCTCAAACAAGCAATGGTGGGATGTGTTGAGAAGTGGACCTCTTTTGCTCATTGTACAGAATGCCAATCACTAGAATGAGTCTCACAAGAAAACCAAACCAAAACAAACTTTATTCATGAAGTGGTCATCTCTGCAGATGGGAGAACAAGCCTCAAATTTGCTTCCTAGAGATTTCAGTTAAGGGATTTTTATGTGTGGCAGCCTGGGGAAGGGAATTTAACCAGCTTCATCAGTTGTCAGCTGCGGTGGGCTCGGGTGTGAGTCTGGAGTGGCACCCGGGGCTCTGTGCATGCTAGGCAAGCACTCTGCTTCTGAGCCAGGAGGGTCAGCTCTGAGACCGGTGAGATGGACCTAAGTAGCTGTCTGTGTGTTTGAAATGGGGCTTTACTAGCTTTCCCTGCCTGGTCTTGAGCTTGTGGGTTCAAGCAGCCCTGCTACCTCGCCTCCCGAGCAGCTGAAACCGCAGGTACTTGCCACTGCTCGCTAGGCCGCTCCCTTCCGCTTGCTGCTAACTGATACTCTTTACCATCAACTGACCTTACTGCAAGTGGCTCCCCACAGGTGGAATGGGGTGGTCTGCAGAGCTCAGCCCTGCTTGTCTCTGTTTCAGGTTCCTAAAGTGTCCTCCATCGCCATCTTTTGCTAGCCTACAGTGGAACCAGGATTGTACCCACGGATGGCAACAGGCCGCAGCAGGAACCACGGAGCTTCAGCTGCAGCCCCATTCGCCTGCATATGTGCAGCCTGGAAACAAGTCAGATCTGTGGCACTTTCCCCTACATTCCACATACACTGCGCACCTATTGCCTTAGGAAGGGAGTGAAGGTAACGGAAGGCTCGGTGATGAATAAATGGATTACGTCAGGCATTCCAGGAGAAAACGACCAAATTCATTTTATTCTAACTCTTTCAGAACACAGGCGGAAAAGGAATCCTTACCAATCCATTGTGTAAAGGCAGCATTGCCCTCCTAACCAAAACCAAACAAGAAAAGGAAATTGCAACTGAATAACTAACTCTCCTGAGTACAGACACAAAAATCTGCTGTGCCAAACTTGGAACCAAATCCAGCATTCTATAAAAAGAAGGGTACATCATGACTAAGTGAGACTCATCATCAAACTTCCAGATTGGTTTAACATCTGAAAATCAATCAGTGGGATTCACCACGTTGACATTAGTCATGCAACCATCTCAATATCGATGGGGAAAGCACTTAATAACAGTCCAACATCCGTTCTAGACAAAATGTCTCTGCAGGCTAGGAATGAAAGGGAATTCTCCACCTTGAGAAAGGTGGCCTCATACATGACCCAGAACACTCCCATGGGTGCTGAGGCACAGCTAGCACCTTCCAGTTTGGTCATGGAGAATAAAGGTGTCAAGGCTCAGGGTGGGGGAGCAGGTGTAGCTCAGTGCATAAAACACTAGCCATGTACGGGTGAACACGTGAGTGTGAATAAAGCCATGCATGGTAAGTCATGTCTATAATCCCAGGGCTCCAATGGAGAGATGGGAGGCAGAGAAGATTAGAAACTCCTAGGCCAGTTAGCCTGGGGTATGCAACAGTGAAAAATGAAGAAGAGGGAGAGAGCCTTAAAGAAGGTGGGAAGCCAGGAGGGCCACCCAGGTTGTTCACACACACCTGCGCACTAGTGCTGAAAAGACCATGCATTTCTGATTCTGTTAGGCGCAGCGTCTCCAGCGCTTCCTAGCTCCCGTTGGGTGACGGTATTTCTTCTACTTCCATCTCACTCTAGGATTATGGAGAGAGGACTATTGAAGAAGCCAAATACGCCAGCAGAGTTACCAATTTCTTTTTCAGTTGTAAACATTTCACAGTTTTGCTCTCAGCACAGACACGTTTAGAATTGCTGTGTCTTGGTGGGCTGGCCCTTCACCCTCATACATTATTTTGTTCCTCTTTGTCTCTGGAACTTATTTCTGCTCCAAAGTCTACTTTGCCTGACATTTACTTGGCAATCTGTTTTCTTCTGGTTGGAAGCTACTTACGAGGGGCTTGCAGTTAGGACCTGCATTTGCTTTCACTCTGCTAATCTGTGTCTTGTAATTGCTCTATGAGACATCCTTGGCTGATGTAATGATTGAACCCATCAATGTTGAAACACCAGAGCTTGGGTTTGCCACTTCCTCGTTTGGTAATGTTTGTTCTTGCTGCTTCTTTAGTCAGGTGGTGATGGATCATGCCTTTAATCCCAGCACTTGGGAGGCAGAGGCAGGTGGATCTTTGAGTTCGAGGCCAGCCTGGTCTACAGAGTGAGTTCCAGTTCCAGGACAGAGATACACAGAGAAACCCTGTCTCAAAAAACCAAAAGCACACAAAAATTATTTAAATTTCTCTATCAAAAGTTTCATTTGTTTGCTTTTGGTTTTCTTGCTCTGTAGCCCAATCAGGTCTTGAATTTTCTACCCTTCTGCATCAGCCTCCTAGGTCGCTAGGATTAGAGGCACCACTGGGTCATTTCACAATTATTTTAAGTGTTTCCTTCACATCTATTTAGAGCCACATCAGTATTTAAAAATAATATTTATTGGGGCTGGGGAGATGACTTAGTGGTTAAGAGCACTGGCTGCTCTTTCATAGGACCTGGGTTCAGTTCCCAGTACCCACATGGCAGCTCACAGCTGTCTGTAACTTCAGTCTCAGGGGGTCCTACTCCTCTTCTGGCTTCCACAGGCACCAGGCATACACATGTTATACAGACATACAATTCAGAAAACAACCATACACGTAAGTTAAAAAAATATTTTAAAAGTTCCATTGTTTGGCTACCTCCCTGATATTTTGAGATTTCTTATAGTATAATTTCTTTCCTTTTTTTCTTTTCTTTTGCTCACTGTGTAGCCTTGGCTGGTTTAGAACTTACTATGTAGACCAGGTTGACCTCAAACTCAGAGATTTGCCTGTCTCTGCATCCCAAGTGCTGGGATTACAGATGTGTGTCATTATGCCAGGGTCATTTTATGTCTTCCTTCCCTCCCTCCCTCCCTCCCTCCCTCCCTCCCTCCCTCCCTCTAGTGTGTGTGAGTGTGTGTGCCTGAGTATACCTCTGTGCACAGTAATGTGCATATAGGAGCCCAGGGAGATAAGAAAAACTGTTAAATTCCCTGGAACTGGGTTTACAGGCAGTTGTTAGCAACCATATGGGTGTTGAGAATCAAACCCAGGGCCAGTCTGGAAGAGCAGCCAGTGTTCTTAACCACCACACCATCTCTCCAGCTCCTTTCTTTTTGAAAAAAGCTTCTTGTTTACCATTCACGTCTCCGGTAACCTTTTTATTTTATTGTCTTGTAGTTGTGTGGGTGCATAGGTGCCTTCATGTGTGTGTATACCTACAGACATACCTCCAGGAGCCCATGGAGGCCAGAGGTGTAAAAGTATTCGGAGCTGGGGGTTACAGATTGTTGTGAGCTGTTAGATAAGGTACCAGAAATGGAATCCGGGTCCTGCAAGAGCAGTCTGGGCTCCTAACCACTGAGTTGTCCCTCCCACTCTCTGTCCTTTTGTTCTTAATAAATACTTTCAGTAGGATACATTCTGACTGGTTTTTCTTTCAGAATGTCGGGACCCTGCCCCCTGGCCACAGGGTTCAGATGAGAGCAGTGACTCCATTGCTTCCCCACAGGAAGACGCTGCTCTCAAGCGTCTCCCGTTGTTTGATGGTGGCGCTGCGCCTCGGTGGCATTCTTCACATTTGTCCAGTTTGAGGGTTAACCAAGCTTCTCAGAGGTTTGTGTATCTCTCCCAGCGTGGGGAGTGTTAAACTATTTCATCTGTGCCCCCTTTTCTTCCTACAGAATCCCATGTAACAGCTGTCCCCGGAGTTCTACTGGGATTTCCTTCACAGCTTTCTCCTATTTTTCTTATTGGACAATTCCTATTTTTCTGTTTCTGTTTATAGAAATTGTTTTCATTTATGGTTCATAATTATTTGCTGGGGCTCTGTTTTTCTTTTCTTTCTCAGACATAATTGCCCACATTGCCGCCTCAGGATCTTGGCCTGATAATCCAACATTCCTGCCACCCGCGGTTGTCTCTATTTCTTGTCATTTTTCACTCTGATTGCGATCTCTCTGGCAGTTGGTCTGACGATGAGTGATTTTTCCGTTGAAACCTGAACAGCCTCATATTTCATATGAGACTCTGGATCTTATTTAAGTGTCCCTCTGCAGCTGGCTTTTTCTTGTGCAGCTCTGGCAGGGGGAGGGGATACTGCCTCTTTACCACAGCAGAGGGAGAAGACCAGATTTCCCACTCAGCCTTCCCTGATAACCTGGGGTGGGAGAGGTCTGTTCCTTGTCACTGCTGAGTGGAAGGGACAGTTCCATCTCCTCCCCTCTCGCCAGCCTCCACCAATACCTGTCTGGAGCCCTGGAGCTGGTAGAGGGGCAGCTCTGCCCTCAGGGGACATGATGAGGGTCTTGAAAGCCTGTAGGAATGGGAAATGTGCCTTGCTGTCTTAGGTAAGAGAAGTCTCTATTGAAACCATAGCAAGGAACCTAGCAGGAATGATGGTCTTGCTCTCTGCCCTGCTCTCTGAAAATGCCAACTGGCAGGATGTTTGGACACTTCATAGGGACTGGCATGTATGTGGTGGTCACCCTCTCCCCCAACTGTTGTGCCCAGCAAGAGCACACCAGTTACTGTCCTGGTAGGCTGCAGTGTCCTAGCTCTGTTTGGCTGAATTAAGCCTGTGCCTTTTAGTGATTCTGAATGGCAGCTTCCTGGGCTCCTTAGATCTGGAGAATCCATAGTTGGCCCCCACCTGTCTGTCAGTCTCTCTCTGTCCTGGGTTTGAGCCATGCTGGATGGTAGAATGGAGAGGACACACCTATATGTCTGCCCCCAAACAGAAGTCTCTCTGCTGTTTTCCATAACTTTCTGTGAACTTCAAAATACAAGGTTAAGAAGATGGCTCAGTAGATAAAGCATTTGCTACACAAACGTAAGGACTGTAGTTCAAATCCCCAGAGCCATGTGAAAACTAGGCCAATTCAGTGGCCACCTGCAATCCTTAGCTGTGGGAGGGGGCATCCCTGGGGCAAGCTGGCTAGTTAAGTTAGCCAAATGGGTGAGCGTGTGGTTCAGCAAATGACCATGCCTCAATAAAGTAGAAAACAATCAGTGAAGACACCAACTTCTGGCTTCCTCGTGCACATAAAGGTGCACCTGCATCGGTATAGATGCACATCTGCACACAGGCACACCCTGTGCAAACATGTAAGCACACACAAAAAAGTTAAAAATGACTTCTAATATTGGAGTATCTTTTACTGAAATATCAGAATATAAGAACGATATTTATGCTAAGACAGTGGTTCTTAACCTGTGGGTTGAGACCCACCTGTCTAATTTCTATCTCCCAAAATACCTACTTTATGATTCAAACAATAGCAAAATTACAGTTATGAAGAACCATATTAACCCGAGGAACCATATTAAAGGTTGCATCATTGAAGAGGTTTGAGAACCACTGCTGTACGAGAAGAAAGCTGTTTATCCCTCCAAGTCTAGATGGGGTAGTCACAGGTATGGCTCAGCAGTTTGGAGATCCTCTCACCAGGAGCAGACCCATTTGGTCATTAGGGTTCTCACAACACCAGCAGTGCTGAGAGAAGAGGGGCCGCACTGACAGGCCTTGAGAGCATGGCTCGGGGTCAGCAAACCCTTTCCCAGTGAAAAGCAGGAGTCCCCCTTGCATGGTTGGTTTTCATGCTGAGGCCCTGGGAAGGAAATGAGGCCCAACAAAGTGAACCTTGGAACCCAAGGGTCTTCAGGGAAGCCTTCTTGGTCCTATCTACTACTGAGAAGCGAGGCCACAGGCCCAGCTTCAGTGGGTGTGTGGGATGCTGGACCAGGAAAGTCCATCTGGCTGTGGGCAGCCAGACTGAGGGTGGGGGCCCAGTTAGCCAGCCAGACTCCTGGCTGGAGAAGATTGGGAGCATCTGGAAGACATCATTCCCTTCAACCAATGGATGCTGGGAGGCCAAACAAAGCTGCAGTGAGCATAGGCTGGGTGGATCTCCCTCCCAACCCCTTAACCTTCCGAGTAGAATATCCATTTGGATGTGTCATTTAGAGAATCTCCCGAAGAAGTCATGAGCATCTTATGATCAAAGACAAAGACATATTGAAATGTCCTACCCAAAAGGCAGGCTAATTTCATGAACACAGAAAACCATACTTGCTACGTAGATGCAATTTTTTTTATTTTAATTTTTATTCTATTTCCAAACCATGGCTTTGGGGTGATGAAACGCAGCTGCTGCTCGTAACTGTGTTGCATCTTGCAGAAGACAGAGAGCTGGATGAGGACCAGGTGTGAAAAGGCTCCAGAGCTATGGTGTGTTTGTGTGTGTGTGTGTGTGTGTGTGTGTGTGTGTGTGTGTGTGTATCATAATACTGAGAGATTAGATCCATAGAGACCATCCCTAAAGCAGTAGGTTCAACTCTAATGCTACCACCCTTCAATACAGTTTTTCATGTTGTGGTGACCCCCAACCATACAATGATTTTCATTGCTACTCCCTAACTATAATTTTGTTACTGCTTTAGTTGTGATATAAATATTTTTGGAGATAGAGGCTTGCCAAAGGGGTTTTGACCCACAGGTTGAGAATCACTGCCTTAATGTAACTCCTTTCTTGGGACCTTCTAAAACTCCACCTACCCCTGGGTCTTCTGAAGCACTGGCCACAGCTGCCATTCTTCCCCTACCCCCCTACCCCCACCCATCAGTCCTAGATTCTGGTCTTGTGTTCTCCTTCATCCCGTTGATGCAGTTGTTCCTTGGTCCCTGTGTCTGTAACCCCTTACATCTGAATTCACATCCCCAGGCAAACTCTCCTCCAAATTCAGATACCCAACCCCCAACGTTGCCTCTTAGATGCTTGCCTGTTTCTCAGAATTCAGCCTGTTTAGACTGTGAATGTGCTATAATGGCTGAATTACGCCCCGCCTTCCAGCCCAAACCCCAGGATCTCAGCACCTTGGATTTAGTAAAGCACTAAGGTCTAAACAGGTCATTATGAGTGTCCTAATCCAATATGATGCCATCCTTACAAGGAGATGGGAATATAGAAACACGTAAAGGGACAACCACATGAGAACACAGGGAGAAGATGGATGTCTGTAAATCAGCAAGGAGAAAGGACTCAGAAGAAATCAGCCCTGAGGACATGTGACTTCTCCATTTTCTAGAAATGCAAGATGCCTCACTCTATACTGTTCCGTCCTAGAAACTTGGCTGGGCAACAAGTGATGGAGAAAGGACAGACACGCAGACACCGTACACAAAAGCTGGGATTGGGTAGGTTATGCTCACTCTGAGGGAGGCTTCCAAGTGCAGCCCCAGAAGATCAGCCCATTTGTTTTCTACAACTCAGTGGAGGAGGAAGGTATGTCGCCTACAACAGGAGACAGGTTTAGCAACTCTCTGTAGAAGGTCCCTCTCAGGCAGTGGTTCTTACCCGGTGCTGCCACCCTTTAATGGAGTTTCTCATGTTGTGGTGACCCCAACCTTAAAATTATTGTTGTTGCTACCTCAGAGCTGCAATTTTGCTGCTGTTATAAATGTTAGTGTAAATATCTCACATGCAGGATATCTGATGTGTGACCTCTGTGAAAGGGTCGCTCAACACCCAAAGGGGTTGTGATCCACAGGTTGAGAATTGCTGCCATAGGAGAACAGTCTCAGGCCGCACACTTCCCTAGGAGGAAGCTGTATTTGATAGTTTTTGCACACCTGTCAATCATTCATCAACACTTGTACTTGGACCAGGAGAAGGCATTGGCAATTTCCATGAGCTTAATGAGGGGAAAAGCTTTGCCATTTCCATGGGTCAGTGGCACTGGGGTTTTTGACATGGCTGTGCTCATGTCAACAACACAGTTTACTCAGGTCATCATACCCCCACCCCTTGCACATTCACTCAGGGCTTCCTCACACCCCACAGCAAGAAAACTCATTTCTGAAGTCCCCTAGATCAGTGTTTCCAAGCCTGTGGGTCATGATTCTTTTGGAGTCGAATGACCCTTCACAAAGGTCGAATATCAGATAGTCTGCACATCACATTTATGATATAATTCATAACGGTAGCAAAAGTACAGTTACAAAATAGCAACAAAATGCTTTGACGGTTGGGGGTCACCACATGAAGGGTTGTATTGAAGGGTCACAGTGTTAGGGAGGTTGAGAAGCACTGCCCTAGACTGTGGTATGTTGTTATGGGAGGCACTGCAAATTCTTACGCGTGTTCTCACATCAAAGCTGGCTAACTTCTGTGACTGATGGCACCAGCTGGCCAGCTACTAAAAACAGGAACCTTGAGCCTCTGCCTTCTTCTCCCCTTGGCTCCGTCCCTGGCCATTCACGATCCGGGTAATCAAACCTCCTGAACAGCTCTCCAGGGTGTTCACATCGTTCTACCCATGCAACTCCTCCTCCTACCCAATCCCAGCTTTTGTGTACGGATGTCTGCGTGTCTGTCCTTCCTCCAAAGGAGGAGTTAGTTCTCTGCCCACCCAACAGGCAGAGCTGCCAGACAAGCATGTTTCAGGACCTGTAAACTCAACATACACAGCAGCATGGCCACAAGGGGTTATTCTTTTATGACTTCAGTGGCCTGAGCGCACTGGGCAGGCCCAGACAGAGATTCCTACATAACCAGGGTACTCTGTCCCAAGATGGTGCCAAGCACAATACTGAGAAACAGGCCATTAAATCCAGGCAACATCCCTTCTTACCAGAGCCACACAAAGCAAATTGAGGTACTTGTGGCTCCATACTTAGGTTCCTCCCACCTTGGAAACACCTCACTTCAGGATAACAGAGCCTGAGTATGCCTTCCCTGAGGAACTGGGTCACCAAGGGCTTACACTCACATCACAGCCCAGATGGTTCTTAGGTGCTTCAGAGCCTTAAGGTGGCCAGACAGTGGTGGCGCACACCTTTAGTCCCAGCACTTGTGAGGCAGAGGCAAGTGGGTCTCTGAATTCAAGGCCAGCCTGGTCTGCAAAGTGAGTTTCGGGACACAGAGAAACCCTGTCTTGAAAAAATAATAATAACAACAACAAAAACAAGACAAAACAAAACAAGAAGTCTCAAGGTTTTCCGGAATGAGGAATAAACTCTGAAACTCAAATGTATCCTCATGCTTTGTGTTCATGACCATTTTACTGCTGTAACAGAGTACCCGGTACAAGCTTAGAAGGAGGACGGGAGAGATGGCTCAGTAGTTAGGAGCTCGTGTTGCTCTCCCCAGCTTGCACATGGCAACTCACCACTGCCTGTAACTCGAGCTCTAAGGATCTGAGGATACTGCACACACATGATGTACAGATATATAGGCAGGCAAGATAGCCATACACATAAAAATAAAAATAAGTATATCTTTAAAAAAAATAAAAGGAGAAAAGATTGGCTTTGCTCAGGGTTTCAGAGGTCTCTGTGAGTTCAGCTGGGTCCAGGTCTGTGGCATCAGGAACATGTGGAGGATAGGGGGATGCTTGCCTCAGCAATAAGGAATTAGAAAAACATAGGAGAGGCCAGCAAAAACACGTGCCCCTCAAAGATACCACCAGTCATCTGCTTCTTCTAGTCAGGCCCCACCTTCTCCACAGTCTGGTTGGTTATTAACCCTTTGGTGGTTTAACCCATTGCTGAAGTCAGATCCATCAGTACAAACCATTCTGTCAATGCTTGAACCAATCATCTGGGCACCAAACCTTGAGCACCAGTCCCTTCAGGGAACACTTATGCCCAAACCACAGCCTGTTTTTGCCCATGCACAGGATAACAGCAAAGTCAGGGCACAGAACTATAAGAAAAGGGAACACTAGAGGAAGTTGTGCAGAATTCAGCCAGCATCAGAGCGAGGAAGACACTAGGATTCTAAGTTGAAGGTTTGAACCACCAGGGTGGTGGCATGGGTACCAGAGGAAGGCAGAGGTCTAAGGGGAGGGTCGCTCAGATAGGGATGGGGACTAGATCCTCTACAAATTCACCAGTCACTGTGGGCAAGCCTGGGAAGGACTTGAAAGCGCAGTCATCCACACCCCTTTCTTAGGGTTTTTATTGTTTCAACAAAACACCATGACCAAAAGACCAAAAGTTGGGAAGGAAAGGGTTTATTTGGCTTACACTTCCGTATCTCTGCTTATCATCAAAGAAAGTCAGACAGGAATTCAAACAGGGCAGCAACTCCAGAGGCAAGAGCTGATGCAGAGGCCACAGAGGGCTGTCGCTTACTGGCTTGCTTCCCATGGCTTACTCAGCCTGTTTTCATATAGACCCCAGGCCCACCACCCACAGTGGGGTGGATGGGCCTTTCCCCATCAATCACTAATTAAGAAAATACCCTACCAGCTTGCCTACAGGGTGAACTTAAGGAGGCGTTTTCTTAATTGCGGTTTCCTCTTCTTAAATGACTTCAGCTTGTGTCAAGTTGACATGCAGCACACCACATTTCCTCTCAGGTCCTAACGTTAACCACAGGAGGTTGACAAAGGACAATCAGAGGTGTTCCCTGAGAAGCACGTGTAGTAGGTGTGGGAAGAGAATCCAGGAGCTGGAGGAAAGGAGCTACTGCTGGGGAAGAGCCTTGGAACACAGATGCACCCATATGGATGGAGGGAGGAAAAAGAGCATTTGCCAGGTAGACTGAGGGGGAAGGGCAATGTGGGTGACTGGCAGTCTGTGAAAGGGTCTCTGGGATATAGTTGGTTCTAGAGGGACTAAGGCTGGACTAGCAGGCAGGACCATTATTGCCGGGCTTTAAAGCCATTTTCCACACCTCTGAGGTTAGACTTGTGGGGAGTGATGAGGTCAGGCTTATTTCTTAGAAGAATCTGGCCCCAACATTCTCAAATAGCTCCAGAAATGGCAGCTTCAAAGGCCGGCAATGCATCTCAGTTGGCAGAATATTTATTTGCCTCCATGTTTGAAACCCTGAATTTGATCTCTAGCACCACTTAACCTGGGTGTAGTGGTACACACCTACAATCCTGGCACGTGGGTGGTAGAGGCAGGAGGATCAGAAGCTTGAAGTCATCCTCAACTACATGGCAGTTTTGGGGATAGCCTGGGCTACAAGAAACTCCCTTACCAACCAATCAAACAAAACGTGACAGCCTTAGTCTCTCTCTATTTTCAGTGGATACTGATAAAACAGTGTGTCATGTGGCCTGTATCACTGCTGAGCGTCACGGTTGTTCTCAATTTTCTGGACCAGCGGGGAATGGCAGTTTCAAATGTGGCCCTTAGTGTTGTGGCTGGCTCTCCTGGAAGAAGGTTGGAAACCACACACCAAGAAAGCTATTAGCTGCTCTCTTAGCCAGGCCTAAGCCCAAAGAGCAGTGTGGATGATGGTCTGTGAGCTGACCAGAGCAGGTGTCAGAGCCAAGGGCCCCACCCACCAAAGAGCTAATCTTTGAGGCAGGGCTGATTTAGGGGAGCTTTTCTGTTTCACATCTGTAGTGTTAGGGTCCAAAGAACAGTAAAGGGAACTTCAACATCACCCTCATGTTGAGGGAGGGCTACAGGCAAAGAGCAGACTTCTACAGCTCCCATCAACCCCTTCAAGGGCAGAACTCTTCCTCAAAACACACTTCCAGATTTCCATGGGATTCTGTACGAAAATAAAATCTGGACCTTCAGAAGTCAGTGTCCCTAACCTGCCTGTCCCAGCACTGTGTGTCCCATAGGAGGGAGGCTTAGTATCAAGTTGTACAGCAACTTCCTCTGAGATAAAATATTCCATCTTGGAGGAAAGTTCACTAAGACACAGGATGTTCTAAGAAAACATTCCATCCTTGGGGAAGCTGATTAAAACACAGGATGTTAAAAGGGAGGGTAACTGTCCTTCTTACAAGGAAGCCCCTAAAAGACAGTGTATTCTAAGGAGAGGTGAAACGCTATGTCCGGTATATAGGCTCCTTAAGCTCAGGAAATAAACAACTGAAAGGCTTCAGGAAGTCCCTGAAACTGACCAGACTCAATGGGTATCTCCCTCCCTTATATGGGCATTAAGAATGGCTGAAAGGAGCTCTCAGGTATTTTGAGCTGCTTGGAAGTGACAGGTCAGCCAAGCTACCTGGAAGGAGCAGTGACCAGCTGAGCCACCTGGAAGATGCTGAAACCCCTGAACTACCTGGAAAAGACACTCTCTAACATGTTGGTCCTCCTGCAGTTTGCGCAGTGAGCTCCAGGTTTCTAGCCATCAAGATCTGTCACTCATGCTGGGGTGGGGGAAAGCTTTTTTTTGACATAGCTACGTTTGAGTCATTTCTGCCCCTTTAAGTAACCCCTCACCCATACTCCTGTACATAACCCAAATAAAACTCACAGATTCACTGAGATGGTTATCTCCATTTTGGTCTGACCTCTTCCTTATCTGAGGTAAGTAAATACTTGTTCACATCTCTCCTGGAAAAGTGTCACACAAATTCCAGGACAGAGAAGTAGTCCTTGCCTCCTGCTCCCTGAAGCTATGAGAATACATGCCAGTGGCTGTACCCCCTAGTCGTCTTGTCTCTAACCTGCTGTGATGGTGACTCATGGGTCCCACAACTCATGGTGGACAGGAACCTGAAGTGAGAAAACCTGTATATAGCACAGAGCAGGGTCTGGCATGGGGCAGGTACCTCATAAACACCAGCAGGGGGAGGGGAAAACTCAGGCCAGTACTTTCCACTGACGCCTGAATTCCGTTTGAAGGTTGTAATTTGGCCAGGGGTTTGTTTTAATTAGCGAGCCGAGGGAAGAGTGAACTCGGGGGACTAAAATGCTTGATGATTTCTCCAGGTGGCAGGAAAAAATATTAAATGATAAAAACAGCCAGAGAAACATTCCCGGGAGCAGGGCCTGTTAGTGTGGCCTAAATATAGCAGAGGGTATTTTTGTAGATGGCAAAATGGTGCCCAAGGCTTGGGCATCTCTCTCCGAGTTTCCATCCCGCTCCCTCATGAATCAAGGTGATCAGCAATAGCTGGCAGCGTCTAGCCACATGAGTGTCGGCCCCACAGCCTGGCTCTGGGCACTGCTTGGTGTGGAGGGGCAAGTGAGAGCAAGCAGTTTTCCAGCCCTGCCCTGACTGCAGGACCCTGCTCCACCACACCTCCAAGGCTTTTGCAAAATTGTATTTTGAAAAGAAAGCAGGGCTCCGAGGAGGCAGAATTCAGCCAAACAGCTTCAAAAACAAGCTCAAGGGCCTGAGTCCCACAAACCCCTAATTGGGACCAGGTTAGCAGATCCACAGCAGGGACTCCATGTGGTGTCTGACAAAAGCCTTGCTTCCCCCCAGCGGCTTCTTTTCTGATTTTTTGACATAAGCCATAACAAACACCATACAGAACCAATTACTCGGCGCCCCACGGAAGAGGCTGTGCTGTGGCTGGGGTGGCTGGCCGTGGGCCCCTCTTGGGATGCCTCCTCCATGCAAAGGCCAGTCTACTGCCAGTTCTGTGACCTTGCTGTGTCCAGAGCCAGGCCCGCCAATTCCCAGGAAAACCACAGAGTGATTAATGGTGAATTTGGAAGTGTGTGTGTGTGTGTGTGTGTGTGTGTGTATGAGACTTCCACTCAGAAGGATGTGTTCAAGGATGCTAAGTGAATGAATAGATGCTGTTCAGGTGCTTTTAATGTCAAAACCCAAAAGGGAGCACACACTAGAGAGGGAGACTTTGGTGGGGTGAGGGTTGCCGGGTGTGCAATTAAGCAAGGCACCCACGTGCTCTGTTGGGAAACCTCTATTGAGTACTTTGTTCAAAGCTATGTGCCATGTGGTTCCCTTAGAACTTGTGTCCCAGTTGTTCATTGCCTTACTTCTTACTGGGGAGAGTAAGAGGGTTTGGAAGGTGAAGGCATATGGCTGAAGCTCATGCTGCAGTGGGATGGTACAAGATTGCCAACCCTGCTTTCAGGGGTAAGATGCCCGAGTTCCAGCCCTCACTGCCCACGTGACTTAGTTGCTAAGGGCTCATCTGAAGCTAGGAGTCATCTGAGGGTGGCCCTCTCAAGCAGTGGTCAGTATAATGTGGAGGAACCCAAGCACAAGGTCTCAGGATCGAGAAGGACTTTACGAAACGGAGCTGTGACTTCCTTTCTGCTGGAGGCTCTGTGAAGCTAACAGAACCCCCGTACAGAGCTCTTCCGAGCAAGTCGGGGCAGCGTGGCAGGGAGAGATGTTTGTGGGGAAAGGGATAACTTCGTTCACCTAACTTATGTTTATTTCCTGGCTGCCTTCTAAAAGCAAAGCAAACACACGCACTCTCAAATCTGTTATTAATTAGAAGCCCCAGAGGTGGCAGCAGGCAGTTACACCAGTACCACGGAGATGCTGGCCCAGGCCCAAGGATCCAGGTGAAAGTTGGTGGGCCTGTGTGGGCCTCCACACAAAGCAGCAGGTTTCAAGCTGTGAGTCACGACCCCTTTGGGGGCCAAGCAACTCTTTTTAGGGGTTGCCTAAGACCGTCAGAAAAAAGAGATATTACATTATGATTCATAACATAATTCAAAATTATAGTTAAATGGAAGCAGTGAAAATAATTTTATAGTTGTGGGGGGGGGTGTTCACCCAGAACACGAGGAACTGTATTAAAGGGTGGCAGCGTTAGGAAGGTTGAGAACCACTGATATAGAGACTTCAAAGCCAAGTCCTTGTGAAAAGGCAGTAGAACGTGCAGAGGAAGCCAGGAAGCACATTGAGCTTTGGTTTTCTCTTTCAGTGGCCTGCCATTGCCGTCACTAATGCTTTGCTGGACCCCAGGGACTGACGGAGCCTTCGGTCTGCCTTCAGCATCTTCTCGGGTGGGCTCTGACCCTTTAGGGTCTTCCTTTTGCCAACTTACCTTCCAATCGTTCTTGCTTCCCAGACCAGAGCTCCTCAATGGCAGGATGCTTCATGACTGCTTTTTGTTGTTTTGTTTTGGTGTTTCGAGACAGGGTTTCTCTGTGTAGCCCTGGCTTCCTTTGCACAGGCCCTGCTCTGTAGAGTACTACTAAGTCCTTCCACCAGACCACAGATCCCAGTGTACTGGACATGGTGAATGAGCAGGAGCGACAAGTGCAGCCTGTACCCTGAGCATCAGGGAATAAGGGCAGTTTCTGGAAGGTATTCCTTGGTGGATCCTAAATATGAGTTTATGTTGATGCCATTTATACTTTTTCCTTGAAGGTGGGTTCAAGTTGAGAATACGGATGGAGTCACATCCAAGCTCAGGCTTTTGCTGTTTGTGTGTGTGTGTGTGTGTGTGTGTGTGTGTGTGTGTTTGTGTTTACAGACACATGTGTTGGTCAGAGGTCAAGCTTAGTTGTGGTTCCTCAGTAATCACTAAGAAAAAAATTTAATTGTGTATATTTAGTCTATAGTATATGTGTGTACTGGTGTGAGTGGAGGCCAGAGGCCAATACACAGTCTCTCTTTGAGGTTCTTCTGAATAAGATTGAAGTCTAATATTTCTAGATAGCCTCGGTGCTCGGTCTATAATGATGGCCCCCCTTTTCTCAGTGGGGTTCCTTCTCTGCCTGATCTGGTAACCCTAGATCTTGTAAGGAGCGTCACAAAGCCCTCAGAGAAAGATCACAGGGCTGGCCCTTTTCTGATAAGAAACCTGTTCAGAGCACCCAGAGGTTCCTGGAGCTGCCCACCCTATGTTAACAAGATGTCTTAGTGTCTTGACTTTTCACCAAAGACCTTTGACTTTACCTGGAGCTCTTCCCCCACCCATAGAATAATTAAGGACGGATTCTCCCCTCTTGTGATAGGGCTGTTTTGGTATGTGTAGATTAAGTATCCCTGGCACCCTTGAACCCCGAGTATCAAACACACCCTCGGAACCCCTCCCACCGAGTGCTCTATCACTTCAAGGCCATCTGAGATTCCTTTATTCTGGGGAAGAATCGCTGCTGAACACTTGAACTTGGCTGCC
Source organism: Pachyuromys duprasi (assembly GCA_028658305.1). NCBI lineage: Eukaryota > Metazoa > Chordata > Mammalia > Rodentia > Muridae > Pachyuromys > Pachyuromys duprasi. The sequence goes on from CM053752.1 coordinate 16,606,651, forward strand.
AATCAAGCAGCTACCTGCCCAGCTGCCATGAACTTCTAGACCACTCAGGGCTTGACTGTCGGTCAGCCTGCCACATGCTGCTCGCTGCAGTGAGCTTCTACCATTTCACCGTTCACTCCTGTACAGCATTGCCCCAACAGCTGTTGACCTGTATCTCACGTAACCTGCCTTCTGGCCAGTTTCAGGCTTCTGCCCCAATCCTCTGCCATGCTTAACGTAACAGTTCAACCAAGGAGCTGTAACACTTTGGTATCACCATAGGCATTGGACCACCCGGGCTTCCGCTGCCGTGAGCAATCTTATTTTAAAAGAGGTAACTAAGAAAAGACCCCTGCCCAGGTTTTTTGGTTCTGTTGTTCTCCTTGTGGAGCTCCTGTCCTCTCCAGGTCTTATTATCTCTCCCTTCTTTCATAGGATTCCCTGCACTCCGCCCAAAGTCTGGCTATGAATCTCAGCATCTGCTTTGATAGTCTGCAGGGCAGAGCCTTTCAGGGGCCCTCTGTGGTAGGCTCCTGTCCTGTTCCCTGTTTTCTCCCTCTTCTCATGTCCATCTTCTTTGCCTTTCTGAATGGGGACTGAGCATCTTAGCCAGAGTCCTCCTTCCTGATTAGTTTCTTTAGGTGTACAGATTTAAGTATGTTTATCCTATATTATATATCTAATATCCACTTATGAGTGAGTATATACTCTGTGTGTTTTCCTGCTTCTGGGATACCTCACTTTGATACTCCAACCAAGGACCATGCATGGAGATAACCTAGAACCCCTGCACAGGTGTTTGCTGTCAAGCCTGATGAACAAAGTTCAGCCACCAGGACATAAGAGAAGGAAAGATTAACTCTCTCAAGCTGTCCTTCGACTTCTACGTGTACATGAATGTGTTTGGGCAATCACACACACAGAGATATACAAATAAATGTAATAAAAATTAAAAGAAATATAAAAGAAAAATTTAATTTGAAAAGCTCATACAAAGCTTTTACATAAAAAAAGATCAGGAGTCCTAACCACTAGACCACCAGGGAGGAGAAAACCGGGAACAAGTCAGGAGCTTGCCACAGAGGGCCTCTGAAAGGCTCTACCCTGCAGGGTATCAAAGTAGATGCTGAGACTTATGGCCAACCTTGGGCAGAGTGCATGGGATCTTATGAAAGAAGTGGGAAATAGTAAACCCTGGAGAGGACAGGAGTTCCACAAGGAGAGTAACAGAACCAAAAATTCTGGGCACAGGGGTCTTTTCTGAGACTAATACTCTAACCAAGGACTATTCATAGAGATAACCTAGAACCCTTGCACAGACGTAGCCCATGGCAGTTCAGTGTCAAGTGGGTTCCATAGTAATGAGAACAGGGACTATGTCTGACATGAACTGGTTGGCCTGCTCTTTGATCACCTGCCCCTGAGGGGGGAGCAGCCTTACCAAGCCACAGAGGAAGACAATGCAGCCACTCCTAATGAGACCTGATAGACTAGGATCAGAAGGAAGGAGAGGAAGACCTCCCCTATCAGTGGACTTGGGGAGGGACATGGGTGGAGAAGAGGGAGGGAGGATTGGTAGGGGAGAAGGGAGGGAGCTACAGGAGGGATACAAAGTGAATAAACTGTAATTAATAAAAATGAAGAATGAAAAAAGAAACACAGAAAAAAAAGGGGAAAAAAGGTAACTAAGTCAGGCGTGGTGCTGCACACCTGTAATCAGCATTTGGGGAGGCAGAGGCAGGCAGATCTCTGTGAGTTGGAGGCCAGCTGAGTCAAAATAGCCAAGGCTGCACAGAGAAACCCTCTCAAAACAAAACGACAAACAAAATAGCTAACTAACTAATACACAGTAGAAAACTCACTTCCACCTCCCCTGGTGAGACTGGGAGCCTTGCCTAGTGCCATGGGCTTTGCCTTAAAGCAGTCTAGCCATTCCTGAGAGAAACGGGACCTCGTATGTCGGGGTCCCTCTGTTCTTCATCCAGAAGCTAACAACTGTGTCCCAGACTAGCACCAGATGGAGAATAGCATCTCTCTCCATCCTTCTCCACCCTAGTTTCCCTGAGCCCAGAACTCACAGATTGGCTAAGCTGACTGCCCAGTGAGCTTCAGGGGTTTGCCCGTCTGTCTATGATCTGTCAGTACTGGGCTATAGATTCATGCCACCGGGCCTGACTTTTGATGTGGATGCTGAGAACCCAAGTCTAGGCCTGTGATTGAATGGCTGTTGCTTTGCTAACTAAGCTATCTTCTCACTGAGACAGTGTACCAAGTGTGCATCATATGGCTGGGCTTTTTACATGGATGCTGGGGCTCAAACTCGGGTCTTCATACTTGCACAGCAAGCATTTAACCAACTACGCTGTCTCCCCAGTCCCACCTTCAGTTTTGGTTATGGCCGAATAGGATCTGTCTCCCTGTCCCCCTGCTAAGATCATTTTGGCTGGAGATGGGCTTGGAAAGGAAAGACACTATTGGAGTCTGGCAGAGGACGCTCCTGCAAGGGTTCAGTGTTTGGAGGGAGACTGGATGCCAGGACAGGGGCCAAGTGTGTGGATAAGAGGGAATGACGTCAGAGTGATACAGGCCATTGGCTGGTAGGGGCAGCATGGGTCAGGAATGATTTCCAGCTTTCTTGTAGGACCAGGGCTGGCTTACATCAGTGTAGCCTCTGGTGGTAGAAGAGCAAGCCAGGTTGGAGGCAAATGATGGGTTTGGTTTTGACATGCCTACGGGGTGTCTAGGTAGAAGTTTCTAGATGTGGCCAAGGAAGGAGCTCAGAGGAGAAGGCTGGAGATCTGCTTGGAGTTCTGGCATATCTACAACCAGCCAAGCCTCCACAGAGGGCACACAGGCCCAGCCCACCCATGCTCGGAGAGAGGCGGCAGCAGGAGCCCCCGGGGTTGTGACATCCCTAGGTGATTTGTAGGAGAGAAGTCTTGTGTGTTTGTCTCTCAGCGGGCCTTGCAGAGGGAATCTAAAACCCCACATTCTGATCCTCAGTGTAATTTCCAGTCATTTCCCACCAACAACATTTGGTTCTTATTATCAAAAGATACTCACACAGATGCAGCATTAAAACCTTGGCTTCCACGGATAAAGAAAACAAGATAATCTGAAGTATTGCAGCAGCCCTCAGACATTTACGATTCCAAGAAATGCTTGTTGGCTAACTCTCCAGCAGATCCATTTCCAGTGTTTTTGGGTGGATGAAGGCCAGCCGCTCCGGGGATTCAAGGCTGTCATTTGAACTTTCAGCCGGGAAGGCCAATGGGAGGAGGACTGGGCATTTTCCCCCAACCTCCTGCCTCACACTCAGGGGGGCCCTCAGACAGGGCTAATAAGGGCTTGTTTACTGAGAAAAGAAACAGGCCAATGCCACAAGGCATCGTATGCGAAGTGTTCCCATTTGCTGTTGCTTACCAAAGGTTCTAGTGGCTTGGTACTGCAAGGGGTGATTTTTCTAAGACAGAAGTGGAAAAATATTTACACAGAGCCCTTGGTTTAGACTTTCATAAGGAACTTTACCCTTCCCCCTGTGAAATCTGATTTCAATGATTTTGGCTCCTTCCATGTAACATAACTGGCATGGCATTTTACATGTATGAGCCCAGGAGATCCCTGAAGCATATTTTTCATGTAATTATTGTTTAAGTCTCAGAATAAGATTAGGAGGACAGAGTGTTTGTATATTTACAATATGGAAAGCCAGTCTTGGGATATCTAAGTCACATCTCCAAAAGTCCGTGGGCAGTGGGAGGACAGAAGACATTTGAGTGCAGGATGTGACCCTACACCCATTTAACACTGGGAGTGAGTCTCTGAGACCACAGTGACCTGGACAGGCTACACGGATGTCCCAATGATACAGATCATTGCGGATCTGTATCTTAGGTGACTTGGCCAATGTCACAGGAAGCAGAGAAATCTGAACCTGACCCCAGGGCTGTCATTCTCCCCATAGCCTGGACTCCGGTCCCTTCCCTGCTCCAGTGTGTGCTGTTGGAGGCAGAAGACTCAGCCTCCCTCAGATAACTGGGCTCCATCAAGTCCTGAGGCCTGGTTACCCAGAATACTCTAGACCCTGGTGAAGTTATAGCTTAACCAGGCAAGGGAATCCTGGAGAAGGGGCAAAGGAGGTTCAATGTATAACTAAGAGTACACGGATGGAAGGGACCCAGACCCTGAGACCAATGTCTTTCTTCTCCAGCTCCCATACTGGGCATCCTGCGCACATGAAACTTAGCTCTTCACCTGGGACTTGCTTGCCCAGCAAGTTATCAGCTGAGTTGGTGGAAGCCTCTTTTTCTCTGCCTGCTTGGTGCCTCACCACCCAGCCAGGCCTCTTGCTTCAGTGGCCAACTTGTAGCCCACGGGTGGAGGCTGGGCTCCTAGAAAACACACTCAAGTTACCCGGGATGCTTTCAGCCATGGGGCTGACATCCAGAGTCTGCTCTTGTCACTTGCCCACCAGCACCTCATGGTGGCCACAGGATCTCAGAAGTGGCTGCTAATGTCACTCATGGCAGAGGTGGGGGAAGGCTGAGCCCCCTGCCCAGTAGGCAAACTCTAGTAGACTGTTCTGAAAGGCCCCTGTTTTGTAATAGGAATTTCACCCAAACAGTTTCAGTCCCCTGACCTTGGGTCCATTATTGACTTCTTCTCCCTTCACATCATATGTGCCAGCACGCGGGACTGCACTGTCTGTGGTTTCTCCAGATAGCCAATCCTGTTTCACCATTTCTTCTGCTTTGCCATGACAGGGTAATTGCAGTAGCCGTGTCCTTCTGGTCTCTGTGCTGAGCCCTTGCCTCATGACAGAGACCACAGAATCATTTTAACATGCAGATCACACTAGTCCTTGCTCCAAAGAAAGCCGGTCTCTGACTGAAAACTCCGGTCCTTACAAAGCCTGCCCTGGGTGCTGCTTCCCTTCTGCCTTTCTCCATCCCACTGTATGCACCCGAACAGCTGTTCTCCTCAGGCCTTTGCAGGGCTGCCCCTTCTGCCTTCAGCCCTGAGTGCTTACTGAAAATGCTGCCTTCTTGCGGAAGCCATCCCTTGCTCTGAGATGCTGAGACATGTCACTCAGATCCTCAGATGATGGACTTTTCTCCCTGGATGGCTGTTGCTCTCTGAAGATAGTCTTGGCTGAAAAAAAAAAAAAGCTGTATGTCCAAGGCCATATCTCCCTCCAGAGTGGCTACATCCAATGACTGACTTGTGTGTGCATCTAATGGCTGGCTCCTGGCCCTGATTCCAGACAATTCTGACAACTTAGTCCCATGCAGAGCTCCTCAGGGGCTTGGCTGGGGCCCTGTAGCCCCAGGATCCCAGCTCACTTTCTGTCTCTGTTCAGGCCTGCTTCCGTCAGCTCTCACAAGCCCATTCATGCCAGGGGCACTGCCTGAAAAGTGTCCTGCATACTAACCTCCCAATCAGAGTCTCCCTGGGGAACCCAAACAGCACTCCTTGTCAATCACCACTAGTAGCAGCATCCTTCCCCAAATGCACCCACTTTCCCTTCCTTTCCTTCTCTTGGGTACCTGTTACCATCTATACCAGCATTGTTACTGTTCATCTGTCTATGGTTTTTCCTCCCATCAAAATATAAGTTCTATAAAGGCAGGGACAGGTTTTGTTTACATGCCTTGAATTCCATGGCCTGGTCTCCACAAGATGTAGAACGAGAAAGCAGATAGCCACATCATGCTCAGCAAGTTCCTCCTCTCAACTCTGCACCATCTGAGACCATGACTTGTGAGACCGTGTGACTGGTTTGCAGAACTTGGTCCCAGACCTAACTTGACACAATGCAGTTCCTGTAGGCTGCTCATTATATATTGTGGATCCTGAGGTTTTTCTTCTGTCATCTGGAGGCCAGGGGATCAGATTGTATTTTTAGTTTTGTCTGCATAGCTTTGGAATCGACCTGGCTTAGGGGATAGGGAATGAAGAAATGACTAACACACACACAGAAAGGCAAGCATCAGGTGGGCTGGAGGTGGGAGATGTGGCGGCTCTGGTAGAGAAACACCGTGTGTTTATTTAAACTGTGGCGCAGGGAGGGGACTAGTTGATCTTCGGGCATCTCTGTGGGGAAGCAATCTCAGGCTGCACACACTGTCATCATCCCTGATTGGACTAGGGAAAGCCCTTGCCATTCCTCTGAGCCTGACCCAGGGAAAGGCTGTCACTCCCATGAGTCTGAAGCATCGTTGTATTTCTCACGGCCCTGCTCATATCATGAATACTCCATTCACACAAGTGTGCACAAGCTTCCTACATTTATCCAAGCTGCTATCCAAGCTGCTAATAAGAACATCGAAATCACTCTCAGCTATTTTGTGGGTCTAGTACAGTTGGGTCTTGTCTAGGTATTTGTTGATTTGTTCCTGTCCCTCTGCTCTCCAGACTGCCTGTCATTCATTACCCACCACCCCCAAACTGTTAAGTTTGAACATAGGGCATGAGCTAAACAAGAGCTCTCCCAGTGTGGTCGTTTGAATGAGAATCTCCCCACAGGCTCAGATGTTTGAATACTTTGTTCCCGGTTGGCAGAGCAGTTTGGATAGATTTTAGAGGTCTGGCCTTGCTGGAAGAAGTGTGTCTCGGGGGTGGGCTTTGAGGTTTCAAAAGCCATACACTGTTTTAAGTTTGTGGCAAGATGTGAGCACTCAGCATCCTGTTCAAGCCTGCTGCTTTCTGCCATGCTGCCGCAATGGGCTCTCACTCCTCTGGAGCCATAAGCCCGAACAAACCCTTCCTTCTGTAAGTTGCCCTGGTCATGGTGTTTCATCACAGCAACAGGAAAGTAGCTAATACACCCACTGGGCTCCACCTGAGCCCTCTTGATTGCCACAGCCAAGCACATAGCCATGTGCCTGCCGCAGCGTGAACTCTGTGGTGGTTTAAATAGGAATGGCCCCCATAGACTCATGTGTGTGTGTGATTGCTTGGCTCAGGGAGTATTACTATTAGGAGGTGTGGCCTTGTTGGAGGAAGTGTGTCACTCTGGGGGCGGGCTTTGAGGTCTCATATATGCTCAAACTCCGCCCAGTGTGGAGCATAATCTCCTTCTGCTGCCTGTGGATCTAGATGTAGAATTTCTCAGCTCCTTCTCCAGCACCATGTGTGCCTGTGTGCTGCCATCCTTCCCGCCATGACAGTAATGGACTAAACCTTTGAAACTGCATAAGCCAGATCCAACTAAATGTTTTCCTTTATAAGAATTGCCATGGTCAGGGTATCTTGTCACAGTGATAAAACCCTAAGACAAGTTCTGTATAGGAATGTGTGAGATGAATGAGCTCACCTCCTTCCAGAGTGTGAGCTCTCTGGAGCAGCAGCGCCATCCAGCAAACTTGAGTCTACAGAGAAGAGTTGCACAGTGTTAGTATATGACCTACAGGCGCTACCAGCTAAGCACAGGTTGAATGTAATTCATGCTGAGTGCTGCCAGTCTCTACATGTGGTCTTTCCAGCCTAGGAAACGGCTGTCACATTCATTGACACCGTTGTGGCATTCACTGGGAGAAACCGAAGATGCAGACTTAGCCCAAATTTAGAGTAAATAAATTGATTCCTACTGCTAGCAGGCCGGCAGCCTTGTAGACAATACTGCACGCCACGTGGAAGGCTCAGGTGGAGTTTTAAGGAAGACATTGGAAAGGTGTGTATTTAACTATCCGTGGAATCCACAGCTGGGCAGGGAAACTGTTTTACTTCTCTCAGTTTCTTACTCTCCCGCTGTATAGTAATAAAAAAGATTGTTTCATCCCTTTCCCATCATGATAAGCAGGTTTCACAGAAGCAAAGGCAGCCTTATCTCAGCTGCAGGCTGCTAGGATCTCCTAGGCTTTCCAGAGCAAAAGGTCAATGACCCTTAAGGGATGCCTGGCTCCTTATTACATTCCTTTAGTCGTCACAGGGACCTGTATAAATTATTACTCAGGTCTGAGCGTGTTAATGACTGGGAGAGAGTAGTTCACTTCCAGGCAGGCAAAAACATAGGCTAAGCATGCTCTCTGACACCTCAAACTGTCTCTCAGGTGCCACATCAGGATTTATCTTTCCTGGTTGCTCCTCATATCTCACAGGGGAGCTGGCCATTGGACCTCTGCCTGCCCCTCACCCACAGTATTGTCTATTATCAATTAACTGGGTCAGATAACTAGGCAACACTGTCCTTGGCCTGTTTCCCCCAGGGTGAATTCCTCTCTGGTGGCTACGAAATCACCATACTGATTGGTCCCTGGAGGTGTGTCCTCCTCCCAGCTCTTTGCACATCATGAGCAGGGACAGCTGCAACAGTACCAGAACCCCAGCAGTTTAGGCTCAGACTGTGAAAGGGCAACACACCAGCTCCTGCACTGTTCAAGTAGCAGTGAAGGAAGCAGCCCCTCTACCCACTCCCCACCCCCACCCTGGCCTCACAGAACATGTATCTTAGTGGCCAAGAGGACAAAGAATAATGGTTCAACACATCTTGCAAAAGGGCCACGGAGGTAGGAAGGGTGCCATGGGGGAAGAGCAGAGCCTTTCTACGTAGGGGCCAGGAAGCAGGCTCCCCTGGCAAGGTAACTGCTAACCCCACTCCCTAGGAAAGAGACAGCCATGCTCGTGCCTGGAAGAAAGAGCATGCCAAGCAGAGGGATAGAGGGTGCCTAAGGCAGGAGGGTGGGGCAGTATCGGGGAATAGCAAGGAAACAAGGTGGTTGGGGCAGAGGGCAGAGAAGGGAAGCAGAAAAGGTGGTGGCAAGGTCACGTGGACTTCTGGCTCCTCTCTCAGTTGAAACGATCTGCCTTGCATTTTAATTCTGGCTCTGGTCCCTGGAGGGTCAGTCCTCCTCCAAGGTTTCAGGGCATGTGAGCCGGGACAGCTGCAAAGGTACCAGAACCCCAGCTGTTTAGGCTCAGACTGTGAATGGGCAACATACCAGCTCTGGCTTCGGTGACTTGAGAAAGAATGTGGGTGGGCAGGGGAGGAACAGGTGCATCAGAGAGGAGACTGGGTGGCTTGCACCAAGGTGACCACCTTGGATCAAGGTGTCTCACCCGTTGAGATGAGACACACTGAAGTTTGTTATACACACACACACACACACACACAAATACAGATAGATAGATATAGATATACTGAAGACTAGCAAACAGGATTTGCTGATGGAGTATCAGTCTTTCTTTATGTGTGTGCCTGTGTGTGTGCCCGCACACATGCGTGAGAGAGAGAAAACCCAGTGACAAATCCAGACTTTCTGCCCAGAACAGTTACAGGAATGGGTTGACATGGACAGAGACAGGAAAGATTGTGGAGTGACTTCTTTGCTGGGGGTGGGGGTGGGGGAGATCAGCTTGGACGCACTAACTGTTTAAAAAGAGTAAAGCTCTTTTTATGTGGTGCATGTATGTCTATGTACCACATGTGTGCCTGCTACCTGGATAAGCCAGAAGAGGGCATCTGATCCCCTGGGACTGGAGTTACAGGCGCTTGTGAGTTGCCATATGGGCGCTGGGAATTGAATGTGGATCCTCTGGAAGAGCAACTGGTGCTCTTAACTGCTGAACCATCTTGCTAGCCCGGGACACACTAATTTTGTCATGAGATATCCAAGCTGGCTGGTCAAGCTGGTCAATTCAAGAGACTGGATTGGATTAGAGCCACACTCTGTACCGGCCCTCTCTACTTAGCTTCCTGTCGTAAGAATTTTGGTTATCTTTAAAAACCCAGTTGTGTTACATAAACAGGCTTTTTGTTTTAATCTCGGGTGTGAAGCAGCTATGGCACTGCTTCAGATTGCCCACCGCGGCAGACTTTGCCTTATGCAGGCTCTGGCAGGGGTGTGATTCTGCCAGCTGAAGATAGGTTAATTCTGTATAAGACCAGAGCCCCAACAGAGGAGGCAGCTGTTCCTCCTGCTGGTTCCCTCTCCTGCTGTTGCTGGTTTGTCTAGTGGTCAAGAGAAAAAAGATAAGAAGTTGGAGATATCCCAACTAGATGAAACTGGACTTGCCTCAAGGAACTCAATGCCCCTAATCAGCAGGAAGTAGTAAAAAGATCTCAACGGCCTCTCTCCCTACTAACTTCTGTCTCTCCTACCTAGTGTTGGGGTGTTGGGAAGGATTGGGGTGGAATAAGGGTTGGGAAGTAGAGATATAAGAACCCAAATAAAATATCCCCCAAATATAATCCTACAGCTTCTGTTCAAGCCTGGAATAAAAGAGAGACTGGGTTGGAAAGCTGTAATAGAGAGTTGTCATCCATATAAAAATTGGTGGGAGTTTCGCCTAAACCTGTCTCCATACTTGGATGATAAACGTATAACTCAAAAGTAGCCTCCATGCATAGTGACCAGCAAGCAAAGCTTGATGTTTAAACGCGGTGCAACCTATGAGTATAATCCTGTTACCAAGCACCTGAGTCTCAGCCTGTCACAGCAGGTGAGTTACAGCCAATTATAGGTTACTTCTCAACATGAGAAATGAGCTTGTTTTTTCTGTGTAAATCTTTCTTCTTTTCTTCTTCTTCTCCTTCCTTCTCTTTTTCTTTTGTTTTTTTTCAGACAGGGTTTCTCTGTGTAACAGAGCCCTGGCTGGCCTGGACTCCTGCTTGGTAGACCAGACTGGCCTCAGACTCACAGAGATCTGCCTGCTTCTGCCTTTGGAATTAAATGTGTGTGCCACCACACCCAGCAATTTTTTTTCCCTAGCTCTAAGTATAACCAGCATGCTGAGAGAGTGGAACACTGTGAATAGCTCTCTACCTTGTTTTGTTTGTTTCTTCATAGACAGGGTTTCAGTGTTTAGTGCTGGCTTCCTTGAAGTTACTACATAGACCAGGCTGGCCTTGAACTCACAAAGATCTGCCTCCCTCTTCCTCCAGAATGCTAGTATTAAAGGCATGCACCACCATGCCTGGCTCTATCTTGTGTTTTGAGGCAGGGTCTCTCACTGGCCTGGAGCTTGCCGTAGGACAGGCTGGCTGGCCAGCTGGGCCCAGAGAACCTCCTGTTTGTATCCACCCCCCCCCCCGTACTGGGATTACAGTATATGGGACATTTTCATACTGAGTCACCTCTCATGTCAAATTTTCAAAAAATACTCAACATTCTAAGAGTTTATGGTATGTGGTGTGTGTGTGTGTTTTGTGTGTGTAGAGCAGAGAAGTTCTGAAAGTTGGTTCTTCCACTACAGGCTCCAGGGATTGAACTCAGGTTGTTAGGCTCCCGCAGAGACCCACTGCACGAGCAACCCCCTCCCCCTGACCCCGCAGCTTTCCTGTCAATTTTTGTCCTGCTTCACTATAGGATTCTGCTGATGAGGTGGCCAGGGTTTTGGTACCAGAACTGGACCCAATGCCTGGCTTCACTCTCACCTGGCCCTGAGGACTTGGGGAAGCTAGTTCACCTTTCTAAGCCTCCCAGTCTTCCTCTGGGAGGAGGAACGTGTAATAAAGGACGGTGAAGGTTTTCATAACGTAATAGCACTCTGCCAGGGTAGTGCTGGGCTCCTCGGCTGGCAAGCCCACGGCTCTTTCCCCCTGGGATTAAACTCTGAACCACACGACCCTGCCCTGGAGAGGATGGAGACTGTTAGGATTTGTGCAGCTGAGTTATACGGTGGGTTAAAAAAAATCACTCTACGCAACAGGTTTCACATGGGAGGTTTTATTAGGGGAGGGGAAGTTACAGACACAGTCTCTAGGTGAGGCAGGAAAGAGAGAGGAGGGGCAAGTCTTCTTATAAAATGACCAATCACATGCACAGAACGAACAGGTGGCCCTGCGGTGGCCTCACGGATGCCTGATGATCTATTTGTCAGGTCCTCTGGGGGCTGGCCGTAGAGATGGCTGCACTAATTCTAACAGAGATGGGGCCTGTGGCCTGCCCATCTGAGCAGTTGGCTCTCTCTACTAAGACTCACTGGTCGTAAACATGAGTTGGGAATGAACAATGGGATCAGTCAGTGGACCACTGTGGACCTCAGCCAGGATACCGAATGACCTTAGACAAGAGACTTTGTGGTGACCAGCCCCAGCAGATCCAGACGTTTGTGAATCCTGTCCTAGGTTCTGCAGACATCTTGTCAACAAAGCTACACTGTGGACCCCAGTCCCAGATGGGAAGCTCTGGAGCGGCTAATTCAGAAACTAGTCTGGTGTGGAAAAGACAGCCCTAGCATTATTCTTTTCTCAGCACACTCTGAAGTGTTCTGGTCCCCAAACTGTAGCTAGTAGAGTTGGAGTTTCTCTGGCGCCATTGAAAGAAGGTCGTTTGGGATGTTTTCTAGAATGACTATAAAAAGCATCCTTTGGCTCTGGGCATTCAACTGACATGTCCCATCTCAGGGCCATGCTGAGATACTGACTCCGCTCATATTGTTTCAAACCTGGAACAAATAGCTCAGGTGCCTATTTAACATGAAAGCAGACCTGGCCTCCAGGTTCTCCCAGCATCCCTCAGTCCTCATCTGTTACAGAGTATGGCTGACATACCCCAACCTTTACCCTGACTCTCCATTCCAGGGGCTGGGCTGCCCTTCCCCAGACACTCTTCTCTATATAATCTAGGCATTTTGATTACATGCCCCTTTTGTACCTTTGACCTCCTGGCTGCTGCACTTGGTTTCAATCTTTACTCCCCCCCCCCCACACACACACACACTCAGGATCATGACCACTCTCAACTCTCCCAGATGTGTATCTGGCTATGCTTTCCCTTTTATCTACAGTAAACTTTCTCCACCACCTAGAAGCAGTCAGGTCCTTTCCTTTTTATTTACTCATTTTTATTTATCTCATTCACAAAAGAAAGCAAAGAGGGCAGCTCTACAGACACAGACTTGGAAAGATTGAAATAGCCAGATGTGGCAAAGGGCATGGGCTAAACCATGGGCAGCATATGCCTGAAGGTAAGGGTTAGGGGTAAGACCTGGACATCTGGGGTATGGGAAGCAATCAGAGATGAAGTCCCGTTCTGTAGGTGCGCTCTCCACTTACCTCCCTGCCTCCTACAACTTCATCATTGTCTTCACCACTCCCCAGCCCCTCTCCCAAGCTCTGTCAGTGGGTTAGGACTGGTGCTCACAGACCTTGCCCTTACACCAAGGTGTGGAGACCTTGCCCTGACCCCCAAAGTGGCTGTTGCTCAGGTTGTCATGATGACCTTCCCTGTCAGCCTCCTTTATCTGCAGAGACTTTTGTGCTTCTGGAAACAAGATGGCCAGGGCTCTGTGGCCGTTGGAGCAGGCAAGCCAGAAACGCCACCTGCTGGTAGATGTGGCAATGGCTGACAGCAAGGGAGCTTGTTAAAACACTGGATTTGTTAGGGGTCCTCCATTGCCTTGCCGTCTTGATAGCAGTATGGTGGGGTAGATGTTTTAATCTGTACACTTCCTAACTCCTAACAAGTAGCCCCGTGTTTCTCTGCAGTCATCCCCCTGTCTCCACAGGGGAAAGAATAGTTTTTGCTGATTCTGGATTTTCAAACAACAGACCACCGTTATGTGATTAATTATATCTGTGTGTCCCAAAAAGGAAAGCCTGGTTTGAAAGCCCTTTTTGGTACCCCTACATGCATCCTCTGCGGGCAACTCTTGAAAGAAAAACAACTGGGGCTGGCTTACAGTGGTGGCATATTTCCCAAGGAATGCATTTGTGATGCGTAAATGTGTAGGTCTCCTTGGTCTGTTCATCCCCTTCCAGTCTCATCACCCTGGGCTGCCCAGACCAAGTAGCACTCTTCCTGGCAATTCAAGGCAGAGTGGAGATGTGAGAAGAGGTGAAATGGATACTTTCTGGACCACATCCCTGAAGGGTGGTAATGCTCACTACCTGGGATCAGGTGACAGGATGTGGTGCAGGGTTGCAAGTTGGAGCAGAGGCCTAGACCCCAAGAGGGTAGGTACATAGTGGCAAGGGAAGATGAGCAAGTAGCAGAGGGCACTGGGCCCTCCTCCAGCTAGCAGGGCTTCTAGGTCAGCTTGTTTTCATTACAGCAAGAATGCTTTGTAGAAGCCACTGTTGCCTGGGGTCTTTGCTACAGGAGCTGGGAGATGAAAAGACTGAAAGCCAGACTTGGTAGGTTCAATCCTAAATGCTGCACTTTCTGGGAGGAGTAGGGAATCACCATAAGCCAGATGTGTTCCTTTAAATCAGGTTCTCCCACTAGTCAAGAGGAGTGATAAAGGTATTGGCCACCCTCTGTGGTGAGAATGCAAAGGAGTGTTTCACGGAACAACACTCGTGATGATCACCGCACTGGCAAATGACTGCAGCAGCTAGCCTGGAGCTTGAGCACACAGGCCCTTTCTAGAATGGTTCACTGTGCCTATGTCCTCAGCACCCAGAGCTGTGCTAGGACCTCCACAGAGCAGAGCTTGGCAGAGTGTGCACCCTCCAACCAGGGTGGTGAGATACCACCCTGAATAAAGGGATGTTCAGATCAGGGAGCAGGTTCACTTGGAAATAAATGTGACTCCTAGGGGACCACACTGCTATAAACAAGAAAGGAAGAGTCTTTTCTATTAGCGGCCTCCTGTATTAAACTGTGAGTAATACTCTTCTGTGGGTTGGCTTGAGGAGTCTGCATCCATTTGTTTTTTCCTAATAATAAAAGAAAAGAAATGAGCAAACATGGGGCACAGCATTTTATCCCGACACTGCAGAATCTGTTCCAACACTGGCGAGCTCAAAACAAGAGTTTCCCAGGCCTAGAAAGAGGCCACAGTGGCCAAGAGCAACCATTGCTCTTGCAGAGAACCCAGGTTCAGTGTCCAGCACCCATATGGAGGCACACAAACTGTAACTCCAGTTCTAGGGGGAATCTGATGCCCTCTTCTGGCCTTCATGGGCACTGCATGCAAGTAGTAACCAGGATTTATGCAGGCAAAACACCCACACACATTCTTTTTAAAATGTCGTCTCCCCTGCTCCTTAGTGACGAGACTGAAGTTGGAGGAGGGACTGGTATCAGTGACTAATGGAGACATCCCTCTTGAATATGACTATATCTTGTCAGGTCATATCTGAGTGCTCCACTTAAGTCCCAGTGGAAGCCATGACAGCCATCAGACCTCCTGGTGACCAAGCTCCGACCGGAGCAGACCCCAGAGTTCCCTTCAGGACTCAAGTTCAGGATAGAATAGCTGAGTGAGCAAAGCCTGCCTATTGCTCAGTTGCTAATTGATCTGGCATGACTACATCCCAGAGCCACTCTTGGGGATTCTGTAAGTACCCAGGTAACTCTAGCATGTGAAAGAGCCTGAGAGCCCTCCTACCCTCTGAAGAGGCCATAAAGTGGGCTACTACTTAACTCCAAGGCTCAGCCACGAAGCCTTCTTCAGGATTTCCCATGTGACTCAGTGTTCCTTAGGCACCTAAGGTACACACAGTGACCTACGGGGCTGCCCACCTCCTCTGCACCTACTTGAGGTCCCTGGCACTCACTGTAAATACTGCTCCCTCGCCAGGCTGAAGTTGCTGCAGTCCAGGGCCCTGCGCATTTCCCGCTGAAAGCGCTGCTGCTGCCTCTCTTGCAGCAGGCTGACACGAGCCTTCTGGATCCTGCGTCGGTCCCAGTCCATGATGCGCTGACGCTCTTCCTCCTGAAGTCTCTAGAGGCAGGAAAAGGGATTTAGCACCTTCTCCTGGGGTCCAGGAGCCTTAGGGGTTTATCTGGGGAGCCTGGATGGGAAAGCTGAAGCTTGGGAAAGGGGAAGGAAAGTGACCTCAGTGCTCTCCCTTTGTCCTATGTGGCCTGGCTGCTTTCTGCCCTCAAATGGCAGTGATGCCATCTCATTCCTGAAGGAACAGAGGGGGTTTGGCTCCCGCCATGCTCCCAGCCAGGCTGATCCCTATCCTCAAGAGGGTTCCCAGCTGGCTTTGCAAGCCATACACTGTCCCAGCAAGCTGTCCAACACGAACACGCTGACACTGGACCTCACCCAGTGACAACAGTGTCACCGAGCAGGTGAGGAGGATAGCCTAGTTCTGTACGAGCTGCTTTTCAGCCCTGGACATGCTCTCCAGAGCCTCCAAGGGACAGTGGGTTAGTGTGGAGAAGCAGCTCCCAAGAGTGCTCAGCTTGGTCCCTCCAACCCCCACAGATGATCTCCCAGGAGAAGCAACTGGGTGGGCTGGGCTGAAGGAAAGATGAGCATCCACACCAGAGGGGCAGGTGGGGTCCAGCATGGCCTCACGTCAGGACCAGAAGTCAGCCTACACTGGCTTAGCCACCTGGCACCTGTGTAGAATGGCCTTGCTTCTGGGACTCTCAGACGCCTCTCTGTGAATGGACTGTTCAAAGGCACCCTGGCCAGCAACTCACTTGCTTCAGCATGCACTCCATTTCCCAGACTACCCTGGGGCACAGAGAACATGGGGAAGATAAAGCAGCAGGAGGCATGGAACAAGGGCCTGAGCAAGAATTTTAATGTGGTCTTTCTCCATTTGTGTATTCCTGCCTTTTAGATCTTCTAGATTAAAAACTGGAACCAAGTGCCGGATTCAGGGCAGGTGTCAACCTTCATTCCACAGTCTTACTGAACAGAGGTATGACATACAGGCAACGCGTCAGGACATCCCTCTGGGATGTCAGCAGGTCCCTGCTTTATCAATGATGGCCATGTCTGAGCCCCAGACCACAGCTCTTCTCTGGCTGCATTCACCCATGATGGCACCCAGGATTGCTACCTTGTTACACTTTGTGGGTGACAACTCCCTAGACTTTGTTCTGAGTCCTGGTCACACACCCTGCACCCTCCTCAGCTCTTCTTCCCCTACCCTTTACCTAGAAATTAGAGACAGAAAATGACAGGGCTTCCCCAGTAGCCATTTTTCGCTCACCCTTGACAGACAAGGATTAGTGATATATTTCCCAATGTCCTTTATAATTGGATTAATCTTCTAAATGTTGTCCAATGAAACGTGACTGGAAACTTCTTGTGAAACTCCTATAAAATGTTATCCTCACTTTTCCTCTGCAGTTTGCTCATGTCTGCAATGGCTGTATGCGGATGGCTGGCATTTGACAGACATTATACACAAGGGTAGGACCAGGTGCCAAGGATGGCAGAACACAGTGGCCACGGTGCTTGTAGTCGGCCAGAGACTGTTCTGGGAATCAATGCATACAGACAGTCTCTACCTTCCTTAAAATGTTGTGGTTGGTGCTTTCGGGGTTCCTTTTCTTTTGCCACATCAGGCCAACCAAACCGCGCATGTATCTAGTGGACATCATGTAGTTAATATACCCAAGGATGTACTCGTGAGCCTCCCCACCCTACCAGCCTGACCCCCACACCAGCTTCCTATCTCTGCAGATATCGGTTCCATCCTCCAAACCTGCAGTCACCCTCCAAACCTCTCTCTCATGTGCTACACATGACACGTGGGCAGACTGTCTGCCTCTAGTGCCTCACCATAGTGAAAACTGCCTGCAGCAGAGGCAGCTCTCAGAGGGAGCGCTGGGTGTGTGGGCAGCCCAGGGGCGCAGAGGTAGCTGGCTCTGTGGCACGGGAGGGACTCACCAGCTTCTCCTGGATCTGTTGCTTCTGTACGTAGCGGATCTCCTCCAGCTGCTCCCGGCTCATCCCCTTCCAGTGTTGCGGTCCAGAACCAGCCTGCTGTTGGTTCTCCGTTAGCATTTCCGAATGCAGCAGGTTGTTGATCTCGGCCATGTTGTCTTCTTGCTCTTTTTGTTTCTCTTGCCTCTTCCTTTCCTCCACCTCTCTAGCCTGTGCAGAGGGTGACGGCAAAGCCAAGACTTCCCATCCTTGCCCTGGCTGCAGGCTGGGGACCCCTGGCTATTGGAGTGCTGTTGGGCAGTGGCTAGGCTTTGGATCCTTCCCTACAAGTGTGTGTACAACCAGCTTGTCAAAGCAAAGAGTTGTCTCCCCGGGTTTGTCTCTAATACAGGGAAGTGTACTGTGTGTGCCCTGTGGTCCCTAAAACTTTTGGACATCTGCAGGCCACCACAACAAGCCACCACAGTGGAGACTTCTAAGGGAGGAAGCACATTGCTGCCTCAGCAGTCCTGACAGTTTCAGCACAGCCCCATGACAAATTCTTGCCAATTCACTGCCCAAAGGCTAGAGGTGGGAGGCTGTGTGATTTGTACAGTAAGTCCTGCCCTTTCTGGGCTATAGATCCTTAAGTCACAAGGGAATGGCACTATTTGGGAATTAGGATTGGGAGATGTGGCCTTGTTAGAGGAAATGTGTTGCTGGGGTGGGCTTTCAGGTTTCAAAGATCCAGGGCCAGGGCCTCTCTCCCTGCTCTGTGGCTCAGGATGAAAAGTTCTCAGATACTGCTCCAGCAGCACGCATACCGCCATGTTCCCACCACGTTGATAACAGACTGTGATCCTCTGAAACTGTGAGCAAGCCCCCAAGTAAATGCTTTCTTTCATGCTATTCACAGCAACAGAACACTGACTAAGACAAAGACCCACCTTAACTCTAGGTCACACCTGTGGCAGCCTGTAAAATGCTCTTTGCCTCCTTGCCCTCACTCTCAATGGAAATTTCATTCCCTCACTGGTATTAGAGCTTGCTTCTTTGAGACTCTGAGGTATACTGGTGACCACCTGAGATATCCAGGCCCCCTGGACTGAATGAACAACTATTGGATTCTTGGACTTCCTGTCAGCCATTGTTGGAATAGCCTGACCCACAGGCTATGGTAAATCCTGTTTTTATATAGAGATTCATTCCATCAGTTCTGTTTCTCTAGAAAACCATGACTAATACAGAAATTTCCCATCACTGGCTGTTGTTAGAAAAGAATGCGGCCAAAGAATTGCAAGGGAGGGGCCTATGAGAGACCAGTTGCCTTGTCACCCAACCCAGGCCTGAAAACTGCTCATCCTTTCTGAGCCTCTCTTTATCAATGAAATGGCATTAATCAGCCTCTCTGGTAGGGCTGTCAAACAGTCAAACACACTAACAGGAAATTAGTGCCAGGGTTAAAAATATCAGCTGCCCCGGGCCAGAGAGACAACTTAGTGTTTAAGAGCAGGGGACCTAAGTCCTGTTCTCAGCACTAAGATCAGGCAGCTTCCAGATTTCCTGTAACTCCAGCTCTGGAGGATCCAACACTTGGCCTCTAAGGTACCTGCAGTCACATGGCACACATGCATGTGCACACACACAATTTAAAAAATAATAAATAAATAAAATAATAAATAAATAAATAATAAATCTTAAAATAGTGGCTATGGGGGCTGGAGAGATGGCTCAGTGGTTAAGAGCACTGGCTGTCCTTCCAACGGTCCTGAGTTCAATTCCCAGCAACCACATGGTGGCTCACAACCATCTACAGTGAGCTCTGGTGCGCAGGCACACATACAGGCAGGATGCTGTATAAATAATAAGTAAATAAATCTTAAAAAAAAATAGTGACTACTATTCAGAATCCTGATGGGCTAAACTGTCCTGACACCACACTGGCCCTCAGATTTAATAGAGAGCAAGTGCAATGGCCATTACTGCTGACACTGTGACTGACCATGTGCTTATCTGTCACACTGAGCAAGGGTGGTTGTGCAGCTTCTTGGAGGACACAGAAAGGACCAACGGTAACCGTTCCTTTCTGTGCTGCTAGAACCCTCCCTGTCAGCTGCTCTGGTCCAGCCAGCCTGGGATGGACATGCAGCAGGAGGGGAACATTGGTTTTATGTGGGGTGCCACTGAGGTCTGCACGCTGATGAGTAAGATGGGTGTTGCCTTTACGCACAGTCTGCAGATGATAAAACAGGCCTCAATGGGCTTGCATTAAGGCTGCAGAGAAGGGCTTTGCCCTGAACCTTGCAGGAAGGCTCTGAAGCCTGCATGCCAAACCCTGATGTCACACCACCTTCTGATGAAACAAGCAGTCCCCAACTGTGTCTGCCATGCTGACACCAAATGGCCTACCTGGAATCTTTTCTTTCTAAGGGACAGGGTTTCCTTTTCCTCCTGCCATATCCATGGAGTGCTGAAATTACAGGTGTGGACCATCATGCCTAATGTGGAGTTGTACTTTTCAATGTTCCTGGTCAAATGGCAAAGCCTGGGTCCAGTCAGCAACAGCAGCTGTAAAGGCTGAAGCGCAGCTTCCTCAACAAAGGCCCTGTGACAATGCTGCCTTGAATAACCACACGGGGAGCTGTGGGGTCTGGAGGCAACCCTGCAGATGCTCCCTAAAATAGCATGGATTGAGCCAAGTATAGTGGTGCACGCCTTTAATCCTGGCAATCGGGAGGCGGAGGTGGGCAGGTCTTTGTGAGTTTTAAGCTGGCTTGGTATACAGAGTGAGTTCCAGGGCAGCCAGAGCTGCATACTGAGACCCTGTCTGGAAACACACACACACACACACACACACACACACAAATCCATGAAAGAGACTGGTTTCATAAGAGCCACACATGTGCTGACAGGAGTAGCTCAGTCCACATCTGCTGAAATATACATGACCCTGAGTGACTGTTTAGATGACCTGCCAAGAGCCATTTAACTGTCAGGAGCTCCATTCTGTCATCAATGCACTGTGAGGCCGAAAGCTAATACCACCGTGTGGGCACCCTCTGTAAAACAAGAGGGCTAGGTTCTCTGTAAGAATGCTTGCAGCTTTGCTGGATGTGAATCTGTCCTCTGCATCCCTCACCAGCACCAACTGTTTGCCTCCTTTTCCTCTCGCCACTGCTGAGACCAGGCTTCTATGCCTCACCTCAGCCTCCCTGAGCTTTACTGCATGGGCCTATCACAGAACATTTACTGTACGGCATCTCACATATTCTGTTCACAGTGTGCTACTACCATAATCACACCGTGTGCTCTTAAAAATACACGTGAGCATTTGAGTTCAGAGGCGGATTTAAGAGTAAATGTGAAGCAGGGCATGGTGCCACACACCTTTAATCCTGGCACTCGGGAGGCTGAGGCAGGTGGATCTCTTTGAGGGGGCCAGTCTGGTCTACATAGTGAGGCCCTGTCTTGATTTATAGTCAAACGTTTCTTCCTGAGTCCATCGGTCTGGAGACAGGGAGATCTGGGAAGTCACCAGGAAAACAACTGCATGGGGAAACCAACCTAAGGAGGAGGCCATTTCCAAAGGAGTCAGGAAACTCGGGAGAGGTCTCAGGAGGGGCTGGAGGACAGGAAGCTCATGGGAAAGCCGGGCAGCTGAGAAGAGGAGGTGCCACCCGTCTACACTGACTGGCTCACGACTGAGCTTACGGCCCGATAAGAACTGAGACCAGCCCAGGCCAAGTGGTGTTCATCTGGGCAGATGTTCCTGTCCTTATTCTAGAGATTTAAAAAAGTGCCATTTCCCTCCCCTCCACCCCCTGCCCTGCAGCCTGCATGGTGAAGCTTTACAGGTTTTACTCTGAGTTGAGGGACAGGCCAAATCAGATGTCATCCACCTCTATTATGGGGTGGGCCCTGTCAAGGGCTCTGTCAGAGCTGATGGTGTGGGTAGTCTGCTCTTGGGACCCCTCAAAACTCAGGGAGCCCCCAGGAAGCTGCCACATGCATGTCGTTCCCTTCGGACTGAGTTCAGGGTGTGTATACCTGCTGCTTGTTGAACTCTTTCGTGGCTGCACAGACTTTCTTCTTGGTGGCACATTGCAACTTCTGCAACTCTTGGGCTGCTTCATCAAATTTTACTCTTGCCTGATTGTGGAGGTCTTCTGCCAGGAGACAAGATGCCGTCCACCTGAGTGTGCCCATCAGAAGAGCCACCCAACAGTGTGGTGATTTATGGGAGAAGGGTGAATGTGCAAAGCAGGAAGGGACTACTTGTCTCAGGTTCTGGAATAGCTAGATGATCTGCGTGTAGCTCACAGATGTTTGCAAGCGAGGGGTACTAGTGATCTCTATGGACTGATGATGTCTGCAGCAGTCCTAAGGTAGATTAGTTAGGCCTTGTTAACGTTGGTCTCTCAGGACATGGCTTCAGCCTTACAAAGGCAATAGATGGTAGGAGCCCAGGAAAAGGGGCTGTAGACCCAGAGCAAAGAATGTCAGGCCACAGATAGTTGTGGAGTGGCAGCAGAACTTTGCTAGGCCACTGAGAGGGACAAGGAGGGACAAGGATAAAATCCAAGGGTACCAGGAATGAAATAGAAAGGTCTGGAGCCAGAACAGGCTTCCAGACATGACCCAGCACTGTTAACAGCAGCTACTGCCTAGCCTCTGTGGCCCCACCCTCATCTGCCAGGCACAGTGCTGATGATGTGCAGTGGACATGTGAGAGCCATGGCGCAGCAGCTTTTGCTTTCTGTACTTGTGCTTTGAAGGGCTCCTCCTTATATCCAATAACAAAGAGCACAGACTCTCCATTTTGCTGGGGATGCAAGCCCTCACACATGCTAGGCAAGTGCTCGACCAATGCACTGTACCCCAGTCCCAAAGGACCAGTCTCTTTAGCCTTGACTTTCATCCTTTGTGCACTTTCATCCTTAGCTCACTTTTCATCTGTTAATCTGTCATGTACCAGATAGTGATCAAGAGCCTGGACTTGGGGGCGAGAGAGATGGCTCACACACTGTTCTTCCTGAGTCCAATTCCCAGCAACCACATGGTAGTTCACAACCACCTACAATACAATCTGATGACCCCTTCTGGCATGGAGGTGTACATACATATAGAACACTCATATACATAAAATAAATAAATAAATCTTTAGAAAACAAAGACAAAAAAAAAGAGCCTAGATTGGGTCCCACATTGCTCAAGAATGCACACAAAACATACAGGTGAGAAACAGGGGTTTCCCTGCCTTTAAAGCACCCCCCCCCAAATCAAGATATAGAGTGTGATAGTCCATAGAGGAAAGGGAGGTTGAGAGAGGAAATCCTGGGAATGTCTGGCTTGGGAGGCTGAAGAGCAGGGACTAAGAAACAGCTTTTGTAGGATGGCATGTTTATTCAGATCTGAAGAGTAAATTAAATGGTCAGGGCAAGTGCAAGGGACCTGAGGTGGAAGAGACACAATGGAATCCAAAAGTAAAAGATGTGAATGGGCTGATGTTGTCTGGGTGGGCTGTGGGATGGTTTTTATCTTATTCTGTATCCCATGAAGACATTTGATAGTTTTGAGCCTGGATGAGAGCATGGACATGGCGTGGCTCAACTTGACATTATCTGAAATGCACCATTGAGCCTGTCATGTTTGGAATGTACTAGAAAGGAAAGTAAACAGTTACAAGGCCATTAGCAGAGGTCCATTAAGGTGAGAGAATGTGATGGTTTGTCTCATACCATGGCGAAAGGGATGGTGCAAAGTCAGTCAAAGTGCATGCAGGAGGTAGAAGGGGCACAACTGAGGATGGCTGAAGATGAGATCAGGACTGACAGGCAAGGAGGAAGCTGAAGAAGGAGCAGATCCAACAAAGCAGCCCAGGGAAGGAACTGGCCTGGAAGCCAAATATGTCAAGGAGACTGAGGCTGAGAACTGACTTCGGATAAGGGAGCATGACAGTCCTGGGCCAGGCTGGCCACAGGAGCTCTGGTGGACAGGGTGGACAGAGAAGGAGGCTAGGAGGAAAGATCATTAGGGAGAAAGGAGGTTCAGAGGAGCCCGAATTGAAAGCGAAGACTGAATTAACACAGACAGAGCGGCCGAGAAGGACTGGGTCACTACTCCCACCTAGCTCTGCTTTGTTCTTCGTGGCAGCATTTCCCTAGTAATGTGGCCTGAGGACCGATATTGCTGAGTGCCAAGGAGGGGCTGGTGGCCTCCACGGAAGCAGAACATATTGTTGATTTTGGTTTTTTAATACTCCCCCCCCCCCAAGAGATGTTCTTTCATGTGAATACTGAGAGTTCTGGTAGGGACCTTTCAGCACTGAGCCTATGACTGGTCTCCCAAAGTACACAATGGAACCTCCATTTCCACACCCAGGAGACTTGGAAGATATTATCTACTTTTATTTGTCTTCCAAGCAGGCTGTGTCTCAGCTCCTGCCTCCAGGTTCCCACCCTACTTGAGTCCTGCCTTAGCTTCCCTCAGTGATGGGCTGTGATCTAAGAGTTTAAACACACCCTTCCCCCCCCCCCCCCGGTGCTTTCTGTCACGGTATTTTAGTACAGCAACGGAAAACAAGCTAGGACAGTAAGCACAGTGTCCCCTGTACTGTAGAGGCACACTTGGAGATGTCAGCTCCCAGGGCTGAGGTTTTGACTTTTGTAATGTTAGTAATGCTCTCAAGAGCATCCACTAAAACCGAGCTAGGGGGCTGACTTGTTGGAAAGACTCTTGAGATCAACTCATCTTCTCTTTCATTACCTGCAAGTTTGTGGTTAGCCCGGGCTTTCTCCCATGCTCTTTGCTGCTGCAGGTACCATTCTCTGTTCTGCTCCATTTGGAATCTCTTCCTCTGTTGGAGGTTTAAATCCTCTCCCATGAACTTCTGCATTCCTGATATGTTATTCTGCTTGCCACTGTCTGACATCTGGGATCTAAGGTCCCCGGGGTCACACAGATCAAATTCACGGCGAGTTTCTGGCTTCTGAGAGTTCTTCTGGAACTCATTGAGAGCTCTACAGAGTTGCCTCCTGTTTCTCCGTTCCCGGTCATGTAGTAGGCACATGATTTTGTCATTGTACCTCATTTCAGCAGCTAGGAAAGACACAGCTCACATTTAAGCTAAGATGGATGAAAATGAATCTACTTTAAAAATAATTTTCATGACTTAAAGACAATGTTCCAAAACTGTAGCATAACCCATTAAAGGAACAAAATCCATACATATAAAAAAGCATCTACAACCCAATCTAAAAAACACAGAGAACAAGCTGAAAAATGAGCACAGGCTAGGACAGGCAAATCACTATAAAGAAACTCAAGTCGGCAACATACTTAGGAAGGATTATTAACTTTTCATGGGACACATTCAAAGGACTTCAGGTAGAATGCTTAAACTGTTGCCAATGCCATATTTCAGTAATGATTTGAGGAATGAGATCAAGTTTATCCCCTCACTGCTTGTTGAACCTAACTTTGTACACTTCTAACCAAGCAAACTGACCCATCAGTTCTACTCCACATCCCTCTCACATGTGCACAAGGGACATGGACATTCGCTGCAGCAGTATTTGCCAAGAACCTTTAAAAATCTGGGTGTGGTGGTACTCACCTTCAACCCCAGAACTTGGGAGGCAGAGACCAGCCTGATCTACGGGGCCCTCTATGCACACATATGTGTGTTCAACACACACATCCCACACATAGAAACAAAGACATACAAAACCAAGTTTATATTATTATGGATACATAGATAGCACAAGTATAAACACACTGGGAATACTCACTTCTGTAGAAGAAGAAAGGGAGAGATTATAGTGTGTGTGTGTGGGGGGGGTCATTTGTGTTACATACAACACAGTTCTCAGGAAGAAGATCCTAAGGGAAGATGGCAGAGGCTAACATGGCAAAACGTTGACACCGAGCCTGATGGCATCTATGTGTGTGACTCACATTGGTTTTGTAAGTTTGAATTACTTTACAAATAAAAATTAAACAAGGCTAGAAAGTCTGGGAAATGTGTAACAGTGTAAAGAAAAGCAGCTTCGCTCATAGTTCAGCTACTCCCACACAGCCGCTGATAACCCATTTTGTCTTTTTCTAATCATATGTTTTAAGATACATTTGTCTCTACAATTGTATGCCTTGCTTTTTTATATTAAAAAAATTCTATGGCATTTTAAAAAGCCTAACGTTCAGCAAATTGGTGAAATTGCTGGCCAGGAAAGGAAAACTAGATTCTGTTCAAAATTTTGATTGTCGACCTAGAACACCATTTGAGCCGTGTGAGTCACCGAGTTAGCTCGGAACTCAAAACTTTTCTGAAAGCTGCATTTTCTTGAGAGGAAGAAGACACTCATTAAGTTAAACTGAGCACAAGAAATTGTGGAAATTTTAAGAAAAAAACCATAAAAACAATAACTGTGTGTGCACTCATTCATGTACACACACACACACTTGACATCAACAGCTGTCCTCAATAAGTCAGCATTGAGTGTTGAAGCCGAGAATATATACATGTATATTTTTAGGCTTTTTCTTTTTAGAGAAATAATTTTTAAGGAAAACAACAAAAATGCTAATTTTATTTAAGATATATTTTCTAAGACGTACATTAAAATCCAGTAACTGCATTTTTTGAGAGGAAGAATATCCTCATTAAGTTAACTGAACATGAGAAACTAAAATTTTAAAAGGAAAAAGACCATAAAATGATAATTGTGTGTGTGAGAGTACATGCATCTCTCTCTCTCTCTCTCTCTCTCTCTCTGTGTGTGTGTGTGTGTGTGTGTGTGTGTACTCACTCATGAACATGCAGGGGGCTAAATACAGGGCCCTGAGAACACAAATGGAAAGCTCTGGGTTTCTCAGTTGTGTAGAAATGAAGCCATGAGGCCCTAAGACGGGCATTTTAGAAATGCTCACCAAAGGTTTCATGCCTAGCTTTTTCTGTTTCTTTTC
Source organism: Pachyuromys duprasi (assembly GCA_028658305.1). Classification (NCBI taxonomy): domain Eukaryota; kingdom Metazoa; phylum Chordata; class Mammalia; order Rodentia; family Muridae; genus Pachyuromys; species Pachyuromys duprasi. The sequence goes on from CM053752.1 coordinate 16,633,096, forward strand.
TTATCTTCTGATCATGAACTTGAATATCCCAGGCACGTGCATCTCCCTAGGAATGGACAAGGGAAGGGAGGTTAGCGCCACCCAGCATTATTCAGTAAGTCACGATCCCCCTCATCTGGCCACGCATCAATAAGTTGCCTTTCCATGCTTGGATGCCTGAGTCTTATGCCTGTGCTGTCAGCTACCAGAGTTTCATTTCCTTAACACACACACACACACCACTTTTTAAGTACCACTCCTGTGGGAAGCCCTCTCTGATTTCTCCCCCCTCCCCCCAGGCTCGAGTATGTACTAGTGCGGATCCCACTGCTTTTTCTATGGTCGTTTGAAGGCCTGCCTCTTTCACTTCGTGGTGAACTCTGCCAGGGCTCCCACACTCCTGGCCCCGACTCAGGCTAGCCAGGGCATTTGTCACCTGGAGGAATGAAAATCTGAGCTCATCAGGAGGAAAGCGAATGTGGTTGGTGCTTTGATATAAAGGCTCCTCCCGAGCCTTGGCTGCCCTCCTTCCCCAGTGCCTCACCCCAATGATCCTGTTCCTGGCGTCGAAGATACGTCCCTGCCTGCCCAGCTCCATGTACCGCCTCTTGGTTAGGTTGGCTTCTTGTTGCAGGTCTTTATCCGTTACTACCTCCATGGTGCTGGGATATAACATCTTTCCCAACAAACACGGTAAGAAAAGGCCACAGAAATAATCAAGCTACAGCGCCGAAAAGCAGCGCCCCTCCCCCCCCCAGAAAGTTTGAGAGAAAGACTGTCGCTACGGCAGCTGGCTTTCTGCAAGAGAGCAAGAATAGTCGGACAGAGACTGGATCCCCTAACTCCGGGAAAACGCCAACCTCCGTTGCTAAGCAACGGCGCCTCTCGCGCGCGCGAGTATCTCGCCAGTATCGCGAGACTTGGAAAAAGTGCTTCCCGCGCTTTCCCCACTGGCGCACGAGGAAGCAGCTGAGGCACGGAGCACAGCCATGGGGCGCCTTGAGCTGCTGCTCGTGGAGAATTTCAAGTCGTGGCGAGGCCGCCAGGTCATCGGCCCCTTCAAGAGGTTCACCTGTATCATCGGCCCCAATGGCTCGGGTAACCAGCACCCCGGAACAGTTCAGCCCGAGGGAATCCACGGGCCACTGTTGCCCGCTGTAGACCTGAGGGGCCCCGGGTGTTGGCCTGAGGAGACTGAGCCACTCTCAGTCGTCGCTGACACCTGCTGTAGACCTGAGGGGACCCAGGGACCCACCCTTATCCTTTGTTGGCATGAGGGCACCAAGCCAACCCCCAATTCCCCACGTTCACCTGCTGTTCGCCAGAGGGGACTGAGCCCCCATCCCTCAACTCTGTTATTGCTTAGTCCTGAGGGGACCCAAGGCCCATTGTAGGCCTTAGGGGACCCAGGGGCCTGCTCTTGCCCATTGTTGGCCTGAGGGTATCGAGGCACCCCCATTCCCCGCTGTTTCCTGCTGACCAAGCCCCTATCTCCACTTCCGGCCCACCAGACTCCCACTGTTGTCTGTTGTAGGCCTGAGTGGACCTGCCTTCACCGTTTGTTGGCATGAGGAGACTGAGCCAATCCAGTCTCTGCTATTGACTGCTGTAGGCCCAAAGGGACCCAGAGCCCACTGTAGGCCTGGGGGGATAACCCAGCCACCCCACCCCACCCCAGTTGGTCTGAGGGAACCAACCCCCACTCCTCCCGTTCAGCCTGAGTGGACCGAGGGTCCTCTGTAGCCCATTGTTGGCCCAAGAGAATGGAGCACACCCCTATGTACGAACCTCCATCACCCACTGTAAGCCTAAAGGGGACCTGGGGGCAGTCTAGGGCCAATACTCCTCAGTCAACAACCCTTGCTGGCTGCCCTCACCCGTCCCTTGCACTCCTTCCCTGTAGTACCCCGCGCCCCAACCTCACTGCAACAACAGCAAATACTAAGAATGAAATGGATTTGGTCTTTGTTAGGAAAAACCAAAAGACTTGTAACCCAAGCATAGTTAAGGTAGAGAAAGGGAATTTTAAAGGCTAAACGATTTCTAGAATGATTCTAGGCTAATTTCTAGAATGATTTTCTTAGTGCTGCATTTAAATAATTAATAGCAGATGTCTGCAGTCTAAACTGCAAACCTGGTTTATTAATTTTTATCAATGAACGATTGTTAAGCCTAGGCTGGCAGGCCAGCAGTTACTGTTTTCTAATCATACTATCTGGTTACCCTCTGATTTAGCATCCAGCTTTTTTTCCCCCTTTTCTATTGTGGTAAGATAGACTTTTTTTTTTAAGAATTTTTTAGTATAAAAGTGGTATACATGTAATGTAAAAAACTAGAAAATAAGAACAGAAAAACCAGCCAGGCGGTGGTGGTGCATCCCTTAAATCCCAGCACTCTTTTGGGAGGCATAGGCAGGTGGTTCTTTTTGAGTTCGAGGCCATTCTGGTCTATGAAGGGAGATCCAGGACAGCCAGGGCTAAACAGAGAAACCCTGTCTACAAAAACAAAAAGAATTGAAAATCAAAACATTTGTTTACAATTCAGAGATGATTGCTCTATTCCTTTGGAGCATATACATACAGATTTTACTGTATGTAAACTTTTTAAGAAATGAAAATTGAGTTAATATATATTGTTTCTTCTTCAGAAGATTAGTCTTTCAGTAAATGTTCATCTCCTCAAATCCAGATTCTTTAATCCCAAAAGTCTTCAGCCAAAACCCATTTTCATTTCAGAACTGCATAGTGTATCAGAATGTTATATCCTTTAAATTTATCTTAATTTAGCACAGTGCTTTTATTTTTAAACCCTTCCATGACTTCCCATAATCTAAGTATGAAATTCAATTTTTAAAATATAGTATGTTGTAATTTTTAGATAACTTACCCAGCCTTTTACCTTACCTCTTCCAAGCTTTCTTACTGAAATGGTACCATGTTTTCTTATTTCTTTGTACCTAAGACAGTCTATTCTTTTTTTTTCCCTGGGATGATATTTTTACCTTTAACAACTCCCTCTCTAAATTTATTTACTCCATAAAACTTAACCCAGAATTATCTCCTTTAAAAAGCCAGCTCAGGCTAGAGAAATTGCTCAGTGATTACAAGTACTAGCTTCTCTTGCAGAGGACTTGGATCCAGTTTCAAGCACCCACATGATAACTCATAACCATCTGTAATTCTAGTTTTAAGGAACCTTGACATCCTCTTCTGGTTTCTGCAGGTACCAGGAACACGTGGCATGCATACATATGTGCAGGCAAAACATGTATGCAATTAAAATCTTAGAGTGAGAAATCTAACTTGGTCTCTGGCTATTGGTCCTTCTGTTAAGTGTTTCTGTGGTATTTGACATTTTCCTTACAACTTATAGTATATTGTAGTTTCCTACATTTATTAGAAACAATGTATTTGGGAACCAAATATATCACTCTAAAACATGTTTTCTTGTGACTTTTCATTTGTAAAATGCAAATACCAATTTCCTGGGAAATTGTTAAAAAATAAAATAACAAGATGTCAGGTGTCTAATATCAAATGTGGTTCAAGAGATCACATTCTCACACTGCAAGCACCTTGGAGCTGTGAAAAGAAAAAGTACAAGAAATTTAAAGATAAAATTGACTTCTATCTGTGATTCAGTGACCTCCATCAGACAACACTTCATTCAGTGAAGCAGAATGAGTATTCTGCTAGCAATAATAGAATGCTTGGCTTTTATAAGAACAATAAAAGTGAATTGACCAACATCAAGTTATAACAGATTATTTATTTTCCTTATTCCTAGCTCCGAGGTAGATTGGACTTTGAATGGTTATGCTTTCAGGACAACCCAGTCTTATGTGAGGATTTACTGGCTTCCTTAAAAGTTCAGTTTGATTGTGTGGAACTTACATGATTTATTCCATTTGGTTTGGTCTCATTCTAGTATCTAGTTATGAGAATAGTCCAAAATTCAATGGTGTCCATTAATTTTTGAAAGACAAAACCTATATTTTACTACTTTTTAGCCTGATATTTAACAGCGTGCCTGACAAATACATATTCAAGAAATGTTTGTAGGATAAGTGGATGTTTTGAGGGACTAAAAGATCAAAGACTGAAGAGTCCAACAAAAGAAGTGTTTAAGAATTTGAACTAGGAAAGGAGTGGCAAAAAAGAAAGGTACAAAGTTATGTTTTGAGAGGTAGAATAAAAAAAAGGATTGAGAGAAAAATAGTATAACATAGTTTTCAAAACTTGTTTCATCTTTATTCAGTGATCATAGCTTAAAATATAGCTCTTCCAGAATAGCTGAGTTCCTAATGGTCTTTTAAAATTTTTTGTAGCAGTCTCTTGGCTTGGTTTGTTAATTCAGTGTCTATCTCTATCTGTTTCTGTCTACCTACCTATCTAGTTAGTTTTTCAAAACAGAGTTTCTCTCTTTAGTCCTGGCTGTTCTGGAACTCGCCCTGTAGACCAGGATGGCATTGAACTCATAGATATGCCTGCCTCTGCCTCCTGAGTTCTGGGATTAAAGACATGTAGACCACTGACTGCTGTTTGTGCAGCATTTTTTAAAATTCATTGTTCTTTTTAGAAAGATTCTGCCCTTCGAAAACCACTTGTATTTCTGTAGTTAGAAATACATTCCCCTTTGTTTACAATACTTTCTGACACTGGAAATTCACATTGCTTGTGTGGGAGCTAAACTGGCATTGTACCTTGAAATTATAGCTATTTATGGGTTTATAGTAGTATAACGTTATAAATTAGTTTGGGGTCACAAAGAAAAAGCCCACCACTCCAACTGAAGGATCTTTTTTCTTTTCCAACTGAAGGATCTTGACAAGTGTCTTGATTAAGAAGGTGTGCTTGGAAGAGCAAGCTCCCTGAGACAGGAAATGCAGTTGGTTTTTCTAAGGCAGGTGGTATCTTAATCTTTTTCCCATTGGCTAGGGTCTGACCTCACAGGTTGGCAATTGGCTAGTTTACAAAGAATGGGAAAAGAGAAATGAAGAAAAGCAGGAAGCAGTCAGCCAATTAATTTGCTTAAGTTCCAGGAATGTAGCAGAGCCTTTCTGTAGGAAAGGATTTACTTCATAGGGGGATAAAATATTTGAATTCCTTGTTTAAAACACAAGTTTTTTTGGAACAGGGTTTCATTATGTAGCTTTGGCTGGCCTGGGGCTTGTTATATAGACCAGGCTGGCCTCAAACTCACTGAGACCTGCCTGCCTCAGTCTCTCAAGTGCTGGGATTCAAGGTATGCACATCTCCAGTTGGCTTAAACACAGTTTTATAATTTTGGTAGAAGAGACTCATCTTTATCATTCCTTATATAACAAATCGACCAGTAGGATTGGAGACCACCAGGACTACCATCTGGTTTGATGATTTGCTAGGAGATCCTTCAGTGTTTTGGCACATAGTTTATGCAGGGTTGTTATGTTTTACAAGCATGATTACAGTGGAAAAAGCTAAATTCCTTCAGCAGTAAGTTCACATATTAAAATGTCACCTATCCAGGATCCACATGTTCTCATGCACAGGGTTTTAGTTGATAGATAGGTATACCCTTTACCTAGTACATACAAAATTCCAGACTCCTAGAAGGAAGCACATGTTTAATCCTAGCCATGTCTCACCAAGTTTAGGCACGATGAGCCGTTCTTACCATGAAATTATAGAAACTCTGCCCAGATCCAAATATAAAAACCGTGAAGACTCTAGCAGTCTTAGTCTACACCTAGAGAAGATCCTATATTCAGTTAGCATTTAGCTTTTTTAATTTTTTAAGTATTGATGGGTATTATGCTATCGTGATGTTTATGTGATCATTTCTCCATAAAATGGGAGTTACTGAAATAGAGATGCTAAGTGATTTGCTCTGGTGTGAAATCCAGTAGTGGGAGGGAGCTGAGATTCATGTTTGTTTTGTTTAATTTTAGTTAGTTAGTTAGCTTTGATTCATGTTTTTATATCCTTACATTCACATCTCTCTGTCACAGCTACGTGGAAGAAACAATTCACTTCCTGGAGTTTTTCAGTCACAGAGATTTTTAAACATTGACCAGACAAGACTTCTGATACTTGGATGTTGGCTGTATTTCACTTCTATTAGTGGTTTGATTGGCTCTCACAAGGTTTTTTCAGTCATAAAAAGTGAATCTTTAACTCTCTTTTCTTCTCCAGGAAAATCTAATGTAATGGATGCACTTAGTTTTGTAATGGGAGAAAAAACAACTAATTTAAGAGTAAAAAATATTCAAGAACTTATTCATGGAGCACATATTGGAAAACCTGTTTCTTCTTCTGCAAGTGTAAAAATTATATACATAGAGGAGAGTGGAGAAAAGAAAACATTCACAAGGATTATCCGAGGTAAGTGTGTGTGTGTGTGTGTGTAAACCTTAGTTCAGGGTCTTACTGACTGTTCTTTCTTTGAAGTCTGGGATTTACTAATCATGGGCATAATGAGTACCAGACTTTTTCTTAGAAGCAAATAGCAGAAGCTGTTTTATTTCCTATCAGTGCTCTTACTGGAGCACACGCTCTTGCTCAGTACTCTTACTGTCAAGTAACATTTTTGTTTTGTTTTTGAGGCAGGGTTTCTCTGTGTAGCGCTGGCTGTTCTGGAACTCTCTTTATAGACCAAGCTGGCCTCAAACTCACAGAGATTCCCCCCTGCTTCTGCCTCCTGAGTGCTGGGATTAAAGGCTTGTGCCACAATACCCAGCATCAAGTAATATTTTTATACTTGGATATTTGCTTAAGATCAAGGAGGAAGTCAACCTCTAAGATAGAGACATCACAAAACTTACTTCTGAGTTTCTCTGTGCTTGTTTTCTTATAATTGCATGTATATTTTTTGGCTTGCATACACCTAGCAGCAACTTGAATTAAATGTTTATTATTTATTCACTGAATTCCCTGTGTTACTCTAATAAACTATTATGGCTCATCTGTAATAAATATATCATGCTCAGACTTTAGGTATATATTTTGTTGTTTTTACTTGTTGTTTTCTTTCTGTTTCACTAAAATACATACTCCCACCCTCATTCCCTCCTTTACTCCCTTTTTTGGCAGTGTCTTGGTATATAGTCCAGGCTGACCTTTAGCTCACAATTCTACTCAGGCTCTCAAGTGCAGATACTGCACGCATGCACTACCATATCTGACTTGACTACCTTTCCAATTTATGAAAACTATATTACTAACTTAAGTGATATATATACTTAGAAATGTAATTTAAGTGTTTTTACATTTAGTTATTTGGAGTAGTCATTGGACAGTTTTCTCACTTCCTTTTGAACATTTATTGGTTGTGATGGGCTCTCAGTGTATTGTTAACACAAGCGCAAGTAATCCGCTTAAAGGTGCTAGAAATGTAGGCTGTGTCATCATACCTAGCCTATAGCTTTATAACTGAAAATTCTTTGCTTCAATAAAAATTCCTTTGTTCACTGTACTAAAATTTGTAATACCTTTCCCTGCATGCAGAAACATCCTTCTGTTCCAGCTTTTTCACTCCTTTCAGATATCACAATCTCACATGCTTTTTATTTTATTTGAATAGTTTGCTTATATCTCTATGATATAAACTCTTTGAGATCAAGCACTTTTTATCTGTTACTACTGTGAAATAATCTTTAGTATTCATATATATTATTTATTGAGTAATTAAATGAATTTATTTATAGCTATATTAGTTATATTATTATAAAACTAGCCACTTCAATAAGAAAAACATTTTGTAACCATTTGTTTTGTTTTAGGGGGATGCTCAGAATTTCATTTTGGGGATAAACCTGTGAGTCGTTCTGCATATGTAGCACAGTTGGAAAAGATAGGCGTAATAGTCAAAGCACAGAACTGTCTAGTATTTCAGGTAAGTAGTTGTACTTATTTATATGAATCATTTTTAAAACATATTTTACATGCTGTTACCATATTTTACATGCTGTTGTGCTTTACTGTTACTAACAGGGAACTGTAGAGTCAATATCCATGAAAAAGCCCAAAGAGAGAACCCAGTTTTTTGAAGAAATCAGTTCTTCAGGAGAGTTTATAGGAGAATATGAAGCAAAGAAAAAGAAGCTACAAAAAGCTGAAGAAGATGCACAATTTCATTTTAACAGGAAAAAAAATATAGCTACAGAGCGGAAGCATGCGAAAATAGAGAAAGAAGAGGTAAGTTGTCACCAGTTAATAAGTACCTAATAAGAAAAAAAACTGTTAAAATTTAGGTTATTAGCCAGGCATGGTAGTGCATGCCTTTAGTTCCAGCACTTGGGAGGCAGAGGCAGGCAGATCTCTTAGTTTGAGGCTAGCCCGGTGTACAGAGCTAGTTCCAGGAGAGTCAGTGCTCCAAAGAGAAAGTGTCTCTAAAAAATTAAAAAACAAACAAAAAAGCCCACTTTATTGACTGTGGCTTTCTAAAAGATTCCATCAATGATGTGAAGAAACAAAGTCTGGCATTCAGTAAAAATAAAAAAGATCATTTTTAACATTTTGTGTGTGTGTCTGTGTGTTTGTGTGTGCACACCTGTTCAGGTTTATGTGTGGTGGCTAGAAGGCACCTTGCAGGATGTAGGTATCCTTTCACCACATGATCCCTGGGATTGAATGTCTGGCTTGGCAGCAAGCACGCTTCTATGCCATCTTGTTTCCCCAAGATAGACTTTTTTTTAAACATATCTGCCATACAAGACAGTGTGGTTCTCCACCTTTCTGGGGCCACCAGCCCACGAAGGCAGGAAGAGCAGAAGGTGAGGTGCAGAGCTTGGAAGGCCACAAGCATGACGGAGATCAAACACTCTGGGAACCACTTCAGGGAGCTAGTTCAACTTTAATTAGGGAGAACAAAGGCTATATACCCCCTGGGGAGTGGGTAGGGGGTTCTCAGGATAGATATACATATTTGGTTGGAACTAAGCACTTGAAAGCTGCTTGATTTGCATTAAACATCATGCTCCTATCATATGAACCAGTAACACAGTACCTGATTAGCCTATAGGGAGGGGTAGCTAACAGGGAGCTGTGTCAAAGGCCATATATGTGGTTAGGGGCATTTATGTCCAAAGATACTCTTCAGATGAAGTTAGGCAGAGAGTAGGAGGCCCTGCTGGGGAGAGGGAGTTCTCAGAGTGACCTGGGAGGACTACAGTCTCAAACAGCAGGTTACTTCCAACAAACAGTACAACAGAAGTACTCAACACTTTGTGCACATGTAAAAGTTATTAAGGATTACTTAAGAGTTTTCCATAACAAATTATATTTCCAATGTTTATTATGTTTTATATGTTTCAGCTTTATTACTTTTTATGTGCATGTTTTGTCTAAATGTGTATATGTGCACCATGTGCCTGGTACCTGAAGAGGCCAGAAGAGGACAATGGATCCTCTGGAGCTGGAGTTGCAGACTGTTGTGAGCCATCATGTGGGAGCTGGAAATCAAACTGCAGTCCACTGGGAAAGCAGCTCCTGTTCTTAACTGCTGAACCATTGCTCCAGCCCTGTTAATTTTGTTTGAAATTAAAACTAAAAAGTTTTCAATTGGTTAAGTTCATTTTATGTTAACATAGTTAATATATTTTGATGAAAAATAACTACATTTCTAAAAGAAAAGAACAACATTGTATGTTTTTATAATCTTTTATGTCTGGCCTAATAGAAAATAGCTGAATCCTTACAAACATTTCTGATTTATTTTTTACATAGGTGATATGTTGCAACTCAAGGTTTCCCCAAACCATTTCTTCACTTTATTATTCAGAGCCACATTTAAATTAGTATCTCCTCTTTTTTATCATATTACTAGCTTATTTTTTGTAACATATATTTCTACATAAAATTATTTTATTTATTTTTGTTTGCTTTGTTTAGAAGTCTCTGAGTCCTTTGCCCTCTATTAGAAAAACTGGAATATAAGCTTTCTAAGAACAGGCATGGTTTATCTAATTTTATTCTCCACTATATGCCCAACACATAGGGCACAATCTGATATGTGGTGTTCAGTAAATATTTGAGGAAATAAATAAAAGGTGAATGTATTCCCCATTCGGAATATTGCTCAGTTTTTTCATATTGAACATGTATAATTGTTCTGTATCTTATTAGTAAGAAGGGTGAGCAGTAAGTCAGAAAATGGGATTCAGAGCATACAGAAATAGGGTATAAAAGGGCAAACCTTAAAACATTTTTATAAAGACAACTAGAATAGTCCAGCTTCCTGATTATTTTCTTTTTACAACATTGTTGGCAAACATCTGTTTACAAGTTATTTGTGAAACTTTGTTGAATAGGACCCCACCTCATGAGGTGCTGGTGGCTCAATCCCTGTTTTCTCTATTGATAGCACAAATGTTAAGAGAATTCTTCATTTTCATGAATAATTTAAAATTGTAATAGTCCAATTAATTATATTAGTGTAAAAATTACTTTTTAAGGCAAAAATTTTACTTGGAATCATTGACTGTAAAGTGGCTAAGGACCTGTTTATATAATAATCCTTTCAGTTTACATTAAAGAAGCTGATTCCAGCAATGTTGAGGGACTTTCTGAGGACCCATGCTAACAGGTGCCACTTCACAGTCACAACCTGATCGCTGAGTACATGAATGCAGACTCATCTCTTGGTTGCTGTTTTATTATAGAAATATATCCAGAAAGCTCCAAATAATTCTACTTTTGTTCAGGAATACGGTTTCATGGCTGGATGTTTCTGACAATTCTAGCATTTAGGAGATAGACAGGAAAATGAGGAATTTGGGGTCATCCTCAGCTACATAGCAGGTCTGAGAGTAGCTGGGCCACATGAGACTATGTCCTTTCTCAAATGGTAGAGAGAACGCAAGGAAGAGATAATTCTTTTTCTGACAAATTTCATTAGAGATGATGTGCTAACACAGTAGTTGAGTTCATGAACTGAAGCTTAAATGTATGCCCTTTATTTTATGTCTGTTTATAGGCAGAACGTTACCAAAGTCTCCTTGAAGAATTGAAAATAAACAAGATACAACTGATGCTTTTCCAATTATATTATAATGAGGAAAAAATCAATGTTCTAAACACTGAATTGGAACATATGGACAGGAATTTGAGTGTTGTGAAAGATACTCTTTCTCATCATGAAAAGATAGTTAAAGCTAAGAAAAAGGATCATGGAATGTTAACTAGACAACTACAGCAAACAACAAAAGAACTGAAGTAAGTTTTTAAAATAAATATTACCTGTTGGGCTTTTAAAATTTTTGTGACATTAATTTGTGCATGTGTATGTGTGTGTACTTAGCAAAACATGCATATGGAAGCCAGTGGACAACCAGAAGTCAGTTCTCTCCTTTCACTGTGTATGCTCTAGGAATTGAACTCAGGTTAATTTTATCAGTATCTTTACCCACTGAGTCATTTATCTGGTCCAAAGGTTATGTTTCATATTAACTGAGAAAATATAATTGATACTTCAGAAGTTGATATGTTTGGGGAGACAGCACTAGGAACTGAACTTAGAACTTCACATTTAATAGGCAAGTACTCTACCACTGAGCTATATTCTCAGCTTAGAAATTAACTTTTTAAAATTTGTATTTATTTATTTTGTTTTGGTTTTTCTCTGTTTTGTTTTGAACATAGTCTCACTGTATTGCCCTGGCTGCCCTCAGACTCACCGAGTCTGACTCCTGAGTTCTGGGATTAAAAGTGTTCACCACATCCCTGCTGGAAATTGATTTTATTAAATGAACATTTTAGTTTGGAATGCCTCTAAATATACATTATAAAAATAGTGCCTTTCTTCTGAATTCCCATGGTCTTTTCTCCTACTACTAATGTAATACATTGGTTTAGTCTGTAGGTGCAAGGGAAGGGAAGAATTGAATAGTGGATGCACAGGGTTATTTTTTTAACTGGTTAAAGTATGAATTTGTCAAAATCAAAGAAACTATATAGCACCAAGAGTGAACCTTAATGTAAAACAAAAATTTGAAAACTGATGTAGTAGAGTTAAGAATAACAAAGAAAATACAAAATGTGACAAAAAAAAAACCTAACTGTATTACAGATGTACCAAACAACTTTATTAATGGAGTGGGCATAAAAAATGGTAGCTTAAGTAATTTTTAGATTTAAAATTATGTATTGTATTTGTGTATGGTTATATACACTAAGTGTAGGTGCCTTATTCCCTAGGTGTAGGTGTCAGATTCCCTAGAGCTAGAATTAATAGATGGGTTATGAGCTACCCAGCATGGATATTGGAAATTTATCTGGTCCTCTCTGAGAGCAGTGTCCTCAGCTCCTAAGACTTTGCTCTAGACCCCTAGCCTAAGAAGTTCTGAAATTCTTGGATTTTTTACAAGATAATTATACAGAAGCACTGTATTCTAGATATAAAATTGTTTCTCAAGGGGAAACAGGCTGATGATTTTTCAAGACAGTGTTTCTCTGTGGAGCTCTATATGCTCTGTAGAACAGACTGGCTTTGAACTCACGGAGATCTGCCTGCCTCTGTCTCCTGAGTGCTGGGATTAAAGACATGCACCATCACCACTAGCAAAAACAAAAAACAACTAGAATCTTAATAGTACTCTTTTCTTTGGCAACTACGCATCTACCTAACAATCTCTGCAAGTTAATTTTTAGATTTAATTTTGAGTATTATTTGATCAAAATTACTTTTTATTTTTTGAGTAGGCTTGGTGGTTCATGCCTTTATTCCCAGCACATGGGAGGCAGAGACATGAAGATCTCTGCACTCAAGCTTTGTATACATAGCTAGTTTCAGTCCAGCCAGAGCTACACAGTGAGACCCTGTCTCTAAAAAATAAAAATAATAAGAAACAATAAATTAATTAATTGCCTTTTATATGCCAAAAATAAATTTAAAAGTTTTTTTTTCTTTTTAGATCTCTTGAAGCAATTTTAAATCAGAAGAGGCCTCAGTACATTAAAGCTAAAGAAAACACTTCTCACCATCTCAAGAAATTGGACTTGTCTAAGAAATTGAAAACAGACAATGAAAAGCTGTGTTCTAAGCAGGAATATGATATACAAGCCTTAGAGGCAGAACTGGTTGATTTAGATAGAGCATGGAGAAGTTTTGAAAAGCAGATGGAAGAGCAAATCATACACAAAGGGCGAGACATTGAATTGGAGAATAGTCAGGTGAAAAAATGAAAATATTAGAAACATTTTTATTGTTTCAGTTTCTCTTTTTAATTTGAAAAAATTTAAAAGATGACCTCTCTGACAATTTATTGAGATTATCCCTAGCATGTAAATTGTAGGAATTAAAATTTCTTTACTCTTTTCACAGAATCTAAATGTAATCCTGAAACTAAGCTATTTTTCTTTCATATGGTTAAATAGTGTTGTAATGTTTATGAGTTAAAGCCTGTTACTATCTAGAATTACACTAAGAAAAGTCAGGTAATTATTATTTTAAAGAGAAACAGTTCTTGAGCCAGGCACAGTGGCACATGGGGAGCATAGGCAGAAGCAAGCAGGCCTCTGTGATGTTAAGGCCCGCTTGGTCTGCAGAGCAAGTCCAGGACAGCCAAGGCTACACAGAGAAACCCTGTCTTGAAAAAAAACCAATTCTCTCTTGGATAGTACATAAACTTAAAGATACAGATATATGTGATTTTGAGGAAAATTAATTGACAGGAGAAACTAAGATAATTTTAACTGTTAAATTATGAGTTAATAATCAATGTACTACAGTATATAAGATTAAAATTATTAATCAGTAAACTATACAACTAAATTAAAATGTATAAGTCCGTTTTAAAACATTCAATTAAGGCATCATTATTCATCTCTTTTGTTGAATTATGCTAATCTTGTATCACAGTATACATATACCAAAATAATTGTGACTGGGAAAATAAGATACCATTTTTTTTCCAGATTGTCTTTTTTCTAGATTTTCTGTCAGGGGCTTTATGATAGAGTTTGTCTTGATTACTTTGTTGTTCTATCTAAAGAGTTTTTAATAAGGAGATATTCATAATAGGTTCACATGTTTTACCTAGAGAAGATGGTTAAAGAAGAGGTATAAAGATTTTTGATGAGAACAGGATGTCACACAAATTTCATGTAGGTGAATAATGTGTCAGTGCTGTTTATATAGCTGGACCGCTACAAAGAGCTTAAGGAGCAAGTAAGACGGAAGGTAGCTGTAATGACGCAGCAGCTGGAGAAACTGCAGTGGGGACAGAAGGCAGAAAGGGAGAGGCTGGCGTTTGAAAAGAGGAGGCACGGAGACGCGCAGGTACCACGGATTATATAGTGATGGTCTAGGATTGTTTGCAGTGAGATGTTACTCCCTTTTATATTTCCTTTTCATTATATAAATGGATTTCTATCATACACATTTTGAAAACTTCTTAAGGGCTAGGAGCCTATCTTAGTGGTAGGACACTGGGTTTGATTTCCCAAGCATGGTAAAATAAATAATTCTGGATTCTCTGTTGTTCTTAGAATGCTTATTTAATGCACTTTTATAGTTAAAGTATGCAGTACCTTGTTCGTATGTTTAGGAAACATTTTCTGTGCATCTATATGGTGATGAGCACTTTAGTTCAGGTAGCATGAAGAGGATAGAGAGAGTGAGGACATTGAATACATTTAACTCTCTGGGTCTTAAAGCCATGGATTCAACTGAGGATTAACAATACTCAGGGTAAAACATATGTTTACTGAATATTATTTTATGTACTTTTTGTCACTTTATAAGCAATACAATATAACACATATTTATATAGTATTTACACTATACCAGGTATTATATGTCTTCCAGAGAGGATTTAAAGTATTCAGGAAGATATGTATCAATATGAAAATACTCTGTCGTTTTATATAAGGATTGGAGTATATTCAAAAGGCTGACGATCATGGGTTCTGGAATACCCCCACATATTTGAGGAATGACTGTAGGCCAAGAGGAGCCAGTCAGTCTGTGCTGGGAACAGCTGCTAAGATGGTATTATATTCTTCCTCAGAGTAAGGCAGAGGTGGCTTCTTTATTTACTGTATATAATCTCAGGAAATAACTAAGTTATAGATTTACCAAAATGTGTTCCACAACCTTTCCCCTCTCCAATTAGGAATTTAGTTTTATTAGTTGCTCAGGTCAAAAATACGGAGCTAGCCTTTAACCCCTTTTTAGGAAACTGTTGGCCTTGCTTTGAAAATACAAATGAATCTGATAACTTTTTTCCATTTCTACTGCTACCACTCTTGTCCACATCACCAGAATTTTGCTTTGAATTAGTTCAGTAGCCTACCAGCCTTCTTGACCACCACTCTTGATCCTACATAGTAGTTTCAGCATAGCAGCCAGTAATGCATTAACTTACTCAAATCATGAAACTGGCTCTTTAAATCCTCCAGGGGCTTCCCAGTTACATATAAAAGTTTAAGTCAAAAGTTTTTAAGTAACCTACATGGATCTGCCTGCTTTGTTGATCAATTTTTCTTCTGATCTGCTGTATTAGCCTCCTGGGACATTACAAACGTGTTTCTTCATAAAGAGTTTGTATCTGCAAAAGCAGTAAATGCTCTTAATCACTGAGCCATTTCTCTAGCCCTGAATTTTGTTTTTGTTTTGTTTTCCTTTTGAGACAGTGTCTCACACTGAAGCCCTGGCTGACTTGGGATATACCTAAAACCATGGGAAGGAAAACTGGATGGGTGGTTTCAGTTATATCCCTGGCTAAGTAAATGGGAAATTAAAAAATAAACAGTGCATAAATAACTTAATTGTTATATTGTTCTGTTTTATTGTTGTAAATGTGATTGGTACATTTACATAGGAGAAAACATGATATGTCTAGGATCCAATTCTATGTGTGATGTCAGGCATCTTAGAACTTACCTTTCTCAGGTGACAGATTCTGCTGCTGTGCAGTATTTGGATTTAATGATAAAGGACAAATAGAGCAAGATTTGCATGAAGTCCTGTCCTTGTGCCTATTAGTTGCCCTGTAAGTTCTTGCATCATTGTGATACTTAACTACCCTATTGTCATTACTTACTTTCTTGAGGACAGGAATTCTATTCCACTCATTATTATATCTAACTACTACTGCATGGTAATAGTGAGTGGACATTTATTGAATGAATTAGTTTGAAAGACAGGTATGAACTATTTATACTTGAAAATAATGTTTTTAAACTAAAGAGATGGCTTAGTGGTTAAGAGCACTTGTCATTCTTTCAGGATTTCTTTCCCAGTGCTTACATGGTGGCTCACAATAACCTATAACTCCTGTTGCAGAGGGTCTGACACCCTCTTCTGTAGGCAGCAGACATCCACAAAATGAATAAAAGAAATTTTAAAATAATATACTTGAAGTTTGAATTTACCAGTAAAATCATTGGAGACTAACTATTTAACAAAATATTGGCAGAATTGACTCCTGATATTTTTTCCTAATATCTTTTAAATTTTTATTAATTACTCTTTATTCACTTTGTATCCTTCCCTCCCTCCCCCTTCTCCATGCATGTCCCTCCCCAAGTCCACTGATAGGGGAGGTCTTCCTCTCCTTCCTTCTGATCCTAGTCTATTAGGTCTCATTAGGAGTGGCTGCATTGTCTTCCTCTGTGGCCTGGTAAGGCTGCTCCCCCCTCAGGGGCAGGTGATCAAAGAGCAGGCCAATCAGTTCATGTCAGAGACAGTCCCTGTTCTTATTACTATGGAACCTACTTAGACACTGAACTGCCATGGACTACGTCTGTGCAAGGGTTCTAGGTTATCTCCATGAATGGTCCTTGGTTAGAGTATCAGTCTCAGAAAAGACCCCTGTGCCCAGAATTTTTGGTTCTGTTACTCTCCTTGTGGAACTCCTGTCCTCTCCAGGGTTTACCATTTCCCACTTCGTTCATAAGATCCCATGCACTCTGCCCAAGGTTGGCCATAAGTCTCAGCATCTACTTTGATGCCCTGCAGGGTAGAGCCTTTCAGAGGCCCTCTGTGGCAAGCTCCTGACTTGTTCCCGGTTTTCTCCTCCCTGGTGGTCTAGGACCCCTGGTCTTTTTTGTGAAAAAGCTTTGTATGAGCTTTTCAAATTAAATTTTTCTTTTATATTTCTCTTAATTTTTTATTACATTTATTTGTATATCTCTGTGTGTGTGATTGCCCAAACACATTCAGGTACATGTAGAAGTCGAAGGACAGCTTGAGAGAGTTAATCTTTCCTTCTCTTATGTCCTGGTGGCTGAACTTTGTTCATCAGGCTTGACAGCAAGCACCTGCTAAGCCATCACACAAGCCCTAAATATTTTCATATAATCATAATTTGATACATTTCAAACTTTTAACATCTTAAAACAGTAAATTCTAGATGTGTAAATTTATTGGTTTGAAATATTATAATTGATTTTAGGTTTTATTTCCTATTGTAGGGAAATCTAAAACAAGTAAAAGAGCAAATAGAAGAGCATAAAAAACGAATAGAGAAGTTGGAGGAATATACAAAGACATGCGAGTGAGTAGAAAAATCTTTGCAGCTTTTTCATATCTAAATGATGCAGTGTATTCTCTAAATAGTAAATGAATGTAATAACTGTGTGATATTCTCACTCCATTGTTTTTTATTTCTTCATAGCTTGGTAAAAATTATACCTATCACATGATAAACATTTAAAATTGAAAATAAAATGAATAAAATGTTTAAATTTTGAAAATATATAAATGTTTAACAATGTTAAAACTTAAATATCCTTTTGGTATTGATATTTTGTAACTAATGAATTGTGGGGCCTGGAGAGGTAGCTTAGTGATTAAGAACATTGGCTGTTCTTCCAGAGGACCCAGGTTTGATTCAAAGCACCCACATGGTGTTTGGGCTCATAACCAATAATAATTCCAGATCCAGGGGATCCAATACCTCCTCTGGCTTTCACAGACACTACATAAATATTCACAGACATACATACAGGATAACACTCATACACATAAAAATAAATCTCAAAAATTTTAAAATAGTAATGAATTGTGTCATGAATGCTAATGCATCGTATTTAATCTACCACTAAGGAACTTTTTAGTGAATTTTAGTGAACTTTGCATTGATACAAAGCCTGTGATAATTGCTCTGGTTCATATTGAACTATCCTTGCTCTTGTAGTGACCAGAAACAACATATTTTCAGATGAACAAAGAATGATCAAATGCGCTTTTGCCTGTTCAGTGTTGCGGTACTCCAGTCTCATACAGTGTGAAACAAGACTGTTTGAACCTGTTACTTCTCGATTCTTATTGTTACTGTTATAGGGATTGCTTGAAAGATAAAAAGCAGCAAGAGGAAGCCCTGATAAAAGAAATTGACAATACCAAGTCAAGAATGGCTGAAGTTAATGAAGAATTGAGTCTTATTAGAAATGAATTGCAGAATGCTGGAATTGATAACCATGAGGGAAAACGTCAGCAGAAAAGAGCAGAAGTTCTAGGAAACCTTAAAAGACTTTACCCAGATTCTGTGGTAATTAGAAGGAATTTTAAAGGCTATGCTCTCATTTCTAAAAATAGTCTTCTTACTTGAAATTGAAAATATAACCATTATAAAGAAGCAGAATTATTTTAGAAATGTTGTATTTTACATTTGATAGAACAAGGGGTAAATTTGAAGTTAAGTTTGTATTTAAATTGTTTATAAGAAATGTTTACATGAACATGATACCTAGCCCTTATACATTATGGCCAGTATCCCCAAAGGAAACATGGTATTAGGTAGTTTTGGTCTCCTGTCATTCAAGAAACCTTGACACTCAAATTCTTCATGATTTTGACAGGTATCATTGCCATATTTTCATTTTTTGACTGTATGCAGTAGAACTTAGTGTTATTCTTTGGCCAAAATGCAATGATATTCTCTGTTACTTGGGTGTTAGCCTCACAGTGTTATTTTCTATTATATCTGAGGCCTTACTTTGCTTCAGTGTGCTCTATCATTTCCTTATGGCCTATTTTTAGTATTTGACACTTCACCATTGCTGTTTCAAAACACTTGCCATTGGCCTTCATGATGTCATGTTTTCATGGCCACCTACATTATCTCCTTTTACATCCTCTTTCTTATACATCTTTTTTTTCTTCTTCTTCAAGAAACTCTGTGTGTATCTGTGTGCTTTGCTGGGGACTGAACCTAGGGTCTCCAGGTCTTTGGTATTTTTGTTCTTCACTCTTTACTTTGACTCCTGAATAATAATAGAGGAACAGGGTTAAGTTAATGAATCTTATTTCCTCAATTCATGGCAAAATGACACAACCTTTCTTTTTAAACTCACTAGTTCAGCAAGCATATCGAATGGCAGAAAATGACAGTTGTATAGATTTCTTTTTTGAAGATGGAGAAAGGGCTAGAGGGATGATTCAGCATTTTAAGTATAAGGTTGCTTATTTAGAACTCTTTAGAAGCCAAACTGGTTAATTGACTAAATTCTGAAAATTTTTCAATTGAGTATTCCTCAGTTTTACAAAAAGCAAATCTTATGTACTTGTTTCCTTTTCCAAGGGGAGGAAATTGATTTTAAAAATTAGGGAACCTCTAATGCTCTCACAATGAAGAAAAGCTCCAGAGTTCCTCATTAAGTTGAGAGGCCACTTTGAATCCCTCCCACCAAATAAAGTATGATTTCCTACCCAGGATGGAATTGCCTTGAAACAGGATGCTAATTTAAAACTCCAGAGAGAGAGTGAGATATTCACACAGTATATTTTTTTACAAAGCATCATCTGAGCCCTCATAGCCTGTCCTTCAGAGAGACTGAGTAGAGCAGAAATATTGATTCAGTCACCTATTGCTCAAAGAAAACACTTGATTCACTCTGTGGGAAAGCAGTCAAGGGGTTGTCCATTACAGAAAATGAAAGTTCTGAACCAGCTGTCCACATTTAAATATGAGCATTCAGATGAATTTGAATGGGACTATTAAATTGAACATAAATTTTACACGGTTATCTATGATGTTTTGTTACATTAGAAAACAATAAATTGCATGTTTCTCATTAATATATTTGTTTTCTTTGCCTGTTTTGAAACATACTAAGTTTGGAAGACTGCTTGATCTGTGCCATCCTATTCATAAGAAATACCAGCTGGCTGTGACTAAGCTTTTTGGCCGATACATGGTTGCCATCATTGTAGCCTCAGAAAAGGTAGCAAAAGATTGTATTCGATTTCTGAAGGAGGAAAGAGCTGAACCTGAGACATTCCTTGCTCTAGATTACCTTGATGTAAGAAGTTTTGATGTTTGTTATTTATTAATTACTAAATGTACTATGTTTTATTGCTCCCAACTGGCAGCTTTAAGATCAGAGTGGAGTGGGTGGTAGTGGTGTAACTCGGATGCCAGCTTGCCAGTCATTCAGCTAGCTGGTGCTAAAATAATGTCAGGAAAGTGCTGTCTTTCGTGAGTCGTGTTATTTTTTCCTAATATAGTTTTGCTACAATTCTTAATGTCTTTAATTTCCCTGGACAAGTACACTATTCTGCCCACTACCAACAGGATGTTCTGTTTTGTAACAAAGTATAAGAACTGGGTTAAGACATACATGATATCTCAGGTGTAAGTACCTGGTCCTGATGTCTAGAGCAGGACAATTTTTGAGCCTTGAGATGTGTACCTTGAAATATCTAAATCTAAATTCCTGAACTAGAAAAAGGAACTTTGTCATTGCTATCCTTTAGAGATTCTTTTCATTGACAACTAAAGAAAATACTCTATTCTACAGTGATCTGAACCCTGAACTGCAGGCAGTGCATAGTGGTTAAGAGCACAGGCCACATTCGCCAGGTGTGGTAGCACACTTGAAAGGCAGAGGCAGGCTTAACACTAACACTGTGAGTTCAGAGTCAGCCTTGTCACAAAGCAAGTCCCAGGACAGCAGGGCTGTTACACCAAGAAACCCTGTCCACAAAAACAAAATGAACAAACACACACAACACACACACTATTTAAAATAGCACAGGCCCCTACAGCATGGATCCCAGTGCTATTCCTAAGAAGCCCTAACAGTTGGTTCTTAAGTTTTCTTTACTTTAGTTTCTTCATTTATGAAGTAAAGGAATAAATTGTCACCTTGTTGGACTGTTGCAAGGGATCTTTACTTGCCATGGTACCTACACAGAAGAGTGGGGTCAACAAATTCTAGTTGTGTTACATGAGGTCAAACTCACCTTTTGTGCTTCTATAGCTTTGCTTATGCCTATGCTCACAAAAAGAATTTTACTCTTAATTCATTTACTTGTTATTGGGGGCGGGGAGAGTAGGTCTCACTGTGCAGCTTTGGCTGAACTGGAACTCACTCTGTAGACCAGGCTGCCTTCAAAGTCTTAGAGATCTGGTTGCCTCTGCCTCCTCAGTGCTGGGATTAAAGGCTTGCACTACCACCATGCTTGGTAAAAATCATTTTTTATTTGTTACGCATTTGAAAAATTTTTCAAGGCAAACAAATTTTATAGGAATCTAATACAGGAGAGTCTGAAGTGGTAACCTAGCACTGGTTACTCTTACAGAGGACCTGGGTTAGATTCCCAGTGAACCTATGTAGCAGCTAACAGCTACCTTTAACTACAATCCTAGGTTGTCCAAAGCCCTCTTCTGGCCTCTGTGGCCACTTCATGCATGTAGTACACAGATATACATGCAGAACAAAATTTAAAAATTACTTAACATGTTGATACAGGAAAAAATGATGACAAAAATTTCGTACAGAGCCATCAAGTAACTCAGTGAATTTGCCAACAAGCATGACAACCTGAGTTCAAGGTCAGTCCCTCTTGAAGAACGTTTTTGGTAGGAGGAACCAATTCTCATAGGTTGTGCTCTGACTTCCAGAGGCATGCCAGAAGACACCTATGTACACATGCATGCTCGTACACGCACACACACACAATAAATAAATGTAAAAGAATGACCTTATACAGAAATATATTACTTACAAAAGGAATATTTCTTTCTAGTACACAGTTCTGAAATATTACATTTTATATAGTTTTTATACATATAAACATGTATACATATATCTATATTTACCTTTCCTGTGTGTGTACATATACACCTTTTAATATCATAAGATTTTTGTTTTGGCGAGAAGTAATGATAGAAATGGGGGAGAACAAGAGCTCCACAAAGACCAAACTGAGCAGGGCACAGGGGTCTTGTATGAGACGGTTTCTACAATCAAGGACCATGTGTAGATGTGGCCTGGAACCCACACTCAGATGGGGCCCATGATAGCC